>OZ010674.1:30453335-31653335 GCA_963932185.1 Troglohyphantes excavatus
ACCTGTCTTTCGAAGTATGCCCTCCAATTTTGAAGAGTGTCTTACTCAAAATATCAAAAAACATCCGAAAATCTTTGCCCTTTATTTAGAAACATGTTTTAAAGTACGCCCTCCAATTATTAAGAGTCTCTTGCCTTATACCTAAAATGTCATAAACGTTTTTGCCCCTTATTTAAAACCTATTTTTTGAAGTAGACCCTCCAATTACGAAGAGTCTCTTGCCTAATACCCAAAATGTCATAAATGTGTTTGCCCTTTATTTAGAAACATGTTTTAAAGTACGCCCTCCAATTATTAAGAGTCCCTTTCTTTATGCCCAAAAAATCATAAATGTTTTAGCTCTTAATTTATAACCTATTTTTTGAAGTAGACCCTCCAGTTACGAAGAGTCTCTTGCTTTTACTTGAAGAATCAGAAAACATCCGAAATATTTTTTCTTTTTATTTAGAAACATGTTTCAAAGTAAGCCCTCCAATTAATAAGAATCCCTTGCTTTATACCCAAATGTAATTGTTTTTGTTATTTATTTAGAACCTATCCTTTGAAGTATGCCAATTATGAAGAGTGTCTTGCTCTTTAACCAAAATATCAGAAAACATGAGAAGGTTTTTTTTCCCCTTTACTTGCAAACATGTTTCAAAGTAAGTCCCCCAATTATTAAGAGTTCCTTTACTTATACCCAAAAAGTCATAAATGTTTTTGCCCTTTATTTAGAACCTATTTTTTCTTAAGTAGACCCTCCAATCACGAAGAGTCTCTTGCCTTTTACTCAAAATATCAGAAAGAATTCGAAATAAGTTTGCCCTTTATTTAGAAACATGTTTCTAAGCCCTCCAATTATTAAGAATCCCTTTGCCATTTACTCATGTTAACCACCACCTAAAATTTTAAACGAGAGGTTAAATACATATTCTAGACCAAACAGATAAAACATAATCTTCTTGGAACACGACAAACACTCTTTTGTTCCATTCCATCCTGACATAAACGATCTACATCTACCTCATCAAACTCCATTCCCTATTTCCAACAACTCTGGTTTCGATATCAAGACTCGATTACTACCCCCCCCCCCCCTCCCCCCTTCAAACTTGTTGGATCCAGAAATTACTCCTATACTACGATCATCCATGCACGGATCAATGCCCTGGAGGCAAGAGATTTCCCATGGTGTGGTCTTCATACTCATGGCCCGGTGCCCTCCATCCAGCCAACTTCTTCTTTTTCTTGAAGCCCAGACCTTGAAAACGAGGGCAGGCATGACTTCCCTACCTGGGCTGTCTGGGGCTGCTGCTGTGTGTGTTTGGAGAAGAGAGGCACTTTGTGCCGGGGGTTAAGGTGTAAAGTGGCTTGTTGTTGGATGCCGAGTTGATCGCTCACCGGGTCAAACAATTTGTGCATGATTTCCGATCCTTATCTCCGGTTCGGAGAGGAGATGTGACGGTGCGAATGAGCACGTGTTGGTTTTTGACCTCTGTGGTATGGTTTTGGTGGTGGTTTTTGGTGATGAAGTGATAAGAATGTGGTCTCTCGATTGATGGGTCCAGGGGTGGATGACGGTTCATCCGAGGTGACTGGACCAAAACCGAAATATAATATTTTATATCTAAAAAAAAATCTTCCAGAATTCTGATCTTTGAACTTTTCTTTGACAGATTACCATCGTTATTCCCCTTGTACAACTTGATACAATGAAAGTACAGCTCTACCATAAGAAATTGATAAATTAATTTCAATACAAAGTAAACCATTAGTGTTTTTATCCTGGAGCCTTCAATTGCTTTGCTCGAAATTCTTAAATACCAACTTAAAATACAACTCAGTAATTGTTTTAAAGGTATTACACCATAAAATTGTAATGATATACATTTTAAATTAAAATGATCCATGACAGATCATAAATTATGTTCAATATTTATTTGATTTAGCGCTAAGAAAATTACAACTATTTTTTAAACGCGACTTAAAGCATTAAATTCTACTCTAAAAAATATATCATTAGAAATACAAGCAATGTCTACAATAAATGCTTCTCCTTTCCGATATTTCAAGAAAATATTAACACAATTTAAAATAAAATGGACAATTTCGATCTCACATGTTGAAATAAACATGAAAGTTTACTATGTATAAACATAAAACAACGTCACTCAATTTTAATAATTATCAGTATATATTAATGACTTACTAAGTTATTAACCTAAACACAAATTTGGTATCGTTCGAAAATAAGGTGCAAATGCGTATAAAAGAGACAACACAATAACCTAATCAGTAAAATAAACGAATCGAAATGATAAAAAAATTATTCCATATATTTTAATTAAAAAGTTATTTTTCATTACGCCTAAAAATAACCTTCATATAATTATAATTAAATATGTAAATTGCAGAAGAAATATATATATATCGTTATACAAAATATATTTTTCTAAAATATTATTTGCTATATTCTTTAAAAGATAAGACAGTGAGGATTTTCGTAAGCGTCTTTGGGATCCCGATAATGGAGGTCAGATCCGGGTAAAGTTCTGAATATTTAAACCGCCTTCGAACGAGCCCTTTTCAACTGATAGATCGAGAGGAAATGCATAAAATTTGGTTTCATCATGCAGGTAATTGCAAAAGGGAGTATTGAGGAGTTCTACAGATTAAAGTTTACTTATGACGTCATCGCAATGTAATTGAGAACACATTAAAAGAAATTAAGAATTTGGCTTAATTTCTTAAACCCAAAAAATTTGTAAAATTCTCGATTTTTTTTTATTTGCTAAAATTTGAGATTAAAATCTTTTAAATGTGCTTGCAGAATTCTAGAACTGTATGTATGTTTTTGAATGAGTTATTTGAGATTTTATGCTGGATGATGTATTGTGTTTTTCAGGGAATGAAAACTTTAAATCGTTTTTTTTCAGTGTTTGATTTCCTTGATATTCTGTTTTTCGAAACGCTAAGGTTTTCTTGTTATTAAGGAAAAAATTTATATTTTTTTAAGCAAATTGTAAAATATGTGTATATTACAAATTGGTTTATGAATTAGCTCTATAACTTGTAGTTTTTTAAATTGAGTTTTAATGTAAAATTATTATAACAATTTATTATTATTAATAACTATTTACATAAAAATCAAATATATGTAGAATACAAAATTTGAATGTCATTTATTATGTATTATAGTTAAATGGATCTGAGAAAAAAAAAATTGAAAAAATATAAATATTTGTAAAATAAATATTTTTTTTTTTAAAAAAAAGCATTATCGTTTTAAAAATTTTCTTTAAAAAGTTTTTAAAAGTTTAAATTTTTAAAACAATACAAAAAAATTATAGAGTTTTTGTGTGAAATTTATTCTTCTCTTATATAAATTTAAATAACTAGGGGGCTCCGCCCCCTGCTGCGCTAACGCTTCGCCAACCCCCGGAGGATTTTTTTGAATAAGAGAATATGTAATTTTAAATGACTTATAGCAATTTAGAAATCACATTTCAAAAATGAGGGTGAAAAAAACTCAAAAAGTGGAGCGTGTTTAAATGTTTAAAAAATTTATAAATCCAAAACTAATTCGAATTTAAAAAAATGCTTACTTGGATTTCCAGTTCAAACCTATTTGTACACTCCCTAAAAAAATTGGATCTCTCCTCTTAATAGTGTTTCAGAAACTCGACGGACAAAATTACTTGTAAGCGAAATTTTATCAACGACGACTTTAATATTAAATAACTTATAAACTAATAACAGTATTGAAACAAAAATATATTTTGCTTATTTATCAAACATTTCTTAACAAATTCACTTAATTTCGTAATTTTAGGACTTTTACATTTTGAGATACGATCTGAATAACATTGAAAGAACTGAAAATTCCCCCTAGGACTTACTTTTTCCCCCTAGGGCTTACTTTTTTTTAAAATAGAGAGATATGCATTAAAACTATGATTCAAAACGTCAAAAATAAATATTTAAAGTTTAGAATTTGAATTACATTTTTTTGTGTGCTGTAAAAAATAAGTAATAATTATTTAAATACTAGTTTTTGGATGAATCGTCTTTAAAATTAGCTATATATCAGGATAAAACTTACTGTTACTTTGTTTAGGACGATCCATTCCGACACTATAATTCCGTGACTCAATAGACACAAATTTGCTCTCCTTCTACCGGAAATCAAGAAATAATGCAAAGAATGTACAGGGTCTGCGGCAACAGAAGTAACATCTTGCCTATCTTACTTCTGTTAGCATGGTTTTGTGAGAAACCAATCTATATTTCTATAAATTGATTAAATACAGTTTCACGTAAAACCCTTCTCCGACCACAGCATCAGCAGAGTTTTAATGATTAAAATGTTTTTTTATGCTATTACAATAAATAATAGGAAACAATGAACTCATTGCGTGATTTCTTATTCGAATCAAAAACAAATTTACAAAATATGCAATAATAAATTGTTATTACGAAACTTATGGAAGTGAAAGTAGAGAATGTAACAAATTTGAACACATGACATAGTTTCACAGAATTTATTTAAATGAAATGAATTTTCTCGTAAGTGTTCCGAAACCCTAAACGTTCAACTAAGTTTTAAGGAAATGATCCATCACTTCTACAACATTTGAAATAAAGATAAACAAATATAGTTTCGTTTAAAATTTCCTTGTAAATATCTAAACAACTATTACTTTAAAACTTATTTTTGTAAATACTTGAAAAGACATAACCGGTTGTTTAAACGTTTCGTTATATTTACTAATCAAAAGTAATTATGAAAGTAAATATATTTTTATATAATAGTTTTTTTAAGGAAGTTATTAATTAAAACCATTAAATGGAAGTTATTTTTAGTGTTATTATTAAACTGTTCCACTTTTTCAAAAGTAAAAGTTTAACCACGATAAATACTTTTTAAAAAAATTACATTTTACTATAAATTAATTCGTTCATGTAGCTGAAATAACAAAATTAATTAGTTATAACAAATTTAGCTGAAATTAAAAAAACAAATAACAAATTGAATTTGCGTTAAATTCCTTTCGAAAATTGTCCAAAATGACACAAAAAATTATTTATACCAATTAATGTAATTATTATTTATCAGTAATGAATATAATGAACGTATAATTAGTATTATTTAATTTATAATACATATTATTGTTAAAATATTATTGTATACATTAAATACTTGTAATTATGCTTTTATTATAAGTATTCATGTAAAGGTAGATTACTAACTACAGTAGAACTTCAATTATCAGGATCAATTGGGACCAGAACCCATCCGGATAATCGAATATCCGGATAATTGGATAACACCCGAACAAAAGGTTATTTCTTAATAAAAAAACGAATTTTGCTTTAGAATGTAATGTAATTTAATGACAATTAAAAACAATATCATTCACCGATAAGAAACTTTTAAAATGTGGATTTTTTTCTGATTTCTTATTTTTTCTCAAAGCGATCTGAATCTGGATAATTTTGCAATCGGCTTTGTTTGATCCGGATAATTGGAGTTCTGCTGTAAGTCGACTACATTTGTCCTAGCAGGAATTTAATAGCTTACATTTATATGATGTCAATATGATACTTCAGAAATCTGTAAAAAAAACATACAAAGGACTGATCGTTTCAAAATTCAATGCCAACTACCTTTACACGCTTAAGAAATAAGTTTATTAATGTCCGTGTTTTTCCCCCGATCGCGACATTGATGGCCTAACCACTACACATGGATTAATGGCAGATCTTAAAAACGATCGAAAACATTTTCAGCACACAATACCGTCATATATATTGATACGTAAACAATTTAATAAACCATTTTAAATTTTACCAATTATATGACAATATCAGATGCATTTATGGTACATTTTTTCTATTTAAAAAAATGACTTGCTATATTGCACAATATTCTATTATCTTTCATAAAAATCTTTGCTTGAGGAAATGATTATTTAATTTTGATAACAGAGCAACAAAATTCAACTTGATCTCTGCGCTGTTTTCTTTAGAAATACTGTATCGATTTAAATACATAAGTCGATATTTATATCGCGTTTTTCTTGCGTTGTTTTTATTGTAGTGTTGGTGTTGAATTCGCATTGAATTTGAGAAAGGTAGTTCACATAAAGGGAAAAAAGTGTTTTACATTTTTTACAACTTCGGACAACTGCTACGAAAATTTCAACCATCAATCTTAAAAACTCTTAAACAATATACATAATTTCTACTTTGAAATATAATTGACTGGAATTGCAAAATAATTAAAACATTTTAAATAAGATAAAATTTGGTTGATAAAAAAAATTATCTGTCAAAAATATATATATAATACTTATAAGTAGAATCGAAATAATATTTGATATCTGAATGTTATTGAGTGTTACTAGAAGATGGGGTTCGTGCTTTGTGTAACTTTTAACTTTGTGGTCCGTGGACTTAAAGTTGGGAACCGTTGTCACAGCAACAAGTGGACACTAACGAAAGTGTGTATTGTTGTTGACTGCTTCAAATCGAGTGGGAACTAGAATTGGTAAACAAAGAAGTCTATAGTTTCTTTAAAAATCACTCGCACCCTTCCAAGCAAGGAAGAAGCAAGGGGGAAATCCGAGTTAATCCCTTTTGATCCATCAACGCGTGCGTGTCAGCTGAATTTCACAGTCCGGAGCAGACTCGTCTTCCTCGGTGAGGCAACACTCAGCATGACTCACGATGTTTTGGAGACAATGGGAGAAAGCACTTGATGCAGAAATCGATATATTGCGAGTATCGTACTGAGAAAGGGAATGGAAAGTATGCGAATGTAATGTTTATGTTACCGGCAATGTACAAAATCCAGGCATTCTGTAGAATACCTGGCGTATTCGGGCAAAGTGTGAAATAAACGAAATATTTTAATCTATTATATACCTTGCCTAGAAATTCTACACAGAATACCTAATGCTATTTAGGGAAAATATGAAATGAGATTCTTGAAGGTCGTAATTACGATATGAAATTCAATTTGTGCGTTTAGGTTGTTAAATTTCGACACATAACTCCGTATTAAATAGCACGGTTAAAAAAAAATTACGAATGACAAAATTTTGGTCCCCTTTTCTTGAAGGAGGATTTGCACAAAAGCTTGAACATTTCGTTATTTGTGGCTACTCATCTACTCTAAATAGTCGGTTTTGGCACAAAGGTTATGGTGACTGCTTTCAGGGGATGAGTAGCCCAAACAACTGCTTGAAGTGAGTACCAGCGTTTTTTTAAAAACAATGTGCCATTGGCCTGTGTCAAAACCGAATGCTTGGAAGGGATGAGTACCTCCAAACGAAGGGGGAAATTTCAAGATTTTTGAGTATTATGTCATAAATATGAACTTTAAGAATCTCATTTCATACTTTGCCTACATAGCATTAGGAATTATGTGTAGATTGCTCAGGCAAAGTATATAATAGATTTAAAGAATTGGTTTATTTCATACTTTTCATGAAATCGCCAGGCATTCTGTAGAATGCCCGGATTTCACACTTTGCTGGTAACATATACGGTGTGTGTGTGAAGTAACAAATGGAATACTCAAGTACGGAATTTTGAAACGCTTCACACGGGACATTTGAAAAATATAACTATACTCGGGGCAACCTAAGCCTAAAGCAATTGAATACTTATATATATATCATAGCTTCCGCTTCAGATTCAACTTGGGTTGTCCCCGAGAATATCTTCAATTAACTGAAAACTGATTGATGGTGAAAGTGGATGAAAAAAATCCGATTTTGTATGTGGGTGCAGATGTTAAGTGCATAAGTGTCTTGACCCAATAGTTTTTGGAGGTGCTTGATAAAAGCAGCAAATACAAAATAGAAAAAACAACATTACGCTTTCATTCATAGTTTACATGAGATAAATATATATTATTCTTTGAAACTGATTTTTGTATTATGACTCCTTTATCCACTTTCCCGTTCAATTTCCGAAAAAGGACTAGTTGTACGCATGCTTGATATCTAAACAAACTGAATTTTTTTTTTAATTTAGAGACCTAAAAAATATGGTATAAAAAGTTTTTGAACAGGTAATTTAAAATGAGGTAATTTAAAATGAGCTCATTTTGAATTAGAATTAAATTAATCACCATTATTTATTGTTATTTGTCCTATTGATCTCATAAGAGGACTCCTGAGTCACGTCACTGTAACAAATAATGCGGGTATTTATGTAGATCAAAGTCGCTATCTATGTGGGTTTGGTTTCTGCAGCTAGTGGTAGAAAAAATATTTAGTTAAAATATGTCAAAAATAGCCAGGAACTGCGGTGCAAGTAGACACGATATACAATTGTTCTTTATATATACTTAAGCTTAAAAATATTTCTCACAAAAATTCGACTTTGCTAAATGCAATAAATAACGCAATTCGTGGGAATAAAGTAGTGAAGTTCAATGACACAAGGACACATTTGTTGAAGCCAAATTTTATTTCTACATTTTATATTTGAAAGATATAATTTCATTAAAAATTATTTGCACATTTTTTAACTTATTATGGAATTTTTTAATTTCTTAATCATATTTTTATGCAATTTTATTAAAAATTATATACAAATTTAATTAAATAGTAACATTTAGGTCAGATAAAAATGTATAAGTTTACGAAATGTCACAACAATAAACAATTTCATAAAAATCGTCCAAGATAAATTACAACTTTGTCTTTGGAAAACTGAGGAACTTAAGAAATATCAAACATTTTTTGAGGACTTCAATTGATATCAAACGCTTTTCAATATTCAAAAGCTTCCCAAAATTATTTAAGCACTTTTCAATTATTTTTAGAAAAGCATTCTTCAAAAGCGCCAAATGAACTTGAACATTTCCGAATTTGAGCAAAAGAAGCTCATTACCATTTCAATGACCTTGAGCAAAAACTTTTCAAGGCTAACACATTAAACGCAAAAATAAAGGTTTTTGATCATTTCACAGTAATATTGGACAAGAACAGGCCTTCAAGCACCTATAAGAACATTCCACAAAGAACAAAACCATAAATTATTAGTTTAATATGTTAACTGCTTGTATTCTAAGTATAACAAACCCATTATTTGTTATTGCTGGCTTCTGAAAACAACTTCGAATAAAAAAAAAATGCAACAATTCAACCAACGAAAACCTTGCCATGCATCCCAATTAATATCTACTTATGCTTGGTTTTAACGGATCATTAAAAGCAATAAACCTGTTTGATGTGGTTTATACTTAAGGAAGAAAGATGCCTATTTTTTTTATTATTAAATAATTGTTTTAAGTCAAAGCAGCTACTGCAAAACGAGTAAAGCATTGTCTACTAGATGCGTAGGGAAAAAAAAAATCTTCAAAGACAATTCAACCATATACGAGGTAGAGGAGGTCTGTTTCTGTTATAACATGAGCTGAAAAAGGAAGGATAAACAACAACAAAAATAGTTACAAGAGGCACTTTTTCTTCAATCTAATTTTATAAACTAGAAGAGAGCGCTTTGCATAGGACAAAGGTAAATCTCTATAAATATTTGAGTGAATCAGTTCCGATTTTGCTTGTTCCAATAAATAAAGCATAACAAAATAAACAAGTAATTGTTATAATTAAACTACTGCCCCTAGTTGTTCATCAGGATTTATTATTATTTTATTCTTTTTATCTAACTCACTCAAACCCTGTTCTAAATATAACATTGATTTGAAATTTTGCATACTTTCGTAATCCCAAAGGCAATAGAATATTTAGTCGTATTAATTACTTATCAATAGTAATCAATACTTATATATAAGAATGGAGTGTCTGTCAGTGGAATCGAACAAAACCCCTCATTTTGAGTTTTCTCCACGAATTAGAATACGCTGATTCCGAAAATCACATTTAAAATTTTTTTGTCTGTCAGTCTGTCTGTCTGTCTGTTTGTCCGGATTTAACTCAAAAACTACTGCACGGATTTTTCTGAAACTTGCACCATGTGAACAAACTTTTCTTAGTTTAAAATCTGCACTTTGTTTCATGTGGATATCTGTAACCATTCAAAAGTTATAGAACTTTTTCCATTTTCTCTAACATTACGCCTATGGGAAATTTACATCTCGATCTTCCCTTCATAACATTATTGTTAAAAATCACCTTGGGGCGACCAAAAATATTTTTAGACAATACTGGGATAAACGATTCGTTTTTATTGGCTGATGAGTAAATGTCGCTAGATGAATTAAAAATATCGCCAAATGAATTAAAAATATTGCAAAATGAATTAAATATGTCGCCAAATGAATAAAAAATGTCGCCAGATGAATTAAAAATATCGCCAAATGAATTAAAAATGTCGCCAAATATTGCCAAATGAATTAAAAATGTTGTTAAATGAATTAAAAATGTCGCCAGATGAATTAAAAATATCACCAAAAAATGTCGCCAAATATTGCCAAATTAATTAAAATATTGCCAAATGAATTAAAAATATCGCCAAATATTGCCAAATGAATTAAAAATATTTCCAAATGAATTAAAAATATTGCGAAATGAATTAAAAATGTCGCCATGTGAATTAAAAATATCGCCAAATAAATTAAAAATGTCGCCAAATATTGCCAAATGAATTAAAAATGTTGCGAAATGAATTAAAAATGTCGCCAGATGAATTAAAAATATCGCCAAATAAATTAAAAATGACGCCAAATATTGCCAAATGAATTAAAAATGTTGCGAAATGAATTAAAAATGTCGCCAGATGAATTAAAAATATCGCCAAAAGAATTAAAAATTCGTCAAATATTGCCAAATAAATTAAAAATGTTGCCAAATGAATTAAAAATGTCGCCTGATGAATTAAAAATATCGCCAAATAAATTTAAAATGTCGCCAAATATTGCCAAATGAATTAAAAATATTGCCAAATGAATACAAATGTTCTTCAATTGAATAAAAATGTTGCCAAATGAGCTAAAATAGAGGTCCTTTATTTAAAACTATCATCACAATGGCGAAATTAGGGTATAAATAACAAAATTAATGTCGTTAATAAAAACCTCGTCAACTGAAGGAGGAAGATAAACCAGCCCTTTCGACTGACGCCATGTGTATTAATGTTCCAAACAACTTAACTTTATGACAATAGTGCTATTTGTTACGGAGTGGAATATTACTATGATGTTGAAATGGTCCACCCTAAAAGTTTAACTTAAGGTTTTCTATATTTATACCTCCATGTATCTTATTTTTAAATTATCACCTCAAAAACATATTATTAGTATTCAAAAATGAATATTTGATAATTAATTTTTTTATAAGAAATATTATCCGTAAATATTGAGAAAAACTATGAAGTTATGTTGAAAGACGTCTATATAGACTCCGGTCGCCAATTGGCACAAAAGAAGAAAAAAAAACTTCACCAAATACGATACATTATTTCGATTTGGAAGAATGCAATATTTTTACTTTGATATATTATTGCGTCGCCAATATTAAAACTAATGAATGTGCAGTTTACTACATGGGTTTATTGTCACTAAATGGTTAATTTTTATACAAAAAATATGCAATTAAAAAAATTCAGGAATATTTATTTCACAAAAAGAAACATTTTACAAAAAAATCAGTTTAAATAGTAGTCACAATAGCATGTAAAGTCGTGAACATAGAAATAGATTTAAGTATCTCAAAAAATACTCAAACTAATTTAATAAATCTGTATTTGGATAAAATTTATTTTTCACAGTGCACAGAGTGTGATATGCGATGGCTACGCTAACAAGACAAAATCGCGCAGCTCTTATTGCGCAAAGTGACCACGAGCAACGCCGGGCCATATTGCTAGTTTATAATAAACTAGATGCGTGTCCCTCCGTTGCTTGGAAATCGGTAATCCTTATTTTTCCACCTAAAAATTAATTCCATATATTCTCAATTATTTTTAACAATATGCAAACGAATTCGTTGGTGAAACTCTTACATATTTAAAAGTCAGAAAGAAATTGAACAAAATAAACGATATCCATCAAGAGTAATTTTAAATATTTTTATAATTATTTTACAGTATTGAAATTTGCAGCAGTTTCTCATTATTCATAAGCGAACAGTTTTACGAACATGAGTTACCAGAAACGTTCAAAGTCTATTAAGAAGTTTTCTCGGAAACATATATAAATAAACCAAATACATTTGAATATTTTTAAGTATAAACTATACATTAATAAAAAACATTAGTTGTACGCTAAAATAAAGTAAAATATATCAAGTTGAAAAATTTTCTTCACGTACAAAAAATATTTGAAGAATTAGGCTATATATTTATTTTAAATTCTGTCCAATTGAAATAGTAAAAGATCTTTTTATAACAATTAAAGAACATGCGCAATGTAAAATTGCGGCTTTTTCGATTTTTTTTTTGTACAAATATAGCTGCCATTTAAAAAAAAATCGTCAATTTCCATATGGCAGAAGTCCATAACTAAGGACACAAAGTAACAGCTGTTTTTGAAAATTATGTCCAATAGCAAGCGAATTTTTCCGAAAATCTGACCAATAGGGAGCGAATGATTCTTTTTGAAAAATAAATAATATACGAAGCATAAAATTGAGCCTTTTTGTGAAAATATATATACTCCAGGCTCTTATTTAAAAAAAAGAAGAAGAATCGAAATAGGTCCAATAGAAGTTTTAAAACAAAGAAAATGCTAAGTATTTTATATATATAGAATTTATTTTAGATTAAAGAATTGGACATCGACAATTTTCAATTCCGCGCCATCAGCAGAATACTTCTAACGACGTGAGCTAAAAAGGTGTTCAATGAACCAGCTTTCCTTCAGCCGAATAGTTTGCTAACGACATTTTGTACTTTTTACACCATAATTAAATAAACTTTGTATTTCAATTTATGTACTATTTTTTAAATTCTTATTTGAGTTGATAAAGCTTATAAATTTGTAAATTACTTTCTAATAACATTAACAAAATGTCTATTTAAAAATTCATTAAAGAACAACTTTGAACAGGATACGAACGATAAAAAAAACACTTGTATTGTGCGTTTTACTAAAAAAAAATATATGAACAGTTAATTGAGGAAAACTTTAAATAAAAAAACGACTGCGAATTTTGAATTATTCTTTTTAAGAACATATTGACATTTCATAGTTTTACTCAGAAAAATTGTATGCCAACAATTAATTGTGGAACAACTTCAAATCGGAAATGAATGTTTATTTTAAATTGATTTTTTTAAAAACAATTTTAACTTTTATAGTCACACTAAAGAAATTCTTATATCAACAATTAATTGTGAAAAAACTCTAATAATGAATGAAAGCGGATTTTTGAATTACTTTCAAAATATTTCCATTTTTCTGTATGAAAAAAAAAATTGGGTGTTATGTCGAAACACGACCGAAAGGTTTTTATGCGAAACGTCATTTCTGCATATTATAGAAATAGGGTCGCTGTTATTTACATTATTCGCTAATTATTATTTCGATAAAATTGACTTTTCTTGATTGTGTTTGCAAACAAATATTTAAAAAATTACATTGTTAAAAATAGGTACACAAAAATAAGTTAAATTTACTCATTTTTGAGTACATCGAAGCTTATCACAGCTCCGAATACATAAGTTTCATTTTTGAAAACGACATGCATTCAAAAATGAGTACACTGAGTAAAAATTAATAAAAAGAGCAATTGCTTGTTTACGTAGGCTGCCTTCATAAATCGCTTTCATATCCTAAGACACTGCATTCCAGTGCCTTATCCGTTGTACTAAGAGGGTGACGTGAAGAAGTTATAAACAGAAGTAATGTTAAAAATGTCTGTCAAAAGAATGGGAAGTAAGATAACTGAGTTGTAATGACTCAGCTTCCATTTAAGCAATCGACATCAAATGATGTGGAAAACCATCTTCTAAACAACTATTTTTAGTTTGTCAGGTCGCTTTGTTAAAATGGCTTGAACAGAAGCTGAGATTAGCGACATTAAATCACACAGCTCATTTTTGAAAAAGTGCGATTACTTAAATTCGAGTACTACATCACTCATTTACGATGCAAGTGTACTCAAAGAAAAACGAGTATGTTCAGGTACTCATTATTCAGTACCTTTTTTTTGACACTGTAGAAATCTAAGATTTATATTTTTCCTATTCCATAAAAAAAAGATACATAGATAACAATCTAAACCCACCAGGAACCCTAAATATAACTAAGTCATCAGGGCAAACTATAATAGATAAGATAAACACTCTGACCCTTCCGTATCACAATGGGACTTCATTAATAAAACTGGCAGCACAACTCCAACAACCCGAAGCATCGTCGATGTTGTCAAAGGCGCAGGTATAGGTCCTTGGCCTTAACACGCTACAGGGGCAATCTCTCTGGTTGACAGGGTCAGACTATACTGTGTGACATCCGTATTTATATCGCAAGAGGGCAACTTGATAGCATGCTTAATAGTAACAAAACTCGTAGTTTTTGGTATTATAATAAATATCAAGTTTAGGTTGGGGCTTGGGGGCTGTATGCTTGCAAAAATATATTGTTGACCTACTGGGAAAAGGCAAATGGAACAAGTTGTAGAACGAGATGATCAGTCAAATGTAAATATGTGACTACACAGTAAAAAAAAGGTACTTAAAAATGAGTACTTAAACAAACTTGTTTTTCTTGGAGTACGATTACATCGTAAATGTGCGATGACGTACTCAAATTAAGCAACCGTACTTTCTAAAAAATGAGCAGTGTGATTTAATTTTGCTGATTTCAGCTTCTGTTCAAGCCATCTTAACAAAGCGATCTGTATCAACTTAAAGTAGTTGTTCAGAAGATGGTTTTCCACGTTATTTGATGTCGATTGCTTAAATCGAAACTGAGTTATTACAACTCAATTATCTTACTTTCCACGATTATTTTGGTACACCATTTTAACATCTCTTCTGTTCATAACTTTTTCAAGTCGCCCAGGTAGTTTAACGCATAAGGCTCTGGACTGCGGTGCCTGAGGATCTGTGTTCGGTTCCCGGTAAATCTTGGTTGTAATTGTCGATATTTATTGAAAGTGATTTATGAATAGAGCCTATGTTGGTAAGCTACTGCTGTTTTTACTCATTTTTATTCATTGTACTCATATTTGAGTCCATATCTTTTTCAAAAATGAATCTTGTGTATTCGGAGCAATGATAAGCATCGAATGTAATCTAAAATGAGTACATTTTACTTATTTTTGATTACCTATTTTTAACAGTGTAGTATACAATGGATTCTGTACTTTTATGGAATTAAGTTGCTTAGTGAATATTTATCTTGAAAAATGTAAGTGATAATTTTATTTTTGACATTGAGGGGATTTTTTTTAGTAATTGAAATTAAAGTATTGAATTTTTTTTATATATATTTTTAATTTTTATTCAAAAAAACTTTTATACGTACTCATTGTAAGATAATTAAAGATTTCAATAAAAGAAATTATAAATATACCTAATTTTCAATGCATACGCACCAGTTTGTTTAATTCTACATATTGTTTTAAATATTAATGCTGTTAAAATGTCTGCTAAATTTAACAACATGAGACATCCGCTATTAAAAAAATATTTCGTAGGGGGATTTTTTTAATATACTTTTAACAAATATAGGATAAATTAAACGAAATTTTACACTCCATCGTGCCGTAATTTAAAAATAAATTGAAAAATACAAAATGCAGTCATGATATTCTTGACGAGTTTGAAAAGAAAATACTTCACATTGCAAGGTAACATCTTGCCAAAAATAAAGTTTTCGTTGAAAGTTAATTTAAATTTCGCTTCCTACTCTGAAGGAAAAAAAAGTAAATAGCCTGAAATCATAAACCAAAATATATTAAAATTCTAAAACTATTAATAAAAAAAACTTGACTAAGTACGATAATTGAATTCGTAATTATCAAAGAATACATTTACACACCAATTCTAAATTAAGGCTTCATCTAGATTCGAATAAAAGTAAAAAAACTACAACTAAAAACAGTATCCCATTTCTCACGTTAAAATGGGTCTTCTGTGCATGGGGCACAAAAGGGCCAATCACCATATGAAAACCACTTGGTGTTTTGGGAAAGTAGTTTCGTGTAAAAAGCGAGTCATGTACCTTCACTTCAAACTTAAATTCGTGCCGCTTTCGAAAACGAACGAAATTCACAACTTTGGGCGAATCCCACGCTCTTCTGCTACCTCGTCGCACTGCACACATCGCGACTCGTGAGATTTCACTCTTTCCCATCCCAATTACGTCACGTAGAAAATACCACGCAAAGGTGTCTTTTTTTTTCTTCAGTGCCTGACGTCCTTGCATCAACAGCACTTCGACTCGTTTAAACGATCTTCCGTTTCTTGAAGGGTAGGGAAAAAGGCATTCTACTCATAAAGACAGAGGCGGGTTGATATTGGCTCACGGATTTTTCACAAGTCAGGGCCGCCCTTAGCAGGCCCGTGAAAACATAGTAGCGAGTCCTTTTTAACATCCATACATTTTTATGTATAAGTTTTCATATTTTTGAAAATCCAATTTTTTTTTATTAACTATAAATATTTGATGTGGCTATGTTACAGTGAAAGACCGAAATCTGGAGAATGTGGACTTTCACCGGTGAATGTCAACATTCACATAGTCGCTTGGTGTATGTCCGAAATATTTGCTAAATACCCTTATTTCTGACTTACACCGGAAAATGTCGACTTTCACCATGCACAAATGGTGAATGTTGAACATGTCAGAGATTTATATTTTCTTCTCCGTATTTCAGTCGCTACTTCTTCAGTTCTCTTTAGTTTTCAAAGGTCGTAGCTGGACAAACTTAGTTAAATGATCTTGATACACCATTTGGAACTTATATTCGCCATCTATGTTTGACTGCAGATCTATCAGATCAACTTGACATCTTGAGTTTAACTCAGAACTGACCATTGGTTTCACAACAATACCTTTCTTAGGTGCACTGTAAGACAGCCAGTCGCCTCTTTGCCGGCTCCTCTCGACACCTCAGCTCCTCTGTTTTCGACCTTCACCAGAGCATATCTGTGATTGTCGACATACACCGGTGAGGGTCCGAATGTACAAGAATGTAATAAAATATTCGATCTTTCACCGACGTATTTGGTATGTGTTGACATTCACCGGTGAAAGTCGACATTCTCCAATTTCGGTCTTTCACGGTAACAGCTACATATCATTTGAATGGAATAGTTTTTAATTATGTTTATCTATATAAGTTTAATTTTCTATCGAACGAGAACAGATTTATGTTAATCGTGATATGTGTAACAGAAGGAACTCCTCTAAGAGATTAATGATAGCAGATACAGGCCAAAGTTCTTCTGGAAAGACTTTTGTACACAACAAATTTTAAAGTTCCGAACTGATTTTTTTCCGCCAGCTCTGAGCTTTCTGAATTTTCTTGTGGTACTACCGACCGTCCTACCATAAATAAGAAGAAAAAAAAACTCTATATGATCGTAAAGATTATAATCCTTCCAATAGTACTTTTAAACTACAGGAAGGACATTGTATGTTCTATCATAAATATGATATTTCATGTAGCTGATTTTTAAGACGTTTCATGCAAGAAAAAAATCTTTTTATCTGTAACATTCTCATTTTGAACGTTTTCTTTGATGAGATCGAGGCTCTGTGGGGTGGAACGCGTCGCACATCCGTAAAGAAAATTTTGCAATAAATCACCTCTATTCTAACACTTTACTTTAAAAATTTACATGGCAAATTTATAAATACATAGAAGGAAAAGAAAATTAAAATACTTGTACTCAAGAGGAAATACAAACGAAAGATTTACTTTTCTTTCAAACGAGAACAGTCGTTTGGTGCAACCACGCGGAAAACATTCTTTGTTTTAAGATTGCCGTACTTATATTACCTCATGCAATTTCTGAACTTTCTATTTAAGAACAATAGAAGGCACGGAAACAAGACTTTAAAATTGAATAAAACATTTATAAATTCTGAAAGGTAGTCTATGCTATTCTTTTAAGACAATTAATATATATATAAAGTTCAACTAATATCATTAGTCTAGTTTGAGATTTTTTTAGGTTTTGTTTTAACCTACATGAGTATTCACGTTGTAATACAGTTATTATTCATACAGAAGAAATTGCCATATTCCTATATTCTCTTTCCAAACCACGTTGACATCGTATAAAGTATCTATAAATAGTTTACCATAAAAAAATACTTATACACAGAACACAACACGCATCTATATCTTGTCACAAATGTATCTTTCTACGCTCTGCTTCATAAGCATAAAATCAAAGTGTTAAGAGTTTAATTGCAAGCATGAGATTCACTAATATATTGCATAAATCATTCTGACTACATAGAAGTCACACTGTGACATAACATAAATAACATTTTTATCATTGTCACAATATGTAGCAAAAATATTGCAAATTTATGTTAAACAATGGAGAATTAACTTCGTGCGACTAGTAGTGATATCCATAGGGGACTTTGCAATTTCACACTTGCATTTTAGGTGTATACAATTTTGTGTGGAACTCATTTGTGACATAGTCATCAAGTGGCTGTTAAGATTATTTATTATCTTTCAATAAGCATTTTTGTAACATCGCTGCAGCGACATAATTGTGACATTATAAGGTTACTAGTTCCTTTCTATTCCGATTCCTTGAACATAGAGTAGGTTCTTCGTAAATGGTTAGCAAGAAGACAGTCGGTCCTTGGAATGCATTCTTATTTATTTAAAGTCATTTGATGAAATTAGTCTAAAGCTTAATTTCGGACATTGGCCCATTTACCACAAATGAACAGAATCACGTATATTGTTTTCTTCTTAGAGAGAGAGATCATCCTTTCCATTTCAATCCGTCACAAAAACGAAGTAAGGTGGCTTACGACTCGAAGCACGTTTCAGATCGTTTTGAAGATAGCACGACAATGAGGAGATACTCCGCGTCCCACTTTAACAGCTCATTGCACCTGGAACAGAGTAGAGCGTCTGTCGGGGCACGTTCCGCGATTTGTTCTCGAGATCTCGTGGAAAAGACGACCCGCGAATCTTTCTGTGTTGCCGAGATGTTCGCGTATCGGTTGTGCATGCAGAACGTGACTTGGATGAGCGAGGTCTTCTGCAAGAGACGAGGCGACAAGTTCCACAAACCTACATTATCAGATACTACGACAAAAATAACTATGCTAAGGATGGTGGATCTATAGAGGGGATGCGCCTTATATCAAAACATTTGCAATGGAACTAATTAGTATGAACCTTGAAAGTAACTCTCCTGTGTCCTGAGCTTCTTCCTTGATTTGTATATTGCTGCAGTCCAAACCCAATTAGCCTACCTTGAAATTAAACTTCATAATTATTCTACTATGACAACTTTCAACAATGTTAGTAATGAATTATCAGTCCTGATATCAACTTTTTTTAATTACAACATTTGGTTCTTCTTGTAGCCTGGAAAGGTCATTAGAAAGGAATGGGAACGTTACTAAACTGTCACCATTCATTATGAGAATCTGTAACTGTTATCAACAAACCTATGCAATGCGCTGTGTTTAGTGTTATATCAGCTTTTTCGTGTCTGTAAGTATTTATATCTAAATATGTTTTTATTCTAACAGTGTTAACATTGTAACCAAAATATACACGTACAGATATTCAATGACTCGCATTAGAGTATAGTTAGCATTAAAATATATTTAGAAATAGGTTATAAAGGAAAAAGTAAGAAGCTGCAATGATTTTTAATAATGTTCCTAAAAGTGTTCTCCGCTAAGTTTTAGTTTTGGCTTCTTTACCCGTCTGGTTTTTGGCTTTTGGCCACCATCTTGAAAATATGTCGTAATTTTTTTTTTCGCTTTGCGAGTTTCTCTCTAACTAGACATCTCAGAAACAAATAGTCATTTGCAAATTTAATTCTCATAAAATATTCAGGAAAAAAATCCATTACAGTTTTATTCTTGGACTAAAACTTAATGCACGGAAGAATAATGGTTTCACGCCTTTACGTAACATGCAGTTGGAAAGAAAAACTCTTTGATATAATTCATCCGTATTCACACTCATAATTAGTTTCAATTAAAAAAAATTAAACTTTTGCGCATGTAGATAAATAATATTCAACAATTTGATTGTAATTTCAACAGCAGAACCTGGATTATTATAAAATATTCCATCCACACATAAACTAAAAGCCTCATTAGTTTTTCGAAAAAATAAAAAGAAGAAAAAACGAATAGCAATTCATTCTTCTATGAAAACAGAATTATCTATCCCTTAATTACTTGCGTAGTGAGTGATAAACTCTTTTTACATTCAGTACAAAGTTGTATTGAAAAGAAACCTAAAAGTGAAACAAATTTTGTCTATATATCAAAGTCGGACTATAATTATTCTTCCATATGACTTACTTATTACACATCTAGTAGTAATATACCTACCTCTTTATTATAGTTGAATCACGATCTAATAGTTCAACGAAAAACATTCTTGTTGACACAAATTGTGTCATTACAAACTAATTGTGTAGTTAAGTCAAGGATAATTAACGATTGATTTCCAAACAATTACAGAACTCGCAAATCCTAAAAAGACACACAATGCCTTTAAAATCGGTGGTTTTATCCCAAACCAGTTCTTCATCCAAATATCATTCGAAATGTCAATACAAGTTAGACGAAATATCATTTGATTATAGACTTCTTATAATTACACGTGTTCACTAATCACTCTTGGGTACAAGGCTGTGAAAGGAACATATCCCAGATATTTTATTCATTTTTGTAAGGGTCAAGTTCTTTTAGAAATGACACGATTTTTTTTATAGGTCAAGTAGCCTAACATTTTAACAAAACTGAAAAAAAATTGTGTGCGTTATTATTTTTTCATAACTTAATTTCTAATCTATTTAGGGAGCGTTAATTTATTACGTCACGCTATTTTCATCTTTTTGTACACCTCTCCCCTCATGTCACCTTAGCTTTATTATGTAATCTTACTAGATATGCAATTTCTAATCTTCCCCAGCTTTCATTTGTTAATAACATTAATTTTCTTCATGCATAAATAAATTATTCTAACTCGGGGATTTTTAAAACTTGGAAATTCCCAACTTTTGGGGTTTCCAGATTGGAGAAGGAGTGGGGAGGGGGCGGGGCGGCGGGCCTGAGTGGTACGGGAAACTTTTGTCTAATCAAGACTATTGTGCTTTGTTTTTACAAAATTAATCAGGCATTGCTTGAGAATTTATATATTTTTTTATGACAAAACAATCTAATGAGGAAATAACAACTTTTTCCAATGCAATAAATAAAATGTTGTGTATTGGTATCTTATTTTTACAATTTGTCAAACATTATTTAAAATGTCATCACTATTATTTTATATCAAATAAATAAACATGATTTAATTTATTTCAAAAGCTACCTTATCTAATTAAAGAAAATATTTTAGGTTAAATAGTTAGATTTTTTTAATTAATAAATTTATTGAAACAGTTATTTAAGATCTGAATTAAATTTATCTGAATTGCATATATATTTGCTACCTAAATCATTTTTTTCTGTTGATTGAAATTGGCGGTTCACGCAATATCTAATTTTGAATTCGGTGGTCCGCGGCCACCTAAAGGTTAGGAACAACTGATCTATTTAATCCACTAAGCAAAGAAAAGAAAATAACTAAACCAGTCTGCAAAAAAAAACAGTGTAACATTTCCTAGAAGCAAAACTGTTACACCACTCGAAGAGAAGTATGCGAAATGAAAAGAAAACGTTGCAACGTTCATAGAGTACGACGACCTCACTTTCAATTTACGCCGATGAAAAAAAGTGTGAATAAAGACAAACAAAAGCGACGCTTTCTTCCCATTTTCCCGCCACCAAAAACGGACGGTTACAATTCAAACGTCCTTTCCTGGTAATTGAGGCCCCGAATTCGCTGCAGCACAATTAAGAGTAACCGCCGCCCGTTTCATGAATGAAAAGGGCCGCTTCGAAAGGCGCCTGGAAGTGGAGATGAAGCGATTGGTAAGAGTGAATGAGTGTAAGAAATTAATGAAGATATATTGAATCATAAACACATCATGCTTCGGCAATGACTACACACAGGACAATTTGAAGTTGAGTTGAGATAGAAAGAACCCTTTCACTTTGAGAATTAGATTTTATCTTTATTGTTACAACCGGAAGGGTTCATTAAAAAAATACAATTTTACCAATTAAAAAAATATACAATTTTAAATTACATTTATTAAGATTTAAAACAGAATTTATCTGTGTTTAAATACAAACAGCCCATTGGCTTTACCCGGAAACCAATTTATATAATTATATACAGTATGGCCATAAAATAAATATAAAGCTGTATTTAAAAGCTGTTATAAAGCTGTATTTAAAAGCTGTTATAAAGCTGTATTTAAAAGCTGTTATAAAGCTGTATTTAAAAGCTGTTATAAAGCTGTATTTAAAAGCTGTTATAAAGCTGTATTTAAAAGCTGTTATAAAGCTGTATTTAAAAGCTGTATTTAAACTGTAGTTGCTAGACATATAACGAACGAAATTTCGTATGAAAGATATTGAAGGCATAGGGAGAAGATTTTCGTAAGAAAAAAATTTAGTTTTAAAAATCACCGATAGACGTAATTTTGGCGCTGCCCGAGGCGAAATCAGGAATAATATATGTAAAAAAAGTTGCGATATTTACACAAATTAATTTAGTGATTAAACTCAAAGGAAAGTATCTTTTATTCTTCAGAATTAGGGTCCCCAGAACACTTAGACTATTTTCCATGTGCTGACTTTTTTTGTGTGTAATAAACTGCCACCAATGTGCTTACTAATTCTGATGAATAAATTATTAATTCCTTTGAGTTTAATCATTAAATTAATTTGTGTGTCTATTACTTATTTTTACTCATATTATATGCGTTTTCAGCTCGGGCAGCTTCAAAATTCCCCTAATCGGTGATTTTTGGAACTAAAAAAGTTTCACCCCGTGCCTTTAATATCATGAATATGAAATTTAATGTAATTCCGTTCATTAATTTTAGCAACAGATGCTTAAACAAAGTAACTTATTTTATGGTCATCCTGTACTATTGTGGCCTCAGTTAATTCAAAACAAAAACTAATTTTTAAATTATTTTCATAATTCCCAACTTTTCGAATATTTTTATGTATCTATCTGAATGTTTTATACATGTGTGACTTAAACTAATGGATTTTAATGATATTTTCATAATTTATCGAAAAAATATGACATATGTGTTTTACTGTAAAGTATGTATGTGAACAGTGGCGGCGATTGGGTGCTGAAAGTGGGGGGGCAAGATATAGGGGAAACAAGAAGTCCCCCAAAATGGGAAAGGGAGGGGGGGGGAAGGTGGAATAAAAAAAATGTGCTATTATATTGCTATAAAAAAGCTATGGTATTGCACACTTGTATTTACTCACTATTTAGTGTTATTTGAAGTATACCAACTTAAAATACGCAGTAAAAAAAACTTAATAACATAAATTTAAGAAAAGAAGTTTTTATACCATAAAGCTGATTTGAGACAAGTCAAAAGCTTTCTTTTTTCGATATTCTGACTTAAAAAGGCAAAACAAAGCACGATAACTTTCAGAAATACTATATAAAAGGGCCAAAAAAACTAAAGACCAATTTTCAGGAGTATAAAAAGTATGAACTGTTCAAAACACCTTTATATCACTTGGCTATTTTAGCTATAGTCGAAGACAATTTAACTAGACCCTTAAGCGAAGGCTACGATGTGTAAAAAGACTAAGCTATGGCCCTGTGGCCTTGATTGAATAAAAAAAAATCAACGGCTGATTTTAAAACAAATAAATATCTATCAGAGTTGTCATAAGTAATATACAGTTTGCTCTGTAGACTCCAAAATGACTGTACAAACGACAGTCATAAGTCATATTCGGCGCCGTTTCGCCTTTTTGACTACTGCTTATATGTGAAACTGAGAAAACTTGGGAATGAGTCATTCTGAGAGATTCTGGGTTTTTTGTAGATTTAATACGTAGTTACAATAAACTATTTTCTTGATGTTTTGGAAATCAAAGCATTGAGAATTAAAAAAAAGTTATTAAATCTTTTCTGCCATTATCTTTAAGAACATTCGCTGATAAGTAAAGTAAACAAATATACTTTTGTGGATTGTGTTTTAAAAATGTTAAAATCGGAGATTTTCTGACTAAAATAAACTATTTCATAACCAAACTATTTAATAAGTAATCATAAGTAAAATTATTATAAAACTATTTCTTTCAGAAAAACTATAGAAATTATATGGTTGGTTAAAAAAGTTAATCGCATTGATTAGACTTTGCAAATGTATGTTTTGTTTTGATTTAATTTAACAATTACTGGTACTTTAGAAGCAAAATTTATTAAAATATACTACTTGATTTAATATTCGAACTCGCAATTTGGCGTTCTTTAAAGCGCCAAGTTCCTTACCGGGAGGTTGCAAGCCCGTTCTCCCATCGTCCAAACGTTTGGAGGCGACTAGTGCCTATTAAATCTGTCAATGAGAGGGGTTTGATTCTCCTGAAACCTCCCCCCCCCCCCTTATTTACGTTCCTATGGTAGTGTGAGGAAGTTGAGGTTCAAAATTTTTCCTTTGTTAGGCAATGCAGTAAAACTATTGACTTGTAATTTAGTTTTAAAAAGTCCAATATAAAAAAGTTGCGGGAGCAACATAAAAAAAAGTGCGGGGGCTACCGCCCCCCCTTGCCCCCCCCGAATCGCCGCCACTGTATGTGAATGCCGAAATAGGCGGGCCGGCATAAAAGTTAATAAATAAATATATGTTTTACTGTGTGTGTCCTGGCTTCGCGGCTACGATGGGGTTTAAATTGTTCTTTCATGTAACAATGAGGTTATTTGAATTAGATTTGAACTCAAACAAACGTGATAGCGACATGTTTTTTCCACTATTCAATGCGGAAGATAAATGAAAGTGCTTTATATATTTGTTTTTATATATGTTTTTAAATATATTTTGAGAAAATGACATATTCAATTGGCTACGACTTATAGAGGAAGGCTTCTCACAGAGTATTACGAACTATAATAGTAATAAGTTTATATGAAAATTACAACTTAAGTATGCAGAAATCCATTATTGCACTTAAAATCAGAAACAAACAACTGTCCAAGTAATGTGATGGCAAAATGTGTTTACTCCTACTAATGCTGTTAACAAATCGTTCCTAACACACTTCTTTCAAAGAATTAAGGAACAATTAATAACAACCTACCAATCACATTTGTTGCTAAGTGTGAGAACAATACAATTGTTAATGTCCACAGAAAACAACATGTTAGCACGTTAATACTATTTTGACCTTTCACTAGACATCAAACATATCGATAAAATCACTGTTTACAATCACAACAGTCGGGGTGAAAAGTTCCGGATAGGAAAGTTCCAAAGCACGCAAACAAGCACGAAGTTATAATCCCCTTTCCGACAGATAAAAAAGCTCTTCCCTTATCTGAACTGTATATTGACTCAGGTGTAACCGCCAAGCATTCTTCAAGCAACCGTCTTCTTCGTTTTTAAAACCCGCAACTAATTGTACGTTCAAAGCCCGGCTCAGAGAAGCAATGGAACATAATCTCCTTATGGGTTCTTACTACGCACAAAATCCCAACTGGCGATGCGCTGGAACTGAAACTCGTTCTGCAAATATGAATTCCTTTTAATTTTATACTGCTGCAAAACTTATGAAGTTTCTTAAATAGATAAGTTTATTTGTATCACTCGGACCTTTAGGTTCTTTATTGATTTTGGTTCCCTCTAAAAATGAGAAAAGCTAAACAGGTATTGATTTTCAAGTGATCTAACTATTTATTTAAACGCATATGAAAGGTTCAGGGAGAAAACTATGAGCGTTCACTTATAGATTAAATCGAAATATCAAAACCTAATATTAAATACAGAGCCAAGTTGTGAAACGGTAAAAATGGTAATAGTCCATAAAAGAAGATAAAAAGACTATGTATATTAACGAAGACATGAAACTTTTTTTTTCGTTTTCTGCACTCTCACTTTTCATAGGTCTTCCTCTGTATATGTAATATGGGCATATGAAAATAAGTACATATCAAAAATTAATTTTTATAAAAATTCAAAACAATTTGAATTTTTTTAAAAAAATATTCCAAAGAAAAGTATTTTGTCTGAACAAAATGATTTTGGTTCCCCTGAACGTTGGATCCCCATCAGTATGATGGGCTTGATCGCAAAGCTATTCCACCTAAGTATTGAAAAATAATGACAGTGACCAGAAAAGGACACTAAAAACTTTGAGAAGAAATATCTTGAAAAAAAAGCATTCTACAAAAATATAAAGTTGATGTGTGTTTTACGCACTCAAATAAAAGTTTAATTGTATTCCAAATCATTTATTTAATTACTTGCCAAGAGAAAAGAATTCAGGCAATAAACATTAATACGATTAGTTTACGGATCGGTCCCTAGATTTATCATATAATATACCATAACAGAAAACTACTCAAGAAAACTATTAAAAAGATTTTTACCCAAATTAACAAAAAGTTTATTTTCCTGTTATTCCAAAGAACTTAAAATGTATCGTTTCTCTTGATTGCTTAAATAAAGCTGTACACTGCAAGCACTGTCTTATTTAAGCAATCAAACCAATAACTTTTTATAAATATCGTGACTTTAAACTTAAAAGTCTGCTGTCTTTTCTGGATTGTTTCGATGTTTGTTTAGGTGAAGAAGTGTCAAGCTGTAAAATTTATATTTCCTTGGAATCTTGAAAGACAAAGTTTACAGAACAAACTGAAAACTTTTAAGGAACAGAAACAGTCTTTCATTTTATGTCCAGGTATCTATTTAAGTACACAAATAAGGAAATGGTGCTGAAATTTTCATTTTAATGCTATGATATATTATTGTCTATAATGGTGACATTTCAAAAACATTGCATTGCAATTAAAATGAGGTTTAACAACTTCATCGCTCTTAATAAGGAAGTTATGGATCTCTTGAAGAAATGTCCTTATTACTATTGACTAACTAATAAATGTATCACGACTTTCTTTTCTTTTTGCAACAAAACAAATAGTTTTCAAGATGTGCATTCTGAAAATTAACTTGAAAATCCTTTACTAAAAACCATATAATGCTATAAATGAACCAATGATCAAAATAATTTTTAGCAACGGATTGACATTATATGAAGAAAATAAACGCAGTTATATTATACAGTACTACATGAATTATGAGAAAAATGGCTTGGTATTAGAGACTAAAAACCATATAATGCTATAAATGAACCAATGATCAAAATAATTTTTAGCAACGGATTGACATTATATGAAGAAAATAAACGCAGTTATATTATACAGTACTACATGAATTATGAGAAAAATGGCTTAGTATTAGAGACATTATATTCCAGAAAACAAAAATTATTTTGGTTGAGGATATTGTCACAAAAACACTGCTCAGGTCATTTAGAGAATGTTTTGATTTTCCAAATTAATTTTGCGAAAATGTCTGTTATGCTGGTAGGAATGTTTCTGTGCAACTCGCCATCTTGCTTTAAGAATTAGACATTGCTCACATAAACAAGTAGTAAAAAGTTTTTTCGCAAGAATAATTTAATCCTTTTATTCGATGCATGTAAATTTTTCATGCTAAATTAATGTCAACGATTTGTTTAATTCGAAATTAATATTGATTTTTAAACAACAACTCATCAATTGTACACTTATATAAGCAAGAAATATTCGTTCATAAATAAAACGTCCAGTAAATATAATTCATTCCAAAAATATATAATCACTTGACAGATAATAAAGTATCTCTAAGTAATTAAGAGCAATATAAATGTCATTTTTCTATTTTATAGAAGAGGAAATAATTATTTTTAGTAAAAAAAAACAGAGTTAATTCGCATTTTCAAAGCCCATCTAAAAAACCAGATTTAATGACCCCATGGTTGTGCCAACAAAGTCTCCCAACATGTTGTTGCTCCAAACCTGCCAAGAACTAAGAACCCTTTTAACAAGATTAAGAGTTCCCCACTGCGCAAACACTAATCCGGAATCCCATCAAAATCAGAGAGTTTAGGTTGACGGAAGTTCTTCATTCCCGTAACAGAAGTTAATGAACAAGGGGCCATCTCGTGTCCCGTAACGGTCCGGTGGCCCGTTACATGATACAAGCCATAACGGGAACTCCAACAATACAAAGGTTCGTCCCGCATAGTCGCATCCGAATAGTTAGATATCAAATAAAGAGGAATTTATTATTATTTATTTCACTTTGGGCAGTACTTCTCGGACCGAAGGTGGTAATGGACTCTAGGAGTTGCCTAAGAAGATTACTTTGTGCCCAAGAAGGCGCGAAAAGGATAATGTGGAAGATGTTTTTTTTTTTTAAAGCAGGATTTTCTTCTTCACTTGTAGAATTTATCGAAGCGTTAAAGATGACGGGATCTGTTTGAGTCGTAAACGTTCGGCTTAAAAGGCCAGTGTCTCTTGTTTTAATTGAATCGGATTTTTGATTGAATCGGAAATTTCGAAATGGGCCTCATCTCCGAAAAGCATTTTTATGTTACTGCTCTAAACTTCCTGTTAATGCTTTAAAAATAAAAGACCTACAAAAGTTAAAGACATTACAACCCGGGAGGAGGGGGGACACAATTTTTGAAAATAAAAACTGTTCAAATATGTCATATGGTTTCAACGGAAACTTTGTGTTTTTGTGTCTCAAAAAAAAATTAATTTTCAAAGATGAGCCTTTTTTTAAATTTGTAATACAAGTACAAATATTGACAACAAACGACAATTAATTTAAACCCATTACCTCTCGTTCTATCACTCATATTAAAATCTAAACCCTCCATATCCCTTGCTTAATAAATTTGAACAGTTAAATCCAGTTTCCTCTAACCATCTCTCTTCAAGAGTATACCTATTCAAATTTCTTAATCCATCTTCATAATCCATGCCTGAAAATTCTTGGACCATTTTAGTAGCCATGTGCTGAACTTTCTCTAACAAATCAATGTCTTTTTTAAGATATGATGACCAAAACTGTACAGCATACTCGAGATGATGCCTTACCAAACCTCTATACAATGGCAAGATTATATCCTTAAATTTGAAACACTTTTTCTGATGTACCCCAACATTCTATTAGCTTTCTTGCTAACCACTGTACATTAATGACTCATTTTAAAATCCTTATTTACAAATACCCCCAGATCACTGACTATATCACTAATCACTATCAATTGAAAAATGTTTGATTTTGGAGAACTATAACTATGGCATTCGCGGAAAATTATTTTTGGGTGCATGTGATTGGTACAAGTTAAAAACCAAACCCTTTAAATTTTATGGTTTAAGTTATCACTTAAATAAAATTTTATTTAAAAAAAATCACATGAAAATTAAAAACTGGGTACCAAAACTGAGAAAGTTCATTTATAAGAATTTTGTTTCCCCCCTTTCTGAATAACCAACTGCATGTTATCGCGAAGTGACAAAAAAAAAAAAAGACTTGTGTATACTTTAATTCGAAAACAATTAGCACAAATGAGAATCTTCATCTGAATCAGGAAAACATACTTTGGCTCAATTCAAACAAAATTAGACTTGCGTAGTTCTTGCTTTCAAACCAATCCAATTTAATTTCTTGATTACCTGCGCTTTGTTCATGCAAAACTAATTTAAACTTTACAACGTCGATACTGTCATTAGCTGGAAAAAAAGACAATTTTTATTTCCATCAATTAATTACGGTATAAATGAAGAATGGGAATCAAGTTTGGTTGTATTGAACCTATTTCGGATACCTTTAGAAATCGACATCAAAATGAGATCATTAAAATCATCAACTGACCGTAACATAACACAAGCAGATGATTCGCTGAAACAAAAACAAATGTCGTAATCAGCAACGACGTGATTAGGTACTCCCTACAAATGACACGGTTACAAAGAATCTTAAATCGAAGATGACAATCGAAAAGCGGCCATTTTCTCTAATAGAGTCGTTCATAGATGGTCAAACGATAACTGATGAAAGCCTAAGCACAAAATTCACTTTTAGGTAGCTACATGCAGGCCTCCACAATGACAATGTCAGTGAACTTGAATACTTCAGATGACACGCGCCTATGATGTCATTGTGCCATCTTTCTTTTTGACACTTTTAAAGGTCTTTAGATATCTTCCCGATAATCAGGCTCGAAATTGTAAAGGGTGGGCACAAATTGTTGGGCGATGGTCATTGTTTGGCTGTATCGCATGTAACTTTATTGACTTAATAAAACATTACAAGCATGCCCGTGCGATAATTGTCGCATGACCCCCCCCCCAATAATCTGGAAACCCTGAAAGTTGGGAATTTCAACTTCTAAAAATCCCCAGTTGGAAAAATTTTTGCCAGAAGAAAATTAATATTATTAACAAATGAAAGCTAGGGGAGATTAGAAATCGTCCAACTTGTAAGATTACATTTAAATTAGACCTCAGAACGGCCCTGCATTGGAATATGGATGCAACAAATCAATGCTTGTGAGACAACTCTTCAATATTACCTAAAGTATATATAAAAACAGATGAAAAATGTCAATAAGTTGGAAGTGGTAATTTTCAGCGCTGTTAAGTTGGGAATTTCGAATCGAAGTTGGGAAATTTCTTGTTTCAACCCCCTCCCCCCCCCACCCTTTTATCTGCCCCCTCCCCCCCCCACACCCTTTGATCTTTTATCTGCCAAAAAATCAAAAGAGTTTAACGGTCTATCCATAGATAGCAGCATTATCAATGGCTTGTTTAAAAAAACACACGTTAAAATTAATTATTTTAAACGCATTTTTTTAAAGAAAACGTTGATATTTATGAAATGAAAATACGATTATTTTAAACGCATTTTTTTAAAGAAAACGTTGATATTTATGAAATGAAAATACGATTCGTCATTGGTCCATGAAATTATCTTTATTTTGACACCTACAGAAGTACACACTACAGAAATAATATATATGATTTTTGCCCCCAACTACTTCGCTTTTATTTTAAACAATCCGCAGAGCATTAGTAGCAATAGACAAAATAATTAAACTATTGAAAAAAGAATGGCCTGGTATGCGTAGACGGACAATGTCCATCGCTCAACAAATAGACTACTCTGTCTATACTGTACAGTGAAACAGATCGTTTAGTCACAAATTGTCTACAAGATATCTTGTTTATTTAATGCATTTTTAATTAATTATATTAAGTTTTAACCATAAATTTGCATGTATGCTTTTTATTAATATACCAAAATTTAATTTGTTTATAATATTTTTAAAATAAAGTATTTGATATTAGGTGTTGACCATCGGAAGGAAATTTTTAAGAAAATAGCCTCATGGTATTGAGAAAAATCAGCAACACCTCAGATAAAAAATCAGCAAAAACTTTTTGTTCCAAACTGCAATGTATTGTTCCAAATTCTTACTCTTATGGGTCATTCCATGTCAAATCAACCAAAAAAAATAGGTTTTGACACCCATGGTCACAGATTTTGATGAAACTTTGCATGTGTGTTCCTTTTATAGATTTAAGTAAGAATATAAAATATTTTTGCTCTATCTCAAGCGGTTCAGGTTTTACAGCATGTTAAAGTTTTTGGAATTTTCCGGTTTTTGTCGATTGGGTTGAGGAAATGTAATTTGTTCTTTCATAGAAAATAAATTGTATCTCCCTTGTTTACCAACCAATGTTAATGAATTTTTTTATGAATATACATCAATATGTAAGGAATCCAGAAAAAAATTAATTAAACTAGTAAGTGTATATACATGGTCAGAAAAAAATCCGAAAGTTTTATTTATAGATATTTTTAAATAAAATAGTGAGTTCTACGCTAAGTGGAATATCTTCAAAAGGGAAAAGGATAATCAAAACCTTTTTTTAGTATTCTTGTTCTAAAAGACTTGCTCTATCACATGAAAAAATAAAATGAATGGGTAATTCACTCCTTTATTATTTTTTTGCACTTCAAAGATAGAAATCACTTGACTCGTTCATTTTCTTGAAATCGTTAAATTAAATTTACAATTTTAGTAAAATTATATTAAAATTGGACATGATACATGAAATTGGATTTTGCTTAACGAAATTACATGCATTATTGAACATATCAGATCATCTTACTGTAAAAAAAAACTACAAAGGGTACATAACAATCTATTAAAAAAAATTTTAAATGTTCCTGATGTGATTTTCCAAAGAAAAAAAATGACTTGGTAAAAACTGATCCAAAAATCTGAAGACCTAGACAAGCTTGTAGATATAATTAAAATGAATTAAGTACTGCAACAAGAAACAAACAGATTCAGATGCTGACAATTTTAGCCTCCCTAATTTGGCTTAAAAGAAAAATGACAGGGACTTTCAATGTATCTGATTATTCTGTTTATAAGGCTCAAAAACTATTCAAATTGGTAAAAACAGATTATCAAAGGGATGAACAACCCAGAATTTTTCCATGATGAAGGATGTGGTAAGTATAAAAAAAAGTATGCGATTAGAAAACATTTGGTTTTCTATAATCTTAGTGAGCTATACTCAAATTTTAAATATGCATAGTACCTTTCAAAATTTCTTCCCTGAAACCTAAGTAGTGTGGTTTGGCTTGTCCCAGTGTCACACACTTGTGTGTATGTACAATATATCAAAATGTGATTTTATTAGTTCACAGGGCAGGTATTAGTAAAGAGGATTACAAAATATAAATTTTTTCTTGTCACAAGTAAAGTTTTCTGCTTGTTACATAAGTTAAAAATGAGAGTTGGTATTACATTACTGCTGATTCTTTTAACCTCAATTGTTCCCAAATTGTCCGTTGGCTGAAAACTGTGGAACGATCTTGTTCCTGGAATCTTTAGCACGACTTTCCAAAGCTAGACAAATTGAATCCAGCAGATTTTTAGAAATAAGTGGGAAGTTAATATATGTAATGTTGGATTTGTAAAACTAAAATAGCTTATTTGTTGTCATAATTTGTCTGTCCAGATTTTTTTGACTTTCCTTCCTTTCAGTCACTTTCAGTTTTAACATGACTGGTTGCAAAAAATGATCACTGAGCTGTGAGTTGAAAGTCCATCTCATGCAGACACAGATTCATGAAATTGCATTTATTTTATACTGCCCAACACATCAATCACTGAAGTATGAATGTTTGTTATATGCAAGCAATTATTTTTCAGAAAGGCTGTTACAGTTTTTTGGATATCATATATTATACCATTAAGGGGATCCAATATTATACAAAGAGGTAAAATCAGCTTTGTATTCTTGCAGTGAATCATGACAGGATGAATAGTGCATGAATATGAGGTCAAATCATAATCTTGATCCATTTCTTTTATTGTAAAAGCATAATTTTAACTGAAATCCATTGAGATAACAGCGGTATTCGAGAAAACTTTAGCAATGTATGGGTGAGATATTAACTTGTATAGTTTTTCTACTAAGTTATCAATAAACACACCAACTGAGCGGAGCAGCATATAATTACACTTCCATCAATCGAAAACCACTGATTATACTCGGCAGGGTTTTCATCATTGTAGTTCTCAAAGTTTGACTGTAAAAACTGGACAATATTATCTTTTGATGGGCACTTGTCGCAGTGTCTTAACATACATTCTTTTCCTGCTCTTTAAAAACAATATACTTTATAATCCTCTTTAATACTTGCTCCGTGAATCAATAAAATAACATTTCGATGTATCGTGCATACACACAAGTGTGTGGCAATGGGACTAGCCAAACTAAACTACGTAGGTTTCAGAGAACAAAATTTTGAAGTGTATGCACATTTAAAATTTGAGTATAGCACGAGCCTTGCAAACAGAATAAATAGATACATTGAAAGTCTCTTATAATTTTTCTTCTAAACCACATTAGGGAAGCTAAAATTGTCAGCATCTGAATCTGTCTACTTCTTGTTGCACCATTTAATTCAATTTAAATTATATCTAGAAGCTTGTCTATCTCTTCAAATTTTTGGATCACAGTTTTTACCAAGTCATTTTTTTTTTTCTTTGGAAAATCAGCATCAAGAGCATTTTCAATTTTTTTAAATAGATTTTTATGTACCCTTTTTGGTTTTTTTTATTGTAAGGTGATCTGACATGTTCAATAATGCATGTAATTTCGTTAAGCAACAACCAATTTCATGTATCATGTCCAATTTTAATATAATTTTACTAAAATTGTAATTTTAATTTAACGATTTCAAGAAAATGAACGAGTCAAGTGATTTCTATCTTTGAAGTGCAAAAAAATAATAAAGGAGTGAATTACCCATTCATTTTATTTTTTCATGTGATAGAGCAAGTCTTTTAGAACAAGAATACTAAAAAAAGGTTTTGATTATCCTTTTCCCTTTTGAAGATATTCCACTTAGCGTAGAACTCACTATTTTATTTAAAAATATCTATAAATAAAACTTTCGGATTTTTTTCTGACCATGTATATACACTTACTAGTTTAATTAATTTTTTTCTGGATTCCTTACATATTGATGTATATCCATAAAAAAATTCATCAACATTGGTTGGTAAACAAGAGAGATAAAATTTATTTTATATAAAAGAACAAATTATGTTTTCTCTCCCCAATCGACAAAAACCTCAAAATTCGAAAAAATTTAACATGCTGTAAATCGTGAACCACTTGAGATAGAGCAAAAATATTTTATATTCTTACTTAAATCTATAAAAGGAACACACATGCCAAGTTTCATCAAAATCTGAGACTATGGGTGTCGGACCCTGGTTGAGTTGACGTGGAATGACCCTTATGACCTTTAAATATTAAACCTTTATTTAAAAAATAAAACACTAGGTTTTCAACAGGAAATCGGCACTTGTAAATTTTCCTGCATAAAACATTTCGTGAGCTTTAAAAAAAAAAACGAATTATCCCAAATATTTCTTAAAGTTTTTATACTGACATTATTTTAAATGGAACAACAAAAAGACAAATAAATCTGATGTGAAACATCTCACGCAACTATTTATAACTTTCCATGGAAATCGTATCAAAATAAGCACTCTGGAAAGTGTATCTTCTATCGTGGAAAAAAAATTCAAACTTTCCGCTTTAACAGTACACGGATTTACTTACAACAATATTTTTGCTTTAAATACCACAATTATTCAATAAATAAATAATTTCGTGTAAATTTCTTAAGAGGCATAACTGCGTGTTTGTAGTCACACACAAAATTAAAATATTTTCAGTTTATCTTAGATAAGAATTTATACTATTAAATTGAAAATTATCGTTATTCGAAATTAAACAATTATATAGCAACTAAAAGCTCACTTACCACTCACAGGTTCGCTTTAAAAATCGAATTCCAATTTAAAAAAATAATACATTTAGACGTAAACGACTTAAATCCTTAATATTCACATTCGATTATGTCTCAAAATACAATAATTTAAAGTAATTATAACTTTGCATGGCAGACGATACAACTTTCTGTCTGCGCAATTGGTTAAAAAAAAGCGTGGTGTGTTCTAAGAAACTTATATTTTTGTTCATAAAAAAATTCTAAAATAGCGAAACGTTTTCATTGTTTTCGAATCAAAATCTATTTTGTTTTATTGGCGTATTTGTTGACAAAATTTGACCACCTTTCCTTGAAATAATAAATATTTTTAGAAAAATAGTAAATATTTAACTATTCATTATTCTTCCAATTAAAACAGAAGAAAAATGTCTCTCAATTACAGCTTCTCCAAAGATTGGGTGTACCTTAGAATAAACAATTTTATTGAACAAATTAGATACGTAAAATTAATTTAAACAAATTTTACAATTTTTTAAATTAATTTTATCTGAAATTAAAACTATTATACAGCATTGCAGTCAGACGATAATTTCTCTTTTAATGTATTCTCAGAAATAAAAATTCGTGCAATACTCGAACTCTCCGAAATAATATAAACGTAAATAGAATGACTCGCCTGTAAACAGATTCCCTACTTCCTGCTGTGCTAGAAATTTGAAATACCGGCATACAGATGGATAGATCATGTGGTATAAATGACATAAAATATTTTTTATTCATTTAAAAAAGGTTCGAAAATTACACATACAATTATTTATATATCCAGAAATCGATATTGTCTGAATAAATTAGACACGGAATAACGACGAATTTTTAAAAATCAGCCACAAAAAAATACACAAATCCATCAATTGATAATTGCAATGAAATATCATAAAACTACTTTGCAAGTTTTATTTATTTCGGCACCATTTTTACACTTTCACATGTTTATTCGATTATTACAGCGATAAACTAGAAATTAATAATTAATATTTCGGCGAAGAAAATATCTTTAAAATCTTACTGTGGACGTCATTTTCTGTCTACTGATAAAATTTATTCTTCTGACTTAAATTATATATAAAACACTGCTAGGAAGAATAAATAAATTTTCCTGTGCATGCACTTTTTAAAAAAAAAATTTTAATTATTATTTATTATAAATTTATCAGGGAGTTAATTATTTCCCAAGAATATCAAAAAGTTGGTGAAACAATTAAGCTATTGAGCTCAAATATCACATTACTTGAAGAAAGACAAGAAAAACGTCATTTACCTAATTAATATCAAATATTACTTTAAGTAATCAAATTATTGTATGTTAAGTATGATATAATTTGTTTGACTTAATAAATTTATTTACAAAATAAATACGTTGATTAATATTATTTAGTATTGTGAAGTTGTAGCGTAATTAAAACATGGTCGAGTGGTTTTAATATTTTTAATGAAGAGGATCCGACGAAAATACACTTATAAATATACGGTCACCTAGGATTTCATATTACAACGTACCAAGCAAAATCTTCTTGAAGCCGTTCCGACAATTTCAAGAGTTCAAAACAACAGCACGCAGACTGCCGCTTTTCAAAGTACGAGTCTAGTTTACCGATAGCAGTTTCGTCGAGATGTATTTCCAGTCAAATACTTACAGTATTTAATTAATATTTGGTAATTTAATTTTCTTTAGGGTTATTTAGAAGGTTGATGGTCGGCTGTTTGGGAAAATGTCGAATGGATGGTACGATCTTTATAAAGGAAATTTAGAATTTAAAATTCTATGAACCTTTTTGAAGTTTTCTGACAAGTTTGAAGTTTTTTAACTCATTCTGGTGTTTTTAAGAAATTGTCATTAGATGACTTTACTAATTTAATTTCTTTATAAATTAATAGTTCTTATAAAAGTGTAAATACGGTAAAAAAAATTATATCAAAATTTTTTCTTATAATATATTTTTAAAAACTTTTTATATTTTATAGACTTAATTAAAGTATCTAAATCCCTTTAAAATCAACAACACAAAAAAAATTACGCCATGTATAAACTATTAGTTATAGCAAGTGTAGTTTTAATATCGTCAATCGAGTGATTAACCAAAAATGCCAAATGTAAATTAAATTCCTATTTCCCAAAGATGTTCCTTATGCTTCAATATGTTCAAAAAATTATATAACTTCATATTTATTTGCTGAAATTGTACGATACTTAGCATAAAAAATATTAAATTCGGCATTTATAACCTGATTTTGTAAAATTATGGAAACACAAAAATATTTTTTTTTATTATAGAGAACCTGTAAAATTGGCTTTTTGAATGTTCATTGATTTTTTAGAGAGTGTCGGGGGATTGTATTATAAAAGATAAAAATATCAAACATTTGTTTTTTGATCAGAGAAATTTGACAATAAAATATATTTAAATAAAAAAGTAATTTATAATTGTTTATATACTTTGTATGCATTTACAAAAAAAATCAACTAACTATATCTATCAAATAATAAACTATTTAAAACAAACAATAGATTATGCTGAAAATTGCAATTTTTTTGCACTAAAATTAATAATAGATATTTTTAATAAAATAAATAATTTTTAAAATTTTTAAATTCATTGTATTTATTTTCTATTATATTGAATTAATTTTTAGTCTGACGATAAATTGAAGGATTTATTGCAACAAGTCGCATTATTATTATTTGTAAAACTGACTTTAAATATTTTCTTATATTACTTTTACAAATTTTATTCACACAAAAAAACTCACTGTAATAAATGCCGCAAATAAAAATTTACAGTATTAAATTCTTAATATCTCAAGCCTCATTTCTTAAGTTTTCAGTTCTGTTGCTAATTATATTATGTATTTAATTCATTTCTCAATTAGACCTTAATAAATTATCTTGAAATACAGTATTGTTATAATTTTAATTCAACTTTTTAACACGTATTTTAAAAAAATGTTTTACTGATATACAATATAATACACTTGAAAATTTATAAAAGTTGTCGTAGAGAAATAATTTAAATTATACAAAATATTTCTTTAAAAATTCATATTTGTAATAAAAAGTTGTGTTTAAAATTTAAATAAATAGAAAATATTACTCCTTAAAACTTATAGTAACTTTTAATGTTAGTAAAATCTTGTAATTTTTGATAGAATAGTTTGTTGCTAAACAACATATACAATAGCATATGCACAACAAAACTTTAAAAAAGTATTTTTTATCTTCCAACCAGTTCACATTATAATTATTTTTTAACTTTAATTTTTCTATGTATGAGAAAATAATTTGCTTATTTTCTATACAGTTTTTATTACATAGAAACGTAAAGAAAAAAATTATCAGCAAAATTTACTTATGTCAACATTTAATAGAAAAATACTTAATTAAATTATTTTTTTCGCAAAATCCCTACTTGATGTAATGACCGTCTATCACATGTTACGAATAATTCTAATATATCGTTTGTCAAAAATAATAATTATCTGGGTTATTGAAATCAAGCAATAAATTCTTTAAAAAAAAATTTAAAACAAACAATACATTCACAAAATTCAGACTTACCCAAAACGAATCTTGGAATGACATTTTGATTTTTCCTATAATTCCTGAACGGTTACAGCTGAATCGTAAACAACCACAGAAACATAGTACGTTTTTCGAAAAGCAGCAAATATCCAACGAATGATCTAAAGGTTTTAGTTAACACACGTACAGGATCGAAGCACAACAGAAAATCATAATACTTTTGTCCACCAGACAGTTTCGTCACATAGTTCTTTTCAAATAATTGCCGTAGAAGAGGATGGACCGAGCGCATGTACGCGGCAAGCAGTATTTACTTTCTGAATCGGCTTGGTCTCTTCTGGGATGAATTTATTGTTCGGTAGCCAAGAGACATGTACGTGAAGTTTTTAAATTTGGGGGATTTCTTCGAGGAGAGCGCCATCTGCTGGATAAAATTGATACTTAAAAGTTATCTGACATTTTTAAGTGACTCTCTCCCTCTCTCTGTCTCTCTTCGATTTGAGCAGGTCTCAATTTACTATTAGGCACGTTAGGCCCGGGTAGGGCCCCCTGTCTTTAGGTGCCCCAATTTTAATTTTATTTAATTACTCATAAATTGTAGAAAAATCGGTTATGTGTTGTAAAATTCGTTATTATTATTTTTAAAAAATTTCTAAACTTTTCAGCAATTTTTCCAAACATTTTGTAAGGGTTTTTTTTCAGATTTTTTTACTTAATATGATAGATTTTTCATTCTTTGAGACTATTTTTTTTAAAGAGATGATCATCTATCAGTGCGTATACTATTAAAATTTATGAATCAGGCTTTGGATTTGAGGTTCAATTACTTAATCTCTAATGTATATAATAAAGAAATATTTAGTGTAAAACCATTTCTCTGAATGTTCTTCTATTAAAACATGCAACGAAATTGTTCTAAATGAGTTGTTATACTTGCAGAGCTTTATGAGATTATTCTAAAAAAAAAGAATGTAACGTCTTTCATATATGGTAAATTGTTTTCAAAAATTCTAAAGTTTAAAACTATTGCAATCCTGCTGGTGATTGCATGTGTTTAACTCATCTTGTGATCTGTTGAAATTTGACCTCAACAAAAGACTCATTAAGTAAAAGCAGAATTTCAAAATTTCATTTGAGCGAGCGAGATAGCCAACTTAAAAAAAAATCAAACTATTAGGAATTATGTTTTTAAATGTGTTGGTTCCCACAATAGAACATCTGTTACAAGAATTGAAGTATTAGTTTTAAAATTGCTAACATTTTTACGTTAAGTCCGTGTCTTCATTCAAACATCTATACAGGAGCATCAAAGAAATTATAAAATCTATAAAAAAGGATGAGTTAAAATTTTCACAAATTCAAAATATGTATAATATTTTATTTTGGTTAATTAAGCTTATTCATATCTTTTTTGGTCGATACATCGCAAAAGCCGCATTTGTAAGCAACAAATAAATTAATTAAAGTTTCTTTTATATAATGTTAAAAGCGCAAATTTTAATTGTTTTTTTAAACATATTTTTAAGTTGTTGTTAAAGTGGAAACGCGTTTTAATATAATTTTAATTAAATAATAAAATTCATTAATTCGTTAAATATAATTCAATTCAAATTTTAAATTCAAAACTTTATATGCACCTTTTCTGTTTCATCTTAAAATAACCATGAAAAAAATCTACTGGAAAAAGAGAAAACATGCATTCAGAAACTAGGCTAATTTATAGTAGAAGAGGCATAAAATTAATCATTATAGTTTAAGAAATTGTCGTTTTGTATAACATATACAACGAAATAGCATAATGGAATTGTTTATCTATTATTCAATTTTTTTTAATATTTCAATTGATTTTTGCCGAACAGTAAATACGAAGAGGTGATTGTTTCCGATTTTACGTACAGGCTAATTTTTTGAAACTAGTTTTTTTAATCTCGGTGTCTCAAACGCAAAATGTATTTAGGTTTTTAAAAATCACCTTTCATCTTTAAAAATCTAAATACATTATCAAATAAAATTTTAATACTTCGGGAAACTATTAGACCACTAGCCGAGTTAGCAAGAGAAACACATGAGCTAGTACCCTACTCTTCAAACTTCCACACCATGTTTAAAGTGAGAACATTTGAGCCATCACATCAGATTTAATGTGCAACAACTCCCTCCGCACTATGAGTCTTCGGTTGGCCGAAACTAGAACCCAGCAAACATTATCAAACATAGGCAGATGACGTCGGGTATCAGCTCAGCTGTTGTCCTCATCAACTGACCTAGTTCAACAATACGAGCCAGTATTCCCGAGGTTTTTTTTTTAGATAGAGTTTTTCTTTCGAGATAGGCCGTTAAATTTCATCATTGTCCAATGTCCTGACGCCTAATAAGGCTGAGTCGGATGCCAGTTCAGGTGCTATCTTTGTCCTTTGACTATGGTTAAAAAATTCGTGTGTAGAGTACCCAAGTCTTCCCTTGATATAGATCCAAAAAACCGTTGCCAATAGCTCTTTGTGCACCTCTAGTGCAACATTATTAAACAACCAACCAAACCAACGTCCTCTATCCAAGAGACCCGCCCATCCACTGAACTTCCCATCCCGTGCTTAGTGCATGACTTTATGGCAGTGACTACTGTTTTTCAAATTTTTTCCTTCATGTTGGATACAAAAACCATAAACAACAACTGGCTATGTAGTGATCAAAAATTGTAATTAACCAAAACAAACTCATTGCTAGTAGACAGCCTTTCGAACAAATCCAATAATTTAGTTATAATTTTTTTAATCTGGCAACTGTAACCTTCTTCAATTTTACTTCCTGCGCATGTCTTTCTAGCGGTTTCTCATCTCACCAGCAAAATTAGGGAAAAAGTCTTAGATTTCAATTCGAAAATTCAAAATTTGCATTGAATTAATCTGATTCTAACAGTATTCAACAGTGACTTTTTTTAGAAAATGGCAGACGACAGGTAAGCAGCATAGTTATTAATTTCTTTAGAATCCAAACCTGTTCCATTGTACAATGAGTGTGCGAAATGCATGGCGTGCTTCTCTAAAGGGGAAAACACCTTTTGGATTATTTAACTCTGATAATATATTTATCGGGTTTCTTTTATGCAAGATAATGTTAATTTATTTTTGTTTGAGGATATATGGGATAAATATATTTGCAGGTTAATTGCTAATATTTAATTTGAATTGATTGTTAATTCTGTACGATTTTAAACTCAAAAATTATAATCTCATTAATGTTTTACCATCATATTTAAATTCCGTTTTGACTATATAATACTGTTAAAACGGTATCTTTTGAATATATAATACGATAATGACAGTTAACTTGTGTAATAAAACACCTAACTGACAGTTTTGGAATGTCACTTAGTTTAAATCTTTCTGTATATTTTGAAATCTGAAAAAAAAAAACGAACCGTAAAGACAAATTATATATTTATTTTAGGGTCAGGTTTACTGTACGGTCACCCTTGGCGCGATTTTTCCGCATTTGGCGATAATTTTTTTTAAATGGCAACCCCCCTACGAAACGACAAGGAATTGCAGCAACCCTATTGGACAACAGTCGCCAAAATGGCGACTTTTGGCGAGATTTTGACAAAGTCGCCAAGGGTGACCGTACAGTAAACCTTTACCTTATTTTATTATAAACTAATTTATTCGAGGTTGTAAGAAAACAAAAGTATTTAGTAACTTGTGTTAACTATAATTATGGACAAGATGCCAAATCTTAAAACACAAATATGTGAAATTTGTCGAAATGTAGTATACAAATATTTAATTCGTGAACTAGAAACATGGCCCCTTTGTAGCAGAAGTCTTTGCAAGGTCAAGGTTTGAGTACAAATAAAACTATTCATTACACAAAATGGATTTATGTAAATAAAATATATATATAAAAAAAACTTTTTAAAGCACATGCTTTTATCAAATGTACTAAAATGCAAAAAATAACCATTCTATACTTCTTGAAAACTGACTTTTGTAACATTACCTTTTCCTCCACTTGCCCCTTGAATTCTTTTCTCGGGTCAGGTTTACTGTACGGTCACCCTTGGCGCGATTTTTCCGCATTTGGCGATAATTTTTTTTAAATGGCAACCCCCCCTCCGAAACGACAAGGAATTGCAGCAACCCTACTGGACAACAGTCGCCAAAATGGCGACTTTTGGCGAGATTTTGAAAAAGTCGCCAAGGGTGACCGTACAGTAAACCTTTACCCTTTTCTCTTCAACTACTTTGAAATATGTTGAATATACTTTTGTTGGAACTGACTAAAAATAAAAGCGTGGGGCGCTTATTATTGATATTATATTTAAGATTTATTAAGAATTATTTAACATTTCAAGATGATAAAAGAAGACATTAAGGTTTTAGATATCATGTGTGAGCGCCCCACGCTTTTATTTTTAGTCAGTTCCAACAAAAGTATATTCAACATATTTCAAAGTAGTTGAAGAGAAAAGAATTCAAGGGGCAAGTGGAGGAAAAGGTAATGTTACAAAAGTCAGTTTTCAAGAAGTATAGAATGGTTATTTTTTGCATTTTAGTACATTTGATAAAAGCATGTGCTTTAAAAAGTTTTTTTTTATATATATATATTTTATTTTCTGCTTTTTAGTTATATAAACATGTATATTACCATTGCTTTGTATAATTAAACCTCTTTAAATTATTTCAAGGCTATAGCATATATTTATTCAAACATTAATTCCACTTACTAACATGCTAAATAAATTATTTAACAGTTTACCTTTATTTGATCATAACGTTAAATTACAAAAATAGAACGTAGTCATTTTTTTAAACGAGATATTTAATAACAATATTACTATTTTAATACCTTTTTAATTATTTTGATAGATCAGAAAGAGTTACCAAACTTGATAAATGAAGTAATAGAAATATATGCCAATCTTGATGGATGTATCAACCTTGACAAAAAAAGAGTTAAGGCTAGTTGGCTTGATTAGGGTGGTAATTTCTCATTCTCTCCATTTCTATTACTGCCTCAGTGTTACAAGGTTTCTTTCCTGTTAACTTTACGTTGTCTTTTCCTTCGAGATAGGCACCGAACCGTCGCCAATAGCCCACTGTGCAGCTCTAGTGAGACGTTAATTAACCAAACCAAACCGCCATTTTGATTTGGCGCCAAGAAAAAAACGTCATTTTTACCTTGGCGCCAATTTTTGGACTTGGCGACAACGGGGCACCGTACACTAGGAATTTACTATAATTTTTTTAAACATATTAAAAACTTATTGTTGTTTTCTCAACGAATAAAATTATTTCATCATCTATCATTTGGTTTAAAAATATTCAAAATGGCGACGGAAAGCTTTTCTGTTGAAGCAAAACCAGATCATTGCGCATAATTTTTCGCGCATTCATCTGACGTAATTTTTGTAGATGATGGGTTCGAGTCCGGCTTTCGCCAGATTTGTCGATTTTAAAGAAAATTCATTATTAATTAGAATTAATTAGTAATTAACAATTTTATGGCTAATTATTGTATTGTCACCGGGATTACGTATGTATGCCAAGTTTCAAATTTTTATGACAATTAGAAGTGGGTTTAAATTGAGTTACAAGATTTGAGGACACATCACACCAGACAGTGTGAGTTAAATAAAAGCATGTAAAAATTAGCAGCAATACATGCATAATATGTTTTACACGCATATATAAACAGTTGTGTACTATATTTTTACAAGCGTATGCAGATTCTAATCGGTGCAGCTAGTTATTACTCTTAATTTTACCATTAGCTATTTTTTTTATTACAGATTATCTAGTAATAGTTTTTTATAAGTTATAAATAGGGATGAACCGGATAGTGGTTTTGCCGGATATCCGGCGCACATTACAAACCGGATATCCGAACTGGATTTTGCCGGATATCCGGCAGTTTATTTTTTATGAAAATAACTTCTCATACACACTAGAAAAAACGGAAATCGGTCAAAAATTTAAAAATATTTTTTTATTCTGTAATATTTCCCAATTCCTTATCTTTAAAGTGATACCAAAATTGAATAAACATTCAAAAAACTTTTTTATTTACTAAGGGTTATTCTAGGGTGCTGCTAGCAATGGTCGTATGTTTTGTACATTTTACACTTAATTTCTGAATAATTGTAATTTTACCATATACCCTTTCATTCCAAACATGAAAACTCAAGTTTGCTTAAACGTTTGAGAAATTTATGTTTTAATTCAACTTTATATTAGTTGTGAGATGTGATGACCCTACACCATAACGGTTTGTTAAAAATGTGAAAAAAAGTGGGTTTTTTAAAGTCTCTATTGGTTAAAGGGAGAATCTGCATACTGTGAATACATTGGTAGAATTTTCAGGAAAATACTTAAAGCAAGAACAAAGAAAATTGATCGCTACAAAAAAAATCTTCTCTGTTTTATTCATCCGGATATCCGGCACTTTACTTCCGGATATCGGATAATTAAAAAGTAGCCGGATATCCGTTTCATCCCTAGTTATAAATTAGTGCCCAAATGGCATTAGGTATGTTTTTTCTTCCATGTCTCTCGATGATTTAACCTACAGCAAGTAACTAAATGCAGTAAATACCTGAAACACGGTACCTATTGGTGGTATTCAGAACATTAACATGTTCTTAGCACCAAAAACTTTTTGGTTGTAAATTAAACAGTTCCATGTTCTCCCTGCAAGGTTGCCAAAATATAAACTTTTATTACTCGCCAAATATCGCGTTTGGTGGGAGTTCATTGAAGATATACTTGGGGACAACCTAAGTTGAAGCGGCAGCTGATATTTATAAATATTCAATTGATTTAGGTTAAACTTGGGTTGTCCTCGAGTGTAGGAATTAACCCTCATCACACTTGTTTATGTGTTTTTTTCGAACCGTCAAAAACTAACCTGTTTGCGATTTACAGAAGCCTTGATTTACTCAAGTTCTTTATTTTATCAGATGTTTAGGTTATCTAAGTCAAAATTTCTTTCTTAAAAATGGTGAATTTATTTTAGCAACAAATTTATTAAAGAAAATTAGGTATAATTGAATCGGTACGAATTGTACTAAACGAAAGAACTAAATAAAATGTATGAATTGATTTATGAGCATAAAAGTGTCTTTCATTTGAGAGTGAAATCTATGCTGATTTAAAATGAAATTTTACGAAACGATTTTCCTCGGAATATTTTTCTTTTAGATTTATGGTTAATCTGTCTACACGGTCGCCCTGATTTTTCACCAAATCTGGCAACCCGGCGCCACACGCGATGCAGGGAGAAAATGGAGGAATTCTTTGATTGGCAACCAAACCGGTTTTTGTCGCCAAGCAAGGTTTTATGTTGTGAATATAGGATTTTCAGAAAAATCGCCAAGGGCGACCATATAAGACAGTTTAACCAGATTTATTACTAATGCTTGGTATTTGAATGAATATACTATGAACAGATAATCAATTGTGTATAAAGATTTTGAAGAATTCCTTTAGTTTTAATTCTATTCACAGTTTGACTATATATTAAAAGAAAATCCCTGTTGACAGTACTTATGTCAAGGTGGCTAATGATTATATCTACCCTAACTTTGGATTGGCTAATCTTTTTTGTCTCAAACTAATATTAGCTTAAAAATATGCAAGATTCAGCATATATTTTTTTTACCAAATTTGAAAAGTAAAAATTGTCTTTTAGTGTACCACGACTGGTTTTAAAATTAAAGTTGGGACACTGATGTTCTGGAGATTGTTTTAATGGACTTTTTGCATGTTGCCTTTATTTACATAATTTTTTGCTTATATTTCTTACTTTTCCTTTCATTTATATAAAATAATCTTATTTGTATGTTTTTAAATGTATGAGAAAATAAAAAAAAAATTGAAGTAATATATTCAAATTATTTTGATCTTAGTTAATGAAGTTTCATTTATTATATTGAATTTATAAATATGAAATATTGGATATGTTTAATTTATAGATTACTACCACCTCCAGTATTTTGGGCACAAAGGAAGAACCTACTCTATGTCAAAATACAGTTGGAAGATTGTCGGAATCCTACAATAAAAGTTGACAAAGACAAAATTTATTTCAAGTATGATGCATTCATTCATACAACAATCTTTGAAAATACATTTTTAATCGTATTAATGTTTATATTTTTAACGTAATTGCTAGTTTGTTGTACATAATTCTGTATTTATGCATTTTCACCAAAACTCAAATTTTTACATGGATGAAATTCAATAAATATATTTAATTGTTGTTTTATTGTCTTTTGATCAACTTTTTTATCTAAAATATGTTTTAATAATAAATATTTTTAATATAGGGGTAGGGGTGGAACTGAGAAGAAGGATCATGAAGTGACACTTGAACTGTTTAAAGAAATCAAACCCGAGGCAAGTAAATACTTTTGAAAAATTATTATAAATGATATGTCAATGCTTTATCCACCATTTTGTTTTTTATTTAGCCATTTCATTGTTAGTTTCATCAATATATATCCTGTCAACTTGTATAGATTTTACATTGTTTGGATTGTATCCATTTTCTTATATAATTATACAGATTTCAGCTTTTTACTTATACAAAAGTGTATTATGTTGACCATTCAACAGCCTCAAAACAAATAAAACCACAAATCTTTAAAGTGTACCAAACATTTTTTTATATTTGTCATCAATTAAATTTCAAATTTGTGAAATGTTATGCAGTACAGTTGAAATGCAATTGTTGATTAAAATTATATATTATACTTTTGGCAAGTATTGGACATTAAATTGGTTACATTTTAGTACCGACAATGCTTGCAAAAAGTTACTAAAATCTACAATTACATAAAGTTACGAATATTGAAAAGTATTTTTCTGCTTTTTGGTTGAATTTTGCTTTTTCCCAAAGTATTCCTTTTTTGTTTTTTAAGATTGAGATGAACAAATCTGATTATTTTTACTTAAAATTATAAATCTTTACTTGGGTCTTCACAGGAAACTAAAATTTGATACCATGTTAAAAAAAAACATACAACATGGTTCGCACGGTCCTTAAGATATACTTAATTTAGGCGGGCCCTTAAAGTCCTTAATTTTCAATTAAGGTCCTTATTTTTTGTCCCTAATGATTTTCTTTAATAATTCACAAGGTGGTACTTTTGTGAGTCTTAACTCGAAATTCCAGGGATTTAAAATTTTCGGTACCCGGATGCATTAAAAATATCAGAATGTAGAATTCCGGATTTTACTTTGACCGTTATGCAGAAGTGTAAATCGGCAAGAAGAGAAAGGCATGAATAGATGGATTCAGCATCAGAAAATTGAACTTTTGTCCGATTTTTTAGTCAATGGTATTTCATCATATGGACACTTCATTGTTAGAAATCTCAGTTCTTTTGTTGTTTTGTGAAGAATCGATATTCATTCTAGAAAAACGGAAAATTTCACAAGAATGTAGCATTTTCAACATTTAGAAATATTTGCGATCCTCGGCAAATGGGCAATATCACTCGAAAGTTGAGATGGTTATAACTCTATTTCAGTTGGCCAATGCATTTTCCAAATGGCGCACTTTTGAAAAAATTTTCATTCATAAAAATCTTGAAATTGTAGAAATTCACGAAACGCGATCTGTTAAAAGACTTACAATCCTTTTGCATCTCATAAATAAATGCTTATGTTTCACTACTACCTATTTTATCAAGATTTAATTTGCACTACTTAACAAAATTGCATTAAATTTTTCAAAAATATAATTTATTTTACGAAGTTAAAGTTTAGAATATTTGAGTATTGAGTTATTTTGATCATTAAAAATGTATTTTTTTAAAAAAAAGCTTTTTTTCTTTGACTGGCATTAAAAAATTCTAATGTGTTTCTATTTTGTTTAAATGTTTATAAATTTTATTACATTTAGTATATTTTTAACTTACACTTTTGTTCAAGCATAAACTTTTTATTATTCATTTTAATTTTAACTCCTGATTATATATATATATATATATTTATTGTTTAACATTGCTTTGATGATAATTCTATATCCACTATTGTTAAAAAAGTATCAAAAGGTCCTTAAGAACTGCTTAATTTTTACTTTGGAAAATTTGTATGAACCATGTACAAGCCTCGACTATTTTTAGCAAGAGGCACCTTACATTATGAAAGGCTACTTTATAACATTTTATGTACTTCTGGATTGTTGAATGTTATGAAATGTCAGTAACATGATATGGCAGGGTGTCCACAAGCAGGGAAATATCAGGGAATTTGACCATTCTGGAAATATCAGGGAATTTGGGATTTTTTTGAAAAAATCAGGGAATTGGTCAAAAAAAATATTTTTAACTTGATTTCTGGCTGTGAAACATCGTTGATTAGTTGCAAATATTCAAATACTTTTTAAATGCAATCAAAAAGAGGGAAATTGCGTTTGGGACTTTGAAAAGTGTGTAAAAGTGAAAATTTTCTCTTTCAAGGTCGTAGAAACCGCACTAAAATGCTGATGTTTCTAAAATTTGACAAACCAATTGGCTATCTATAATTAGGTACTTGCCCGCCCACTCAATTTATTTTAAAAATAGATTTTTCAAATGTTTAAAACTTGCTAAGTTTCTAGTAAAATTCAAATTTCTTTTGAACATCCCTAAAATGATTTTTTTTCTGTTAAACTTAACGAAACTGTTGTTGCCTCTATTATTTTTTGGGTACATTTTTAAGCTTAGGAAATATATTTTGTGTACTAAGCTGTATATCTTAAGATACTGGATTAGATTTAATAAATTAGTTTTATTATTAGGGATAGGGATTCATTGGGTTTCTACTATTTGAGTGTATTGGATTTTTTTTTAATGTTGAGGTTACTTTAGTCTTTGATCTTAAAGTACTATCACTAATAGTCTAAGAGATATATTGCACTTGTACTTTTATGATTTTTAAGTAGCATTTTGAATTATTGATATTTGGTAAATACTCTGGAATTTTGAATTTGGGGTACATTAAATTTTTATGCATTGATTTTTGGATGTTAAACTTTGGTTGCACTTTTTTGGAAGTTCAAAAATCAAGCAAAATAGTTAGTAAACTTATATATTAAAAATAAATATATTTTCGTGGAATAACAAGATAATGTCAAAGCATATCTTGCATAATAATAAGGAATAATAATAATTTTTTTAAATATTGCTGTGAAAAAAGTACAGCTTGCAGGGAAATATCAGGGATATTCAAAATGCTTTCCCTGTGGACACCCTGTATGGTCACTATGGTGTTTTAAAAAAAATTGGAAATTAGCAATGTGAAAATCAAAAATCGCATTTAATTGGTGGATATTGTCTGTACATTGTACAGATTTCACCATAATGTTTGCTTGTGTAATTAGCAAGAGGCATTGGCTTATAAAATTGTGTAGAATTTTTTGTTTTCCATTTTACAAAATTTATATATTTTTTCACTAAAAGAATCTGTAACCCTCTTTAAAAAAAATGTAGAATTTTCCAAGTAATATCTTTGTGAAAAAGATTGTTAATTCAAGTGAGGTATCAAAAGAAAAATTTCCGGGCCACTGGTGTTCATCTCACAAATATCAACAACCGTTTATTTTAGAAATGTGTTCAAAAGAATATATCAGAGACCTATTGGGTTGTTCGGAAAGTAATTTCTTTTTATTTTTTATGAAAATGAAAGACTATTTTCTTATTGTGAATAAATATTTTATTGAATTATATTATCCATTCTGGTCCAATACCTTTTGCCTTCTTTCTAGTAGTATCCCGATACCACGCTCGTAACATTTTTATTCGTTGCTATCAGAAAACTGCTCCATGTGATTTTTGACCTCATTTAAAGTGAAGGTTTTACCGTCTAAAACATTTTGTAGAGACCGGAACAAATAATAATCAGAAGGTGCCAGATCTGGAGAATATGGTGGGTGTGGCAGTATATCCCATCCAAGCTGTAAAAGCTTTTGGCGAGTTAACAACAAGTCTTACATTATCTTGGTCGAACACTACACTTTTCCATTTTCTTGACGTTTGAGAAGCAAATCGCAGGCGTCGGCTATACAGCACAAATTTCTCTCCTTAAGAACATGAGGAACCCATATGTCGAGTTTTGTGATTAAACCTAGGCATTTCAAATTATCATGAATGGTCTAATTTGATAAATTTAATCTCTCACTAGTTGTTATTCGCTGGTTTGCATCAATTAATGCCTTTATTGTATCTTCAGCTTTAGCTGGCCTTCCAGAACGTAGTGCATCTTCAATATCGAAATTTAGCAAATCAGTTTTGACACTGGCGTTCTGTCAATAGTCTTCTCCATATACATCGGATAATTTTTTTTCTTTCTTAAATAGCATTTTTAACTTTTTGATAGTAGAAAATGCTGCTTTTCACTTTTCATATTTGAAAGGGTACCAACCAAAAACTATTGCGTTGAATCAATAGAACTTTTTCACAAGCAAGCCTTGCTGTTTCAGCTGTCAAAATATATAATGAATATCTGGCTTAAGTGTGAAGTTAGTTGTGAAAAAATATAATTAAGTCCTTTGCTGGGAAAAAGCAAAGTTACTTTCCGAACAACCCAATAAATGGAATGTGTCTTAGTAACGTAGTCGTTAGGACTGGAAAACTGAAAACCTGGAATTGTCGGGCATAATAGAAATGACCTAAAAAGTCAGGGAAAATGAACAATTTCTCAACTTTTCTGGGAAAAGTCAGGGAATTTGTCAAAAAAATAAGATGAAGATGCCTCACAAATTCCTTTCCTTGCCATCAATTATTTTCTTTTCGTTAATAATTCGCTAGTATTTAAAATGTAACTGATTTAGTAATAATTAACTAGTTAATTAACATATTTTTTAGGAGTTTAAAAAGAGTAATTATTTTTCCCCCCTTTTTGCATAAGTGAAACAACTGACTTTATAATATTACACATTAGCAAGTTTGTCAAGAAAAAATTGTATTGATTTATTCTGCAGTAAAACCTATTTGCATGGTATTTTGCTATAGTATATATTTTTGATACCATGTTAATCAATACTAACTTAGCAGCTGGCTTTTACATCTATTATGCTTAAAAGATGTTGCTCATATGCTCATGCTGCTGTAAATCAATAACTTTTTTACTTGATCAAGCCAAATGCCTTTGGTCAAGTGGTCTGTTATTAAAAGATTTGTTAAAAAGTAAACGTTTTATTGTGTTCATTATTTTATTTGACTTCAGTCTTTCAAAGAGTTTAACCTATTTTATGTGTATTTTTAGGACTCTAAATTTTCAGTGAAAGGCATAGCCACAGAGTTTGTATTAATTAAAGCAGAAGAAAAGTTTTGGAAAAGGCTTCTTAAGGAAGACAAAAAAGTTAGTTATATTATTGCTTCTGTTTTTAAATGTGACTGTTAAGACATTCATTGTTTTAAGTTTGTAAAAAAAATCATAAAAATTGCATCGTAATTTGTGTATGTTTTTTTCCCCTTGCTATCATTATATTTATTTTTTACATTTAGATAATATTTATAATGTTATTTTTAAATAATTTATATGCTATCAACTTCATTTTCTTCACAATTAAAAATTAACTTCTTTTCAGTTCCACTGGTTGAAAGTTGACTTCAATAAATGGAAGGATGAAGATGATTCAGAAGATGAAGTTGAAGGAACAGATTTTGAAGAAGTAAAATTATTTTTAAATTGATATCTGTAATGAGATTTAAAATTTTATTAATGTAGAAGGCTATACGACATTTGTGAGCTTGCTACAGACATGTGATTTTTTGGAAAATCACCATAAATCCGTTAATTTTATTTAATTACTAATTTAGCTACTTAATGCCTTTTCTAAATAGTTGGTTGTTTATAACTAGATACTGTCCACCCAAACAATTTGAATAGTAGATTTTTCAAATGTTTAAAAATTGCTAAATTCCTAGTAAAATTCTAATTTTTCTTGAACATCACTAAAATTGATTTTTTTAAAAAACAAAACTGATTAACTGTTGTCAGCAACTGCAGTAGGGTCTTTTATTCTTTGGGTACAATTGCATTTAAGATCTTGGGATAAATTTGTGGTGTATTAAATCTTCAGATACTGCATTTTATATTTTAGGAATACGTTGGGTTTCTACTTTTGGGTGTATTAATTTTTTTTTATATTGAGTCTAATTTAACATTTGCTCTTAAAGTATGGTCACTTATTATCTATACGATACATTGCCCTTTACTTTGACTTTTATAATCTTAGTTGCAGTTTGGATTGTTGATATTTATAAGTACTCGGGAATTTAAAACGCGGATTACATTACATTATCATACTTTTTTTTCTTATCTAATTTTGAATTAAAAAATTGAATGAGAGTTCGTAAATAACCTCAACTATAAACTTTTTTTTTATTGGAGGGAGGGGGGGATTAAATTTTGTACACTTTTGTTTATTTTACTTGGCGGACCAGAACTTAAACTTTAAAGTAGTAAATCCTTCTGTTATTTCTAATAATGGGAATTCATTGAACTTTTTTTTAATTAGAGGCGTTTTAACATAAAATATTGGTGGTACATTTGACTGAACCTTTAGGGTATGTTACAATTTTGATGTTGAGTGTATAGTGTGCTTTTAATTTTAGGGATTTTGATCCAATTCTTTGTTGGCATATTTTTTTTTTTTGTGAATACATTGAAGTTTCTTCTGAATTATAATGCTAAACATTCAAATCACATTTAGAAAACAATATAACTGCTTTGGCTTTTGATCATTTCCTTGCATTTGTCCTTGTTTTATTTTTCTTGGCTTACAGTGGGCATTATTATAACAAAATGTCTGGATAATGAATATCTCTAGGTAACATGTTTATAATTTCTCAAAAAGGAAGGCACCTTACACTGTGCCTATTATAGCCAGATATTTTATAGAAAGGCCTTGATTATATACTTGCTTGTAATGACATTTTCAAACATTAATTACTTGCATGCGCACGTGCTAACGTTTTACAAATAAATCGTACAATGTATTTATTCGGTAGTACTATTTAACTTATTTCAAAATGTACAGTTTGCAAAAGTTGTTCTTCCTAAACTTTTTTTTCCCTGTGCTTCTTCTACTACAAAAAGCCTTTACAGCTATTAAAATAAAAAATAAAACTTTTTTTAATGTAATGTATTCCATTACATTTGTGGGGAACAAATGTATGTTAAATAAATACTGTTTCTTAGTATTCATGATATGAATTTTTTGCATTTGCAAATTTTTATATCCTTGTTCAAGTAAAATAAATTAAGATGCATAAGTTATTAAACATATAACAGTTGAATTAAATTAATTTCCTACTATAATATCTCTATGATGTAAACATTCTTTTTAGAAACTATACCAAAATATTGGAAATATTCATATTTAAAGTTATATTTTTTAAAATAAAAAAAATCGTTTGAATCCAAGTCTTAAATAATATTATTTTGGATTATAACATTGTCCAATTATAAATAAAATATACTTTTCTTTTCAGATGATGCGTAAAATGGGTGGTGTAAATGATGGTGGAGATGTCAATTTTGTAAGTAATGTTTGTTTTAAACAACAAAGCTTTTCATTATTTAAACTTAAATATAGATTTTATGTTCTGCATAAATTGAACTATTTGATTGAAAGAATCAAAGCATGTAATAAAGTGTCTACTAAGTAACAAACTAAAGTTAATCTTTAGATTATAACATGTGCGATGTCTTCAAGCATTTAATGTAATACTTATCTGTGTTTCTTTTTAGGACGATGGTGTTGTTGACAGTGATGATGAAGGTAAGAAAATATTTATATTTGTTAATAAACATTATCCTATAAATTGTTATCAAAAGAAGTCATTTGTATTGCTCTTAAAAAAATACATGGTTTGTGTATAAATGTAACCTGATTTTAATATCCTTTTGGCAAAACCAAAATAAGGTGTTTAAAAAAAATTAGTCGTAAGTAAATAAACTTCCCATAACATTATGGAATAAAAGAACCAAGGTTATATTTTTTTGCCATATGCTATTGTTTTAAGGTGTTAAAAACCTTGTATTGTAATTTGTCTCGGTTTAAGTGCTGTATCGGACTTAACTTTCGGATCCAGTTTGTATTCTTTTTTTAATCCAACATGCAATTTATTTCGGAACAAGCAACTTTTGGTGAAAAGTTTGCAAATAATTTGTGTGCAATTATGATTTCTATACTATATATGTAATCTTGTAAAAGTCCTGGTTTTAAAGATGCGTTTGCTAGGGACCTACTATATTCCATGCTATAGTGTGTTTTAACATCCAATATTTATCTGTTTGAAAATACTTATAACAGGCTAGGCTTGTAATTCAACCAAATGGCATTGATTCATCAAATTTGAATTGCTCTGTTTAAAATGACATCTCATTTGTAGTAATCTGCATCTTGAAAGTATTTTTAAAAATAAACCCATATATTGAATTGCATTGTTTGGACTAACTTGGAAGCCAATGTACTCTTTACACACATTACCTAACTACTTGAAATATATTTCTGGAACTTTCCTGATTGTTTTGATAACACAAGGAATAAAATATTAAATGCATATTTTATAAAAATAATATTTTTGGCTCGTAATAATTTCTTATGTTTTTTAATCTTGAATAATATATAGACTAGCTTTAATGATTCCCTTGTCTCTTACAGAACTTCCAGACCTAGAGTAATGCGACACCAAGGAAGAGCTTCAGTTTACAGACTGTAATATCACCTTTAAATTTCCTTTCATAAGTCACTCTTTTGATAAGAAAACAAATAATGTGTATAAAGCAACCACCGTGACTTGTAAACTTTTTAATTGTTGCCTAACGTTAAAGAGCAGGTTCATTGCATTTTTGAAACTGCATGCTGTTGCTGCCTGTAATTGCGTGTGCCAAGCATGTGTAAAAAGCTATACCAACTGTCATTTAATATGCAATATTTTAGATGTTTTTTTCCTTCAGGCTCGTGTAGCTGAAAAATTCTGTTCTCTATTTTTAAAATTGATTAACTTCCATTCGATTGTTTTATTGTACGAGCAGCTTTGTAAATTTAGGTGATTCTCCATTTGCTGGTTCAGGTTATTTCAATTCAACTACTGCATTCCTCTTGTATTGTTTTGAGTTATTTGTTTGTGGTGATAATACTCTCTCCTGTAAAGCTATAAATATATAAAGTGCAAAAGAGATTTGTATTTGAGGTCTTTATAAGAAAGATATATAAATTAGCAAGAAAAAATGTAGTCATTTCTAAATTGGTAGTCTCCGTATAAATTTATCTTTTCAAAATTATAATTCTATACTGTTTTTAAAACTGAGTACGTACATTTATTGTTCAAAAGAGAAGAAACTTCAGCTTTTTGGTGATTTATTAAAGTTTTATTCTTTTAAAAGTACACTTATTGTCGTTTTGTTCAAATATGGTTCTGAAATTTCATGTTCAAGGTTTTGTCCTTTTTGTTTGATAAAGATGTTAAAAATACTTTTTTTATGCTGGACATCTGTATATTTAATCATTCCACATATATAAAAAATATTCTCGAACCGAGGCTGCTTTTAACTTGTAGTCACTTGTTTAAATTTTTTCATTCTGCTCTGTAACTGAAACCTGTAATGCCCTACAAATGAATACTTATCAAATACTTTGTTATATGTACCTTAGTAAATAAAAAATTTCACTACCTATTAGTGTTTTCAGTATATATTTGATTTTTATACAGCAAAAATTAATATATAACATTAATGCATCCAATTACATGATAATTTCTAACCATTTTTTAAGAGTTGCACTTTTTGGAAAAATACTTTCCTTAAAAAACAAATATGTATATTAAAAAAAAAGTAGAAAAATATTTTCTGTATATGTTAAAAAAAAAAGTTTTACAGATGTTTTATAACTAAGTACCAATTGCATTTGTATATACAAAAATATTTTGGAAAGTGAACCACTTTTATCGATCTATTTGCTGTCCAACTTGCACAAATAATTGGTGAAACACTTTGACATTCTTTCGAATTGGGAAATGTTCCTGACGATTAAAAATGATATTCTGTATATATATATATAAATATTGAAGCAACTTCATATAATGAAAATTTAGTAAACAAGTAATTTCATTTTATGTGTTTATTACGCTTAAATTATGTACCATTTATAGAATGCTTTAGTTGTATATTAAAAAAAATAACATTAAACTGGTTATAAAGACAGCTGATGTTGTAACTCAAATCACAATCTAAAAGATTTAATTGTCGTATATAAAATAATTTAGAAAATATTAAGAATTTTTTTTTTTTTACAGTTGCTTTTTGTTATGGTTGTTCTATTTGTAGTTTTTTGTTGTAAAAATCAGTTGGTCATTTTTTTTAATAACTAGGCTCAAATTCTTTGCACAAAAAAAAAACTAATGTTATAATTTTATGAGTAACTTCAAAAATGATCCATTTTTTTCAGCCTCTGGATATATTCTATTTTTTAAAACCAAGAAGATGGAAGTGTTACTTAATGAATAAACTTTTCTTGCCAAATTTGCTTGAAATAAAATTTAATGTAGGACGGGAAGGAAATAATGTAAAAATTATTGTACACATGTGTGCTATGAACTGTAAAGTAAGGGTGTTTTCCTCCAAAAAAAATTTGTGTAATGGTTGCCACTGTTTTAAAAATTTCAGGGGCGATTAAAGGCCCAACGAACGAAGTAGGGAGGAAAAGTGCAGTGAAAGAAAGTTTAATGTATATTAAGGGGACTTGGTACTCCAAAAATTATTTTCTATAATTTGATATAAAATTAAATATTTGTGTGATGACTACATGTAAACTGTGCAGGAATAAAGATTTAGAAGAAAAAAAATTTGAAATTTCTTCAAACTTTTTCAAAAATTAAATTTTTCGAAGATTTAAGGCATTTTTTAAAATGCTTCTCCTTCAGATTTCATTTTTTTGCATCGAATTTTTTTTGTAAGCTGTATTGATTTATGCTTAATAACTTTAGGGATCGGATTTTGTAGAAGTATTTTAGTTTAGGAGAAAAAAAAATTAGTGAAAAATCGACCATTTTTGTCCAAAAAACTCTTAATTCTTAAACATTTTTTTTTTAAACAAATTGTTTTTAATATTTTTCTAATTCCATCCCTAATTCTATTTAATATACATGTGTACATGTTCAAAAAATATCACGATAATTCATGCATATTTGTTTGAGTTTTAGTATTTTAAGTAAGTGTATGTTCACGAAAGCAGCAAGCTGAGATAAATGCATTTAAAGATTTCAGTATTGAAAATATTTTATTATAAATGTCCCAATTAATTCAAATATTTTTTCACATAAATAACGAATATATATCCTACAAATTATGTAAAATTAATGACAAATAATAATTATTTTATTTTGCTGCAACCTTAAATAACATTGTCACTTTCAGTATTCAATGCATGCAAAATTTCAAAAAACACAATAAAATAATTCACTGTCAAGCAAATTTTTATTCTTGTAATACATTTTTAGCAAACCACTAACTACTGAACATTATGAAACAAAAATTGACTGCAGATATTTATATAATTTGCTTTATTGTTGAGTGTAATGCAGGGAAAACTGAAAAAAAATTTAGTGGTTTTATACATGACACTCACTGTAAAATTAAAGCACCCTGCAGCATAAGTTACTCCTAATTTATTCTTAAATTACTTTTTCTCTTTATGCTTTGCAATATTTACAAGTTTGAGTGCAAAATCCCTGATAAGGCGGCGTATTGCAAAATAAGAGATTTTGCAGTACACCGCCTTTTCCTCTATTGTCTTTTGGGCAAATCAATTCACACACAGAGTTTCAGTAAATTAATTTCTCGTCTGATCCTAAAGATTTTGAAGACTTTTTCATAGTATGTATAATTCTAAGTTGTATTCACATACAAAATTTGGCAAAAAAAACACAGACTCGCTTTTTGCTTACAAATGTATCTTTGGGATACCTGAACTAGCTGATGATGTGTACAATTTCGTTGGAATTTTGCGTTTGGCAGGTAACACATCTTTATAACAGTTCTGTAGAAGCAATCCTTTGACACATTGCCATTATTTTGCCTAGATGTACCCATTTTTACATTCGATTTATGACTTTCTCCATGTAACACATTGGATAAGGAGTGAAGAAAACGTTCATAATATAATTAATATTTATTCAATCGTTTTGAAACTTTGGGAAAACATGCTAGAAGGTTAAAGCGTTATTTTAAACCAATAAAAAAAAAATTGACATTTTCATCGATTTTGGGGTACCGAGTCCCCTTAAGTTTAAATAATTATTAAATTAAGTTTTATGTATATTAATTAGTACGTATTGTATATAGGGAAAATTTTGCTGATGGGTGTAATTTTTAAAAAAGATTTGGGGGCTCGGTTCCAATACAAGTTTACACCTATATTTGGGCTCCACATTTGATTATTTTAAGCAACATTTAGTAGAAAATGTTTTATTGACATGTTATTTACTTGCAGGAACAACTATCTATGTTAGACTACATTCTTCAAATTTAATGGGAATTTAGCGAAAGTAATTATTTTTAACCAGATTGTTTTAAAGCTTTCAAAATTTATAATTAAATATATGATCATGTTGTCTAATAAAACGGTACTATGTTCCAAAAAAAGGGTGCCAAAATTATTCTTGCTTGTGCTATAACGATTCATAAAACCTTCACTACGAAGTTTTTCATTTTTTTTCCCTATTGTATATAATTTTATGTTTTGTAACATATTTACATCTTTCTAATACTATCACTAAGCCTAAATTCTTTGTGTGTGTGTGTCAATATTACATTTTTTTATACTTGTATCTAAGATAAATTTTAGTTTATTATCCTGATCCTATTAAATACTTAAAAATTTGTGCAGTGGATATAAATGGAATAGAAGATAACATTGCACTTTATTGAATAACGTTTCGCCGAAAAAAAAATTACTAAAATATAAATTATTATAAACTACTGTATTTAAATTAACGAGATTCTATAGCTAAATATCAATGTAGACTTCTTTGGAAAACAGTCGTATCGTTCAGAAATCCTACATGATCTTTTCATTTCCGACGCTGCGAAAGGAAACGCTAATTTTAAATTGACTCCAACATATGTGAATGAATTTAAGAAATATTACATTTTCAAGTTGTGCCTCCCCTCAAGTTATTTTCTGAATCCGCCATTGATATCCAGAAAGAGATTAATAGTTTTTAATTTTTGTCCAGAACGGACATACAGTAGCTCCCAAAAGTGTTCGTACACTTTAAAAATTTGTAGAAAAAGCGCTTTTGTCTGGAATTGAATTCGAATATAAATTTTAATATTACTTCACATAATCTCCATGTAATTAATTATGAATAAAACCTTGTATATATTATTTGAATATTGAATTATTTTTTTAATGAAAATGCAAGGAAGCAAAAAAAAATGCTACAAAAGTGATTGTACACCAAAACGTTTTCGGATAAATTCATAAATAAAATTATCGTCTGTCGCCTTTTTTTTATTTTTGGATTGTGTCATTTAATATTCGTTTGGCTTTAATTTTTGCTTGCTTACTTAGTAATATTCTATTTATTATTAAAAAATGGATCGTAGTCGTAAGGAAACAGAATAGCATTCGAATATTGATAAAAAAAATATATAATAGTGATAAATCATCCCGGAATATCGGTAAATTATTAAATTTATCCCATTTTACGTGCCGTTTGTGATTAAAGAAGAAAATCTCGGATCAAAAACAAGGTAAGAAAATGTCGTCCGGCAAAGTTAACTCAATGTAATCATAGATTTATAGTTAGAATTTTTTTTAAATATTCACGTTTGAGTGTTGTAAAAATATCTACAGAATTTACTGAAGCATGTTCTACTGCAATTTTAATCGAAACTGTTGGAGAAGTCAGATCATCTGGATTACATGGGCGGTCTGTCCGAAGAAAATCTTTTGTTAGTGCGAAAAATAGAAAGCTTCGACTTTCCTTCGCTAATATCAGGAACTTAGTCCAAACAGTAAAACATGCTGTGTAGGTGTTCTTGTGCAAGAGTGCAAATTAGCATCTGGACTAGATAATTTGGTATTCAATGATAGCATAATGGATCAGTATGTTTATTTAAATATTTTAACACACAATTTAAATTTATAAGCTCGAAATTTGGATATTGGTATCAACTTTGTTTCTTATCAAGATAACGATCTTACACGGCCCTCAACATTTGCCTCTATAATTTGTGCAAACGTTTTGAAAAAAACACCTCAGCCGCTAAAACTGAATTTAAACCTAATAAAATACATTTGTAGAGAACTGGAGCTTAGAGTACGAAGACACGACATTAAAACCAACTAAAAAAAGTAATGATCAAATAATGGAGGAAATTCATACAGAAATTACAAAAAAAATAAGGAAGTCTATGCCCAGACCTTTAAAAGCTGTTGTTACAAGATACTAATTTACCAAAATATTGCAATATTTATTAATATGTAAAGATTTTTTAAAGTGTACGAAGACTTTTTTTGTTTCTTTTTAATTATTAATTTTCTCCAAAAAAAGTTTTGCTATGTTTTTAAAATATTTTGTGTAGTTTTGTTAACAATTTATATATTTTATTAAAAAATTCCCATTCTAAAATATTACTTTTTGATAATGAATACATCAGTATTTCTTCGAAATTCGTAAGTGTACGAACATTTTTGGGAGCCACTGTGACAATTTCTCAAAGCCAATAAAACGTAAATTGACGCAGAACTACACAATAATTCTGTTGTTGAATATTAAGCAGTGATGTCACATAATCAAGAATATTTTTTTTTACCAGTATACGATTTAGTTCATAATGATTATAATACGAAGAGCCGTATATCTTTTGGCATGGGATTTATAAGAATTTTTTTTAAAATAAACTAGCTTTCAATTAAAAAAATTTTTAGTTTACATAAAGTATCTTATAATTTTAATATTTGAAGAAGTTCCAAATTTGATAAAGGGGCAACTAGCTTTCAATTAAAAAAAATTTTAGTTTACATAAAGTATCTTATAATTTTAATATTTGAAGAAGTTCCAAATTTGATAAAGGGGCACATTTTCATGCATGAATTTTATATTAGCTTAAATTTTAAACAATTAGTAAAAAAATACGATTATATAAGACATAGGTAATTATTTTCATTTCCAAAACATTCGAAGCTTTCAATTCTAATACAGCTTTTCTCCCACGATTTAAAAGTATTGTGCGTTTATGAATAGAACGGAAATTTTTAACTTTCATCCATTAATCAAGGCAAGTTCTTTATAGACTTAGCCGCCCTTAGCAATCGTGGGTGCGAGGTTAGCAGAGCTAGGATAGGTGAACGAGAATTAACTGGGTGTGGTTAACCACATCCCAAACAGGTGCTTGTGTTAATAATCTTCCAATCTATTCATAAATTTCTACAAACTGAAATACCGCATCAGGAGGATTTTCTTTAAACGAAAAAGCGTATCGACAGCATTTATATTTTAAATATTTCATAAGAGAATTGGAAGAAATAACTGAACTAAAGCCCAACTCTGGACTTCATCAAGTGTTAAGTCTGCTTCTGAATTCAAGAGTAATTTAAAATTTCACTGAAGACTAAAATATTGAAGTAGTTTCCCAAGAAACTTGCATCAAAATGCCTTAATTTGCTTTTGACAATTCCAACCTGCCTGAATCTAAATATCTCCTATTTTATTGTCAAGTAGCAAAAAAGATACTTACCTCTACAAGGTCACTGCTAATCATTGCCAAGAACTTGGAGTACTGCTGAAAGTGTTAAGACAAATACATCTAGTAAATGTAATGTTCTTAGAAAATTAGCTTCAAAATTAACCTTCAACAGATTAAAGTTTATTAAATTACTTCAAGATTAATTTGTACTTTTAGTAATTATTAATCAATTATAAATTTAAGAAAATGACTGCAGATAAATTTAATTAAAAAGCTTTACCTGAAGCTTACTTTGTGTCAATGTAATATGATAAGAGGTAAAAAGAATGAGACTTTAGTGTAAACAAACGCCTGTATTTAAACTCAGTATACAACACAATTTATAAATACATCTAGACAAAAGACTGATACAGCAGTAAGTAATTTCGTACAAGTCCGTGCAGCACTAAGGAAAAGTGGCCACTGAATATTTCGATCTTGGCAATTTCGCTTCTTCGGAGGAACAGTTATCACAACTGTACAAATCTTTTAATACCTTGTGTTGCAGCAGTCTTTACCGGAGGAAAAGTCAACTAAAATTTCTTTGGGGAAAGGGAAGAACATGAGCAGTGTTCTGTGCAGCTGTTATTTTTAAATTTAATTCCTTAGAAGCATTTACGGTGGACAATGCTAGGGCCAGATTCATCATATTCTTGTTTAGAGATCCACATCTGCTGGAAGGTGGACAGGGACGCGAGGATGGATCCTCCGATCCAGACGGAGTACTTCCTCTCAGGTGGGGCAATGATTTTGATCTTCATGGTGCTAGGGGCCAGGGCGGTGATCTCCTTCTGCATGCGGTCAGCAATGCCTGGGTACATGGTGGTTCCACCGGACAACACAGTGTTGGCATAGAGGTCCTTACGGATGTCTACGTCACACTTCATGATGGAATTGTAGGTGGTTTCGTGGATTCCGCAAGATTCCATACCCAAGAAGGAAGGTTGGAAGAGAGCCTCAGGACAACGGAATCGCTCGTTTCCGATGGTGATCACCTGGCCGTCGGGAAGCTCATAGGACTTTTCTAGGGAGGAGGATGAGGCAGCAGTAGCCATTTCTTGTTCAAAGTCTAGGGCTACGTAACACAGCTTCTCTTTAATGTCTCGGACAATTTCTCTTTCGGCTAGAAAGAAAGTAAAACGGTTTAGTAACAAGCATTACTAGACAAAGACATACATTTTAATTTGGTTTATGTTTTATGGCAGAAGAACCAAGCTCAGCTAAGTCGAGAGATTTCCCCAAGAAATAACTTTCATTACAATTGAATAGAATTGTTCTTTAACCCAACAAGAAACTCTTGTATTTTATGCTTTACTTATAAACAGATTTAAATGCTAAATACACAATTAGGTTAAACCTTTAGAAGGAAGGAGTTTAATATAGAATTCTGGTAGAAGTATCCAGCCATCCTGGTAAATGCTAAGAGAATTGTCTGGAACGTTAAGGTTGTGTTTTCCCTAAAACTAATATTGAAAAAACCAGTGTACGGCACATTTATAGTAGAAGTGTTCGTACAATTAAAAGTATTCTTGCAATTGAACTCAAGATTAGAACTACAGAAGTTAATTGAACTTAATCCCACTAAAGCTGCCCAATGGGCTATTGGCGACAACTAGAAGAGGTCAAGACAAGCCAATTCTGGCCAACATGTGCAATTGTGTATTATTAGATACTTAAATATATATTTACCTGTGGTTGTGAAGGAGTAACCCCTTTCAGTCAGAATCTTCATCAGGTAGTCTGTCAAATCCCGACCAGCAAGATCAAGACGAAGGATGGCATGGGGCAGGGCATAACCTTCATAGATGGGCACAGTGTGAGAAACACCATCTCCAGAATCCAGGACGATACCCGTGGTCCTACCAGAGGCATACAGGGACAGCACGGCCTGGATGGCCACGTACATGGCTGGGGTGTTGAAGGTCTCGAACATGATCTGCGTCATCTTTTCCCTGTTGGCCTTGGGATTGAGGGGAGCCTCAGTCAGCAGGACAGGGTGTTCCTCGGGGGCAACCCTGAGCTCGTTGTAGAAGGTGTGATGCCAGATCTTCTCCATGTCGTCCCAGTTGGTAACAATGCCATGCTCGATGGGATACTTCAGGGTGAGGATACCCCTCTTGGATTGGGCTTCATCTCCTACGTAGCTGTCTTTCTGTCCCATGCCGACCATGACACCTTGATGGCGGGGTCGTCCCACGATGGAGGGGAAGACTGCTCTAGGGGCATCGTCTCCAGCGAAGCCAGCTTTGCACATACCAGATCCATTGTCAACGACAAGAGCGGCTACATCATCGTCACACATGTTGATTGGTTATTTGTTGGTATCTGTAAAATAAAAATCAGGTTAGAATTACACTGCTATATAAATATACATGTAAATGAAATTAAAGCAGCTACATAATTATTAATTGCAAGCCTTACTGTCTATAGGAGTCTACCTCCAATACGGGACACTTAACTGGAGTTGGACATTTCATAAAACAAACTTACGACATGCATTTTATAAGTGTGGTCTTAAAATTTAAATTGGATAAAATTGCATTACACGACTATAAATGAAAAAAATTCTATCAACATGCAAGATAATACAAATTAAAAATCAATAGCTCATTAATTATAACAAATCAAATATTAAAAACATACTATATATTAGTTTTAATATAATGCTTTAATATAAAGAACAGTGATTCACGAGTCTCAAATGCTTACACGTTAAAAATAATTTTTAAACTAGCTTGCAATGTTTTTTGAAAGGCCTGCACGTTCAACTTTACAAATGAAACAAGGTAAACAAACCACCGAAGTTAACCGATCTCTCAAGCACAACTTGACATGTCAAAAATAGAAAGGGGGGAGGGAAGGCGAGGGGTGTATTTCACAAAGCAGTGACACGTCAAGATGGGGGGGGGGGGGGGGGGAGGGCGAGTTATAGCGATCACAGTTATATTAATATTTCATGAGTCTTTAACAGTTTGTTATTTAGGCAAGTAAATTAATAGAAATAAAACTGACGAATACAAGATTAAAATTTGTAATTTAGTTAAATCTTATCTGTGGACAACGCCCACCACTAACTACATTGTATAACTCTGTTAACTTTTACAATAAGCGGTCTTCAGAGAAATCTTAAAATATAGGATAAATTTAAAGCCTTGTAGTAGGCAGCGAATAAATCGTTTACTACCTGTTGCAGGTAGGCCAAAAGAAACATCCGAATATCGGAAGCTTAATAAATATTTATAACTCTAATAACAAACAAGTAATTGAATTGAAACTTTAAATACAAGCTATTGGAAAGATATCCAATACCTAAATTACTTATTAAATTAAGATCATAAAACTAAGATATCAGTAATTTACATACATTCATTACACAAATTCAAGATTACATTTTACCCAGAAATAAATTATAAATTCAAATATTATCTACAGTTTAATACTAGTTATCGTTATAATAAATACATTCAATTATGACATTTAACCAAGTTCAAGCAAATGACTGCCAAGTTGAACATGGCTTCTAAAAAGGTACACGCCCTTCGGATTTGAAACCGAAATGTCACTTGTCAGAAATCGACAAGTGCAATTCGAATTCCCTTTAAAACACACACTTTAAGCACGAGAATAAATCGAATTTTCAAAGCTCACCCACTCTTTACACTATACAATAATATCCAATAGATTCCAATTGTAAAAGCAAGATGTGAAACTTACACGGACTAAACGAAACTAAATTCAAATGCAGAGAGCACAGACACGTCTATCCAAGAAACAGCGTCCTTAAAGAATGGAAGCCGGCTTTTATGGCACGTGTACCTTAGCGAAGCTGGAATCCCGGTCTTTACCATATATGGTAGGACTCTGCAACCACCTTTCCGACGGTCGACTGCGATTGGTCAGAATCCTACAATATTCACGAAAAGCCAATACTTTTCGACCAATGGGAGAGCAAATATGCGCGTTGTGACCATATATGGCAAGAGTATCGATCCGGAACTGTCGACGAGGACGATATGAAGAGATTGGTAGCGGAAATGTAATTGTTATCCGGATGATGCGGTTTATCGCTCGTTTGGCGAGTTGTGGAGTGTTGCCAAGGATCGGAAAATTTGTGAACTTGACTGAATTGACGATTTCTTTTTTCGTTTCATTTGAATTCGTAGTTTTTCTTGTTGCTTTTAATTTTAATTACAAAAAATATGCAAAAGTCACCAATTAAATATTTCTGTCGCTTGAAAATCTCTAATTATTTTTGACACCATATAGTTTTTGAAATTTTATTTTCATGGGCGGTGGTCGATTGGTTGGTTCCAAAGTGTAATAAGTACTAATGATATATTTTTTTGTATTTATCAATAAAATTTATATAATTTTCTGCTGATATATATTTAACTTTTTGTGAAATTTCATACACTGTGATCTACGTTAATATTCAGAAAATTTTCTCAGAATTAGAAAAATAATTATAACACGGACTTAAAACGAACCGATTTTTAAAAATTAAATGTTAAATCTAAAAAAGAAATGTATTTAAAAAAATTTTAAAGAGAAATTAATTTATTTGATAACTCCTTGTTTTAAAATTTTCTACTCTATTTATGTATTTTGTATATTTTTTGCTTACTGAAACGAGAAATATAATACGTATAATTTTTTTTTACTTTTGATATTTGCAAAAAACTATTTAATTGTTTGGCCCAGTGTTGCTAAGAAACCCGTGGCGATAAATTTGAAAATCAAACTCACGTCCTACAGTTTCGAAGCACCGCGTGGCTACCTACTACGCTACAAAGACACGTTCTAGCTAAACCTTGAATTTTTTTTAATGGCGTTTCTTTATGCAATAATTCTTTTAAACGCATTTTTTTAAACAAACAGTTTACATTTATGAGATAAACATATGATTTGTCAGTGTTTCGGGAAATTCTCTTTCTTTTGTTACCCAGCTTGTTTAAGATTCGTCGCGTGTAAGAGAAGTAAAGGGATCAATAAAATAGAATTATTATTTTTTTTGATAATTGGTATATCAATTACTTAACACGTATTAGTATCTGCATCTGAAAAGTAGTTCTAAAGTAAAAAAATAAACGATAATACACATGCCGGGATTCGAACCAAGAACTTTTTTTATAAAAGCGGACAGTATGTCATTAGAATAACTTAGTGGCAGTTAGTGCAGTGGGGAAGACTCTCTAACCCCCTCCCCCAATGGTTGGTGTAAATCCCTGTAGACTTGGCAAAATCACAAACCTAGTTGGCAAATTTGTGAAACATTTGGCATTTTTTTAAATGAAATGTATCACTTTTAAAAAAAGTCAAATGTTTCACAAGTTTTCCAGCGAGGTTTGTGATTTTGCCAAGTCAACGTATTCACCAACATTCTTATTCCCTTTGTATAGGCATGGAAAATGTTGGGGAAATTATTGTAAAAAACTGTAATATTTAATACATTTCACTTCTGGTGTGGTTGACAATTTCCCATCTGAAAAAAAAATCCCATCCAATCGCGAAAAAATTGGTAAATTGCCAGACTCTAAAAAAGTTTTAAAAATTGGCAATTTGACCTTGGCAATTTCAAGGCACCAGATTTTATATAAGATAATTAACATTTCAGTGATTTTAACTATTCCAATTCTTATATTAGTTTAAAAATCTATTTAATAAAATTATATTTGCCAATGAGCTCATAAACAATTATGACAATATGCGTTACTTACAGAATTGATCAAGTTGGTATGATTCGTGATCGGAAGTTTGTCAGTTCAAACGCCGTAATCCGAATAAAAGGTTGTTTTTTCTCAAAAATGTGACCTAAGGAGGATTGAGGGGGAAAAAAATTCCCTTGAGACAGCAGCAATTTTAGTCAGCTATTTAAACGATTTCTTTAAATTATTATAATTAAAATAAAGAAATTCAAAAGAAAAAATATTTGTCAATAACAATGTTTTTTTTTTAATGAAATGTATTTGTCAATTTTGTAAAAACAAAATGTTTATACATTTATCAAAAAGTTAATTAGATTAAAAAAAAAAAAAAAAAAAAAAAAAACGGATTTGCTTATCTTACAGAACAGTTGGATTATTTTATTAAACATTAATAGTTGCCCTTTTATGTTATTTAAAAAAAATTACTAATCGAGGTTGTACAAATTTCATTTTTATCCGTGTTTCTATTACAACAAATTAAAAGACAATGTTTCTAAAATCTAATTCTAATAAAATTTATTCCTTTTTTTTAAAAATTCAAGAACTGTTAATTTCGCACTTAATGTATAAGATATTGTTTATTCTCAATAAACATTGGATGGTGAACTATTACTGCACAAAAATAAATCCGTGAAAAGAATAAAATTCCTTTCGTCAGGATTTCGATAAAATTTAATGCCATAAAAAGCTGTGATATCAGGCAATGATAGCAAGAAACTGCTTATTTTTTAACGTTTCTTGGCCTCCACGTACAAAGCAATAAAATATCTTCTTTTCCTATATATAAAAATAACGTCGTAACATTTTTCCTGGCATTTCTTTTATTATTATTTCTTCTTTTTTTTAATTTCGCTCGCTTCTTTTAAACCATGGCTTCAGAAAATATTTAAAAGCTTCGAAGATCATTAAAAGTCATTAAAAAAATTATTAGTAACATAATTTTATAAAATTGATAATCAAATAGAAGCACAGTTTAGAAAATTTAACCTTGTTTTGACACAATGAACTTTTATAGAAAAGACATATATAAGGTATATTTAGGAATATACATTCTGTTAAAAATATTCATGTTAAAGTACAACATGACAAATCTATTTAAATGTTTATGTTTTTGTAAATGATATAATCTTATCAATGAAATAAGAGAAGGAGTATAATTAATTTAAAAATCTTTTTATTTCAATGATATATTGGAATAAAAATGAATATAAAGAGGTTCATGCATTCCCTGTAACTCTCTATATTAAAAATTAGCGATGTGTGTGTCATGGAAAACTGCAGTCTATTGAAAATTTCTAAGTACAGTAATCACAAGATCATTGGTTATTATTATTTTTGGTATTGAAAAAAGGTTCAGTTGAAAAATAATTTTATAGTAGTATTCAAAATCGTTTTACATTTTCCGGTTTGCAAAAAACAAAATAAATTTAATAAAAAAAAAATCTCTAATTTTGAACATTTATTTTGTTCTCTTATTTCCTATAAATAAAGCAATAAACGATTTTCTTTCTAATTTTTGTATTTTATAAATAGAAACCTCTATGTCACCATATATTATATAAGCGGAAATATTCGAGACGGCAGAGCATTGCCCCCGCATTTCGTAAAAGCATGTAATATCCGACCACTTTATGAAATGACTGATCAAAAAGTTAAGACATTTCATGTGTGTGTGTTAACTATATTAGTGCTTGTAAAGAAATACTTCCTTGAAGTGATCGGCCATTTCGCAAGTAATTATTTTTACAAGATATTTGATAAACTGTAAAACGTAGCCTATTAGCCGTTAGCCGTAGCCGGAATACCAAATAGGCAATTGAAGTGATAGGCTTACTTTACATATTGCTGATATTCCACAAATCTCTAAAATTTTAAAATAATTAACATCACTGATAAGTTTATATAGAAAATATACGTAAACATACTTAACAAAAATTGCTATCAGTACCAATTATTAAAGTAATTTGATCTTTGAGTTATACAGTGTGGTTACAAATTGTTTAGGGGTTGCCATTGTTTGGCTATTTAACTACACGTAATAAACCATTAATCTTACTATGCTATAACTACTTTATTTGTTGCTGTTAAAGCTAAGCCACTTGTTTAAAACGAAGTAGTTGGACAAAATTGTTTTATTATGCCAATACAGCTAAATGTGATACACCCAAACAATGACCATCATCGCTCAACAATTTGTGACAACCCTGAATACTAGAAAAATAATAAAGTTTAAAATATTCAGTATTTTTTAATGTATTTAAATACACTTTTTTTAAATGCTGTTCATTTTAATGGCAATGTGCAAGCTTTGCATGTGCGTGTTTTAGTATATTTACGTACAAGAGTCTATTTTATTACTATGGGGCAAACATGGATGGCAGTTTTCATTTACTTTGAGATATTACATCGAGTCCTGATGTAGACAGCCTCATAATTCCAGAAGCCTATTTACGAACATGCTACCTTTAGCACGGCATATCTGAAAAGCATTAATGAAATTAAAAATAAAACAGCACGAACGTAACTGCTATTTCAATAACTTATTTGGAATCGCGACAAAAAAAAACAACATTCTTTTATCTTAATAAACAAGCCAAATGCGCTCCAAATCCAATCCTAATTATGGTATTTCAGTCATATTTTAATGAGACAATCTCTGCAAAGTCGATAAAGTAGATTCCCGCAGCAGAGAATGAGAGCAGCGGAGAAGCCGACCAGACCTACTATCGATCGCACAGATCTCGGGTCTTCTTCAATGAAGATCATAGACGGCCATCAACGGCTCATTGTGAGATGTGTGTTCATTGTTCTAGGGGTTCATTGATACCTCGTCGGAATTTAATTGAGCTCTTTTGATGAAGGGGGGGGGAGGTTTGTGGGATGGGAACGCATAGACTGACAGGTTGCTTTCTCGAATTTAAGGATGTCGTGACCTTGATTGGGAATATGTCTATGTATGTAGGACTAAGGAAGGGGTATTTAAGTTTAAAAGTATTAATTACTGAATATGGTGGTCGTCGTTTTCAATGCTTTGGCTTTTATAATTTTTTTTGCAGCGTTTATCTTTTTGAAATGGTAGAGTTACGTTGGCAGTAGCACTGAATTCGCTTTAACAAATTCTTAGTCGGTGTCGCATGTTATATGTTCGGCGTTGCCTGGCCTGTATGGTCGCCAGGAGACTATTTGATCCAAACAATTAGCAGAATGGAACAGAGACCTATTCGCCAGACGATTAAAGTTTAAAATAGAGTATATATTCATTTTCAAGAAAAATAATGCATTTTTTTGTAGTGGCAATTCGAAAAAAAAATCCGATCAAGAAAGGGTTAATAAAATATGAATGATAAGTATGATTGGTTGGTTGAAATAACGTCAATCAAGGATCTACACGACGGGCTATTAAGCGACGGTTCGGGATCTATCCAGAAGAGAATTGAGCTTACTGTCCTACCGTCAGCAGAAAGCCCAGCGACAGAGTTCTGTTGTCTGGCGGCTGACAGACGATTTTACTCAATTCAGGACGTGGAATGTTAAAGGGATGGGTTACAGTTTGGCTAATAGTATGAAATCTAAATTTGCATATTTGTTCTTTTGAGGCTTTACTCTACCCCCAGAATTGAGTAAAATCTTCCGTTTCCATGACAGCCGGCATATTAGAGCGTGGATATTTCTACTACCGATACGACAGTATCTCGTAATTTTTTTAAAAACCACATTGAGATGACAAGAACAACTCTTTAAACTTAGAACCACGACATTTTTCTTGAAGTGAGTTTTACGTAATTTGAGACACAATATATTTAAAGTACACCAGTCCCCTGCGTCCCATACATCGAACGCCTTCGGTTGACCGAACTGAGGACTCGGAAACCCTCCAATCCCATTGTCAATGGGCTATCGCAGCTGATGTATCAGAGAAGAACTACGATTCAAAAGCGACACAAAATTAGAAAATTTTAATATCTTATAAGGCAGTGGCTCCCAAAAGGTAGTCACAAAGAAAAATTTATTACTATCCACTGATTCAAGAGTGAAAATATCGAACATGCACGAGATAATTAACCAAAAAGAAAGATGTAATTCATTCCATTCAGTTCGAAAATAAAATGCTTTAACGAACTTGAGTATATTACAATTTCATAACCACTTTAAATGAGTGTTAAATGTACCAGTAAGAGACTAAAAGTAAATAAATTTCTAATTGTTGAGTTAATTTTTTTATGCATATTTTGGGTAAATTTTGTGCCTATGTTCTTGTGTAAAATTTAATATTAGAATTTTTGTTCTTTTCATTTACATGTTCAAACAAAATTGAAACGTATACATGCCTATAGAAAGCTGGAGGACTTCTATGAGCACATATGAAAAAAGGGTACCCCAGTTGTATTTTAGTTTTAGCTAGGGGTGCTAATTGGGAACCGCAGTTATAGGGTACCTAATTAAGAGTTAAAACTTTAATGCTGCAACTTTAAAACGCCGTGTATTTCCGAATGAAGGGGAAACATTCGGTCAACATCAAAGTGCATATCTCCGCTGTTATCCGACCTTCCATTGCTACATCATCAAGGTCAGCTCAGTAAGATAAAGAACAAACATGAGTTATCTAACTTATCTCTTGAGAACTTATCTTCGAGTCCCCCTTCGCGGCAGGGGCGTCAACGAGATTTTGTTCTCCTCTAAAAATAGTTCTTAGAGTTTGATGAGAGGGATTGTAGCTCACTTCAAAGATAAAGGGTTAGAATTGATTTATAATCAAAGTAACATGCCCATTAGTTTGAAAAGGTGCTTTAGCCTCCTCAATCATTGAAATTATCTTAAATGCTTTGGAAAATTTAATTTATATTTTAGCGATAAAGGAGTTGTCTCGATTGAAATATATCAATCTATAATCAAGTTATCAATATGTCACTGTTTATTGATCATTGTAATACAAAATTAATACTTGTTTTGAGATAGTAATTTACACGATCCTCTCACAAATTATAAAGAATAAAATATCCGAGCCCCCTTTTGTTTAAGAAGGGGTAGGTGTCCTCTTCTAATGTAATGGATTTATCTGCAACTGTGTGCATACAAAAGCTTATTTACAAAAATAAAAACCACATAGATCTTGCGATCTCCAAAGTATCGGCGAAAAATTATCTCAATGTATAATACAACTATAAAATATTAAAGTTTAAAAGCTAGAAATTAGGTTTGATGGTAATAAATTGATGATATAAAATATGTTTTATACGATTGTATAAAACTGTACATTATATGTAGCGTTTTTTAATGCATACCCCCCCCCCCCTCCCCTCTCCCCCACGCAACAACATTTTCATAACTTACAATTGCGATTAAAAGCCGTCTGTCAAATCTGCTGATATATTTAAGATATTTCCAGGACCGAAAATTAAGCATAGGCTACATAGACCAGACATAAAAAAAAAAAGAGTCTCTGTGGAAAAAATTATTTGGAAGGATGAAAATGCAAATAATCATAATGAAAATAGTATACTACAATCTTTTTATGATGGGGTAAAATTCATTTTCATTAACAGATTTGTACAATGTACAGATTTGAATAAATTGGACATTTTTTAACATAGAAATTTAATCATTTTTACGCCATGACGCTTCGCAGATGATATATCACACACATCAACTGTAAAACGTTATGACGATATCTTTATGTCTTGGATGGGACATCCAGTGCAAGAGGTTAAAATTTGTAAGTAATGTATGAGCAAAAGTAAACAGTTATTTTAGAAAATAGCTATTTTAAATTTAAATGAAGCTACTACATTTTATTGGTAATTTTTGCTGCTTTATTTTCCAGAAATACGCTGACATTAAATATTGCCTATCAAAACCTTTAAAAAAATGTAACTGACTGCTGTCATGCATATTCTTAACATTTATTAAAAATGATTCTTAATTTAAATGTTTTAAAATTTCGCATTTGCTCCCTAAACATCGTAACTTTATCGATCCAAATCATCAACACCATCACAGATTAAGTACGCTAATAAACCTGATTTTTTTTAAAAATTGTCTTATACAAGTTCGTTATTATTTTTCAGCAGCAACTGACTCCAATAGGTTGGCGATTTTAAATCTCGAAAAACAGAAATAGCAACCCTTGACGGTATTCAAAACAATAATGACTTTATTTCTCCCTCATTCCAGGTAAAAAAAAAGATCAATTTTATTTTTCGTTCAAGGTTTCTTTCGAAGAGGATTCTGCATTTGAAAATACGACCTCTCAGAGTCATTGCCTCTTTCCAGTCTCCGATGTTTATCTCAAATTATGCGGGTGGCGCGAGATGTCGCTGGGCTTGTTTGCATTCTCGTTCCTATTTGGGCCACCGTTAATTTTGGCCGAGCGAACATGCCAAATTTGACCGATATTTGAATGAAAAATAGAATTTGAAGAGAAGCGAAAAACAAGCGGTTTTTTCTCTTTAATTCAGTCGTCGCCCGTGGCAACCCGCAGCGTTGAATGGTCACGTGACCTTGGTGCAGATGCACTTCTCAACCTGGCTGGGATTCAACGACGTTAGTACTAAAAAAAATTGATTTTCAAGTATCTTACTATACGACATTCAGTAGAGTTTAATGATTGTCAGAGCCTGAGCTACATCAGGCCATTTAGGGTCCTCAATTTTAGGTGCCCCTAATCAGTGGCGTTTACCAATATAAAAAAATAAATGCTAATTAGAAATTAGCAAGTTATTGTTAATTAGTAATTATTGATTATCAAGAATTTGTTGATTACCAAGCATACATTTCTTAAGAATTTAACAATTTTGTTATTAATTAATAAAAATTAGCATAATTTTCATAAATTGTTTGAATTTATTTTTGTATCTTATTTGGGATATTGATAGAAATTTTTGACTTCAAATTCTATGACAGGGGGTTTGGGGCGTTGAGATCTCTGAGGTCCCCCCCCCCCCCCCCCTCCTACGCCAATGCCCCTAATTTCTAAATATATCAAGATACGCAGCAAATTGAAAAAAATAGCGACCCTTATCGTTTTTAATTAATTAGATTGTGATTATTTAAGAATAGAGAAGAGCGGTCATTGCATGCTAGATTGAATTAGTGTTTTTTGTCCACAGATTGTTAATGTTAGGCATCCCGATTTTGTAGAACAGGACAAAAACTGTGATAATTTCTTTTAATAACTACATAAGTCTTCCACGATTACATGGAGGAAAAAATATGTGGACCTGTATTTCTTTGTGGAACACGGGGGGAGGGGGGGGAGGGTAGAGAGAGTTACGGGTCCTTGTGCCCCACCCCTGGATCCGCCAATGTCAGGTGCAAAATATATTGTTAAAACAATTTTAAGGAAGGCTTTTAATCAACCATATAAATGTATCTTATAATGCTAGTTACGCATTGCTTAATATAATCAAAAGGAATAATAGTATATTTTTAAATCAAGTAATAAGTTTAAATTTCTTAAAATGTTTTAAATTAACACCAGAATTCACAAATATCACAGTTTGTTATTTCTTTCAAAACCGCTTTAGAACTTATTTCAGTATAATATCTAATCAAAATAACTCAAGTGCGTGTACTTGAGTTAAAAATATAAAAGCGTTTCATATGCTCACAGGGTTCAACAACCTTCACGAAGTTATTGGTTTGCCAGTTTTAGTTTAATATTTCCAATATAGTTCAGAGCTTGTTGTTTTATTGCCGAACTGGGTTTCATATTTCAATCCTACGTTAACAGATTGGGGTTATAAGCAACCGTGATACGGACACGTTAACTAAATAATCCACAGCAAAAGGAATTGCCTTCTTTTGGACATATGAGTCTGGTTAAGTGGGGTATTTAGAAAAATACAAATAAAATGGTTTATTTGAAAGACTAAAGTGTATTTTCTTGGGAATCTTATTCGTTATCCTTCATTACGTTCAGCTATTGGCATTCGGTCCGAGCAGTTGATCTGAAACACTTCACCTCGACTAAAGAAATGTTTTTAAATAGAGGTCGGTTCTCACACTTCGGCGCAGCCAACTAAAAATATTTATTTAAGGGGCATCTTTTGTTATTCCTTTCCGTCTTGAAATGGGCCAACGCATATCAAGTGCTAAACATCCTGTAATTGCCCATTCAACAAAGTGGGTAACAGACAATCGAATAATCACTCATAAATAATCTGTACGGAGTATCTCTGTGAATTCGATACGAACTTGAACTCTTTCTTAAACAGAAAACCTGGCACATTAAACAAACCCGCTAATGATGTGGGTCTGACTCACCCACCTGTCTCCAAGACAAACGTAGAACAGAAATAATTAATTAATTTAGTTTTAATTTATTTTTATCTAACTTTGGTTCTAACTTTGCAGAGAAATTTTCTTTTTCTCATCATCAGACGCAGCATATGCTCCATTGTTCGTTATTAAGACATTTGTTATATATGCAATAAGTTCTGTATTAACCATTACAAAATAGATGTTACATCAGGTTTCATTAAAATCACAAAACCTGAACAAGGAGAAACAACAATAAGGGATAGTCAGAAACAGTGGCGGCTCGCCCACTACAGCAAGTACAGCCGGGCTGCACCTAAATTTATTAGTGTATTTTAAAACTAAAATAAGATATTTTACTACTTTTCTTCAATGAAGATTATAATTGAAAATGAAATTTCTACGGTAGTAAACAAAATCTCCGATAAATAGCAATTATGTTACCGTAATGCACAATTCTGGAGGGGGAAAAACTCTATTCAATCAAACTGCAGCCAAAAAGCGAAATTCGAAATCGGCTGCATCGTTGCCATGGCGACCTCTACGTAGTATGGAGATTCCCCCCATGCGAATGCACTGCATTTGTGAGAAGGTACAGCCGAAATGAATTTTCTTGTTTTAGCTGCACTTGAGGTTCGATATGCTGATTGGCCCGTAGGTGATACGAGAATATCTCCAAACGGAAATGGTTTTCGTGATACATTTACTGTGTGCTGCTGTTTCAGGACATGGTCCTGATGTTGTTTCGTTATTTAAGTTCATATTAAAATTGACCGATTCGCATGTTTAAAAAAAAGCAGGATTGCCTTAATTTTAAAAAAATAAGTAAGTGTTTTCTATTTTTTTCGCATGTTATCATTTCGTAAAAATTGAAAGGAAACTTTGATTTGAGTAGTGAATAATAAAGAATTTCCGTTCATGTATGGTTTTGGGAAAATAGGGGGGGGGGGGGGGGGATTCACATGATTTCGGCTGCACTAACATTTTCGACCACGGGCCGCCACTGGTCAGAAATTGTTGGACGGTGGTCATTGTTTGGCTGTATCATATGTCATAGTAAAACACTATTTTTGTCCAAATACTTCGCTTATATATTAAACAATCTTTAGTAATAACAAACATAGTAGTTAAAACATAATAAAAATTATGGTTTATTATGTGTAATTTAAACAAAGAGAAAAACAATGAAACTGAAAACTAGCATGCCTGTGTGATAATTATCGTTCAAAGAATTCTGTCAATAGATGGCAGCAGTACCAACGGCTCGTTTAAAAAGTCCTTGAAAACTAACACTTAAAAAAAACCGCTAATATTCATGAGGCAAAAGTACGAATCGTCACTGCTCCGGGAAACTGGGGGAGCCTCCACCAGTGTCCCTCCCCCTTAGTGAGGGCCCTGCGGCCCATTGTCACTTAACTAGTCAGTAGGCAGTGTAGTAATCAAAATAGGTCAAAAATAAATTAGCACATTCTTTTGTCATGTTCTACAAAATCAGGAAGTTAATCATTAACTTTTAGGCAAAAACCACTAAATCAATCTAACATGTAGTGATCTCTCTCTCTCTTCTCAAATAATCATTATATTACAACATCTTTACATAAATGCCAGTCCCTCCCTCTTCCCTCCTGACACGGAAGCGATGACCATCAACGTATAGATAGGTCGGCGTGCGTCAGTCAGTTATTACAATTGGATAAATGGCCACCTTGTCCTTCTCTGGTGGTCCCCTTTGTTTGACTAATGACTTTCTAAATTGACATTTCCGTATTTCATTGGTAATGTTAACCATAGACACAAAGATAGACCCTCGGTAAGGCTCCAATATAGTCCTATATTTCGTCAAACTGAGGAAATTCATTTTGCTGTTACCTCACGAAATTTATTCTCACGAAAATTTTCGCACGATTTTTTTTTTGAACGATTTTTAATTATATAATAATTCAATATTGACGAGCTGACTCGAATCGAGGACCTATTGTTCCAGAGTCCAACGCTGTATCCACACGACCAAAAAGGCCGTTTGAATTCTGACAATATAAGAACCAAATATGAGCTGATGACCCAGAACGGGCCGAAAAGGAATTTGAGTATGGCTTTTATTCAAAATTTGAGGATTCATGTTTCTCAAAAATCACGTGATTCAATGACGAAAGGATTGTCAAATATAACGAAAGTAGCCTTGACAATCGCAGAATTTTTAAAAATGAGGGAGTTATTTCTGAGCGTGCGTAGTTCAAAGCAGAGCCATATAGATAAGTAGATACTATTACTATTCTATGGTACTGAATTCAAAGGGGAAGTGATAGGTTTTCTATTAAGAAATGAGATTACTTTTTAAATACTGAACTGCACAGTTAGATAACATATGCATGTTATCAAATTACTTGTGTTTTTTTAACAAGATATTTTACTTTTGTAACACCTCCATGTTCTTTATTTGTTTATTTTGAAAAACATGTATTATTTGGTCTTATCAACTTCAAACATAATAAAACAAAAGATTTAAAATCATGGTTTTTTTATCGCTGAGACAGGATATAAATTATCGAAAACTGTGATAACATTATCTCCTGTTCTCTTGTTCATTTAATTTAATTTTATCATTGCGCACTGTTTTTGTGTTCCTACATACATGACAGTAACATAATAAAAAGTTTGACCTATATAATTTTAAATATAAATGTTAAGAGCTTTTTTAAGATATTTTTTTAGACACAAGAATCATAGGATCTTTAATTCCAATACAAATTGCAGTAATTATTTGCACAGGTGAAAAATGTTTTTACCTTTCAATTATTTGACAATATATTTTCAAAATAACATGTATCAATTATTATTTCACAATTTTCTTAAAATATGTCACCACTGTTTCAACTGAATCACACATTTTCAAATGAAAATATTTAAATTACTTGTTTAAATAAAGTAAATTTGCTAAATTCCATTTCTTTGTATATAATTTAGAACCCGCACTTTCTAAAAATTAATTGTTCAGGATAAAAAACATTCTGACTATTAAACAACTCTGGTTAAATGGCCTCTATGACGTCACATGATTTACAAGCTTTAATTAAGCCAATTGGTCAAATCACCCAAACTCATTCGTTGATTCGCTGAAACCAATTTGGGAGTGTTCCCGAGCCGTCAATTAATAGGAGCCACACTATACAATGGTTTGGTTTGGTTAATTAATGTCACACTAGAGCTGCACAGTGGGCTATTGGTCACGGTTCGGGGCCTATCTCGAAAAGGAAAGACCCGGGAACACATATACATTCATACATGCACCTCGTTATTTTAGAACCATGGTTAGATGACGAGGAAACACCTGAACTGGCAACCTACGCCTTCAGTAGACGTCGGAACTTTGGACCCCGATCAGATTTCTCGTGCACCAGTCCCGTATACACGCCGTTAATTTTTGCAGATGTTTTGGAGGACTTTCTAGATTTTGTAGCGAAGCTGGCAATCCTCCGATCACAAGATCACTACTTTTTTACTTTTCTTTGTAAAGTCCATCGCCTAGGATCGAACCAGGAATCCTCGGATTCCCAGCTGACGCCTTTAACCGCTCAGCCACGGAGGCCTTACTATATAATGACATGTATTCAAAATACTTATTTTTTTTTTGTAACATATAGGCATTGTAATTTCTAAAAAAATTGTTTGAACTTCGTTAAAGTTTTCTAAATATCTAATATATAGTATAAGTTTGTTGATGTATAAATAAAGTAGAACTGTTTATCGTTTATCGAACATATAAAAAAAAATCTTCCCTCCTGTCACTCTACCACCTTTTTTTTGTGCATTTAAACTTGTTTTTACAATTAATTTCCCATTATCCAATCTTTCAAATAAAAGCTTTAACCATGTCATTAACAACGTAATTGTATATACATTTAAACTATTGGTAAATAAACAACAAGTAATTAAGTTTGACAGAGATTTATATACAAAACTTCACTTTGTAAAAAAAAAAATGCCCATTACCATAGAAAATTTACATTGCATTGACTTACGGCAAAACAAAAAAAAAAACTGACTTTTATTTAACCCATCTTTGTTAAGGAAATTATAAAAACTAATAATGGTGTAACAAAGATTGTAGATTCAGATTTTCCTTATAAATTCAATTGTGTGTGTGTTTAAATTTTCTAATTTCAATTTGTTAAATTTCTCGACTTTCCATTTCAAATTTACGACTGGACACGACTGGTCCATTAGAATAGGTCCTGCCTGAAACTGGTAAGGCTTGATTGTTAGTTGTAGTACAATATTAAACTAAAGGAGCCGGTATCTGTTATAGCATTGCATTGAAAAAACATTTTTTCACCATTACAAACCTCTATTTTAATTTTGTAGTTCATATCCCAAAAAGTACAGAAATATTTCTGAATATATTAACGTTTATTATTACGTATAAAAATACCTCTAACCTGAAATAAAAGTATACGGTGCCGTTTTTTACTCATTTAAATTCATATTCAATACTGATATATGTTTGATGTATTATATATTGATGTATGATCACGTTTGATATATATATTCGCAATATTTTTAAATAAAAAAAATTATTTAATTTTAACGTTAATTTTTTTTTTTTTTTTATATATATTTCGTGTTTTACGATGAATCATTCAAAAAATACTTTTTTTAACTAGTTAGATTGACTAGAATCTAAAGTTAAAAAGAAAACGATAAAATAATTACAACTAATTTAACTGATTTTTAAATTTTCGAAAAAACTGAAATTGCTATGGCAATATTTCGAACATTTAAGCGAAAAACTACATTCTTTAATATTGAATAGAGACTTCGAACAACAACAACAACTCGCATTGATTATGCTGCCACCGGAACAACACTCGGCATCCTTTCGACAGAAAAATAAAAGGATAAAATCTCCAATGTATCTCCTTATCAAAACGGGAAATCCTCCAACGCGTCACGATATTGCACCCGCACAAAAACCATCTACAGATCAGAATTCAAGTCCGTGCCCAGCATCCCGATCTCCTGAAGTAATATGAAATACTTCTTTTTTTGGAACGAGAAAAGTCTTCAGAACAAATGTTCTGCGACTCGAGATGTTCGACAAACATTTGTTATCGTAGTGTGGCAACCCGCTTACGTTCGGATGACGTCACGAAGTCACGAGTTGAAGCGAAGATGGAGAAATTTCTATGAATGGCGGTTATGTAGAGAAGGGTGTGGATTCTTTTTTTAAAAAAAGATATACATCTACCTTTTTTGGTTAGGTTACGGATGGGAATAAATTATATTTAGTCTCACGTCACGATTGTTCGTGGAAAATTACACAAGGCGCGCCTTTTTACGACACGTACGTGAATCGATTTTTAGTTTTGGAGATGAAATCGTTTGGAATGATTCATGTTGTTGTTCATTTGGGTTAATATCGGAAAACCCAAATGAAATTGTTCAGTGGATTGAATTAAATATTTTCTAGAAAAATCGATTAATTAACGTTGATAATAGTTATTCCAGGCGTTTAGCTATAGCGAAATATTAAAATAAATTAATGTTTATTTATAACTACACTAAGATTAGCATGTGGAAGATTAGCATTTGCAAACATTATAAAATGTTTAATTGACATTGTCCTATAAAATGCTGATTCCATATTTTTGTACTTATTTCAAGTATTTTCAATGTGAATGTCGGATGCTATTTTAGTTCTTCGTAATGATCAGGTTGCAAAAAAAAAAAATCTTTGTTTTTTTGCAATACTTAATAATGTGTTTTATACTGTTTTGAAATCTTTAATAAAATTAAAATAAACTAGTAGATATTTGAATGAAACAAACTAGATCTGCATGTGGACTAATTCATCAATAATTATTTGTCAAAAAATTCAATTATAGCTTTAACTAAAAATGGTAGAGGTAATTATAATTTTAACTAAAAATGGTAGAGGTAATTATAATTTTAATTAAAAATGATAGAGTTAATTAAAATTTTAACTAAAAATGGTATGCGTTTTCCTTTCATTTAAACTATGTGTTGTTGCCACATAGCCCGTATTAGTATAGTATAGTTGTAATTAGGAACTGATAACATTAATTAATTCTAGTCTTTTTTGAATATGAACACTTTTATAATTCAAGATTTTTTCCCTCTAATTTATTGTTGTAAAACAAACGAAAAAAATCGATCAAAGTATTCCCAACTTTTTTTTATTTGAACTTAATATACTCGCTTTCCAGTTATCTAGACAGCAATGAAATTTCTTCTAAAATTTAAACAAAATCACAAGAATCCTTTTTTTAGAATAAATAACAGTCCGCTCAATAACTGGACTTTAAAAATACGAATTGCGATTCGAAGTTCATAACATACCAGCATAAAATAGATAAAACTTTTTATAATATTTAAGAAAAGATGCTTCCAAACGATCTGTCGTTCGTTTTTCTCAAAATAGAGTTATGGAATGGCTTTCCGAAGTTTTTAATAAACGAAGAATTCCCGAATTCTTCGAAATAGTGTGAACTTATTATTGATTCTACATTTCCGAGCGAAAAAAAAAAGGAAAAGAGAGTGGAATCGGTTCAGTTGCGAATTTTCGAATGTTTGCTAAATAATTTGAAAGCTGGAGTATTTGATGCTTTGTTATTTTTAGAAATTTGGAAGCTTGAATGGACAAGAAACTACCGCGTTTATAGCCCCTTAAGGTGACATTTTTGGTTTTTTAGACTACTGATAATATTTTTAAATATAACTTTACTTTACGCCGTAAGCTATTAATAATATTTTTATTTCGAAAGCAGAACAGCGTTTAAAATGTTGAACTTATACTTTTTATTAGTACTTTAAATTACATGAAACGTTTCACTAGATTTTTCAATTAATATTTATATAATAGACAAACAGACGAAATGCTGAATGGGCAAATTTAAAACAGTGGACCTCTCTAACACTCGGCCAATACGGAATATTTCGCGCTTTTTACCGATAGCAGACTACATTGTTAAATTAAAGACGTTGAATACAAATTATCCTTTGTTATTGGAGGCAGTTGCATGGAAATTATTATTTGAATTCTGGATGAGAGTTAGCGCCAGTGGCAATTCCAGATTGGAGTTAGCGCAAGGGGGGTTAAAACCCTTTTCATTGGTCTGTACAGTAATTTTATTTCCATATATATGTAATAATACGTTTTTATAAGAAAATTCTGCTTAAGAATTCTCTGATAAAGTTCAGGATCCTTATTATTAGTTTTCAAATGAGTTTATACTGCTTCTGTTAGGGATGTCAACTAAACAGCCGAGGACGCAGAGGCACATCCTACATCATTGCTAGTTAGGTTAGGAATGCTATGAATCCGTTGCGAGAGGTTGCCATTGTGAGAGAAAGTTTCCGTAAGGGGGGTTAAAACCCTTTTCATTGGTCTGTACAGTAATTTTATTTCCATATATATGTAATAATACGTTTTTTATAAGAAAATTATGCTTAAGAATTCTCTGATAAAGTTCAGGATCCTTATTATTAGTTTTCAAATGAGTTTATACTGCTTCTGTTAGGGATGTCAACTAAACAGCCGAGGACGCAGAGGCACATCCTACATCATTGCTAGTTAGGTTAGGAATGCTATGAATCCGTTGCGAGAGGTTGCCATTGTGAGAGAAAGTTTCCGTAAGGGGGGTTAAAACCCTTTTCATTGGTCTGTACAGTAATTTTATTTCCATATATATGTAATAATACGTTTTTTATAAGAAAATTATGCTTAAGAATTCTGTGATAAAGTTCAGAATCCTTATTATTAGTTTTCAAATGTGTTTATACTGCTTCTGTTAGGGATGGCAACTGAAAAGCCGAGGACGCAGAGGCACATACTACATCATTGCTGGTTAGGTTAGGAATGCTATGAATCCGGAATGCCCAAGAGAGGTTGCCATTGTTGGAGAAAGTTTCAGTTATCACCAATTCTAGTGAACATATATGGATGTAAAACCGACAGAGACCAAAACAAACACAAAACCGTTTTAAGACATAACTTAGAACAATGGAATGTACAAATGAGTGGGAGTAATTTAGAAGATCATTATTGGAAAAGACAAGTGTTTTGGGAATTGATTAAGAAATAGAGTCAAAAGAAATGTTGGTAAATTACATATACTTGATAAAAAAAAATCAAATTATACTACTATTAAAGTTGGCTGGGGATGCCATGACACATTTTCTACTTACGCTACTTAGCCCAATTTAAAAAATACGCCAAGTGCCGCAAATATCTTACAATCAACCCTGACCATGAAATATTCAAATATGGGAATGAACTTAATGAACTATTTATTTCCAACGGTCTTGGTAAGGCTCCATCATCAAAGAGATGCAGATCTCAACTCCCTACATGACTCACCGCGACCCAATAAACAAACTTCCAAGAGTCAAGGATCCCTAATTAATTTATATCTCTTCAACACAATCATTTCCCAGAGAAAAAGAGATTTCCATCTCGGCTCCTTTCTTCGCCAAAAAAGGGGCCGAGCTTGGCATGGAAAGGAGGAGAAAGTGGGTCTTTACCACTGGGACCTTGACTCGGGACGTCATCATGCACACTTCCTCGTGGGGCTGCTTGGCGGGACTTTTGAGAGGATGGGATTGTTTTCGTGGGATAGAGATTCACGAGTTCAGACCCACGGGTATGCACAAAAGGCAGTTACTTTTCGCAGCCAATTTTGGGGATGCTAGAAAAGTGTTATCATAGGACTAGGCATGGGAGCAGGGCCGTTGCTAAAAGAAGACTATTGTGAGGGGGGGACTCTTCCCCCCAACAATCTGGAATCCCTGAAAGTTGGGAATTTCAATTTCTAAAATCAATAAAGAAAATGTATGCCTGAAGAAAATTAATATTATTAACAAATGAAAACTGGGAAAGATTAGAAATCGGTCAACTGGGAAGATTACATTTAAATTAAACCTCAGAACGAACACTGCATTGGAATATGGGTGCAACAAATCAATGCTTGTGTGACAGAGCTGTTTAATATTACCTAATATTATATATAAATAAATATATATATATAAAGATGAAAAATGTCGATAAGTTGGAGCTGGGAATTTTCAGCATTGTTGCGTTGGGAATTTCGAATAGTTGAGTGGAGAATTTCGAATCGTTAAGTTGAGAAATTTCTTGCTTCGATCCCCCTCCAAATATTTTTTGGGTAACGGTACTGGGGGAGGGGCATAGACAACAATTTGGCGACTGAGACAATTCGAATGAAGTTACAAAAACTCAGTAATTTTCCACATCAGACATTCAACGGAAAATTTCGCAAGTTCAAGTTCATTCACTAATAATTTAACTCGTTTTCGGTTTTTGAGCCACAACCTTCCATTTAAATTATATTTCTCATCAAAATGACTAAAAAAAAAAAAAAAAAAAATGCAAATTATCTAAACATTTCGGATTTTTCTTAAAATGAATACGTATAATGCGGAATATGCAGACTTGGTAAATTATTGGAGGGTAGAGACCACCCCACTCCTCCAAACCCCGCGCATGGAAGGTGTTTAAGGGTACTGTACCCCTATATGCTTCTGTACCCCTATTATGAAAAGGGCCACTTGGGCGCCGGACTAAGGTGTGTTAATTTCGTAAAAAAAGAGAAAATATAAAACACTGTACTTGTAAAGTTGTGTTCTATATTTGATATGTTTTTAGATTTAGATTTTTATCTATTTAAATAAATACATTTCTTTGAGATCCACTAATTGCGTTATTTTTATCTGCATGTTATTTTATTCAGGATATACAGCTTGTATTTAATTTTCTTGTTCGAAATTTTTTTTTTTTCACTGTAGACTCCTTTAAATTTAGGAATTCTGCCCTTTTGTGAAAGTAATATAGATATTTTAGTTGAATAAGTTATAAAATCCCAATAATAAAAAAATATATGACACAGTTTACCGCATAGCGTACAAAAAGTTTAATTGTGCAAACTAGAGCGAAAAAAGGATTTTCGCCTGTATTATAAACTCCTTCAGACCATCCCTGATAATAAATTAAACAAACGCACTATTCAGTAGAAAAAAATTGGTCCACACAGTTTTTAGCTTGTGATATTTTTTTATATAATTTTTATAATTGTTTTACATATTTTCATGTCTTTGGCACTTTTCCATCTTTATTAATTTTATTTTTTTATTATTATATTGTAATTGTTGAATTGAAACAAATTTGATCAGGAATCGGTAATTAATTAGGAAATTTGCACCCTAAATTTAGCATTTGATCTATCGTTCTTGACATATGCCTAAGAAGAATGAATTTCTATAAAAATAAGTCAAAGTTAAAAAAAATTAAAAGTGACCCAAGACCCAAATTCCGAAAAATAAATAATTTTTTTTTAGTAAAATTATGCTATACATATTTAGGAAGGTGTGCACAAAATTTCAAAGCAGCACAAGAAAGAGAACATGTGTTTTTTTTACATGTTTATATATACCATTTATCATCTGCCTACCTACTTTTCGTCTGCAACATTCGTCATTTACTTAAAATATATTTTTTTAAATTTGGTCACATTTAAAACGCTAAAGCTTTGTAAAACATTTACTTAAAACTAAACTGTTAATAGTTTTTAAATTTTAATATTTGTTTAATAAACGTATGAATAGCTTTTTTAAATTAAATTATAAATTACTTTTTTACGATTTAATGTACATAAAAATGTGAATATTTTTTAAGTTATGAACTTAAAATAAGACTTTGAAAACAATTAAAACATAATTTTGCGAAAATCTATTCATACGTCTGTAGTATATACTTTGACGTTATTTAACAAATTAAAAAAAAATTTAAATATTAAAAATTAAAATAGGACAGAAAAACACTAGTTTAAAAAATATATATATATATATTTATACTTAAAAAACGCAAAAAGGTCAATTTAAAATATTTAATTTTTTTTCTTATTGTTTAGAAAGAGATGTTCTAATAATATAAAAAATATGGTATTTCTGAGTTCAGTAATAAAAATATTAGTATTTGGTTACAATCATTAATTTAATAATTATTACAGAAAATATTATTGTTAATATTAATATTTAATTCAATAATTATTACAGAATTACAGAAAACCACAAATCGTGTGGAACTGCTCTCCAATTGCAGCCATCTCCTGCTGATGTGGTGGACCTTAAAAGCCGTAAGTAATACCACAATATCTAAATGATCAATAATTCATACATTTTCTTCAACAAAATAAATATTTTCAAAATGTTATTTTAAATTAATAAAAGTAGATTGTATATATCGGCTTTTATAGCCTGTTTTCATATTTCAATAACGATTAAAAATATAGTAGATATTTCACTATAACACAACTTGCACATATGAGCAAATATTACTGCCCTTTAATTTATCTACTACACATTTTTCCATAAACTTTATTGATAAGATAAACCAATAATTATAACAAGTATTTTATATTATAAACAATTATTTTTCTGGGTACTTAAGTACATTACTTACATTTATTTATATAAAGATTTCGCTCAGAAAGAACAACTGCAACTATTTTATTTCCAAACCAAACCCAATTCCACCTTCTGCAGTGTTTCCACAGAATGGGCAGTGCAGCAAGATAAGGCAACACCACCGTAACTGACTCAAGGCCTGAGCGCGCTTCGGATGAGTCATCGCAAGCAGACCGGTATCGAAGAAGAAGCGAATGGCACTTAGCGAAATAATTTTCGGACGTTTTTCAAAGTTCGAGCATATTTTACTTTCTTGCACATTTCGCGTAGTGTATAACGGTGAAAGGTCAATGTCTATTTTTAGAATTCAGTACCTATTTAATAAACCAAAATTATTTATTTCATTTGTTTTATCAATATTCATGAACTGAGTAACAATGCAAATCAATTTAATTCTTGAGTGAATGGACTGTTTATTAGCTCATAAACATGTCCTCTTTTTGGTCAAAATAATATAAAAAAAAGATATTTTTTATTACATAAGTTCACTAATTTAAGTAAATAAAAAACAATTTTTATTTCTCAGTTCAAACTTTTGTTATGAACTTTATATTCGCTTGCTAGTTCAAAATGAACCTTCAAAAGACATGTGCAAGTAAAGAATACTTTTTTAAAATAAATTTATACATTTTATAGAAGTTTACTTGGTATAATATCAATAAAATTATCTGAGATAAGTGTCTGAATGGGCTGTTTACTTAAAATATAATAAACAAGTCTCTTTTTGGTAGAATGAATAAACTGGATTTTTTTGCATTAATTTCTTATTTATTTAAATAATTTTACGAACATTTTATTGCTCAATTCAAACTTTTATTGTGAACTTTACATTCGCCTGCTTTTAATTAAAAATGAGCTTTCAAAAACATGTGCAAATGAAAAATACTTTATAAATTTATACATTTTATAAAAGTTTACTTGGTACAATATCAATTAAAATTATCTGAAGGGGCTTTTTACTTAAATTATAATAAACAAGTCACTTTTTGGTAGAATTGAATAAATTGTATCTTTTATATACATTTTTTATTTATTTAAATAATTTTACTTGAGTTTTATTACTCAATTCAAACTTTTATTGTGAACTTTACATTTGCTTGCTTTTAGTTACCTTCAAAACACATGTGCAAATGCATTTTTTTTTATAAATTTATACATTTTATAAAAGTTTTCTTGGTACAATATAAATCATATGAAATAAGTGGCTGAATGGGCTGTTTACTTAAATTATAAACAAGTCACTTTTTGGGAGAATTGAATGAACTGGATGATCTTGCCCTAATTTTTAATTATATTTTATTAATTAATTAATAAAAAATTAAAGATATCAAAATAATTTGTTAACCTTTCACACTTTTTAAAGAAATCAATAAAATTGATCGTTATGGCTTGGCACTGAGGTCAAAATGACGTATTTGTCGTGAAGTCAATCAACTGCTTAAAAATGACCACATTAAGACTGAAAACATAAAAAATATGCAATTAATCAATATAAAAAAAGAAAACATATGCAATTAATCACGAATTTAAGTGCTATAACAGGCCAACCCGAGACAAGAGCAAAATAAATTCTAACTCAAGCCTTTTTCTGTATGTGTAAAGTTGGTAGAGAGCCATATGAAATGCAAATAAAAGAAAAATACTTTTACAAGATCTAATAAGATGACACATTGAACAGCAAGTAAAAAATGTACAGGTAGACAGTTCGTCTTCCATGCGGAAATATGCAGGTGGATACACGATGGGGAACAGATAAATTGTACAGGATGACACGTTGAACAGCAAGTAAATAATGTACAGGTGGACAGTTCGGCTTCCATGAGGAAATATGCAGGTAGATACACGATGAGGAACAGATAAATTGTAAAGGATGGCACGTTGAACAGCAAGTAAATAATGTACAGGTGGACAGTTCGGCTTCCATGAGGAAATATGCAGGTAGATACACGATGAGGAACAGATAAATTGTAAAGGATGGCACGTTGAAGAGCAAGTAAATAATGTACAGGTGGACAGTTCGTCTTCCATGCGGAAATATGCAGGTGGATACACGATGGGGAACAGATAAATTGTACAGGATGGCACGTTGAACAGCAAGTAAATAATGTACAGGTGGACAGTTCGTCTTCAATGAGGAAATATGCAGGTAGATACACGATGAGGAACAGATAAATTGTAAAGGATGGCACGTTGAAGAGCAAGTAAATAATGTACAGGTGGACAGTTCGTCTTCCATGAGGAAATATGCAGGTGGATACACGATGGGGAACAGATAAATTGTACAGGATGACACGTTGAACAGCAAGTAAATAATGTACAGGTGGACAGTTCGGCTTCCATGAGGAAATATGCAGGTAGATACACGATGAGGAACAGATAAATTGTAAAGGATGGCACGTTGAACAGCAAGTAAATAATGTACAGGTGGACAGTTCGGCTTCCATGAGGAAATATGCAGGTAGATACACGATGAGGAACAGATAAATTGTAAAGGATGGCACGTTGAAGAGCAAGTAAATAATGTACAGTTCGTCTTCCATGCGGAAATATGCAGGTGGATACACGATGGGGAACAGATAAATTGTAAAGGATGGCACGTTGAAGAGCAAGTAAATAATGTACAGGTGGACAGTTCGGCTTCCATGAGGAAATATGCAGGTAGATACACGATGAGGAACAGATAAATTGTAAAGGATGGCACGTTGAAGAGCAAGTAAATAATGTACAGGTGGACAGTTCGTCTTCCATGCGGAAATATGCAGGTGGATACACGATGGGGAACAGATAAATTGTACAGGATGACACGTTGAACAGCAAGTAAATAATGTACAGGTGGACAGTTCGTCTTCAATGAGGAAATATGCAGGTAGATACACGATGAGGAACAGATAAATTGTAAAGGATGGCACGTTGAAGAGCAAGTAAATAATGTACAGGTGGACAGTTCGTCTTCCATGAGGAAATATGCAGGTAGATACACGATGAGGAACAGATAAATTGTAAAGGATGGCACGTTGAACAGCAAGTAAATAATGTACAGGTGGACAGTTCGGCTTCCATGAGGAAATATGCAGGTAGATACACGATGAGGAACAGATAAATTGTAAAGGATGGCACGTTGAACAGCAAGTAAATAATGTACAGGTGGACAGTTCGGCTTCCATGAGGAAATATGCAGGTAGATACACGATGAGGAACAGATAAATTGTAAAGGATGGCACGTTGAACAGCAAGTAAATAATGTACAGGTGGACAGTTCGGCTTCCATGAGGAAATATGCAGGTGGATACACGATGGGGAACAGATAAATTGTAAAGGATGGCACGTTGAACAGCAAGTAAATAATGTACAGGTGGACAGTTCGGCTTCCATGAGGAAATATGCAGGTAGATACACGATGAGGAACAGATAAATTGTAAAGGATGGCACGTTGAACAGCAAGTAAATAATGTACAGGTGGACAGTTCGTCTTCAATGAGGAAATATGCAGGTAGATACACGATGAGGAACAGATAAATTGTAAAGGATGGCACGTTGAAGAGCAAGTAAATAATGTACAGGTGGACAGTTCGTCTTCCATGCGGAAATATGCAGGTGGATACACGATGGGGAACAGATAAATTGTAAAGGATGACACGTTGAACAGCAAGTAAATAATGTACAGGTGGACAGTTCGTCTTCAATGAGGAAATATGCAGGTAGATACACGATGAGGAACAGATAAATTGTAAAGGATGGATTTGGGTACATTTCCAGCTGCCTATAAATAAAATAACTATTTACTTTTTTAGAGTTTCCAGTTTACGCTTTTTAGAAGCAGTTTTACTAGTTTTTCTAATATCATTCTTAACGTTACAATAATTTTTCAAAAGGATATTTGTTGTCACCCATGCAATTTTTCTGACTATATATTCAGCTATATGTCCCGCAGCACACACATCAACATCATTAAAAATTTCAAAATTTGTATTCTTGCGCATAATTAGTTCTGTCATATAAATCCTTTGTTGGGACATCTTTAAAAATTTATTTTCATTTTCAGTTGATAGAAGTTTTTGAGCAACTATATAGCCCAAGCTAACAATCCTAATTACATCGGCATTTGGGAATTGCAAACCACCTCTGTTGATGCTTTCCGTATATCTGTAGCAATCCTCAACAGCTAGCTCTTTGTCTGTAACAAGCTGCTCATGGCAAGATTCACATTTTAAGTTCTTAGAAATTGTATAAACACAATAGCCTGCCATATAAACCAAAATAGGCAGACTGGCATCGATTTCTTCGAAATCAGAATCAACGATAGATACTTGTATAGCTTCATCATTGCATGTTGAGGTTGAAGCTTGTGATGCCATTTCAACATCAAACTGATCAATAGGAATTTTTCCATAAGTTGAAGATTTTAATGTCAGCGGCAAGTAATCTTGAAGTCGCAGCTTTGACTCTGATTCAAAAATCTGACGAACAGACACATTGTATTGTGATCCAGCTAGCATTCTATATTTCCCAAATCTTTCCTCAAGTGCATCGGTCTGCAATTTTCCCGTCAAAAAGTACTTCATTTTCAGTGTTTCGAAACAATACGTCGACATATCTAACAATGCACAACATGTGTTGGTCAATGCTGTGTGTGTTTCATTGGTTAAAACACCTGTGGAACACTTGGATTGCTTCCAAATGTCTAACCAAGAAATAAATTTTCTCAAAAATATAAGTCTTGCATCATTTTCAGCTATTGTTAAGGGGTGCATATATATATTATTCAAACGACGTCCCTTATCTGGAGTCTTCACATTTACAATCCACCACCATTGCAGAATAGCCTCAATATAAGAAGCAGTAGATTTAAAATGGTCTAAAGCATGCTTATTACCCAACTCTAACAGTGCTTTTATGACAAATTCATTAAAAACCTGCAATGCTAATTTGACATTTTGTCGCTCTAAGTTGGATGGATTTAAGGCTTTATATGTTAAACCATAACCAAATTTAACTATGGCAACATGCTCCAACTCATGCAATTTTCGCAAAGTCGAAAATGATGCTGTGTCTAATGTATTTACAACAGCGACCGTGTCCACATGCTCAAACTTCGGGAAAAACATACATTTTTCAGGATTACCCTGGTTTAGCCAGTTGTTCCTGACACATTTTAAAATGTGTACAGCGTCCACAACAAAATAGAGCGGCCTCTCTGGATCAACAGGATGTGGATATTTGATACACAAAGATGGTGGGCTTGAAAATAAGGACATTGCTCTTCTATTTATCGAATTGTTGTCGCTTACTACGGCTAAAACGGTAAATCCAATTTTCTCTAGCCCGATGATAATTTTTTTCAGCAATGTATGCAGAATTTCGCCAGTTATTGTGAACACAGGTAAAATATGAACAACATCTTTATAGGTGGACATCATGCTCCTGATCATAAATGCATGTGCACTTGTGGCAGCTTGCGCATTGTCAAATGCAGTGCCTACTACATTTCCGCCTTTGTAGTCAATGTATGGTTTGAGGTGAATTTCATCCATCATTACAATTACGGTTTTGTCATCTTCTTTCAATAGCTTGCTCTTTTCCTCCGTGTATTTCAAAAAACCTGAATCAAATTGTTCCAAAGATGGATTTGTCAACATATTTGAAGAAATTCTCCTCAGAGTTGTAGGATGAGGAACAATAATATTTCTAGAATTCCTCAAGAACTTATATGCATGAGGAGAAATTGAATGAAGCAACGCTGAAAATATCATCAACTCGGGTGAATATCTGCGTTGTGCTATTTTCTTTTGAAGCAACTGCACTTGCTCCTTGATAAATGTTATAGTAAAAGATGAATCCAACCTATCGAGGATGTTTTCTAGCAGTGGAAGCAAGTTTTGTGTGATATGGTTGGTTGTATTTGTCTGCAGGTTTTCTAAAATCGAAGACAATTCTTTTAAACAGTTTATACTGTTTGGAAAGTTGATGTTGTTCCATGTGCTCAGTTGCTCAGTTTCCAAAAAGACTTTCAGCTCCAGAGTTTCGAGAACAACAACCGAGACATCAATCACAGGCGCATCACAATTGTGAAGGTGAGCAAAGATGATTTTGTGGGGTTGTTCTATTACAGTCCAATTATCAGGGACTTGAAAGTTTTTCAAGCAGTCTTGAAACTCATGATAAGATGAGAATTTGGTCTTTTGGTCATCAGTCTCTTTGGCTTCTTTACTAAGTTTAATTGCTTGCTGCAATTGCTCATTCTCCATCCGAATTTTCTTTTCGTCTGGTGATTCTCTGTCTAGTTCTGCTACTGACAAATACGTTGGACATCCAGGAAACAAAGAAGGCACTGCATCCTTCTTCAAACGAGGATAACGTAGAGATGCAGTAATTTTCTCGCCAGTCTTGCTGTCATAAATCCAGGTCTCTTTTTCAATATCGTCTACTTTGAAGTGTACTTCACAAACCTTTAAAAAATTAAATTAAAACTTGTTACTAATAAGAAAATATAATAGAAATAAAATACATATTTAGGACTTTTAATGATGCAGTTTTCAAAATTGTGATGCCCTTGTCGACTATTTCTTGGTATTCTTTTAACAAAAAAAAATTAATGGGCCAATTTTCCAGATCAAATATTTGTTTATATTCACCTTCGGATGAAATATTTGAGTTTAATGAACATGGAACCTTTTTTTAAATGAAACTGGGCAATAAATTTAACCCGCACGTCAGCTTCAATGAATTTTCAATATAGAGGTTGTTGCAATTCTATCTCATTTACAATAAATTGTTCTGTATATCAATGGAGACTGTTCTTTAATGACCAGGGCCTATTCTAAACATGCAATTAAGAATTATAGAATTGAAGTTTTTATTTTGCTCTAAATTTGATAGACCCGAAGAAAGATTTTCGAAAAAATATGTTTATAAAAAGCTTAAACTCACTTCTGTTTATTGAATCTATACCGATACCAAATATAAACCATACATTTCTGTACCAATAAGAGCATTATTAAATATTACCTTATCTCCCAAACTTATTGCTGCAAAAAATAAATAATTCCAATATTTTATGTGGAATGATTCCTAGATTAGTAATGCATGAAAATAATGACGAACTTTTCACACTATATTGAAGTAAATATGCATGAAATAGATTCAAATTTCAAGAACCATTTTTAATTCTTTGTTATTTATAAGTAATTACAAAAATACAACTTACCCTAGAAGACTTGGAAGGTGTGAAATCCTTTCTAGGTATAGCTCTTATCCACTTTTTTCGCGTCTCGACATTATCAGGAAATTTAAAAATACTCACACGTTCTAAAACGCTGTCATAATTCCCTTTGCAATTGGGAACGCAGCACCGAGAAGGCATTTTATGTAACTGACGTTCCTAAAACTGCAAAATAATTCAAATATATATATATATAAAATGAACTTCTCGCGATTCGAAAACAACCTTGTTTACATTTGTAACGAACAGATTCAGCGGCGAATCGAATGGCGCTGGGTCTTCATCTGATGACTCATAGCTTTCTGATCGGCATCGTGCGCAGGCCTTGAGTCAGTTACGGTGGTGTTGGATAAGGGCCCCAAGGATGACCTATCCTGTAAACAGACCTCGCCGATAATTGGTCCAGACATCGCTCGGTGCGTGTGACAATTGGTGCATGGGGGAGCTGCCCCCCTGCCCCTTCCCATTGTTCCCCCATTGTCCAAGGCATTGGGAGGTCTGGTTCAACAGCCGAATGGCGACTTTTGACAAACACTCCACTGGAGTTTACTTAGGGTTGCCATTTCCTTGGGAGGGGTCACAGTTTGGTTCTGTCCTATAGTTGCAGGGTCAAGTGCCTGAAAGAAACGGAAGATACAATATGTACTTTTGAGTTTATCTTACTCTTTCAAATGACGTAAAGTTGTTCAAAACTGACAATGGATATGTAAAGTACAATGGCTTTGAATAGATATTCATTTATGATGGTTTATTTTCTTGCATGTTGATATGATTTTGTTTAAGTGAGAGTTAATTTGGCTTTGATAAAAATGAGGCTAGTTATCAATCTGCAGATCTGGTTTTAGATGCCAAATAGCAAGAGCTATGCTATATTAAATGTACCCATTAAAATATTTTGAAATTAGTTATGTCTAAACATTCTGTTAAATGACCTTAATTTTATATTTTTCTCTCTCTCTACATAGCTAAGATTTATTTTAAAATTTAAAAGATCACATAAATGATTATCAATGGTAAAAAATATCATACAAATAATTCTTTATTTGTGAAAAAATTAAATTGGTTCTAAAGAAATTATTAAATTGGTTTTAAAAAGTAAAATTGTTGTATAGCAGAATTTTGTCTTTATACTAGGTTATTCTCCAAAATTAGTTTAAAATGTTTTTTTAACTCCTAGTATTTGATAATATATACGACAATAGTCATGTAAATAGTCAGTTGAAATGTGTTTTTATTTTTAAAAAAAATATGCAATTCAAAAGTAGGGGCCGTCTATAAATCATATCACTCTTTTTCTCTCCATATTTTTGAACCCCTCCCCCCCCCCCCATGTCGCAAATTGTCACACTTTACAATGCCCCCCCCCCCCCCCCCCCGCATTTGTCGCATGTCACATTCTTCTACCATAGGTGTAAGAAAGGGCGCCAAGCCCCCCACAGTTATTCTACCAAAAATTGTTACTATGTTAGGAAAGGTATGGAAATTCCTCAGTAATTAACAAATTATTAAAAATTAACAACGATTTATGATTATTAGTTACTAATTAGCATAACTGTTAATTAGCGTTTATTTTTTACATGGTAAATATTCTGGGAATGAAACCTGTTCAAATCCCTCTAACCCCCCCCCCCCCCACACACACACATACTGTCATCTACCAACAATATCTTTCTAGAACGTAATAAATTATATATTCATATACTGGCAGCGCAGAAACAAAGCACTACAATACAAATGGTATTTGAAATTTTCTTTTAAAATTATATTTTTTAACTGCAATTTCTATTGATTCAAATCGGACTTTTTTTGTGTTGTTTCTATTGAATTGAAATGTTTTTTAGGCGATGTGGGTGATGTCACGCTTCTTGTAACCCCCCCCCCCCCCATCTCCCGTCCAAGCGTGACATTATTTGTGAATGGCCTCTTAGATTAAGAGAACTAAGTAAAATGCTTTAAGAATAACAGTAGCCAGTACACAGATGAAAGTGTTTTTCAGCGTAACTGCAGCTTCTTTTAGAATATTTAAATTTACTTCACAAGAGAAAGCAATTTACGCCAATTTTCATCATTCAACTGCAAATTCATTCCTTTCACATAAAAAAAAATACCCACTTCATGTTCCGAATTTACAAGAACAAAAACTCCTTTTCATTTCCCTTTCAAATAATCATAAATTTTCTACCCTACATGTTCTATCATTAAGCCCAATTTTCGCATGCAATACGCGAATATCGCACACCATTCGAATCTATTACAGAACACGGTCGACTAATCTCGTAAAGAAATTGAATTCTTTGAGAGCAGGCAGACGAAGTCTCTTTCCTTCAGACGATGTTCTTTCATTCTCCCACTCCTACACTTATTGTCTGGCGAGGCCTGATCGATAGAACTGGGGTGGTTCCTCCGCAATTTTCGGTCGCTAACCTCGTTATAGAACGAGCAGCGGGTACTCGAGAAATAGAACGTTATTTGCACATTCGAGAGCGTTATCGTTTGCCCTAAAGGCTGGATCAGCGAGCATCGAGTTTTTAACCCCTTTTTTATATTAAATATTTGTATTTGATTTCTGGAGCCAGAAGGAAAATGAAGGATTTATTTTTATAAACATATGATACATTATTTTGAGATGTCGTATTTAACATTTAAATTCGGAGAGTTAGTTTAATTTATAGAGAATTCAGATAATTTTTATTTTATGAATCCTAAATAAAAAAATCATTATAAATAAATCATTGAGTTGTCGTAAGCTAGACTGTGGAACACTTACTGCAACAATTCAGTAATCAAAAAATGTTTTTAGCTCGCCCAAGCATTCATGTAATTAAGAAAAATATTAATGATTTTTATTCATACACATTGATTAAATCAATTTTATATCATTTAAGTGAAATTCAATCACATCTGAAATTTATATCTGATTAGTATCCTGTAGTTCCTTGGAGTATACGAAAGTTTCTTGGACCGCTGAATTATCGGCTCAGTAGTTCACAGACCTACACACTGGTTAAGAAACACTGATTAAATCACATGGTACTTATTTAATTTTTTGTATCACAGTTGTTAATCTTCCTTTTAATATCACTTAAAAAATATTATTTTATTTCTATATAAGTAAAGAAAAGTTATGCGTATGCCTGACATCTACGGAAATATGCAGTACACAGTTGTCGGAAATTTTGTACTAAATAATTTGAAGACATATTGATGGCTTTAGAGATAATTCTTTTCTAGCTGTGTAGCTTTTCGATGCTGAGGATCCATTGAAATATCTAGATCCACAATTACAATGCACAACATTTCAGACTTATACGTGAAAAACAATGAATTTCGTATGTCCGACACTACTCATTTTTATATGGCAAATCATTAGACTTTAACGGCCGGCAACGAGGGGCCACACTTCAATTTTATAATACATATGTGAATTGTTTATATTCCATTCAATATACACCCAGTAAATTGAACAGCAATCTATATATATATATATATATATATATATATATATATAATTCTCTTACGCGGTGATTAAAAAACGCTGTTTTTCTCTACCCGGAATGGCAACATCAGTTTGTTTACAAAAAGCTGGTGCATCCGCATTTGTATTTGGTAATTTTGACCCACAGGGGTCGGAGCCTCCTAGTTAAAAAAATTTTCAATACCTGTTGTCATGGGCTTCTCTGTACTTAAAATCGAAGTGTTGGGAAAACAGTTTTACAGAGATCGATAGTTTGGTTTTTTAATTAGGTTATTTTTTTCTTGTTTAATTAGGCTTTATAAGTTATTTGGAATTGATTTAAAGTTTAAATTTATGTTTTTAAATAGCTTTTTTTTAAAATTTCGGCTGGAAGTCTGAATTTGATTTGTTGATTGCAATAGAGTTTTGGTTTACAATAGAGTTTCCTCGTTTACTGTTTCTTTAATTAATCTGTCTCGCTTGTTTTAAGAAATATTTCACAGCTTTTTTTGGAAAAACCCTTTTTAAAAAAACCTTTTACTTAGAATAAATTGAATGTTTTTATTTCTATATAATACGAAATAACCTGACTTTTTTTCCAGATCGTACTAACCAACCAATGAGATAAATGTTAAAATAACAAAACAAACTCGGTTACTGCTTTGGTTACTTAAGATGCTTTCAGGTGGTGAACTTTAAAGAGTAAACTAACTGCTATATAAACCACCAATGCTTTAAATTAAAAGGAATACTATTTTTTTAAAACTTTACCTTAATTAGTTCGTTATGAATCACTCCTTAAATTGGATCTTACGAAATGTCAGTCTCGGTAAGTTATTGTTGTTGAAAGTTAGAGGAGGAGATGTGATGTTTTACATTTACAAATTTAGACACTGTTTTGTTTCAAAATCCACTTGTACTTCTCATTCGCATGGATACCTTTCCACATTGAGTACTTTAAGTTAATTGACCAGGAATCTGCACGGTAATCAAAATACCAATTGAGTCCAAGTTAGTTTTAGGGTTATCCAAATAAGCGGGCCGTCTGCCAAGTAGGCTCAGGCGATTATTCGATATATATCGAAATTCCGAAATAAAAATATCCTTTCGATTTTGTAATTTTCGATTAATTAATTTGATGATTAGTCGAAATTACACTGGAAGTCCGGAAGAACACTCGGGAAGCCAAAAGTCAACTTTCATTTGTTTGTCAACAAACCTATAAGAGTATACTCGGGGACAACCTAAGTTGAGCCTAAAGCAATTTAATATTTATACCTATCATAGCTTCCACTTCAGGTTCAACTTAGGTTGTCCCCGATTTTTTATACAGTGTATAACAGTAGTAAAGCTTTAAAAAAAGCAAAGTATTTATATTTTTAATAATAAAGGGGAAAACAAAATTGTACTATTCCTTGATCTGAAAAAAATCCAGTTCTGAAACGTTAGTTTAAGGTATACATGTTTGTGTTTATATTATGATACTGTACTTATTCTAATCATGAAGTATCTATATATCGGAAATATTGATATATCGGAAATATTAATATATCGGAAATATTAATATATCAACAATATGTATGTATCGAAAATATCGATATATCAACAATATCGATATGTTAGGAATATCGATCAATGAAACGAAATCACATTGGTAGTTTTTGTGAAAGTATGGCTACTTAAATCTGAGTATGTCATCGCTCATTTCCGATGCAATTGTATACTTAAAAAAAAACAAATAGGTTCAGGTACTCATTTATAAGTACCTTTCTTTTACAGTGTACTAACAAAGTGCCGCTTGAGAGTCAATTCCCTTTCGGAAATATTGATATATCGGAAATATTATTATATCGGAAATATTGATATATCAACAATATGTATCGAAAATATCGATATGTTAGGAATATCGATCATTGAAATAAAATCACATTGGTACTTTTTGAGAAAGTATGGCTACTTAAATCTGAGTACGTCATCGCTCATTTACGATGCAATTGTATACTTCAAGAAAAACAAATAGGTTCAGGTACTCATTTATAAGTACCTTTCTTTTACAGTGTATTAACAAAGTGCCGCTTGAGAGACAATCCCCTTTTTTCATGTGTCTTTCACAGCGTCGTAAAATCGCAGGAGAAGTCATAAATAAGAGCATCCAATCCACTTGTCTTCTCCAGACGTTTCTGCCGCTGATTTAACGGAGCGTGTTCGCGACACTGACAGATAAAGTGACTCGCTGACGAAATGCTCACTCGCCTAATAATAACCCAGATAGCATGAGAATGGGGGAAGTGTAACTGATGATATCCATCTTTATAGAGAAAGAAAAAAAATCGGGATCTGTTGGACAAAATGGAGACAAATGACTTTGGCGAGATGCCGGTGATGAGATGCTCCTTGCACCAGACGAATTTTTTTTGGGGGGTTTGGTTTTGGTTTTGTTAATTAACGTCGCACTAGAGCTGCACAGTGGGCTATTGGCGACGGTTCGCGGTCAATTTCGAAGGAAAGACCCGGGAACACATACACATTCATACATGCACCTCGTTATTTTAGAATCATGGTCAGATGACGAGGAAACACCTGAACTAGCACCCAACGCCTTCAATAGACGTCGGGACTTTGGACCCCGATCAGATTTATCGTGCACCAGTCCCGTATACACGCCAGTATAATTTGTTGGATATTCTGGACGACTTTCTAGTATTTTTGTAGAGCAGCTGGCAACCCTCCGATCGCAAGATCACTACTTTTTTACTCTTCTATGTCAAGTCCATTGCACGGATTCGAACCACCAATCCTCTGATTAGTAGCTGAACGCCTTACCAACTGAGCAACTGGGGCTCTTAGTTCTTTTGATTTTAAAATAATCGGATCACAACACTTTAAAAAATGTACTTAAAAATGAGTACCTGAACCAACTCGTTTTTTTTTTTAAAGTAGAATTTAATCGTAAATGAGCGATGACGTACTCAAATTTAAGTAATCGTACTTTCTCAAAACTGATCAATGTTATTTAATATTGCTAATCTCAGCTTCTCTTCAAATGATCTTAATAAAACCTGATAATTTTAAAATATTAGTTCGGAAAATGGTGCTGTACATTGTTTGATGTCGATTACTGAAATAGAAATTAAGTTATTACAATTTTTTTACTTCCCATTCTTTTGGCAGACCTTATTTAACATTTCCTCTGTTTAAAACTTCTTAATGTCACTCTGCTAGCTCAAAGGGTAAAGTGCTGAAATGTTGTACTGAGGATTTGGGTCCGATTCTCGGTAACACTTGGTTGTAATTGTTGATATTTATTGATAGTGATTTATTAATTTAAAAAATGTAGGCAACTGTCTACTAATTTTTACTCATTGTACACATTTTTTAGTATATGTCTTTTTCAAAATTGAAACTTATGTATTCGGATCCATTATAAGCATCGAATGTACTCAAAAATGAGTACATTAAAAAAAAATTTGAGTACCTATTTTGAACAGTGAAAATATTACGGAATATACTCATATTTAAGTAACAACATGCAGGGTGGCAGAGCAGCTTTTAGCAACCGCGACTTCAACTTGGTATAAATACGTAATCCTGATGACAATACAATAATTAGCCCTAAAATTTTTAATTACTAATTCATTCTAATTAATAACGAATTTTCTCGCTTACCTCGAAGAAAAGACCCGGGAACGATGCCTCTTATATTTGAACCATGGGCAGATGACGAGGACAATACCTGAGCTGGCACCCGACGCAACCTCAATAGGCGACAGGACATACAGATTTTCTCTGTACTGGAATAAAAGTATTTCAAATATTCAAAAGTATAAATCAACTAAAATAAAGAAGTTATTATATATTTCTTAAAATGGCGATCTTTCAGATTGCAAATTGGGCTATTGGCGACGATTCGGGATTTATCCCGAAGGAAATACCCGGAAACAATGCCTAGTATTTTTGAACCAGGACATTAGACTACGATCAGATTTATCGTGCACCAGTCCTGTATACACGCCAGTATAATTTGTTGGATATTTTTAGACGATTTCCTAGTATTTTAGTAGCGAAGCTGGCAACCCTCCGATCGCAAGATCACTACTTTTTTACTTTTCTATGTCAAGTCCATTTCACGGATGCGAACCACCAATCCTCTGATTAGTAGCTGAACGCCTTACCAACTGAGCAACTGGTGCTCTGGATGTTCTGGACGACTTTCTAGTATTTTTGTAGTGAAGCTGGCAACCCTCCGATCGCAAGATCACTACATGTTTGACTCACTGAACTCTAACTGTAACTGCTGGAAAGCTCAAACCTTATTTCCTCTATGAGCGCGTAGGCCTCCGTGGCCGAGCGGTTAAAGGCGTCAGCTTTTAATACGAAGGTCCTGGTTCGATGCCAGGCGATGGACTTGACAAAGAAAAGTAAAAAGTAGTGATCTTGTGATCGGAGGGTTGCCAACTTCGCTACAAAATACTTGAAAAGTCGTCCAGAACATCTGCAAAAATTAACGGCGTGTATACGGGACTGGTGCACGATAAATCTGATCGGGGTACAAAGTCCCGACTTCTATTGAAGGCGTTGGGTGCCAGTTCAGGTGTTTCCTCGTCATCTGACCATGGTTCAAAAATACGAGGCATCGTTCCCGGGTCTTTCCTTCGAGATAGGCCCCGAACCGTCGCCAATAGCCCACTGTGCAGCTGTTGTGCGACGTTAATTAACCAAACCAAACTTTCGAGATAGCGCTCGAACCGTCGCCAATAGCCGACTGTGCAGCTCTAGTGCGACGTTAATTAACCAAACCAAACCAATCTGACCACTGTTTAAAAAATTTGTCTGTGGCGTCACAAGCGGACCAGTTCTAAACAAACCAAGCAACATGTGGCATCTGGTGATCCTTCCCTGGCGAATCGGGCTAAAAAAAACCAAACAAGCCGATACTTGACAATCTAAGCGACACTTCCAACTAGGCGTGCGGTCGGAAAGAGGATCCAGCTAGAGCCTAGTGTTATGCAAATTTATCGGCTAGCCTTCTTGTATATAAGGAGGGAGGTCTTGGAAGATGGGTTACACCTTCTCTCCTCGGCATGGGGAAAGCATGTTTTAAAATCTTAATTTTAACTAAATGTATTTTCTATACTTATGTTACAAACATTGTCCCTGGGTTGCTGCCTTCCTGGGAACTGACAGGTGTTTATTGATATCATTTTCTAACCTTCTCTCATGGCTGCCTCTTGGCACTGACTCCTGGCATCTCTTGACCTCCCCTTTTAGTCTGACATTTTATTTTGGGAATCTTTTATGGGAATAACCTTTTTGGACCTCTGTGTTGTTTGTCCGTCCGTCCTGTGTTTCGTCCTTTTTTCTTCAAGAAACTTAATTTAAGTATAAATTCCATGCGTCATAAATCATGATTTGGGTAGAGAGCCTTCGGCTCTAGGTACCATTTTAAATAAATTAGGTTCAATTAGGAAGATGGGTTACACAAAGGAGTTCTGATTTCTTTTGCTGTGCTGAAGCTGGTTTTTTTTCAAAGACTATTGAGAAACGGACGTTGCCATGCTGTTCCTGGCTTCGTTTTACTCTTTCTTAATTTTTGTAAGTCCAAGGAGTCCGATGGTAGTCTAACTCTACAGAGGGGTTCCCCGTTTCTTAGGCGAAGCTATCATTAGCTGCCAATTCCCCGAAGGGTGGTTTGGTTAGCTTCCTTCTGCCTGGCATAAGTTGCATGTTTACTTCTTGGCTTGGCCCTGGTATCGGCCATGTCCACTCCTCCTTCCACATCTTCTACGGATTCCTCTTTAAGGATCCCTTCGGCCTGTAGAAGATGATTCGCTTTCAGAGGCTAGGATTAGGTTAGTTAGGCATCCCGGCTCCCGGTGGGAGTTCGCAGGCTTATTTTTCAGATGACAGGGACCCCTTGATCGTTCACTTCAGCATGAATACATTAGGATGTCAAACGGGTGTAACTTTTTGCTGCAGAAATGCTCCAAATCTAAGAAAGAGACGTAAGAGTAAAGTAGGCTTTTTAGGGAGAGGGAAGAGTTTGGTATGATAATAGCTCACCATGCTTAATCCCCATCTAGTACTGTTAAAAAAACTGTAGAAGAAGGCGGTTGAGAAACAGAGAAAGGGGAAGGAGAGGAGTTTATTATCCCCAAAAAAACTTCTACGAATGCCTCTGGATAACTCTACCCCTGAGCCTTTGGAAGTGGCTAATAAATTCGCCACTTTAGAGGTTGAACAAACATATATACTGCATACCCAACACCCTTCACAGCGGCCCCTAAGGCTAACAACAAAGTCTCCCGATTGTTAAAAGTCTAAGTGTTACGATAATTTTTTTTAAAAACAATTCTACATTGATAGTGAATTTCTTTGATTTCCTCGCCAAGCAGTTTTTGCTACAGCTGATAAATTTGTGGTTTGAAGATACGAGGTTATCATTCTAAACCGATATTATGTAGCGGTGATGAAAAATGGTGAATGTGTCGGACTCGACATCCAATGACATTAAAATTGCGAGGAAGTGTCCTTCGAGATAGACAGCTCTATAGCAACCAACCAATCTTGGGATTTTTAACCTTCAATTGGCTTCAAGTCAACAAACTGCTTTGCCCAATTCAAAAGTTGGAGATCAGCGATCTAGACCTCTTTAGAGTAATTACGAAATCCATAATCACTATATCTAAAATTTTCGATCCTTAAAATTTTTTGTAAAAGGTCATTTCAATAAGTACTTCATATTATAATTTCAGAACTTTGTTTTTCTCTTTTTATTACGACTTCGAAGTTTAGTGGCACTGCGATTTGGGAAACTAGTTTGTACGATTTAGGACATTCAGATTTCGAAAACGTCGCTATAACAATCGTAATAATAAACTGCGTATGCGTATTGAAAAACAGTGCAAATTATCTTCTTCCTATATCTTCCTAGAATTCGGTTACTTGGAATAAGGCGGACTGCCTGCCAAGTTGTATAAGTCACAAAAATCCGAAAATAAATTAATTCCATTTTCCATTACTAGCCAGCTAGTGTATATTATTTGGCCAAGTGGTGTGGCACCTAGTCCAATAGGTTGCCCATCAATAAGCTGTGTGTGTCATTTCACTTAACAAGGCGATTGCAAACTTCAAAAGCTCTCTATCTTCGAACTCGTTTTTGTGCTTAGACCACTTGGCAGTCAACCCACCCAATTATTACTGATAAGTGGATATTTTTTTAATAAATGAAAGCACATTTAAAATATTTGCATGAAGTCACGAAAATCCCAACTTTTCCTGGAAAGATTACTGCAATTTCGCATTTCCTTCCTTTCGAGAAACACCATGGAATAATGAAAAATGTGTGTTGTGTTTGAGTTTGTTAATGGATTGTTAATCTGACTGTCCCTCACGCACTTCCCTTGTTTGTTTCTCTTGTGTGAAAGTGTTGTAGCTTAATTATTTGGCGTCACGCACTGTGTGTATTATAATTAATACGTTTTTACAGCAGCCCACGCAATGGCCCACTTTCAATTGTAGTCGACTTCATAAAATTAAGGGAAACATGTGCAAATGATTGTCACACACTAACTCGTTTACATAATATTTATTTCAGAGGGGGAGAGAAAGAGAAAGAGAGGAAGAGAGAGTGGAAGAGAGATAGAAATGGAGAGAGAGAAAGAGAACAACTATAGGAAGAGGGAGTGAGAAAGGGAGAAAGAAATAGAGGAAGATAGAGGCAGAAAAAGAAATAGGGAAAGAGAAAAAAAAGAGGAAGAGAGATAGAAAGAGAAATAAATAGAGGAAGAGAGATGGACATAGAAAAAGAGAGAGGGAGAGAAAAAAAGAGGACGAGAGAAATAGAGAAAGGATGGAGAAAGAAATGGAGAGAGAGATAGGTGAGAGAAAGAGAGGGAGGGAGGAAGAAATAGGGAGATAGGAGACAAAAATATATATAGAGAGATATAGGAGAAATATAGGGAGGGAGAAAGAAAAGAGAAATACAGAGAAATCGAAGGAAGAGGGAGAAAAACAAAGTTTTAGTCAAATGTTTGGATAAGGCAAAAAGTGGTTTTAAATTGCATTTCTTTTAGACAAATGCATGCAAATACGCTTTAACTTTTCATGTTAATTGCAAGTTTATTTTAATTCTATGATATACATTCAACATAATTCAAGGTTTAAAATACTTCGATATTCCTATGAAGAGGCTTGAATTCTTCAAATCAATCTAGAGATACGGGTATAGAGCCAATATCAGATTGTTTAAAACTGACCAAAAAATTACCTTACGTAGTCTGACCGAAAATTTACCGTAAGAAAGAATAAAATACATTAATCTTCCTCATAACAACCCCACGGTATAACAAACCCTTGGTTATCATCACCAATACTGAAAGTCTCAATCGGTTGATTAGTGCGACTTAAATATTAAGGATGAGTACAAGTTATTGGGCCACGATCATTGTTTGGCTGTTTAATTACATAATAAACCTTTTTTTTCTATAATTTAACTACTTTGATTTTTGCTACTAAAGGTAATCTTGTATTGATGCCGTGATGGGACATTATATCGACTAGCTACTGTATTTTGAATTAGAAATCTTATCCATAAACGACAAATTGGTGCTGAAAAAAATGAGCAAATTCCATTCATTATAGGAAGAAGGATCTTCGCGATAGTTCTACATATAACATTTCAGCTACTTGGAAGACAGCCATCGCAGCTCGAACGTTTTCCTTCCCCGTGTGACATATTATTACTCGTGTAAACGTTTCTTCGTGAGTGTTGTGACGTGACATGCCTCAAATGCGTTGCTTGTGACAGATGACATGACACTCCTCAGACTGGTAAACGGTTTCGCGCTTCGTTAGATGGTTTGAAGTGTGGCAATTTCTAATTTTAGGGCAGATGTAGCCAGACGAAATGTTGCGAGGTGGAAGAACAACCTATTAGCTGTTGTGTTTCAACGACTGAGCTGGAATATAATATAACTATAAGCACTGGAGCGAGGACTCGACTTGAGTGACAATGTACTTTACCGTGCCGCGCGGATGCACATTATTCGGAAGAAAGATTGAGAAAACATTCGTCCTTGGCTATGACGTCTCATGTGACGTCATAGCCAAGTGACGTCATAGTCTTTTTTTTTTTTTGTAAGAAAGTAAGTATGGAAAAAAAATATATTAAAAGTATTTATGAAAACCAGAAAGCCGTTTTTAAATCTTTTCGAAAGGACTATTTTTTCTACCTTCGCTCAAAAAGGAATAAAGTGGTCGGAAATGCTAATTCCTCCCTCCAGCGTTTATGTTATATTACATTCTAGCTTAGCGCGTTTCAGCAGAAAGGAACGTCTTTGTTATTTGAGAGTATCATGAAAACGTCGGTTTCCCGAATTATATTATTTGGCATAAGACTTTCTACGTCACGACAATTTGTATTTAATGCATTTGAATTTTTCTCGCAATTTTCTTAAAGTAAGTTACAAAGTAAAAAAGTTTATAATTTTTTTTTTAAATAAACAAAAAGGTTTTTATCGAAAGTTGAACTAATAAAGGTTCTTACGTTTTTTCTTTTAGTTTAAAGAAAATTATGAGCAAATATTAATTTAACGAAATGGTCATAAGCCCTTCTAACAAGGCGGATAATTGATGTATTTTTTTAATATTGTTAATTCGTTTTGTAATAAAATGTTGATATAAACTTTCTATCATAATTTCTCTGAATGTGACAAAGAAATCATTTCAATACTTCAACTAATTTCATATAATAAGCTGGAACTAAAAGAAAACGTAATAATCTCCATACAGATGCAGGTATTTTATGTTAACACGTTCACGCCGGCGCGGGCACTAGATTGTCTCATCGGGCGGCGTGTACCACCGGTGGCCCACGCCAGATTGTCTCATCGGGCAGCGTGTACCACCGGTGGCCCGCGCTAGATTGTCTCATCGGGCGGCGCGTACCACTGGTGGTACGCACTAGATTTTGCTATTAGACGCTGAAAATTAAAATAATAAAAATTCGCTGTACTACTGAGCAAACATAAAGCGCGTGTGCAGGTGTGAACAGGCAAAATTCGCGCGCAGCCAGATGAAGCGCGGCATTAATTTGAGCGCCGCCTCACAGAAAAACAAATTAAAATCGGCGCCGGCGTGAACGTGTTAAACATGTATTAAAACACATTGCAATAATTGGGTCAACGATTTTTTTGTTTAGATAATTTAGTTCGTATGTTAAGAATAATTGATATAAAATAAACATATTCTTCAAAATTGGTTTTGAAAGACAAATGTATATAGCCATTTACTAAATTCAGTAAATGGCTTTGACTCCAATATTTTGCAAAACCAAATAAAGATAGCCGTGGCGAATTCTAGCTGTATTGATAATTTTTATTAACTATAATTATTACTTAAATTAATTCAAATAAAATCTATAAATAACTAATTGCTTTTCAATTATAGGAAGTACATTTGATTATAAGGCTACGCCCTATCAAAGTTTCATCTCGGCAAATTTATTTAAAATAATCTAACAACCTGACGACAGAAAATATTCATCATTTTCGGAGACCTATATTTTATTAACGGGTACAAAATACCTATATTTTATTAACGGGTACAAAATACCTATATTTTATTAACGGGTACAAAATACCTATATTTTATTAGACGGTTAGAAAATACGCACGTCTAACAATGAAAGGAAGGGGGGGAAATCTGGCTAGTAAATCAATAAAATTTATTTGAAAATAACCACCTGATTCGCCTACTTTTGTCTGAATTTCAACTATCAATTCCCGATTTTCTCATCATAAAAAAAATCTTTTGACACTGAAGCCAGGAGGAAAGTGAAAGTTTTGGCGCCACAACCACTTTCACTTCAACAAGGGTCGGCCTGGGCGCAGAAGGTTGCGACCCACTGACCCATTTTGACCGAACTCTCTCTCCTTCTCAAATTGTGTTTTGTCCGTTTACGGAAATTGTCGGAAAACCGGCGACGAACATCACCAAAATAAGAAGTCATCGAGGTCGTTCACATTGACTTGAAGAGGACGGACCGATGGGTGTTTTGAAACACGACTACTTTAATATCTGTATTAGTAATTATATACCTTCCGATACAGTTTAAGCACATTCTTGTTTGTAGCTGAAATAATTTAATAAAACAACTAGTAGAAACAGGACCTAATTACCGAAGGCCCGGGAAGCCCAGGCTTACACTTTACATTTTTGAGGGGCCCCCAAATGCCACATTTTATATAAATATTTAACACTCTTAACATAGTTTGCTACTAATTTTACCTTAAAAAAGTGATATTTCTAACTTTAACAAAAAAAAAAGTTGCTACTTGTGTTAAATTTGTTTAAATATTGGAAAAAATCAAAAACATACAGAATATTAGGAATTATGCACTCTAATGAGTGCATAAGCATCAACATGAATAAGCATCAAAAGAATGATGCCTATTTACTAAATACTTATTTAAAAACATAGAAAGAGGGTCTATAATTCCCTTTGTCCTGGACCTATTATCTCCTTTGCATTAGTTAGCGGGTGGAGTATCGAAAATAACCGTTAGCGGTTTTTCGAAAAATAATTTTCAAATGGAATTTTAGATAACTTCAAATTAGTTACTTTTTTTTATTTATTTAAGACCGTGAATGTTCACAATTATTTTATTAATTTTAATTACCTTCTTGTGCGTATTATCCCAAACTAATATATTAAAATAATCTCAATAAAATAAAATAATCCTTAGCGAAATAATTGCATTATTACAATTAGATAAAAATTAAACGTTTGACCACCTGAATTACTTGACGATGTTACTGGTTCTATAAGAAAACAAATGTAAGTTATTGTAAAATAGAAACGCTATGTTTGAGGAACAAGATTATGATTTTTTGTGGGTCCCAATTATCACACACAAATTTTACATAAAACGTATGTATTTAACACTAGCCATAAGAAATATCACTGTGTTTGGAAACCTTCCCATCTTTTTCCATATAAGCATTAAGCCTAAATCTGCAGCATTTGTGTGTTCAGTCATGTTGTCATTTCTTTTGTATATTCCTACAAAAAACTAGACATTCAATACATTGCAAAACAGTGACCTAACTTTAACCAAGTCTAAATCAACTTTTAGCATTTATGAGACTTATATAAACGTGTGCATAGTCGGTTATATGTATGAAAAAGTGGTCTGACTACAAGCAACATTGATGTGATTTATGATATTAAAAAAAAAAATACTTCCTAGAAATCGAACAGGGCTTGAATTTTACCACTTCCGCCATTATTCGAAAACGGCGAAGGGTTGATGTTTTATACATTTTATATGAACAGCATTTCCGTAAAGTGCGGTGTTTTCAGCGGTGTCCGGAATGGCGGAAGTAAAAGTTAGTTCCTATGACATCCCGTCGCTTTCTGTTAAAATACGTCGGCATAAAAAAAATGTAGAAAAATATAATCGCGTATTGAGAGCTTGAAATCGAAATTTTCATATCCTTCATAAATAAGTAAAAATTAGAATTTTCGAATTTCTTGTTACTAATAGATGTTGTACATTTTTAATGGCGTCAGAAACGGATAGCATTTATGGCATCTGCCATATCTACTTTTAGCAAATAATGTCTTGTAAAAATATTACTCACAAAATATTTTTTTAAATAGGAAAACCAACTTAAAAAAAGCACAAAGCACTAATTAAAAAATTCGTAATAAGTAAAAAAATAATGTTAAATATTTAAATTTTTCCAACTTGTTCGTAAAATTAAAAATTATTTTTTACTCTTTATGTTTTTTTTAAAGTTCAGTTTCCTTTTTTTTTTTTTTTAAATATTTTATTTCTCCCTTTTTATTTTTTAATTTAGTAGGGGGCTTCACCCCCTGCTATTATTCATCAAGAAAATCAAGTTAACTTTTTTCCAAACCCCGGATCCAGTTTAAAAAATGTCGGGTAAACAGAACGATATTGTCTCAACTATATATATTGTTATAACAATCCCTATCCAACAATGAAAATACTTTGAAATTGCGAAAATGTTTTAAAAGAAGTCCGGCTAATCAATATTTCTGAATAAATAAAGGCCGGAAAACCAATTTAAAAGAGATTCCAAAGTGGATTTTTTTCTATTTAACAAAAAAAGAATTTTTGAAATAGGACACTATTTTTTTTTTGAACGTCTGGTTAATTGGAATTTAGAATTACCGGATAATCGGATGTTTGTTACAAAAATTCATATTCCCTTTCAACTTGATTCCCTTTCAACTACAAAAGAATTATCCAAATATTGCATTACAACAGAAATCATGTTCGAACTCAAACATGTGGGCCCAATGCAAGTTCACGCCTATGTTCCAAATTAAATAAGATTTATAACATACCAGTATTGTAATAATTATTAGTAATTAATTAAAACATTGAAATAGGTATTATTTTTTATAACCAGCAAATTCTCATATTATTGTTGATAAAAGAGATTCGTACATTATTTTATACACAGCTTATGGAGTTGAAGTTTTCTGTGTTAGAAAATCACATTTTGTTACAGAAAGTTAAATAAAGATGAATTCCTCAAAAAACAACTAATCCAAAAAAAATAGTATATTTATAAATTCCTATTTTAGCGTACAATATGGACATTTGACATTACTGTTAACATTTTTCTGGTTATTTTATGTTCTAAAGCTGTCCAATCAAAAACGGATACAAGTTAAAACATATTATACTCTTGTTTGTAAAAATTTGCATTATTGATTTAATTTTTTTATAGATTGCAAACCTATACTATTTTAACAAAAAATAAAAAAAATTGTATATTGAAAAAAAAATTCAGCCGCTTTCTGAAAAGTTTCGGTACAGATGTAGTATAGGACATTTGGCGCTCGAGGTTTTATTTGGCGTGTTTTATAGAGGCGATAAATTTATAGTATGGCAACCCTACTTGACATTGTTGGTATCTTCCTATTCTCGTGGCGACTTTCAATCTGGCAACCCTATGACGTCGTAGCGCTGTTTAACGGCAATTTTTCGTCGCCAAAAACAAAAACGCGCCAAATGTCTTATACTACACCTGTTCCAAAGTTTCTACGCCACTGCAAACGAGTAATCAACACTAAATTTGATATATTTAAATATTTTTCGAATTTAAAAGAATCAAAGTTTAATGTTAACAAACTTCCATCTCATTCCACAATCCCAAACTTTCCACATCCAACCGTTTCCGTAAACATTTGGAGGCAAGCGAAAAGCGCAAACTCCATCCGAAAAAAGAAAAAGATCCGTGCAAACGGTTGGCACGGCAACGGAAAGCGGGGAGTGCGTCCGAAAAGTGGGGTAAAAACGACAAGAATGTTCGAGAGGAGCCTGCTCTACGGGGTCCGGGCAAAAGGGGTCAATGACTGAAGAGAGAGAGAGAGAGAGGTCGTCCGCATGTACCCCCTGCTGTCTGTCTGGGTCTGCAGAGTCCCAGGTAGGGAATGTGTGAAGAATGCGTCAGAGAGGTAGAGGTCAGATTGTACGCCGCTGTCAAAGTGGTGACACGTGCGCCGGCAGCTTCTAGAAATCGTACTTTCACTGTTGTGGTTCTTCGTTTCAAAAAGTGTTCGAAAAGAATACTGTATGCATACTTAATATACTAATTAATTATATAAAACACACACTGTTAAGAATAGGTATTCAAATATAAGTAAAATGTACTCGTTTTTGAATACATTCGATGCTTATCATGGCTTCGAATACGTAAGTTTCCATTTTGTAAAATACATGTGCTTAAAAATGAGTACAATGGGTAAAATGAATAAAAAGAGCAGATGCTAGCATACATAGGCTGCCGTATTAAATCACTTTCAATAAATGTCGACAATTGCAACCAAGACCTACAGGGAATCTAACCCAGATCTGCAGGCACCGATGTCCAGAGCCCTTATCCGTTAAGCTACCAGGCGACGTGAAGAAGTTATAAACAGAAGTAATGTTAAAAAGGTGTGGCAAATGAATGGAAAGTAAAATAATTGAATTCTAATAACTCAGTACTTATTTAAGCAATTGACATCAAATAATGTGGGAATACCATCTTCTGAACAACTATTTTAAGTTTGTCAGGTCGCTTTTTTACGATGATGTGAACAGAAGTTGAGATTAATATTAAATCACTCTGCTTATTTTTACGAAAGTATGATAACTTAAATTTGAGTACGTCATCGCTCATTTACGATGCAATTGTACTAAAAAAACAAATACGTTTATGTACTCATTTTTAAGCACCTTTTTTTTACAGTGTGGCGTATGCCATTTTAAAAGGCAATAGCCTAATTGCGGTCGAAAGGAGCCAGGTTTACCATATTCTCAAAGAAGAAAACAATCGTTTATCAATTAGAACTTTTCGATCGCCTTTCCTTGCGTGACATGGGAGAGGGGGAACCAATGGTTGTGTGACGTAGAAAAATACTATGAAACTTTTTCTCACAACTGTAAAACTTTATTGTGACTTGACATGGGGAAGGGAGGAGTAAGGATAACGTGACGTGGGGGTAGATGGGATTACAAAAGGATCTAAATAATGACGTAATAATGAAGATTGCAATTTTTTTAAATAGTTTTTATAAACCAGAATTATTTTTCTTAGGAATATAGTAGTGATACTTCCCACAATCACTGTAACATTATTTGTAGTAAGAATTAATTTGATTCCATACACAAAATAAATGGGGAAATTTCTCTTTTCACAGAGGAAAAAAAAAGCTATAACTCAATAAAACATACAACACAGAAAAAACACACTTCTTTTATATTCCAAAACAACGCCATGTTCTTACTGAATGGACATACTGTCATAAAAAAAACCTAAATCTCTTAATCGCTCACTATACCATAGTATACAAAACGATACCATACAATAGACAAAAGGGGACATTTAACCCAGACAAGTCCAATCCTCAGCCTCTCGCATCACCGCTGCATTTAACACTCATTAACAGTGCATTTCCTCTCTCTCTCTCTGCATGTGAAATGCGATGAATCGGGGAAGGCCTTGACGCGAGTCAAAGGCCTTCCAAACTGAGGAAGGAAATTGGCGCGGAGGTCGATGAAATTTGCCAGCGGTTTCCTTTCAAGTTGCGAGTGCAGTTGGGTTGCTTTCAGTGGCGTTTATGCAAATGATCGATTTGAAAGAAGTGAATGGATGTGTTGTAGAAAGTACAGGAATAATTTACCAATAGAGGTTTTTAATACTAACTGTGTTTTAAACAACTCGTTTATGATTTTAGTACAAATGGTTGTGAAATCAAATAACTCGAAAATAAATGTGGATAAAATTTCTTTTGTAATGCTAAATATGACATTTATATTTTTACCTTTTAACATTGTTGATCTTTATTTATACATTTATTTACCTTAAATTTAAACTAGTCTTTGAACACATCGTCGCTCTGCTCGAATCCAATATACAATAAGGTTGGTTGGTTTGGTTTGGTTAAATAACGTTGTACTAGAGCTGCACAGTGGGCTATTGGCGACGGTTGGGGGTCTATCTCGAAATAAAGACTCGGGAATACATGCACATTCATACATGCACCTCGTTATTTTTAGTATCATGGTCAGATGACGAGGAAACACCTGAACTGGCACCCAATGTCTTCAATTGACGTCGGGACTTTGGACCCCGAATGGTACAAAAATACGAGGCACCGTTCCCGGGTCTTTCCTCCGAGATAGGCCCCGAACCGTCGCCAATAGCCCACTGTGCAGCTGTAGTGCGACGTTAATTAACTAAACCAAACCAAACTTTGGACCCCGATCAGATTTATCGTACACCAGTCCAGTATACACGTCGTTAATTTTTGCGGATGTTCTGGACGAGTTTTCTAGTATTTTGTAGCGAAACTGGCAACCCTTCGATCACAATATTACTACTTTTTTTACTTTTCTTTGTCAAGTTCATCGCCTAGGATCGAACCAGGAATCTTCGGATTCCCAGCTGACGCCTTTAACCGCTCGGCCACGGAGGCCTCCAATATACAATAAGAGTTAAAAACATAATACATATTTGTTACTTTAAAACAACACGAAAGGGTGTCAAAGGAAAAGAGGGTATGTTATAATTAATTTGGATCACTAAAACTGTTTAACAGCATGCTGAATAATACGGATGTCTTACAAAGTTTGTCAGATATAATATTTAAATAATTAACTTGTTATAATAAACTTGCGATTATTTAGTTTAATGAAGCTTAGCTTACATTTGCCTGGTTTTAATTTGTTATATAACTTTTATTCTTTCTTTAAAATACAGCTTAAAGTTAAAATTTCGTTTTTTAAATATATGTAACTTACTTTTAAGAAAATTAAAGCAAAACAAATGCATATCAGTTAATCTTCACCAACAAAATTAATCGAAATCAAAATGTATAAGTCTATTAGGAGAAAATATCCTTATTGGATTAGAATTAACAATCATAAGATGGACGGTATCAAAAAGACTTAAAATTTTGATTAAATATCTTTTTAAATAATTCTACATTATTATGACAAAAACTGGAGATACGGCATTAAACTTTCCCTTATTTTGTCATTCAATCGAACTCGATTACCTTTAAAATGCATCGAAGCATAGAATTTTCATTATCATCCCCTTTAAAGTTCTTATTTGAGGCCCATTTTCCCAAAAAGAATACGTATGCAAAACTCATTCCATTCCTGCAAAGTACAATAAAAAAACCAATCTCATGAATTTATTCACTTGATTCAAAGAACCGAAATACAACGTCTTCCGCCACACATATTCTCACGACTCGGTTCCCAAAATGCCGCAGTAATGCGAGTTTATTTTTACCTGTTCTTTTCAGTGTCAGTTCTCGCTAAAGGGCTTAACTCCTTCCATTTTTTTTGTCTCTCTTCCCGACTAAAGCGATCCCGTCACAGCATATCTCAAAGTGCAGCTCGTACCTGTCACCACCCTCGCTTCGAATGAATTAGGTTCGAACTTTCGAACGTGCTCGGCATTCCCGCTCGTACTACTGCACGAGCAAACGACTTTTGTGTCGTAAATTTCGGTTGAGGTTCATCCAGGGTGATGTGACGTTATCTGCAAAGCGGGCCTCTGAAATGAAGAGGGGGTGCTTCGTGATTGAATGTTTCTGCAATCAATCTTCTGCTTTTACTGTGTTTTGAAGATTCTCTTTTTAAGCAATGACTTTGGCTCAATAGTGTCGAGCTCGTAGTCGGAACGTTGTGAGTTCATTCCTCGTTATCTGCCAAAAGTACATAAATCACGCTAAATCGTCCAAATAGCTTCATGTTGGTTGTGGTGTGGGGGGTGACAGCTCGGGTGTTATCTTCGAAACCTGACCATGGTTCAAAATTACAAGGCAGTATTAATAGGTCTTTGCTTCGTGTGAGTTCGCGAACCACCATCATTTGCCCACTGTGTAGCTTTAGTGCGACGTTAATTCAATCAATCAACCATCTTTTTTGGCTGATATAACATTGGGAGCACACGAAGAAAAGAAGAACTTCTTCTTTTCTCCATTAGAGCAAAGAACTGACTTTGAGATTGGAAGGTCACGAGTTCTATTCAAGGTAATGTCAACCGCAATCTCATGGTGTAGGTGGGGCTGGTGTATATTAAATCTGTCGTGACTTTAATATCCTCACATTGATCATGTTGTGGAAATTTGGTAGTTCAGAGAGTGAGATACCAGCTGAGTTGTCCTTGTTATCTGTCCGTGGTTGAACATTATGAGGCAGTGTTCCCGGATCTTTCTTCCGGATAAAACTCAAACCGTCGTCGCCAATAGCTCATTGTGTAGCTATAGTAACAACTTTTTCTTTTTCTATAACGGTCTTTTACTCTCTGAGCTTAACCCTTTGGGTACATTTGACGAGTGAGACTCGTCATCTGCTTACTTGGGCGAAGTTACGGTGGACGAGTCTGACTCGTTATCTGAATTTAAGAAGCAGGCGTTGATGTTTGCGGCACCCCCCCAGTGAGCGTTGATCGCAAACGATTTGTTATAGGGTCGGTCAAGAATGGGATTAATTGAACTTCACCAAATCCGTCCCTTGGGCATAAAAATCTTCAAATAATTCAGTACTCAAAGGGTTAAAAATAATTCTGAGGTTTGTTATTTATACGGAGTAGATTATCTCAGTTGCCGTCCATTAGTCTATTCTTTTTTAAATAGGAAAGAGATAGTTTGTCATTAAAAAACATATCTGCTTTTTTATTAAAAAGTATATCTGTTTACTGAACAAGGCTGAAAGGGCTTTCCGCGCAATATTATTCACCTTTAAAAACTCTAATGCCCATTCTATACGAAGGAGTAAAATGCACGTGAGGATCTCGGTGATTTGAGAATTCGTGGTATGAATTCTCGAATCACCGAGATCCTCACGCAAAATTTACTTTTTCGTGTAGAATGGGCCTAACTTGCCTTAAGTTTAACGTTTTGAATGTGAGGGAATAAATATTTGAATGGGATTATCATTAACTTTATTCATACAATATAACATTCCTTTTATAGAAATGTCCTTTTTATACTGAGCAGAGATCTTCCGCTTTCTAGCACACAGTCAAACGTTTACAAATAACAGGGGAAGGGATTTGGGTTGGAAGATTTAATAATAAAATTATGAACCGAAAACTGCCTTTCACAAAGAGACCTTTTATGTACCTCCATCTACGACTTTTACTCCAATCAAGCAACTTGAAAATTACAAATTAAATTCTCTTCCATTCCCCTAAATATTTATGATTTAGTTTAGGTACAAATTCTTTACCGGGAATGCCAAAATATCCGTTGGCTAAAGCAGAAAAAGCGATCATGCCACCGAGGAGCGCTTTTCGATTTTCGACAATTTATGTCCAACCAGTTTCTAGAAAAGATCCTGGAGGAGAAATTCTTTCATAAAACTTGATCTGGGGAATGCATCGAGCCCATAATGGTTCCACTTTTTTAAGCTCTGGGGCAACGCCGGCTCATCGCAAATGCACTTGTAAATTGGATTAAAAAGGAATCTAAAGCGACAAATCCAGATATTATTAGACCGTCTGAAATGCGACGTCTCCACTCCAAATGCGATTTGCAATGTAAATGCGATCCTTTATTGCTTTTAAATTGGCATTTGACCCTCTAATTTACAAACTTAGGAGGTCGTTTATATGAGCGTTAGAATCGTTGGGGGGGGGGGGGGGGGGGGGGGGAATTGATTCGTAGAAACGACAATTTATGTGGACGGAAGCCTGTTTTTCTGTTTTTGTTTTGAAGGTTAGAATTTTGTGTTCGTATCAAGTTTGTGCGGAGTCGAGTTCACCACCGTAATACAACTGCCGAAGAGTTAATTACAGTTTCAAGTTTCCTTGTAGCGGACGCGACTGTCGTGTCTGCCGAATGGAAGACTCCTCGATTATGTCGAGTAATTGTTTTATGTAGATCAGTGGTCCACAGCCTTTAGATCAGGGGTTTCCATGGTTCGTGGACCACTGGTGGTCTGCCAGGGGATTCAAAATGGTCCGTGTATAATCGATATTTTTTTGTTTGTTTTGTAAAAGAATAAAGCAATGAGATGTTTCTCTTAACAAAAATTTTAAATAGTAAAGCATTAGGTATTTATTTGCTTTTAAAGAAACATCCTTTTGTGTATTGCAACTACTGTTTATATACTGAGTGGCCGAAATATTATGACCCCCATATCCATATCTCATACACTTCCATAGCCCATACGCTGAAATATACGGCGAAAAGGGCTTTCAGAGATCCTTTAGCAGGATTTTTGATTAAAATATGCTGGAATGTGCTGCACTGTTACCCTTCGGTTGTCCTTTACAAAAATTGACACTTTTTTTTCCGCATTCATTAGCTGCTGACGTTGAGACACAGTGTTTATGGCTAAGAGTCCAGTATTAAAACACTTTCACTTCAGCTGGTCTTAAACATTTCGCAAATGATGCAGCGGTTTTGCTGTTGCTCACTCCATGACTCTGAGAACCTACAATTACCCAACGTTTAAAGTCCGACAAATCGCGTTTTTTACCCATACTTGTTCGAGAAAAAAACTGCTTCCATTAACGTTGTAAGTCAGCACCTTTTTTTTTAAATACCTCGCTCGAAAATAATAATAATTACAAATATTTTGTGGATGTTCAGAATTACTTCTCAATATAGCAAGCTGAACCCTTTCACCTCCAAGTTGTTTCAAGAAGAATTAGCTGTATTCAAAGTAAAAATGTTTACGAGCTAAAATAATTAATATCTTACAATTTCACACTTTCTTTAGTACAATAGGACAAATTACAGTTTGAACAAATGGAAGCATTACACTTATTATATTTAATAAATCAAATTAATCAAAGTGAGTCAATCAATCAAAACTATCATGCAGGGTTTGAAATTAAGAGATAAAAGTTAGGAGTCGTTGGCACCTAGCAATTTTTTTAGTTGCCAAAATGCTCTGTTTAAGCGTAATTTAAAAATTATTCAAATTGCTTAAGCACAGCTGCCAACTATTACGATATTTTTGTTATAGTTAAAACTTCTTTTTGCATAAAATTAGAAGCATGTTTCCATTTGAACTAAAAAAAATTTCAATGTTTTAACTAACAAAGTTAGTGAAATGTATAAGAGCAATTATTGAAAATTACAGTTAGACGTGGTAAATGACGACTGGGTGTAGAATTACGGTCGTCAGTTTAAAAATGCATCAACCAATGAACATCAAACAAATTTATAAAAAACACAAGATATATAAAAAAAAAATCGAGAATAAAAATATCCATAGTTACTCTTTAATATCTGAGCTAATCCCTGCGTGGAATTAAATTATTCCGATATATTCGCTTACAATACGTCAAAGTTCCTTAATCGGATTAAAAGAAACCGATAAAACTCCTGACAAATATTTAAAAAATGCATCTCATGCACTTGAAAGTCAAGATCAACAAAAATAACTTCAGGTTTTTTTCCCTCCCACTTCTAACACGAGTAACCTACTTAAAGGCGACTTCACAACAATACCGACTTAAATGCATCTTCATTTGACTCTTTAGGGCTATTTTCGTCAATAGGAAAGGTGCTTGAAGGCAGTATCCAAATGTAAATAGGATAGGAACAATATAGGCATAAAAATGAATAGATAGATTTAAATTGGATCAACATTGTCCTGATTTGAAATTTAAATACATTTAATATGAATCAAAATAATTTACCTTTTTGTATACATACATATAAAGAAATTTGTCATCGTTTCTGTCATATACTATATAATTTTCTCCATTATAAAATGTAGTTCAGTTGGATTCTTTACAATTCAAACGTTTTTCAATTACTTTTTTAGTATTTCACTTCATTTGATGGGAATTGAACTCTTTATCTCTTTTTCCTACAAAATCTATTAGGAAAAAAAATTTAATTTAGATTATAAATATGTGTATAAATAAAATAGTTTGATTCATAGACTTTACAAAGAATGAAAACGATATTTGCAAAAAATTTTTCTTTTGGAACTTTCTGGTATAAATTAAATTCAAAGTTTAAATAGCTTATGTATAATTTTGTTTTTAATTTTAATTTTGTTAATGTTAAAAAAAATATATTCGTAAATTTTTTGATAATTTATTATACTTATCCGTGGTAGCAGTACGAATACAGAATCGGAATGAAGTTAGAATTATAAGTTTGTGTCTAGTTTGTCACATTACTCATTGTTTTTATAGGGTAAAGATGCTACCTATTAAACATACAAAAGTCTATTTTATAAATACTGCATGTAAAGATATAACTGGATGTATTTCTCATCTCGACGAAAGCTGTTATTGGTAAGATTAGACTCGACATTAGCTGGGTCAGATTGAGAAATAAACCGGGACTCGCGCTTCGAAAAGAGCAGACTGCATGCTGTTGTTTTGAACTTTTGAAATTGATGGAACGACTTCGGAAAAAGATTTTGTTGGTATATTGTGTGCTGAAATTCTTGTTGACTACTGTTTGTATTTATAAGTGTATTTTCGTCGGATTGTGTTCCTTAAAAATATTAAAAACCAAGTTTGCATCTCACTACTACCAGAGACTGATTTACAGCAAGGATTGCACAGGACCCCCATTTTAAGAAGGGGCCCCCAAAACGCTTATTAAAAAAAACTTTGAAAAAGTTAAAAAATAAATTTATTAATTAATGATTTTTTTAAAATCAATATTTTTTTTAAAGTTTTTTTTTTGTAAAACTTTTACTATTTTATCCAATTAAATCACTTTTATACTTCTTGCACGTTCATGATGCATGTCATCAAGTAAAAAAAAATTATGTTCAATGAAACTTTAAACGTAAAGAAAACTTCAAATATAAGTCAAATTAAAATATATTTCTATATGTATGCTTGTAATTTAAATTGTTTTTGTTTTGAAATGCTAACCTTCTTTGTGTACTTCTTGAACTATTCGGGCATTTAAATGAATATTATATTATGTTAAATATTTTTCAATCTTCACCGTTATTCATGTTTTTAATTTAAGTTATATAATTTTTTCCATCTTCAATTTTTTTCTGAAAAAAAAAAAAAAATTAGTAATTTTAAATATATAAGTTTTTAGAAATATTTACACTTGCATTGAAGCTGATTGTTTATTTTGTATTATGTGCTTATACATAAATTTAGCAATTTCAATTTAAGGTTTGGCAGGGGGCCCCATATGTTCTTTTGTCCTATGCCCTAAACTTGTAAGTCGATCCCTAACTACTACATCACATTGCAAGTAAAAAACAGAAGCAAAATAGATTTTGTACCACAAAAAAAAAAAAATTCAACCCGTCCAAACTATTAATTTTTACATTTCGGGTCTACACAGTTTCCTCGAATTCAGTCTCAGTTACAATAGGCATTCTTTTTAGTTACAGAAAAAACAACATTTTAATTTTGTCCTTCGACAATCTTCGTCTCGCTTGAGCGATCCTAAAGGCCTTCTATTCTATCATTAGTATTTGTTTTACTTAGGTCGTTGTATTTTTTAATTAAAATTTCTCTTAAAATAACAATAGAGGAATATACTTTTCGAATCTCGAAAAAGTTTTTCTTGTTCGATAACTTCTACGAATTCCAGCGAGTAGACAATGACAATGAAATAAGTTTTAGTTGAGATTGCATTTAAAGAAAATAGTAAGGAAAATAGAATGTGTTAGTAGTTTGGTTTTTTATTAGTTTTATGCGAATTATTTGGTGTTTGAAATTTTCTTTGAAAAGCATTTTTTTTGCTTCTTTTCTATTGTAAGACAACGCTTAATTTAGAAAACGGTTATTCGTGCAATTTTAAGGATATTTTCCCTTAACAGAAATTAATAATATTTCACTAGGTAGATATTTCTAATGAATACTATGCAATAATGGAATAGTATTTATTTCATAGATATGGAGGAGAAAAAATAGTAGACGAATACTATTTTTAGAAATAATTTATCAAAAATATAAAAATATAGGGGTTTTAAATTAGATATTATAAATTTATTATATTAGACATCCAGAATGAAACCGACGCGTTTGTCATTTGAGTTCCATTTGCTTATGTAATTAACAATATCTTTAGTCGATATAACTCCTATTTTCTTTGATAATTTAACTGGCTTTTATTGGTTTTGTCCAAAACTTATTTACAAAATACTTATTTGAGAAAATGTCTTTTATTCTAAAAATTGAAACGAAAATTTTGACCGGGAGATTAAATTCAATATGTCTTGCAAGTTTTGATTTAGTGCAACACTTGCCCTCCCCCATAGGAAAAGTACTCGCTTTTTAATCTTTACAAATATTTGTACTTTGTGTACAAAAAAAAATCTAAACGCCCTCTATGACCTGTATTTAGTGCACTATTTGCTAAAAAATAGTAATTATTTTCACTTAAATTATCAAAATTTTTTGCACTTGGTATAAAAAAAAATCTTTTATGATGTCTATGTAGAAAACTAGAAGTAGCTGAGAATCAGACTTCTGATGAATCTTCGTCACGATGTGCGATCGATAGGGATTTGTTCATGAGTCACTTATACCGAGGGAGAGGGAAACACATCCATAAAAATCCCTGGCAAGAGGGATTATTATCATTACATCGCCCCACCATGGGACGTGGGGTGTCATTGAGATTACTTTTCCTTTAAAAATGCATTAACATTGATTTTGCATTCCGTTATTGCTTGACACCCCTGACATACGCAGAACATGAGTTTGGGGGGAGAGGGGAGGGGGGGAAGACTCAGTTTTCTTTTGTTATGCCTATAAATGAAGTACGCTGAAATGTGTTAATCATTTAGTAATAATCAATACCATATATTGATGGAAGAACTAAATTAAAGAAGTGTTACATAAATGAAGCCAAAACTGTAATTTATTTGTTACACTGTTAGAAATAGGTACTCAAAAATAAGTAAAATGTACTAATTTTTGTATACATTCGATGCTTATCAGGGAAAAAAAATTAGACAATTGTAATTTTTTTTTAGGAATTCGGCAGTTGTAAATTCGTTTAGAATAGGCACTGTGAATATATCAATACTAATTTAATTGGTATAAATAAATTGTTCTATAAGCTACTATTTTGAATATATAAAGTAAAACTGTGGGTATGCAGTACTTTTTAAAAAAAATTTAAGAGGTCTCCTGATCAGAAAATACTGTTTATTTGAACACCAATGTGAACTATTTCTTTAGGGCAAGTTTTTCTAACTTACAAATATTTTGCGATTCTTTCAGCACAAGCGTTCTACTGTTGAAAATCTTTAACTTTTAAACAGCGAATTAAACTTTGTGCAACGTATTCGAATTTGCGCTATCCCAAATCGTCCAGTGTTCGATTCGAATGCTTGATTGGCCTGGAGAAAACTATTCGTGGCAATTAACGTCTGATTGGAGGCACGTGTATGCACCAGTTCCCCCGCCATTTCGCGACCTTTGAAGAAGCCCGCGAGAACTTGAAAAGGAAGGCTGCTTCAGAGACCACGAATTTCTCATTAGCATAACCTTCATTAACGGCAACTGCGATCGTCACTTTTCTTACAACTTTTCCCCATGGCTGAACGAACACCTTCAGAGTTCTGTCGCTCTTCCTATAAATAATTTTTTTTTTATCCAAACCCAACCAAAAATTTATAAAAAAAAAAAAAAATAAAAAAAAAAAAAAATGGTTGACAAAAACTTAAAACTTTGACAATTTTTAAATGCAATTTTGATCTAATGTACATTTTTCAAAGTAAAGTAAGTAAGTTTAAAATAAGAGATTTTTTTTCAGTACTCAGAAAATTAAAAAAAAAAGCTCTACATACATTTATTACTCACCTCTCAAACTTATGAATCACGTAAAAAATCCGAATATTTTGATCTTTACTGAAAATTAAAAATAATTACTGAAAATAAAATAATTTAAAATAAAATTTTCTTTCGAACGAGACCAAATTCATGTAAATCGTGCTATTTGTCAATGAATTACAGGGAAGGAATTGATTCTAACTAAAAGCGTAAATTAATATTTCTATCCTGATACCCCATGTATGTACCCCACCCCCCAGATTTTAACAACGTTTCATGTAAAAAATCCCATAAGAATGATCATTTTACGCCTCTGATAAGCGCGTGCCCTGTTCAGAAGCCCTGTGCGGTGGCGTGCGCCGCGCCCCTTTAAGGGCAGCCCTTATTTATAGTAGACCCTCGATTAAACGAATCCTTACAGGATTAACAAGAGACGGTAGATAACAAAAGGTTGCTATAACAATTTTTTTTTTAAAATATCATTGCTTCTATAATAAATTGATTGGCACTTTCGAAGGCGGTCGATATAACGAAGGGGTCGCTATATCGTGGAACCATCGGCCAATATCAAAAGTCTCAATCGATTTACCACAGAAGCAATGATATTTTCAAAAAAAAATTATATCTACCTTTCGTTACCTGCTGTCTCTTGATAGTCCTGTGAGGATTCGTTTAATTGAGGGTCTACTATAAAAAATTGTTCTACGGTGATGGAGAATCCACTGTATGTTTCTTTTTCTTTCCCGTTAAGATCCGTTGCGTCTACGCGGTGTAAAAGGGATCTTTACTACAGAAATAATATATATTCTGTAGTAAAGGTCCATTTTCTGTATTTTGGCAAATTACTACTGCAGCGGTCTGGAGTTCATCCATCTTTCTTTCTCTACCAAGCAATTCCAGGAAAGAGTTTCCACTTCAGTGTTTACACCAAGAGCCAATCACATAGCTCCAGCACATGAGGCCCACGCAGGGGGCGGCCAAATCATGTGAACAACACGGACAAAAAGGAACTCATTCCCAGCTATTCCATCGAATGTAACAACAAGCACATTTCGGCGTGCTCCTCATCTAACTGTAATGCCATAGATTTAACCTTTAAATGTAAATACTTAACTTTTATAATTGCATAATTAAATATCATTTGTTCTCCAAATACTATGGCATACATCAACTTATTTATTACCAATTAATTAAAGCTTCTGAATCATAAATGGAGTCTACAATAACGTTGCCGTACTACCAAAACTACAACGGCCACCGCACTACCTTGATTCCATCACTAATGCAAGCAGGGTTGTCTTTTTATATAAATTTCGGAGTTGTCAAATTAAAAATAAAACACCAAACACAATCGGAAGTGTATGCAATTGTTCACAAAATTTAATTTACGAAATTTTAAAAAGATTAACGTTGAATTACCGAAACATAAAATTGTAAAGTGATATAAAACGCAAGATTGTATTCTAAAAACCACCCATTTCAGATTTCACAACCACAAACATTAAAAATCGTAAACTGGCGGTTTTTCGGAAGAACTTGGCACAGCTACACTTCCCACATTCCAATGAATACAAGCACTGTATTATTTGCGGGAAAACGGAAAGGAATTTAGTGTTAACAGAACTCGGAGAGTTGGAAAAACATGTCACTATGAAAGAAGAAGAAGAAAAAATGACAAGGCTTCTACGAAGCTTCGTGATGTGGTTAGGAATTTCCTTCTGTCATTTATACAAATGGACGCTTTCTTAGCCATTCTCTTTTCTGTTTTTAAACGGAAATGAAGACTTGAACATCTTGCATTATCGGAAATGATTCAATTTCTCTCTTCAGTATAAAAACTTACTGTTAGATTAGGAAAGTTCCAATTGCGGCCCATGGCAACCTTTTGTCTGGGCGATAAACAATGATAAGTAACCCGTGAAAGGGAATGATCACTGAATGTTTTATGTACGAAATAAGTATAAGTTAAGATTCAGACTGCTAGTGTCCTAAATTTTTTGTAAGTAAAACAGAAATTAAAGAGACACAGCTTATAAAATCAGCAAAAACGCTTATGTTTTTTTGTTCCGCATTTTTAATTGTCTCAACTCTTCAGCATTATTCTTTTTTAAAAACCTGTAGAATTTCAGCAGGAAATCGACATTTCTTGATTTGAGTGCACAAAACCTATTGTGTGCTTAAACAAAATTGCCTTATCACAAAATTTAGTGAAGGTTTTATTTTGCTGACTATTTTTAGTTGGGTAATTACTTTAGACATTGTACTTTACTTTAGACATTGTACTTTACTTTAAACATTGTACTTTACTTTAGACATTGTACTTTACTTTAAACATTGTACTTTACTTTAAACATTGTACTTTACTTTAGACATTGTAGCCAAACATCTACTGTTAGTTCACAAGGACTTATAATTCACTTTTCGATTAATTTTTTTTAGTTACGATTTTAAAACTAGACATTTTTTAGTGTGGTCTCTTATTTTTGTGTGGACGTGATTGTCGCTTTTTGCTGAAAAGTTATCTTTGTGTAGTTGCTCTTAATATGAAAAGACCGGAAGCATAAATGATGAATATTGCTATTTTGAGTTTTCTGCAACAAAAAAAATACTTGTCTAGATAAGAAGCAAACTGTAAAGAAGTTTCGTACTTCGATCTCTAATTCTCTAACTAGGCTCTAGCTGGATATAAATTTTTTACACTAGACTGGAGGAATACTATCTAATTGAGAAATTAAAACATTGAAATAGCTACTTTGCAAAGTTGATGAAATGCAGATACAACTCTTTCTATTGTGGACGGCGATATCTCCAAAACTCGCTTTACAGCAACATGAAAAATAAAATAGCTTTTAGCTTGAAAGCGTTTAAATATTCTTAACATAATTACGTTTTAATTAAAAATATTTTATGTATTAAGAGCATTTTATGAGAAGATCTATACTTCCAATATATATAAATATAAAAATCATTGTATAAATCTTTCCTATTTATTAAATAAGTTCCAGATTAAAAAGTTTAGTAAAAAATACAGGTTAAAGAACATAAGGAAAAGTATTAAGAAGTCAGAAAGGCTTTTCTCAAATTGATTTAAAAAAAATAATAAGGAAACGAAAGAATACTTTTTCCCTTCCCCGTCTTTCACCTACAACATAGTTGCTTCCGATTAAGGCCTTAAAAAATATCGAAACCTCCAACCCATATTGAGCAATAGAAAAGAACACGAAAACAATTTTAACGACAGAAATTCGATGAAATGTCGGAAAATTTACATCACAAACAAAACTGCCTTTCGCAAATCATCCCATTAACAACCTCTCATGTACACACCACGATGCACATAAACACATATTTACGCATTTAACGACAAAACCACGCCCAGCACCTCTTCACCTCATTGCGAGCACACTTCGAGTTCCTGTTACCTATTATGGAAGCTCCATGGCGCGCGTGGGGTTCTGTGTTCAAGTCTTGACGTGGGCCTTCAGAAGTGTCGTCGAGGCACACAGAAGGAAAAAACAGAAGAAAACCACTTCTCCACAGATGCACGGCGGAAGTGGGTTTCTAATTCATTTACATTGTTTCCCAGAAATGGAGAGTGAAGTTCTCTTGAAAGAGATCTTTCTTGTTTGTGGCGCTCGTCTTGAATTTCGTTGGGATGGTTTCTCTTGAGGTTCGGGAATTGGGTTTCGTTTTGATGGCTATATTTAGTCATAGGCGATTTGCGTGGATATAAATAGTAGTTTAATTTTTTTAGTTGGAATTGGTTGTTTTTAATTTAAAAAAAAATCGAATGTGTCAGAGCCTTAGCTGCTGTAGGGCCCTGTGCGAATTGGGCCCTTTTAGTAGGAATGTTAAAGTAACAACTATTCCACAAAAAAAGTTTTTATTTGTAAATGTCAACAGATATATATGAGGAAACACATAATGGAATTTTTAAGAAGTTGAAATACTTTTATAATATTTTTTTAACTGACTACGGACCCAAATGTGCGGTAGCACTCGTCGTAAAACCCTAAGGACAATCCTGGCCAGAACACAGCCAGAAGTGTGTTATGACAAATTTCATATCTGCAGATTATAAAAATGGGAAAAGACATCCAGCAGAATAGAGATAAACAAGGTGTTACGTCTGAATCCGATAGTCCCATCCATGTATTTTACGTACTTTGCTTTGTTTCGAGGCCAGTCGAACGTGCCCAAATAAATGTTAATCGTGCTATTTGTCACGAAGTTATAGCGCCGGAATGGAACCCTTTAAAAGCTCTTTCTGATACCCTATATAAAGCTGATTTTAAAGATGTTTCACGTCAAAACGAAATCCTCTGTTACTTTTTTGATAATAAGAAAAGTTCGATAAATGCAATTCGTGTGTGGTCGCTTTTACAAGATTCAACTTTCAGAATGTCAATTTCAAGTTCAGGTTTCAATTTCAAATTAAAAATAGCATCAACTCTTTGAATCAAAATTGTATGTACCTAGACGAGGGTCAAAACTAGAAATACAAAACTTTGCCATGATGTGTTAGTCATCAAGACAACTATTATTTTGCCGAAAATCCCAAATCATTGTTTTATCAGTTAATTCTCAACGTCTTGTGAACGATCTTCATTTTTTCCAACTAAAAAAAACTTAAGCAAGTATATCAAGCAAATAAACTAAAAAAAACTTAAGCAAATATATCAGATTAAAAGCTCTTGTTTTGTTTAAACCAAACGTTAGATGGATCATTTTTTCATAAGTTAAAGATAATATACCTGTATACCTTAGAGCCAGACGAGTCGTCTAAGACACATTTGAACAACTTTACAGGAGAGGAAAAAAAACTTAATCCATACTCTCAAATAAAGCTTTGTACTCGGGCTTTTATAAGTCTCTAAATGCTTTAAAAAAAATTGAGTGAATTTTGATATTATGGTTCGTTAGAAAACAAACTTTAAGACAATCTGCAATAAATCAAAAATCGCCAAATTCGGACTTAGGGTCTTCCGGCCCTGAGGTACAGATACCACGAATGAATCCTTGCTTTTCTTTCAAGATTCAAATAAAGAATCATTGTTGACTTGCGTTGTTGTCTCTAGTTTTTCTTATACACATTTAGAATGGCACCACTTTAGGAACATTCAAAGAAATCTCGTTGAACTCATATGAATTGATTTCAATTCAAAGAAACTATTATTATTAAAATAATTTAAATATTTTTAATCACATAAGCAGAGATAAAACATGACAATCCTTTTAATGCGATCATTATCTCAATTATAATCTTTAATAAAACATAAGATTTTCCAAACTCACATACCATTAAAAGGAACAGTTGTACACTAGATTAAAATCTAAACTTGTTGTTGATTACTCTGAGGGAACGGGAACAGTTATTTTTCGTTCGTCGTTTTTCGCTACATTAATGTTTCTGCAGTAATTGATGGCATTTTTCCTGATCTTGTTCGAAAGCAATAACTGATCTTCGTGTCATTACCTTTCGCTTTAAAAATTGATACCTGGGTCATTACCTCCATTTTATACACAAAAAGTAAAATAATGATAATTCTAAACTAATTTTCGCGACATATGCTCTTGATTTGTTCAATCTTTTTTCAATTACTTATACGCTAGATTCTCTTGTGAAAGGAGAAAAAACGCGATAATGAAAAATAGCATTGTCATTGAACGATTTTTTTAAGTGAGAATTTTATTTCACTTTAAGTTCTTTATCTTTATTGCCAACAAAAACTACTTATTTTTTTTAGTTTTTGTGATTAAAAAATACGATTTTGTTTTAAATATAAAGTATATCTTGGTCATTATGTATATGTTGAACAGAAAATCTCTATCTCCTCTCCTTGTACTGCTTTGTTCATTGAATAATTCATAGCATTAGATATATATTTCCAAGCTTATAGCGTTAATTTCAAATTGCATTACATTTAGTAGCAGGTTGAAATAAATATGCGTGGGTGTACTCAATGACTTCAATAGCAACTTTTCACCCTCGGTTAATGGCGATCGTTTTGGCCGAGAGGGCAAGGGCACCTTGCTGTGGATCATGCGATAGCGAGTTCGGGCCTAGCTCGAAGCGCGACATCTGAAATGAAAATAATTTTGCATTGTAAAACCTAATGAAACTTGAATAATGCCGCATAATTATTCAAATATTACTTATACGGTGGTCACAAATTGTTTGCCGATGATCATTGTTTGGCTGTTTTACTATATTATAAATAATTATTTTAGATACTCTTTAACAACTTTGTTTTTTGATACCAAAGCTAAGAGACTTATTTAAAATAAAAATAAAGCAATTGCGCAAAAACAATGTTTTATATTAATACAGGTAAATGTGATACAGTCGAACAATGGCAATCGCCCAACAATTTGTGACCACCCTGTATATGGCAACCATCCTGCATATCCAGCCTTTTTATAAAATGCAACGAAGTCTTGTAATTTAACATGGTATCACCGAATTAATTTATATAGGCGTATTTGGTATCTGTAATTTAATTATTATATTTCTATGATCCTTCAGAAAAATAACAAAATTGTAAAGTATATTTTTTCAGGATAATTTAAATTTCTTTAATTTAATACATTACTTTTTTTAAAAATAGAATATTGTTTATTTGTGATTGCTCTTAAATTATTTCTCAACGTATTATATATATTTTTAAAAAAAATGCAAAACAGGATGTTTTTATTAATTTAAATATCTCGTATAGTTGGGAATCTTGGTTAACCCATGACGGATAATTCTGGAACAGCCGAATTAGGATTTAAAAAATGATATTAAAAATTATTTGTAAATACTGCAGTCTTGCATTTTTTTTACCGTTATGCTAAGCTGAACCTCTTTCAGATGGCAGAATAGATAGGTTGTAAACATCCTATTTTTTAATATTCACTCTATTTGGTCTGCACAAATATTATAATAAATAAACCATGCGAAATAGTATCTTATATGAAACGGAAAAATACAAATACTGCCCTCTCTATTTTATTTTCAGTAGAAGTTCACATCTGTTTATCGATTTATAGGTCGCAAATAGTCCGGTTTACTGATGCATGCATTTCTTGCGACTTTATTTACCAAAATAATTTCAAAGCAAATATGGTTAAAAAGCAAATGAGTGTATAAAAGTTCATCATTGAAAAATTCTTAAGATACCATTCGATTATGATATTTTATTTTATTGTGACCATTCCAAGAAATAGTTAATTGCTTTGAATTGAAGTTTTTAAGTAATAAAAATATTATTTATAGGGTTGTTGATTAACTGTAGCATTAATCAAGATTTTCTGATAATGTTTATATATAAAGTCATAGCCAAAATTTTAAGAATATAGCAATTATATTTCCTTTTGGCAATTTTAAAAGATAATCAATTAGTAACAACAGTAAAATTATTCCATATTTGGAAATATTGAAACATTTAAATTTATTCATGTTTTCGTTTAAAACTTTTTTTTAAAAAGTATTATAGAACTTAAGTAAAACAAATTAATCAAAACTCAAATTTACAGTTATAGAAAAAGAACGAAAATTGGTCTGTTCCAATATATGTTTATACATAAGCATTGTTAACAAACAATATATGTTTATTTATGAAAGAGAATTTCGAACCTCTTGTAAACCCCTTTTAACTTACCATCTCCTTTTCAAAAAACCGCTAAACCATCTCTTTAAATAATTCATTTCATTTGTGTACCGTCCCTTCTCAGACTATCTACTTTTATGTCAGATACTCAATTTCAAAGTCTGATGCATTTGAGCAATGCTCCTAATGTTTAGCTGACATTGCAGTTTCACTCTTGTCCAGTTAATACACATTACGTTTTCGGCATATTTTCTCACGCCTCAACTCTTTGGCAATCTGGCGACCAGACCCCCCCCCCCCCCCAATAATCTGGAAACCCTGAAAGTTTGGAATTTCAACTTCTAAATCCCCGAGTTGGGAAAATTTATGCTTGAAGAAAATTAATATTATCAACAAATGAAGGCTAGGGAAGATTAGAAATTGCCCAACTTGTAAGATTACATTTAAATTGGACCTCAGAACGGACACTGCATTGGAATATGGGTGCAACAAATCAATGTTCGTGAGAGAACTGTTTAATATTACCTAAAATATATATATAAAAAAAAAGAAGAAAAATGTCAATAAGTTGGAACTTGGAATTTTCAGCATGTTGAGTTGGGAATTTCGAATCGTTAAGTTGGGAAATTTATTGTTTTACCCCCCCCCCCCCCCAAATATATTTTGTGTAACGGCACTGCTGGCGACCTCCGAATCTATGACCTGAATAATTAAAAAAAAACTGTCCTCTAAAGTTTACCTATAAATTACATAGGTAAATTCTAATAAAATTCTTTGGCTTTTACCTTCACGAGATACACACACAAAAAATAATAATAATAACAATCATATACAAAAATTCTAAAAAGTATTGAAGAATTACGAAATAGACCTTTTTAATGAAAAGAAACTGCCACGTATTGCAGTAACGTGTTGTTTGATTTACTATTTATTAAAATTATGGTAAAGAAAACTGAAGATTATCACAATATTCAATAAATTCTAAAAATTTCTCTGCATTTTTAAAATATAGAATTTTAATGGAGATAAAGGGCTATATTTTGAATATACTAATTTGATGTGCAAGGTATATTTGAATAGAAGGATAGGAAGGGAACCCCCTTCCCCCCTCTCCATACAAAACCGTGCTTACTTTTTTTAGGTCTTATTCAGATTCTACATCTTACTGCTGTATAAAGTGAATAGATAGGGAATGTCACAGTTTGACCAAAAGTTCTCCATTTATATGCTTTTAGAGGGATCTATTAGCATTACAACACTATAACTCCGTAACAAGTAGCAAGATTGACATAAATTTGGTCTTCCGATAAGAAATTAGGCTTTGATGCACTAAATTTTGTATTAAAGCAAAGAACGTAGGTGCGTGGATGGGATCTGCGTCGTCGGATGGAACAGTTTGTGTATCTTTCTCTTGTTGGCGATACTTCGATTGTTAAAGAATCCCTATTTTCTATAATCTACTAGTAAAACCCTTCTGGCTGATCCGACACAGCCACACCCGATTTATTTTGTTGTGGAATACGAAGCTCCAAAAAGAATTCCAACATCGAAAATGGAATCAAAAATTCAAATATTCCACCCAGTTCCGGAGAAAATCCGATAAATTATCCACTGTGAGGTTGGCTTTCCACCGGAGCATGTCGCGAATCCAACCTCCAGATTTAGATCACCAGACACAGTTGACAACAGCGGATTAGAACATCCCGCATTTTTAGAAGATCTCGCTGCAAATCCATCTTTAAAAATCGGATCACGCAAAACTCTTGTCACAGATTTTAGTGGAGGGTGTGACGTGTGAATTTTCTGTAATTCGGTTTCGAATGGAATGGTAGCGGGCAGTGGCGGATTTAAAGAAAAAGGCCCAGGCGGCAAAACCTTCGAGGGGGCCCAAATTTCATACATAGTAGAGCCCGTTCAATATTACGTCACGCATATTTGGGAGGGAAGGGGTGTCTTTCATGCGTGGCATGGGGGAGGGATCGTTGTGGTTATGCAACGTAGGATAACCCACACACAAACTTTGCACTTGACTAAGCTTTGACTTGAGTCACTTTTTTCAAATTCACAAATTTTCTAATAATATGTGTTATAAAATAACAGAGTTGGAAGTTTTAAGAACTGTTATTTTAATACAAAAATAGATCATGGCGTCCAATGGGAGAGAAAGGTTGGGGTGACGTAAGGGTATAAGTACGTGGCAGAGCAGGGGGGGGGGGGGGGGTACAAAAAGATGCAAAGTAGCACAGCGAACGCTCTCATTAGGCGTAATCAGAAATTTACAATTACAGATACTCTCCCAAAAAAGTAGACTATAATGGGGCAGTTGATGGGGGGGGGGGGGGGGGGGAGGAGCTGAATAAGCTTAATAAAGGGCTTGCGCCTCTTATCTAATAAGAGGCGCCCGCCCCTTATTAAATATTCTTAAAATAACATACTTTTTAATTATTTCAATTAAATTTATATTTAAGGGTAATTAGATAAATATAAAGGTCTGTAAAATTATGCTCTGCACTAAGAAATAAACTTAGTAAAACATTACTAAAACTGAAATAAATAATAAATTGTTGAATATATAATTTTGATGCAATAAAACTATTAGAAATTTAACTTTATGTAAAACGTATTTTCCTAGTATTTATACTAATTCGCTTCATTGAAATTTCATTTAATTTATATGTTATTCAAGATTAAACTTAGCTTCGTCTTGTTTCTATACATAAACATTTTTAGTGTTACTGACTTAATGGTGTATAGCAAAAACAAACATTTTAATTAGAGTCAATGCCAATTGATTAACATAATTACAAAAGCCCATTTCATTAGGAAAGATGTTATGATTTGTAATTGATTTTTATAATATAGAAATATTTACTTACTTGCAAAACAGTAAAATATGCTGATGTAAAAATCCTAATACATTTGTTATTAGTATTAAAAATATTGCGTCTTACTCTGAAATAAGAAGCTGTGAAATGGAAGCAGTTCGATCTCATCAATTAGGGATTTTTTTTTAAGTAGTCCCCTACGATCCCCCCACAAATTTTCTCTACACTTCATTCCCCAGGGGCCAAATCAGGGATTTTTAAAACTCGAAATTCCCAACTTTTAAGTATTTCAGATTATTGGGGGGGGGGGGGGGGGGGAGAGACCGGAAAAAACCCGCAAATCACAAAGACTAATAAAACGAGGCCAAATACGCTCAGACTTCCGGCGCCTATAGATTACGTAATACAAGATTTTAATGTAAAAAGTGTTACATTGGATAAAAGAAAGGGTGTCTGATCTATTTTCAGAAAAAAAATAAAAAGAGCGATACGAGCCGACTGGTCTGCGTCCTGGGTATGGGGTGATGGGTTGATTCGTACAAAAAGAAAACAAATCGCTGGCTTGTTTTTCGAGAAATTCAGATAATAATCAAAGAGCAGGTGTTTTCGCGGACCAACAAAAGCAATAAATTTAAAACCATTATTAAAAACATGGGATATGATTTTGTTTTAGAATAAACTGACAACTTATAATGAAGTATTTTAAGATTAACGAAATTATGCGGTCGTGGCTAGAAGAGACAAACCACAATATGGTTTCAATAGCCTGTTTTAGAGAAGGTAGCTGCGAGAATCCATAGTTCATGGACTCTCGCAGCTACCTTCGCACAGGGCTCTGCGTCTGGTAAGAGGCCCCACGTTTGACCTCTTTACAAAAGCAGAGCCCTGCCCCCGCGTCGTAGATAATTTGGGGACTGCTCAGAAACCTTAAGTACAAATGCTGTTTGCACGGACCTATTCGATAATGGGGCCCTGTAAAGAGGAGTGGGCCCGTTGAAGAAGGGGCACCTGTTTACTCATATGCATAAGGATAAAGGAATCTAAACAGATAATTTCTGTGAAATGTTCAGTAAAATTAAAATATGTTAAAAAATAAAATAAACAATTATTTCTCTTCCTCCCTTTTCTAATTTTTGGAGTCGAGGGGGCCCCAAATGGACCCAACACAAGGGGGCCCAGGCGGCAACTGTCCATTTGCCGCCCGTTAAATCCGCCACTGGTAGCGGGGGTGGCGGATGGAATTTCTCAGAGGAAGGGGAGATAGATAGGCATCGTCTACGACTTCCTGTGGAACGCGTTTGTTCACCTTTTCCCGACCTTGGCAGTGGCTGGCGAGCATGACCGTTCGGGCAGCGATGCTCCACTAATCCATAAAATAGTCCGGTGAATATAAATTAAAGTATCAATGCACTTGACGTTTGATTTTGTTGTGATTTCTCGCCGGAAATTGCCTATAAAAATGTCCCGATTAGAATTAATAATAGTTACTGCCATTAAGAATTGTTGTTAATCCTTTGTGATGGCACCGAATCTGCGGAAACCGAGAACATAAAATATTCTCGTACAAAAGAACACCATCATTCATGGGCGGCATTTCGAAGTTTTATTTGGGAAGGGGATTCCAAAAATTGAATGCATTGCAATTGCAAATTATTAGTTTCTAAAAATTGAATGCATTGCAATTGCAAATCATTAGTTTCCAAAAATTGAATGCATTGCAATTGCAAATCATTAGTTTCCAAAAATTGAATGCATTGCAATTGCAAATCATTAGTTTCCAAAAATTGAATGCATTGCAGATGCAAATCATTAGTTTCCAAAAATTGAATGCATTGCAATTGCAAATTATTAGTTTCCAAAAATTGAATGCATTGCAATTGCAAATCATTAGTTTCCAAAAATTGAATACATTGCAATTGCAAATCATTACTTTCTAAAAATTGAATACATTGCAATTGCAAATCATTACTTTCTAAAAATTTAATGCATTGCAAATCATTAGTCGATAGCAAAACTTACTTTTAATAAGTCATGCCAAAAATCTCTTAATACGAGATCCTTGTCACCCGATAGCAACTGAGGGAAGTAGAGGCTGGAGGTGGAGGGTGTATGTTAAATTTGTCGTGGTACGAATGTTCTCATGTTGATATGGAAGCTTGGAGAGTGTGTTGCCAGCTCAAGTGTTATCTTTTCATCTGAGCATGGTTCTAAATTTCGAGGAAATGAAACCAATATAAGGTGAACGCATGTAAGACTATTAATTAACATTTTCCAATAAATAGTATCTATATATAATTCTTTTACGCGGTGATCGAAAAACGCTGTATTTATCTTCGCGGAATGGCAACACAAAATTTGTTTATAAAAATCTGTCGAGTCCGCATTTGTATTTTGCCATTATGTAAACCATTTTGACGATTAACTCCTTCAAGTCATTGGTGAATAATTATTTTGATGATGTCAGCTTAAATTAGGAACAATACGAGTCTTATTATATTTAAAAAAAAAATTGTAAAACATATCCAAACTGCAAACGAACGGAAAATTGGGGTGGCACTATCTGTTGGTAGTTTTGCAAACTACATTCCCATAAACTCCCTCTGTAAGACATCACTACTCAATAAATTAAGCAGTTTTGGTAGGGAAGATTATGGTATTAACGTCAATTATATCCAAAACATAATACCAATAAATTAAGCTGAAACGCATTAAAGACGAGAAAATAAATTGAAAAATATAAATATTGATATGCATGTCATTCCATTTATAGTTTTATTAAAAAACATTTCAGTTTAAACGTTTTTATATTGATTAAAATGGCGAAAAAATATATCTATGTCAAGATAAGTTGTAATTTAAATTTTCAGTTTCAACTTTTAAAAATTTTAATAATATAATTAAAAAAGTATTGCTACTAGGAGATATTTTTATTGTGGCCTACCTTACAGAGAACGAAGCAAACTATGGGGGATTGCTTAGCAATCTCCCAGGGATTTCGGAGCCTCCTAGTATTATTCATTCTACTATCTAACTTGGGAATTTCCATTAAAATCCACAGACATATTGGCTCAAAGAATTATGCAGCAGCATCCTTTTTAATCTAATCTCTTTAATGTCCAATTATCTCATTTCGAATACCCGTTGATTGTACACGGTTCACGGACCACGTTATCTCCAATTAACAAACCCGTAGAATACCCTGTAAAAGCATCACGCAATCTGTGCAATTCAGAATGCTCAATCGCTGACCGATGTCACTTAACTCTTACCTTACACCATTGAAGGTCAGGACATCTTGAATACCTCATAAATACCATTGAATGGTGCCATCATTTTTCATGATCCCATATTCCTTAATTAACTAGGACTTGTATCTGTTGGTTGTGGATGTTCTGTACGTGCCTTTAGAGCAAAGAAGCGACAATTCCTCAACTCCCTGTGACCAATTAGTGACTGTTGTAAGTCATTGAGTTTGTGGGGGGACAATGGATATAATTATGACTTTGGCAGAGATAACAATAATCCTGTGATAATGACAAAGGATGCGTAATAAAGTCGATGCTGTTTTGCGTATCAGTTACAATTTTTTTTTGTCTTGTGTCTCGGTTTATTAAGAAAGCTATTGGAACATCTGTCGTCCATATCCGATGTTGCAGGGCTGTAAGCAGGTGGTTCTCGCAACAGCAGACGACAAAAGGATATTGTACGAGAGAATTTGGGGGGTGTATTACATTATTTATGAAATTAGTTTGTTTGCAAAGTGATTCCTCTCGCTAACTTTAGAACTCTATTATCCATACTTAAACTCATGACTTGTATAAATGAGAATGAATTCACTTATATTGGGGTTTTAAATATTCATAAAATCGTATAAAACAAGTTTAAATCTGACCACTGTTGAAAATGGAATGGAGTTCGACCCAGATAGTATTTACCTCAGTCAAACCTAAAGTTTTTATGTTATTTAATGTAACATTCTTCATTGATTTGTATTTGATTTAAGATAAAAATTCGTCTTATAGAACATTGCGTTAAGAATTTTAAAATACAAATACAACGTTAAAATACGCAATAAAAATCCATCAAATCTGGACATGTTTCGGGAGATACATCTCCCTTCATCAGCAGAAAATGAAAAGTCTGTGTGTAATAAAATATAAATAAACCCAGAAATTGAAAGTGTTGCCAAAGACAAAAAACTATTTCAATCGGTTGGAGTTAACTATTATATGCCAACAAGCGGAAAATACTGGGATCGCAAATGTTTAATTGACAATTGAATCAATATTGCTAAAAATATGAAACGCCTCCAGGAAGTCAAGTTCAACTGGAGATTTGGGTTTGCAAATTAAATGCTGGTTAGAAAAATTAAATATATGACCATGTTCCCATGAGTGCTTGGCAATGGAGGACTTCTTTTTTTCTTGTGTAACAGTATGTGCTTTGTGCTTCTTAATACGAATTGTATTTTATTTGCTTGGTATTCTTTTATTCCCATTACGTATTGAAAAGTGATGAAATTAAGAGTGATACTTCTATATCACATGCATTTCTTATAATTTCTAGACACGCATGCTAAGAAAACAGTAGTTAAACTTGTTGGAACCTACTCTTTGCTTTAAAGATATTGGGATTTCAGGTTTCATAGTAGTTAGGTCTCATAGTTAGTAAATTAGATTGTAAAAAACGCGTACTTGAAAATGACTCAAATATACTCATTTTTCAATATATTCGATGCTTATCATAGCTCCGATTCTCAAATTTGAAAAAGACATGTACTCACAGAACAGCCGCGGAAAAAAAAACGAACCACCGATGATTATTTCGTTAATTTTTATAGTAGAGCCAAACTTAATATACCATTTTGTAGGGAATAAAGTATACTACACATTGATATACAAAAAAATTTTCATAGGGGACTATCTTCATATTAAAATCAGCACCAACTTTAAAATTTTCAATAGCAACACCCAATTTTGATTCAATATTTAGAATCTACGACAAAATTTATCGTTGAATATCAATTTGCAAGTCATTTGGTGAAGTAGTTTTTTAATTATGAATATCGAAAGTTTAGAACTCTTAATGTTAAATGAATTTCTTAAACTTTTAATCATATCTTTCGAAATAATATTTTTAGTAAGCTGATATTTTTATCTGTGTTACTTCTAAACAACCCAAATAAAATACACTAACTTTCATTACCTATATGTATATTTTTTAATTTTATTTAAATTAGGATATTAATATTCATAAAATTTATGAATAGCAACCATGCTATATTTTCATAGTGATGGATTCAGAAAAACGTTTTATATGCATATCTAAAATTTCATTATTTTCCTCTTTGTAGTTTTTCGGCTATATTAAATTGTGCCTCAAATGATCATTTAAGGGGTCATACCCAATTTTAAAATCTGCAGAGCTTAACAGAAATCTACTAATTTTGAGAATTAAAAGTGCTGTGATCGCGTTGTAATAAAATTCTAAATTCTTATATAAAGGCGAGGGGTATACGGGAGTGGGGGAATGAATGACCAAGAGAAAATAAGAACCACGGCTAACGCCAAAACATTTTCTACCAGCGTACTTCATTTCGAAGTCTCACTAATACTTTGTTCAATGTGGAAGTAGCCCCTCAAATAAGATAGATACATATCGTCTAATATCTCTGCATATAAATGAAGGAAATTAACGAAAATTTATATTTAGATTATTTTGAGGGAGGGGAACATTTCTGCGCTATCAAAAGTAGGGGTTGCTATTGAAAATTTTAAAGTTGGTGCGGATTCGAGTATGAAGATAGTCCCCTATGCAAATGTTTTGTATATCAATGTATAGTAGACTTTATTCCCTACAAAATGGTATATTAAGTTTAGTTCTAAAGTAAAAACTAACGAAATAATCATCGGTGGTTCGTTTTTTTTTTCCGCGGCTGTACATACCTGAATCTCAATTTTAAGTGTATTTATTTTTAAATTCGAAATGATGTGCTCATATGTACTCGTTTTTGAGGACATGGAGGAATCGCTTGCTAGTATACTCGTTTTCGAATTTGAATGTATGTACTCAATTTTGATTATGTACATCCAAATTTGAAAAATGACATTCTTCCCTTACAAATTTATAATTTAATGTTCCAACTGCATTTATTTCTTTGTTTTAAATAATTAAAAATATACATGTTTTTTTTTTCTTTGAAGGAATATGTATTCATATCTTATAACATCAACTTTAAAAAATCTTAGTTTAGAAATACAGTATATAAGATTCTAAATTTGAAACAATATTATTTTTTTTTCCTGTTGTGACCATGAAATTTCAATTCGATTTCTCATTTGAAATTATATGTATCTCATATTTTGAAAAATAAAATAATAGTATTTCAAATTCGGGCGATGTTAATAAATTAATACATATTGTATTAAAGGACATAAACATACATGTTTTTAATTATTTAAAACTTACTTGTTAGTTGTTAATGATTTCTGAAGGGCGATGTAAGACGATCTTAACCACTTCTAAGTGGCGACCCGTTTCTTTCGACAACAATGAGTTCTTTCGCTAGCGTTGAATCACACTCTGTGAAGGAGCCGGATAGAACAGCTCTGTTTCGATATAACCTTGCTTAAATTCATTTAAGTGATGGTCACTTCAATACCATACGCATATTTCATAATATTTAATTTAAAACATATTTATTTTCATAAACAAACGTCATTATTGAGGCACGCATCGCAAATCAGCATTCCACGTATTCATCCGCCTAAAAGCTTAACACGATAAACGGAACACTGAGACGAAGCACGCGTATATATATATGCCTTCGCCATCAGATATATTTCTTTAAGTAGTAGGCACTTATAAATTTTTCTTCTGAATATTTGCACGAAATATTTTAGAATTATAAATATCCGTTTATTACATATTTCTTATATTGTAATCTATAATATCTAAATTGAATATATCTAAATGGGCTTATTTTTGAGTAAGCGCAGTTACTTTTGAGTATGTCATCGCTTATTTATGATACTAGTATACTTTAAATAAATAAAAAAAAGTTGATTCAGGTACTCATTTTTAAGTAAATTTTTTTACAGTATAGTTGTACGAGGTTTGCTTTGTTTTTAGAGTCAATCCAAATGTAACTTTTTTTATTTTTTAGTATTGAAGACGTTGGTGCAAGAACAGCTTCAGTTTTCAAAATTGTTCAGGAAGAACACTTGCATCATATAATACCCAAGGGTCAGGCCCAACGTACCGGGGGGGTTGGGGGTCGGACTCCCTCCAATTATCTGAAAACCCTGAAAGTTGGGAATTTCAACTTCTAAAAACCCCGAGTTGGGAAAGTTTATCCCTGAAGAAAATTAATATTATTAACAAATGAAAGCTAGGGAAGATTAGAAATTGCCCAACTTATAAGATTACATTTAAATTAGACCTCAGAACAGACACTGCATTGGAATATGGGTGCAACAAATCAATGCTAGTAAGAGAACTGTTTAATATTACCGGAAATATATATATAAAAAGATGAAAATTGTCGATAAGTTACAACTGGGAATTTTCAGTACTGTTGAGTTGGGAATTTCGAATAGTTGAGTTGAGAATTTCGAATCGTTACGTTGGGAAATTTCTTGTCTTGAATCTGATTGAGGTGCGTTCGCTCAAGTCAACTCCTCCCATCCACACTCATCTTGTATACTTGTTTCGTCTATCTCCTTTCGTTCATCCTCTCTATATGTCCAAACTATCTCAACACCTTATTCAATCCTTGACCACTACAACGGCAATTTCTTGGGAATTTTCAGTGCTGTTGAGTTGGGAATTTCGAATAGTTGAGTTGAGAATTTCGAATCGTTACGTTGGGAAATTTCTTGTTTCAACCCCCCCCCCCCCCCCCAAATATGTTTTGTGTAACGACACTGACAAGAGTACAGCTCTTTTTCCTTTATTATCTTTATAGCTATTACTTGGAGCTGTCTGGTTCTTATAGTAATATATAAATATTATTTTTCTTTATAGGAATAAGTGTAAATCAGAAAAAAAGTGGAGCTGCCACCGACATATTCAATTCTGCCGCTGAATAAAAACGCTGGATACTTTGAAAAACATTCGAACGTATTTAAACGACGACATTTTCTGGTGGCATTATTTTCACTCAGTCAGGAGGTCGAGTGCTTCGTTCAACGCTTGGTTTGAGACCGAACCAGCAGACATGGCGTGACGTTGACTCTATAATAGCATCCTCTGAGAAGTACACACACACACACATAATCCCGAAACAAAAGTCGAAAAGTTTTTTATTTTCTCGTCTGCCAACTCACGCGTGAAGTGAAGAGCGGGTCCATGCCCATATATGGCAGTCTCGTCGTCTCTATGAGAAAAACCTAGAAAAGTCGGCACACATTTCTGAAGGGTAAAAAAGCGGTTGGCTTTTGCCGAAACGCATCGATGGCTTCGAGTTCGATGATAGGTTTTGTATTTCCCCCTTTTTAAATGTTGCCGATTAGGTTTTTTTTTCTGTTGCGTTGTGTTCGAATTGCTTAAAGTTTCTTCCAAATCGCGCAGTTCGCGTTTTTTAGCGAATGTTTACAGGTTAAGGTGGGAAGTTTTTCTAAGTACAAAAGGTTGATGTTAGAATTGGAATGAATTGATGGGGGGATTGTTGTTTTAATGGCGTCCGAGAAACAATTCAATGAAATGAAATATTCCTTAACTGTCGGATGTTGAAAAAATTTGGCATATAATCCATTGTATCGTAAGATTTGATTCGTGAATATTTTGCACGCGTGTCTGCTCAGCTTGTTCTTTCTTGCGGCTTCGGTAAGCTCTAGATACCTTAGCACTCAAAAGTTTAGACTTTTTGGTATCATTTTGTTCGTCTTGAACTACTCTTTCAATCTATTAACAATTTATGTTTCCTATATTGCAATACAACTTTAGGCTGGCTAGCCGCGCACTATCAACAATTACACTGCAATTTTTAAATCAGCTGAGCGACTAAAAAATCCATCACCAACTGCCGGGAGACAATTTTAATTGCATCGAAATCGGGACAACCACATTTTAGATTTCAATATCGTCAAAGTAATAATCGCAAAGATATGAAGCTAGGTAATGTTAATTGTAAATAATTGATTAATTGTTGTCAACAATGATAAATGGAATATTAATTTGAAAATAGTTAGAGCTCCTCCACCTCTTTAGAGATGTTATCTATAATGTTTTGATTCTGAATGAATGATATATATATATATATATATATATATATATATATATATATATATATATATATATATATTGCTGGATTGCGCTAATGAGGCAATCAGCGCTGCCCCTTATAAAGCGAGGTTTCCCCCCCCCCCCTACCAAGTACGGTGGAAAGTAGGGTTTCAAACCTTCTGAGGGATATTCGAGGCTGGCGAGCCCCTCTTGGGGGAAGGGAAGTGACCCCCAGTTCAGGTGGTTGCGGTATGCGCAATATTATGTCCGTCTTGAAGTAAAAGATCGGGATCGCACAATGAAATCGGAATTCTCAGACGCTATAACTCCGACTGGACAGGAGTTTCTTTGAGATTCAGTGTCGTGGGGGCGTTTCTAGCTTCGTCAACTAGTCTAATAAGGGAAGGGTCGCTATTCGGACTTTGTTGTGCGTTCGCTATAAATTTGGCTCTATGCTTTGTATACGTGCGAAGCTTGACGTTATATAACAATACGGCGCGTCCATGTTTAGCCATGGTGAACTAAAAATTCGCTACAGGACACCTGCATTCGCAGGGTCCGGCTGGAAAAGTTCAAAGGTCAGTGTGGGGAGGTTTAAAATCAAAGGGGGGATTTTGACCACTTAGGTGATTTTAGGGCAGAGAAATTTGGCCTATAGGCGATGAACTAAGAGACCCTGAGGGCGGTCACTATTTTTAATTCGTTAGAGGGAAAATCGAAGGCGGGAATTAAGGTTAGCTCGGAGCGAAAAATCCGGGAGCTAGGGAGTCGAATAATATTTTTCAAAGAAAGAGGACCTAAAGAAGTCTCTCTTAAAAATAATAAACGAAGAAGACTTGAAGAGGAGTCTCTCAAAAAGGGAAGATTTCCCACTGAAGTCCTTTCTATAAGGCAGTCTTTGAAGGATACCAAAGAGCCTATAAAAGGTATCTAGAACTCCATTGTAGGAAGAAGTGATTTTGGCTAAAAGCCACCCTTAACCGTTGATGAAAACCGACATGCCTAGAGCTTAATAGGAAAGCTCCCCACCGAAGAAATCGCTCACTAAACTATAACAATTCGCAGTGCAAAACCACAGACATCGTCGAATGTCAATCTTTTTAGAACTAGAGAAGAGATTTTACAAGTTTCTCATCTATTTATGGAACATATCGATATAAGGTCTTACCACAAGGCATAAAAATTGCCAGTGCTTTTATGCAAAAACTTTCTGACATGATTTTAGCACCGATAGCAGACTTTAATATTTCTGGCTTCATAGACGATTTTTGTATTTCTTCAGAAAATCTTGATGAAATGATATTTAAGTTAGAGGGTTTGTTTTCTCAATTGCGAAAACACGGAATCACCTTAAACCCAGAAAAGTGTGATTTTATGAAAAGAAAGGTCAAGTTTTTGGGACATATGGTTGACAAAAATGGTATAACACCTATTTCTGAAAATATTCAGAAGATAGAAAGCTTTCCAACTCCCAAAAATGTAAAACAAGTACGTCGTTATGTTGGTGTATGCCAGTTCTATAGGCGTTTCATAAAGGATTTCAGTGAAATTAGTAAACCACTAACACAGTTAACTCGAAAACGTCAGAAGTTCACCTGGACTGAGGTAGAGCAGACGGCTTTCGATACTCTGAAACAAAAACTATCACAACCCCCTGTGCTTATACACCCAGACTTTGATAAACCTTTTATTCTAAGCACGGACGCATCACAATACTGTATTGGTTCTAGTTTGGGACAACGGGATAACGAGGGAACAATTAATCCCATATGCTTCTACAGTAAAAAACTAAATGATACAGAAATCAAATACTCAATATTAGACAAAGAGCTAAAAGCGATTGTGGATTCAATTGAGGTATTTAAAAACTATTTATGGGGCAGAAAATTTTACGTCATCTGTGACAATTTTTCTCTTCAAACTATTAAGAAATTGGAGTCACCTACAAATAGGGTCTCACGTTGGTTATTAAAACTACAACAATATGACTTTGAATTTATCAGAGTACCAGGGAAAGAAAATTTGGTCGCAGACCTTTTCTCTAGAGATGCCCTAGAAGTAAATTCAGTGCAAGTTGATTTGCCGACTATCGAACAAGTCCAAAAAGCACAAAATATAGACCCCAAACTATCCGAAATTATCACAAAATTAGAAAGAATGTCTATACCATTGAAACCCTCAGAAGAAGGATATTTCTTAAGAGATGGCATACTAAGACATTCTGCTCAATTTAAAAGAACCTCATTCGACGAAAACAAAACTGATCAATTAGTAATACCAGAAATTTTTAAACCAAACATTTTGGAACTAGCTCATAACAGCGGCCATTTCAGTTTCAAACGAACCTACGACAATATCAAGGAATATTTCTTTTGGGATGGCATGTACAATGATGTTAAACATTACATAGCCACCTGCGTTTCTTGTATTGGTTTTAAATCACCCAATCAAATAAAGCCCATACCTTTGCAAAGAAATTACATTCCATCTCGTCCCATGGAACTGGTTAGTGTCGATTTAGTTGGACGTTTATCATCAACAAAGAACAATAACTGCTACATTATATGCTTTTTGGATCATTTTACAAAACATTTAAAATTATATTCGATGAAAAATCAAACTTCAAAGGAGACCGCAGATAAACTGTTTCAATATATCTGTCAATTTGGAATTATGGAAAATTTATTATCCGACAGGGGATCTAATTTTACCTCAGACCTATTTACGGAAGTAGCTAAGCGATTGGGCATTAAGAAACTAAACACAACAGCATTGAGCCCACAGACAAATGGAGTAAATGAATCGTCGCATAAAAGCATGAAAAAGGCCATATCTATATTTGCACAACAAAATAAAACGGATTGGGATGAGGGATTAAACTTTTATGAAATGTGTTATAACTCAAAGACACATCCAGCCACTGGTGACAAGCCATTTTATCTTATGATGGGTCATGATATGTCTTTACCTCAATCCATTTTAAGCAAACAACACAAACAAACATTCGCGACATACCCAGATTATGTAACAGATAAAACAACAAAATTACAAAAAGTGTATACACATGTCAAGGATAACATTGAAAATTCTTCACAAAAACAAGAAGATTATCACAACAAACACGCCCAATATCGAAATTTTTATGTAGGACAATTGGTAATGCTATTTAACCCTCAATTGGATAGGAAGAGTAAATTGCCTAAACGAAGAAATTTTTTTGGACCCTACAGAATAATAAAGAAATTTAATGAAGTTAACTACTTAATACAAGATATAGAAAACCCAAACAAACAAACACAGCGAGTACATTCTAGGCGATTAATTCCATTGCCTACACGTAGAGATGATTTAGTGTATGAAAAACAATGCCCTGAACCAATAAAAATAACTCACGAGGAAATTAAACCCCATCCAGATTTTGACGATGATAATTCTATCGAAGAAGGTATACCGTTAGCATTTCTCTTAGAATATCAAAATAATAAAAAGAACATTGAAATGCAGAATAGTGGGAAAAGTATTCCAAGTCCCACACACTCAAATGATACTGAAACATATAGTTTATCTCCCTACCTGCAAAAGCAGAAAGAAAAAGCGAACACAGAAACACAGGGATACAACCTCAGACCTAGAGCTGGTACTAGTAAAACAGCAAAGCAAGGGAAGAATCAAAAGAGTAGAGTAGAACAAAATAAACCCGAGGTGAAAAGCACTGAAACCCAACCAAATATGGGAGAAAACGTGCTAAATTGGTTACTTAAGCAAACTGAACCTTCGAATGAGACACCGGGACCATCGAGATCCTCATTGGAACAAAACAAACCCGAGGAGCATAGCACAGAAATCCAACCAAATATGGGGGAAAATGTGCTAAATTGGTTACTTAAGCAAACTGAACCTTTAGATGAAACACAGGGACCATGGAGTTTCCTAGACAATCTAGCGAGAAAGTTGGATGGTTAATCAAAGAGAATTAATCAATTAGGAGCATGTAAATAATGTATTGTCCAAGGGTATATAAATATTGATAGTTTATTTCTTAATATGTTGTATATTGTATGTAATTATTTTAACACAGAGTGTTAAATTGAGAAAAATTTCTTGAATTGTAAAGGGAAAAACAATTTAAGTAATGAAATTGATTATAGATCATTGAAAGCCTTGAAAAGAGGAAAATTTTAATATAAGTGGAATATTAAAATAAGATATAAAATTAGGTGATAGAAGATAGAAAAATAATAATAAATAAATAAAGGAAGAGAAATGTAAAATTGAAAAATTAAAATTGATAGAATGAGAGGGAAACAAAACAGTTTAAACTGAACACAGAAAGAAAAATAATGAAAAAAGGGAATAATCATGAAATTAAAATTGAGTATTGAGAAGGGATACTGAAAGTTAAAAGTTAAAATTGGTATGGAAAGTTACTGAATAAATATAAAGATGTAAGAGGTAATGTCAAAACCAATTGTCAAAAAACTAATTGATAGAACCGAGTTATGCACCTAGGAGTAACTAAAAGTTCTTTTCAAAATGATAGTTTGAGTTGGGAAAATTGACACGAATAGATGGTTAGGAAGAAATCGAAAAATTAAATAAGAAAAGATATAAAATAAAATGTAAACAAAAGAAAATGGTGGAACAAAATGAATTGTTTTATGAATAGAATTCTGTAAAGGGTAATTAGGAAGATAAACCAATACCCAGTATTCAATTACACAGAATCTACAAATGAAATAAAATGCGAAGAAATAAATAAAATGCGAAGAAATAAACAAAAGACGAGGAAATGAAATATAAATAAAACATGGTAGAATAAAAAGTAGCGAATGAAATATATGGGAAGGATATAAACCCCTGTAAAATATTTCTGATGAAGGACAATTAGGTAATTAACCAATGTCCACAATTTGTAGTGAATAAAATATAAAAACAAATGATGTAGGATTAAGTAGAATGAAAACAGGAGAATAAAATGCAAAAATAGTATATGAAAGAAAAATATACAAAATAAATTCATTAGGGTTATTGCAGGGTATTAGGTTAATCAAAATCTCTACCAAACTCAATGAACCATAATGAAGGAATGATATAGAATGAAGTGAAAATTGTACGTAAATAAAAAGGTGAATGAGATCTAAAGGAAAATGAAGTTATAAAACAATGTAGAAAGAATATTTCCAGGTAATATTTCTGTCAAGGATAATTAGATTAATTAATCAATATCCACAACTGTTAGTTGGCCAGAAAATTAAAATAACTGGAAATTTACTGCATAAGAAGAAAGCCGAAAAGTTAAATAAATGGGAAAACCGATAATAAACACTGATAATAAGACTAAGAATATAAAACAGAAATAAGCGTGTAATAATAAATTCAAATTAACAATTAAAATACTGAATAATTAAACAAATTAAAGAAAATAAAATTGACGGTTGTATTGTAGGGAAAATTATGTAGAATGACGAGTAAGGGACCAAATGGGAATTAGCTACTCTCTAAGGAACCGACCAAGTCTTAACATTACTGTTCATCAACATACAGCAAAAGAAATACATGACAAACATAAAATGGTATAAATTCAGGTATTTAAAATCCTTTGATAATAACTAAGATCTCGAAACAAGGCAGATTAAAACATAAAATCATAAGCGAGGAACTTATTAAAGTATGTGCATGACAGGAAATAATGAAATTACTAAACTAAATAATTAAATCATTTTGAAAATTAAAGTTAATGCTTAAGGAAGTAGGCATGAATAAGCTTAACGAGAAAATTATTTATCAATTATATTAATTTGAGCGAATCGTCAATAAACTATGAAAACTTTGTTTGATCGTTTGAGAGGGCTATTCGTCATGAAGGGTAACCCAAATCTATTCGACTAAGCAAAGAGAATACCATAACTTAATAATATATGCAGCAAAAGTTTTGAGAGATTTTATAAGTTTTAACATAAATCTGAGATTTTAGGAAATCATTGGGAGATTGAAAATCCTTATTCAAAAATGAGTAAATAAATGAAAGTGTAGATATAACATAAATAAACAAAATAATAATAATGATTAAAAATAATAATAAAACCAATTGACAAAAATATTAAAATAATAATAAAAATAAAATAATATATTTATTACCCGAAAAATTTCTCACGAACAATATGGCTAGAAAATTGAATGACAAATTTTAATACAACGTTAAGTTAAATCACGATTAAAACACTAACAACACAATTCACCAAAATATCAAACAATAAATATACGAATAAATTCATCAACACAAGGATGAATATAGATCTGGAAAGTTTTGAAGCTCCAAAAATACAAAGACTAAACAATGAATTATTAATCGGTTTTTATGAAAAGGATACTGAAAAATAAAACGTGGTTAAAGAAACACGATTAGAATTGTCGGAAAGGAAATAAATACACAAGCCGAGCTTGTAGACAGATCGGAAGAAATCCTAAAAAGATAGAACCTAGGAGAATAGCAAATAACATATAAAAGGAAAAATACAATGTTGAAAATAAATATGAAATAAAAATGAATTCAAAGTAATTAATAAGGAATAGAAAAGGCACGGACATCGTTTCAAAACAAACATCGAAACCCACGCTGGAATTAATTCACTTCTCTTCAATCCTTAAACGGTAGCTGAAAAACAATTTCTAATAAATTCCGTCAATTTGGAGCAGTGCAAAGGCACGGAGTGCGCACTATCAAGTTAAGCTCGCTGCAGCAGATGGTAAGTAAAACTTGTATTCGGCTACGTCACAACAGGTATAAGGATCAGAGATTGGAATTTGCTAAAGGGAATCGGATTGTCAAACGATGGTTTGGTTTGGTTTGGTTTCGGAATACGGATTGCACAAAGTTGATGCATAGGGTACTCATAGTGAATTTGTATTATTTCCTTGCGATTTAGGAATGATGAGTTGAGAACTGATTAAGTCGGGAGCAGGATTAAAAACGATGAAATCCCCATAGCCGCTGTTCAGTTTCATCATAAATCATCGGGGAATGGATATAATGATTAAAATATTGAAAGGGAAAATTAAAGAAGTATGAGAAAATTTTGAAATTTTGTTTTCTGGAATTTAGAATATGATATGTTAAGATCAATAAAAATGGATGGAAGCATAATGAGATAGATGAAAATTTTGAATGGAAAGTTCAAAATAAAATACTTTTTTTTTTATTTCATAATAAAAGAAATATTATGAGAAATTGGATATACAAATAGAGGTAATTCAAAATAAAATGAAATTTTATTAATAATGAGTTCGAATTAGAATTTAAAGTAAATTATCGAAATTACTTTTACGATTTATGTGACTCCACATGGGATTTTAATAATTATCATGTAAATAAAATTTGATATTGAAATCGGAGAAATTGGACGAAATTGTTTGAGGAAACAAATTCTTCGAACGTTATAAGAGGGAAAGTTAATCACAATTAACAAAGAAAAGAAGGGAAATATGAGTTAACCACTGATTCAAACAAGTTGTTTGGTTGCGGAGATGTTAATTTGGAAGTGTATATATATATTCTTATTTAATGTGCACCTATACTCTCTACGCAGAACAGTTATAATAATAACTGCAAAATACAAAACAGATTTGAAAATTTTGAGGAATAGGTGTAAATATAGTGTGATGTATTAGAATGGTACTGTAAATAAATTACTGAAACAGGTAATACATTAAATGATAATAATTGGAGAAGTTCCAATTGTAAATTATATGTTTGGATATCGTGTGAAATCTTACAAAAGGAAAATTCAATGGAATTTGATGGCAAAGATACCATCGTGTCTATATGGGTAAGCCGTACTGAGCTAACAATTTTGGTATACAGGAAAAAGGACAGTATAGTAGATTGTTAAATCTTTGATTAAACAGAGGCTCGTACTAATTGACTTCTTGGAATTCTTGAAGTTCAAATTTTATCTTGGCATCCCTCTTAGAAATAGAGTGATGAGCAAATTTTTTTTTTTCTCTTGAATGAAATGTTGCAAATCAATAAAAATTATGCATTGATATGCAAATGCTCAATTGAAATATTTCTTACATTTTCACTAAGAGTGAAATTTATACTCGAAAGGTAATTTTAAAAATGTTAATTAAATGATGAAATTCTACATTAAGATAAGAATTAATTAGTAATTATATTATATAGTATAACTTTATGCTAATCATATTTTCAGAATTAAACAATTAATTTAAATATGCTATAAGATAAAACAACCATGTCAGAAAATGTTGTTGTTTATTTGTTAAAACTAAATACATTCTTATTAGAAAGTAGGATGAAATATCTTACTAAATGCCTTATTAATAAGGACAGGGAAATTGCATGATTAAACTTAACAAACAATTTGTACTCTGGTTTGGTTCTTTTGATGATGAAATTGTGGAAAATATGGTGCTCTATTTATAGTTTTGCTGGTGTGTTGTACTGAAGTGATGGCTACAACCTGTGCACCTTCAGGACCCACAGGTATGTGGAAGTTAAGCACACAGTGCAGCAGATGGACTAAGCTCAGCCAACTGAACAATACACACGATTTGCGCACGATTGTGCAAATATACGAATCAAAGACAATTTGTGCACAACAGTCATGGCAAATTAGGAACTCTCATGGCACTTTCACGCAAAGAAGGCAGGCGTTAACAATGTGAGCTTTCACTGCCCGCCACTGTGAAACAGAGGACCGTTTCTTGGAGGGTCCTTCACGGCACCGCCACCGAACTGGAGCAGTGGAGCCATAAGCCTTATGGGAAAGAAGATGACTTTCCCATATGAAGCCTTCACTGCCCGCCACCGCGATACAGAGGAGCCTTGCTTGGAGGGAAGACCCCCAACACATGGACCCCCCAGCACCGGCACCGGCAGACACCTAGTCAACAGAAGGACCGAGCAGAACGAAGGACCGAATAGAAGGACCAAGCAGAGGGACCGAGCAGCACGAAGGACCGAACAGAAGGACCGAGCAGAACAAAGGACCGATCAGAAGGACCGAGCAAAACGAAGAAGGAACAGCGGACGGATGGGAGCTTTTCTTGAAGGGGAGTAGACTTTCTGCAAGCGAGAACTTCATAACGACATCTTCACCGGATAGCAGTAGTAAAGACATCCACCTAGCAGTGGAGATGCAGCCTTCACAGGGTCGTCACTGGCACCGCCAACGTCGCTCACCGGATGGACCTGTCGAGGAGCTTTTCTCGAAAGAACGCCTTCCTACAGATGGAATCTTCGCAGATGAAAAGGCTACACCGTCGCTGAATAGCAAAAGAGCCCTTTTGAACAAGACGAGGCCTTTCTGAAAATGGAGCCTTCGCAGACCAAATTCTGTCTTCTGAACCCTACGCTGGATCTTAAGCAACTCCATTTGAACTATGCCGGAACAGACCCGCACAGACAGCAAACGTTTCGACTGGTTTAATTTCCGGCTTTAGACTGTGCTCTCCACATCCTAAAATTTGCGAGTTCCACTTCGCTTCAGATAGTACCGACAATTACGGTAATAAGCAATTTCCTAGCTTGTTGTTGCAAGCGATGGAACACTAGGCAGAACTATAGAAATTGCCAGCGATAGTGTTATCAGAACTATAACAATCGCAACGACAGTGTGACATATTGTTTGACATATATTTTTTTTCTTTTGTATTATTGTGTGTAGTACATGTCTATCATTTATGTTTCTTTTAGTTATAGGTGGAGGTCAACTATATAATCAATTTGCATAACAATAATTAGTATGTATTAGTATGTGACTTTCATTACAGTTTCTGACTACGTGAGAGCGAGAGGAATGTCACAAGTTCTGATGTTGATGCCTCACTCCAGATGATACTTTCAATTTTATTGACAGTTTGACATATACGATTTTTTATACATTTTCTTTACATGATTTTTTTTTAATGATGCTCCTTTCCACTATTTAGACATTGGAATTTGACATGTTGGCATAGCTGACTGAGGCACATTGATGAAGGGTACTATCAACTGTCGTAATGTTTTATGTGAAGTGCTTTGAAATTGTGTTTTTTTTACTTTGACATGCAACAGACAGGTGGCCAATTGAAGGACAAAAATTAAATCTAGTGCTCACTGAGCCTTTATTTAGAATGGGCAATCACAAGCCCACTTCACCATTTCAAGCAATTGGCGGCCTGGCTGATCATCAATGTATTTTTCTATATTTGATATGTGTGTGTATCGTGCTCTGGTAGATGGTGCTCACCCATCTTGTCTCACCGCATTTGACCTGCGTGGGAGAGGGGACAGCAGACTTGGAAAATTTTGTCTTGAAGACTATTTACCGGAAGTTAAAATTTTTTTTTTTTTTTTTTTTTTTTTCGGAGCCTGTTGGATAATGCTGGATTGCGCTAATGAGGCAATCAGCGCTGCCCCTTATAAAGCGAGGTTTCCCCCCCCCCCCCTACCAAGTACGGTGGAAAGTAGGGTTTCAAACCTTCTGAGGGATATTCGAGGCTGGCGAGCCCCTCTTGGGGGAAGGGAAGTGACCCCCAGTTCAGGTGGTTGCGGTATGCGCAATATTATGTCCGTCTTGAAGTAAAAGATCGGGATCGCACAATGAAATCGGAATTCTCAGACGCTATAACTCCGACTGGACAGGAGTTTCTTTGAGATTCAGTGTCGTGGGGGCGTTTCTAGCTTCGTCAACTAGTCTAATAAGGGAAGGGTCGCTATTCGGACTTTGTTGTGCGTTCGCTATAAATTTGGCTCTATGCTTTGTATACGTGCGAAGCTTGACGTTATATAACAATACGGCGCGTCCATGTTTAGCCATGGTGAACTAAAAATTCGCTACAGGACACCTGCATTCGCAGGGTCCGGCTGGAAAAGTTCAAAGGTCAGTGTGGGGAGGTTTAAAATCAAAGGGGGGATTTTGACCACTTAGGTGATTTTAGGGCAGAGAAATTTGGCCTATAGGCGATGAACTAAGAGACCCTGAGGGCGGTCACTATTTTTAATTCGTTAGAGGGAAAATCGAAGGCGGGAATTAAGGTTAGCTCGGAGCGAAAAATCCGGGAGCTAGGGAGTCGAATAATATTTTTCAAAGAAAGAGGACCTAAAGAAGTCTCTCTTAAAAATAATAAACGAAGAAGACTTGAAGAGGAGTCTCTCAAAAAGGGAAGATTTCCCACTGAAGTCCTTTCTATAAGGCAGTCTTTGAAGGATACCAAAGAGCCTATAAAAGGTATCTAGAACTCCATTGTAGGAAGAAGTGATTTTGGCTAAAAGCCACCCTTAACCGTTGATGAAAACCGACATGCCTAGAGCTTAATAGGAAAGCTCCCCACCGAAGAAATCGCTCACTAAACTATAACAATTCGCAGTGCAAAACCACAGACATCGTCGAATGTCAATCTTTTTAGAACTAGAGAAGAGTTTTACAATGTGCCCGAATCTGGATACCCGCAACTGTTTGACAATTTGGGGTGAGTACCATTTATTCCTAATTTTATTATCAATTAGCGCAAACCAGAGCGCATTTTTAGTATAGTGTATTTATTTATTTATTTGTCTAGCGTTTACTATAATTTGATTTGAATGGATATAAACAATAAGTGTCTAAAACGTAAATTAATTTAATTAGCGAATTAATGTATCGTGTAATTATATGTATCTTGTAGTTAATAAATGTATTGTATTTAAAACCTTGTCTGTCACTCTTGGAGTTATTGATATTTTTATAATTCAACGCAATGATAACTTAAAATCTAACCACTATAAAGAAAAAGGCCGTTCTACTATTTTATTAAATTAAACAACGAAATTGTGAAACTAACCACTAAAAACATTATATAAATTGTATAATGAAAGCGATGGAGAGAAGCGTCACACAGCCGCCCAGCAATATATATATATATATATATATATATATATATATATATATATATTAGAGGGGTGGGGGGCGGCAAGGTTATCAAAACTTGATGAGGAGAGCGCCCAAATCCAGTTCGCTGGTGTCTAAAAATTTCTTTGAACCCCGCCTGAGCATATAATCCACGTGGTTGTGTAATTGTGTATCCACCAATCGCAGAGCCACCTGCTAAAGTTCGCGCGCGTTTATCACGCCCGTGTAGCGTGTAGAATTCTATAAACCATGTGGTGGTTTGTATTGACCGATTAGAGAGCTATTTTCAAAAGCGAACGCGCGTTAAAAGCGCCCTTGTAGAATACCCTTTACTCTGTAGAAAAGATTTGCCTTCTTTCCCAATACTTCAATCAAACTTTGATCGAAAGTACGCGAAAATAGAACGTTTCCCACATGTTTATTGTATGACCGTTTCGTTAAAATCTAATGTAAAGCCGGCGCCACATATGCGGTATTCGCCGAATCCCGAGCAACGAAACCTTGGATATTCGCCTAAAGACGCATGTGTGGATGGGTCGCTCGGTATTCGTCAAGTGCCGCGTCGCTCGCGTTACGACGATTTTCAGCACCACACTACAAAGTGCTCGCCTTATCACGAGCAACTTCGCTCGGGTTAAAGAGAGCAAATTGAATAATTGCGTTTCCCACTTGTTTCGGGAAAATGGAACACATCTCGAAGCGAGCTCAATGGTGATTGGCTATCGATATTTTATTCTATATTTTGATAGCCAATTACCATTTACTATCAATATAGTACTATTTTCTTTTGTTATTTAAAGAGGGAATATTGTTCTTTTCGTATCAATTTGACTTTAAAATATATCGTGGTGTTTGTTGTTTTATTATTTTAGAATTTTTATTTAGTTTATTCATTTATTTTTATGAAGTTGTCTGTTTCACTTAAATATTTGTGTTCCATTTACTTATTTATGTTTCATTTATTTATTTCATTTATTTATCAATAAAATTATTTCATTTATTTATCAATTAAATTATTTCATTTTATTAATTATTTATATATTTGAAGCATTTAACTATTTTTATGCAGATGCGAAAAAATGAAGATATTATTTTAACATTTCTATTCGAGTTTTCAATGTGTTTAAACGATTTGAAGTCTCACGACCTAAATAAAATGGAGTTTTGTCATGAAACGTCTTTAAAACCATCTATAAAGGGTGTGTGTAGGGACATAGTAGTCATGATAGAAACACCATTTTACGCTTTTAGGATAACCGATTCCGACACTATAACTTTCTAAATATAGCACGTTTGACATAAATTTGGTCCAGCCGATGATCTAAAGTTTCATATTTAAAAAACTTTTGGTGATTTGAGCTTTTTTGTATCGTATATTTACTTGTTTAGTTCGTCTACTTAAAACAATTCCTTCGTTTATTAAGTTGTGAATTTTACTAAATTATTTGTTCAGATTTTTTTTTTATTTATTAATTAATTTCATTTATTTGTTTTTTCATTTAGATTTCTTGCATTTAACTGTTTTGATGAAGACACAAAAATATGAAAATATTTAAATAGTATTTTAAAACCTCGAAATGAAAAATCATTGATTTAAACGTTTTGAAGAATCTTGAGTTGAAAAATGAAATGTGGTTTTGATGTGAAACAGTTTTAAAACCAGCTATTCTTTAAGGTGATAAATTCTGATACTGTAACATAGTAAAATGAAGCACTATTGTTATAAAAGGAAATTAGCGAGGATTCGTGTAAAATCTTGAACTAAAGCAAAGCACGTACGGAGAGCGGACGTGGAACATACGAGGAATCAGGCGTAGCAGTTTGCATATCTTCCTCTGTTAGCGAGGTTTCCGTTGATAAATGAACCTTATTTAGATATTAGTTATCGGTATTACTTAATATGTCAATTTTAAATCTATATAAGATATGTTTGGTTGAATTGACGTCGCACTAAAGTTACAGAATAAACTACGAGCGACGCACATAGGGGTATTTGACCCAAAAAGTTGGCCAAAATTATTTTATTGCATTTTCTATTTTAAAATTACATATTAAAATAAAAAAAATTTAAATAAGTTGAAAATTCAAACGAGTTACCTCTACAGCTGCAAAACAAGACATATCCAAACAAACCAAGAATGCTTAATTTTTAGTAGTATTTATATTGCGTTACTTTCAAACTTTCTAAATTTAAATAGTTTGTTTTATATATATTTTATCCACCCTTTAGATACTCACTAATAATTATTAGTTTTAGATGAAAATAATTATAATAAAAAATATAATTTTTTTTAAAAGTGGAGTAGTCTATTTTTGCAACTATATGTCAGGCATATTTACAAAAAAATAATAAACAACCTATATATTTCTAATTATGTATACAAAGTTATATTTTTTGCAAGAAATTAAAAAAAACATTGGGTTTCTTATAAATTTTTTATTTGATTTTTTATGTATTGTATTTCTTCATTTGTGATATCTGCTCTTTCATGTATAAATCTTATCCTGATGGGCCTGAATATCGCAGTTACGATAGTCTAGGATTTTTCCATAGCAATGCATTTTTGTTTTTTAAACCTGTTAATTAAAGAGGCTCTAAAGCAGAGTGGAAGATATTCGCATCGGATTTTATTTCATCAATATAAACGTATTTAAAGCCTCTCACAAATATATGATTAATCGCTCACTCGTATGAAGTTTGAAGTTGGATTTCGGTACCAGTAGAAATTATTTGATACGTGTTTGGAGCAGGTATCATTATTTCTTAACCTAAAGCAATAGGTTTTTGTCACTAGTTCTTACTACTTCATATCGTTTACGTGATAACCCAGCTTCCACGAAAATTGTCAAAGCACGAATTGGTGTTAGCTGTGACTTTTTTTGTTCAGCAGTGTGGCTAACAAATGCTTTTCTGTATTTGGCTGCTCTTAAGGGAGACTTTGTGATATCCTTTACTACTTTTGAACCCTCGATATGTCCAGTTTCACGTAGTTTCATTTGAGTGGCATAGATTAATTCTTCGGATTTGGCTTTTTCTCTTAGCTCCTTGGTTTTGTGTATTTTACTGCGATCACTTAACCCATTAAATGATTTCGAAGGTCGACAAGCGTTTTTTTTTTGTGGGAATTTCGATTGAATGTTCCAACCATTTTTTGTGTTTCTTTATAATTTTTTCTTCCGACATATTAACTGCAAGCCATTTACTTTTAAATCTGGATTTCAAGACCGACATTTTATATTTAAATTGCTCTTTTTCTTCATCAGAAAAGGAGGGCTTTGATATTATATAACTTTCCATGTAGTTGAACTTTTTTTATGATACCTTTTTCAGGGCAGTTTCTCATAATATCAAAAAGACATTTTATAGTTAAAAATGTAATTCCCGATGGTCCTAAAATTAAAAAAAAAGTTATGGTAGACCGACCTATCAGTATGTCTTCGTGCTACTTTTCTTACTTTAATCAAAGTTGTTCTTTTATTAAAAATATTTTTCGAATAAAAGCAATATTTTGTACAATGTCATACTTTTTTTTGCCAGTAAGCCATTAAAAAACAATATTATGTGCATTCCCATTATTAAAGGTATTTTTTCTTACAGCCAAAAAATTAAAGACAGTATTTTTTTATTTTGCATAACGATGTATTAATATTATTCAATTATGTTACATCCTTATTATTTTTAAACTTGCTTTAATTAATATTTTCACATGCAATCAAATAAAAGGAATATTTTATACAAGATATCAAAATTCGAACCTGCAGATGTTGGATCCATAAACAAAAAGCTATTTGATATTAGTTTTCCTTGAAGATACAGAGCAGAATGTACTATTTTTCTCGGAGATACAGAGCAGAATAAAGTCAATCCTAGTAAACTGCGAATTTACTCGTTCCTCTTGGGCGGATGAAACTTGGGCAGCAAATATAAACACTTGGAGTGTCGGGTTTAAGGTCACATTTTTCTTTTGGTGTTCGATTGAAGAGAATTTCCAAATATCAACACATAAAGGAAGGGGTCGGAAAAAGTTCCCCAACTAGAGCTTGTAATTTATTACCGCCGCAGCCGCACAACCGATAATTTAAAGAAGAGAGATTCTGGGGTTGGGGTTTTCAGACTATGACACTTGCGCAATTGTATACTTACAGTTTCCCTACACTGTACTGTTGTAAAACATGTCTTGTGAAGTATTTAGATAAGCATTCAATGTATGTTCGCTTTGTCACACAGTGAATATCCAGGTGCACTCGAAAAAGACGTTCTAATAATTTTGGTGAACGCTGCAGAAAAAGCCTCATAAAATCTAAAGGGGGAAAAAGGTGGTGGAAATTTTTGTACTCCCGTGTAGAAGAATAGTTACTTTATCACTCTGTACTATTCTATATAGTGAAGGGAAGTGAAGAAAGTTAAATGTTTTCGTGTTTATAAAATATTCAAAAATTTACATTCAAAATGCACTATAAAATTTTTTTATTGTAAAAGTACACAAAAAAGTTATTAAACATAATATTATATACATTTTTTATCGCAGTCAACTAAAAATATTAGCAGAATTTAAATAAAATAGTTCTGAAAAAAGTTAGTTTTTATTGGTACAAATATGCACCTTTTACAAGTTTTCTAAGTTTAACGACAGTGTTGCCACAGAAAATACAGTTAAAATAAAAAAACAGTGCTGCAGAATTGTACTTTAGATAGTTTTTTATCATATGGTTTAATCCAAAATTCAAAATTCTTAATTTAAAAAAATGGACTTTTGGCCAGCTTTTGAGGTCAAATACCCCACTGTGCGACGGTACGGGTTTTATCCCCATAGAAAAATTCGGGAACACTGTTTTTGTCATTGTGAGCCGTGGTCAAATGACTTCGACAACACATGAGCTGGCACCCCACTGGTTAATTTTTATACAAAAAATTTCAAACGTTTAAAAAAATATAAGTTTTTAACTCTATTGACATTGAAGCAACAATGCCAAGTATTTTACTTTTATTGTTGCTGAATACTTCATTTTTATCGACATGATATTACAAGGCTATATTCGTAAAGGCTTTTTAAATCCTTAAATTTTAGGAATTTTAATATAACAAATTTTTTTTCTTACAAAAACATCACTTTAAATATCAATTGCAATAGCATGTAAAGTCATGAACGTAAAAATTAAAAAAAAGTACTAGGTTTAGGTATTTCGAAAACTACTCAAAATAATTGAATAAATCTAGATTTTGATAAAGTTTATTTTACACAGTGCACAGAGAGTGATATGCGGTGGCTACGCTAACAAACACAAAAATCGCGCAGCTTTTACTACGAGTAACGCCGGGCCATATTTCTAAAATACCAATAAAACAGTAATTAACGATAGAAATTTTTCCAAAAATGGATAAACAAAAGCAAAGTGTCAATCTTTATACATTTAATCTCGACATCAAATTTTGAATAGTATTCACTGTCGAATATTAATATAATTTTTTTTAATGAACTCTATGTTGACCTGGTGTCGATATTATATCTTGTAAACAAATAATCGTTAGTACATTGGCTAAGAAAAAAGCAAACGATAATTTCAATATGTTAAAAAATACGGAATGAAAGCCAGATCCCCAAGACAACGTCAACGTGCATAAAGTCCATTATTTATACTTAGTTAAAAAATGGATTGACACTAAAGAAATTTTTATATGTAGCATGCAAATTCAATTGTCAAAATGCGAAATATTCGGTGACAAATTTTGCCAGAACACTTAAAGTTTTTCGAACTGATTATCGTTTGTATTTTATTATCGTTATCGCTAAAGCAAATATATTGAGAGGGAAAATATATATTACAGAACTGAAAATTAAATCATTTTTAAGTGTACCAACAAAATTAGGATGCACTGTTTTTTGTAATTTTTCAATATTCTATGCTAAAAAATATCAACAGTTTCAAGGAATATCCATGTGCATGGCATTCTGGAATCTATGAAAATAATAATAAAATATTGCACTCGCAAATGGCTATGAGCAAAATAAAAAAAAAAACTGATTTCCAATTAAAAAAAAATTTCATTGTAATTATCACAAATTAAAAATATGTTTTTAAAGAACATAAAAGAATTAGAATATATTTATCAATATAAATATCTGATCAATATAAATATCTCTACAAATCTGTTAATAAAATAGAATATTTTTCCATCATAAAAATATTGTAGTATACTATTTTTATCAAAATTTATATTTATATTTTTATTAAATCCGGTCATGCTTCCTACTGTGAATAAATGTTCTGAAATCGGCAGGTATACTCGCAGGAAGCCGAGTTGCTCAGGTTTTTGTAATCCGAGCAAGTAATAGTAAATCGCTCGGGTTAAGGCGAGTCGCTCGGTATTCGGCGAATACCGCATATGTGGCGCCGGCTTTAAGCATTCAAGCCACAGTATTCAGATATTTATAGATATCGGGGAGTGAACGAATTTAACTCCCTCGCCATCAGGAGCCATGAATGGCCCTATTGAGGAGAGTTGAAGTGTTTATTGCTTTCCGGTGTGTCCATTTTGTGCTACCATTTTTGGAAACCGCGTAGGATTGCGCTTGGCTTCCGAAACAACAAATGTGAACTAGATTCATCTATTTAGGAGACGCGTATATCTATTGGTTTTTATCGTTCCATATCATGCTTTTTAGGTTTTGCAAAGCTAGTTTCGTAATTTTTTTAAATATTACAATTATTTTACTTATAAAAAACAGCTGTTTTTCTTCAAAAAGTTCGATTTTTTTTTTATTTTTGCAAAACATGTTCATATCCAAACGAAGTTCCGTGAAAAACTTTTTGCATGTCATAACTCAAAAGATATTTACACCTGAAAAAAACAATTAAAATAATGATAAAATCTATCAATGTTTCCCAAAATTATTTTGATTATTCAAACTCTTAGTAAATTGAAATCGTTTTTTTAAAAATATTTTTGTCCAAGTTTTTAATATTTTTATAAAATAAAAAATAATAGATATAATTGTTTTCCAAACTCTACAAACCCTTAATTTATTTTTCTTACATTTCGCATTCAGCTGATATTGTAAAGAATTTTATTAAAACTGAATTTGAGAAGGGAAAGCAGAGAGCAAAATTTTAAGTTGTTTATTTTACTGTAGTTCTAATTGTTTTTTTACTAACATTAATGTCTTGCCAAAAAATTAAATTTTTTGAAGACTATGTGAGAGTTCTGTTAAATGTTTAAAAATAATAATAATATCACTAAAGAAATTTGTATCTAATAATTCACAATGCTTCAACTAAAACATAATTTTCATAAAAATTGATTCTCTTTCTTTAAACATATAGCAAAAAAAATTAACAATAATAAAAAATAATAAATCGTTTATTAAGTAAAATTTAATAATAAATCGCCCTAAGGAAAAATACTTTTTAGTTAAAGTACAAAAAACGAAAACTTTTGCAGTCGCTCCGTTCATTTCAAGGCCAAAGTCTACAAAGCTTTCCTGAAATAGCCCGGTTTGGGAAACCATTCAAATTCTCAATCGATCGGATTCTTATTTTAAGATTTTTGGCGATTTCGTTTCCCCTTCTAAAGTCGCCAAGTGTGTGAGGCTACAACAACCCTGTCGGTTCACAAAGGCCGCATGGCGCATTCGCCATGTGATGTGAAGCAATGAAGAAGCGTGAATTCGGTCAGATTGACATAGAAAAGAAAATGACAATGCGAGTTTACGATTGTGGGATTGAAAATATCGCGTTTTAGTGTTTGTATGAGGGTTGATTTTTTTTTTCAATTGAAGAGCGAACGTAATTTTTTAAAATCAAATTGTATATTCATTCAGTCATTTTATTCATAGTCATTTTACATAATTTTATTTTTAAAAAAATTACTACAAAAATGTATTGTTTGAAATTTTTAGAAATTATTTTTGAGGAATTTGTTTTTTTACAGTGACTTATAATATTTTTGGTAAGAACGTGAAAAAAATATTTTTATTTAAAAATATATAAATATTTAGTGAACAAAAAAAATTTAATATATTTTGTAGGTAGATAATAATCATTTTTAATTTAAAAAAAAATGTCGATGACTTTAAAAAATACTAAATGTTTTTTCTTTTAATTTTGAAAACCAAAAACAAAAAGACTTTTAGACCAATTACCATAATTGTGTTATAGCTCCCACACACATATTTCTTTAATTTAATTTAATTAAAAAAAATATATATTATACTTATATTTTATTCCCCAATCGTTGGGATGAAACCTGAATTTTTCTCTTTCGAGATCTTGACTTCATCTAAAAAAAAGTGGTCATCATTTATTTGTTCTTGGTTAAAATATCAATTGAAATTAAACAAAAACCAGTAAAATAAAAATAAGAATTGTACATTTTCAAACGATTTCATTTTAGTGAAAAATAATTAAAGAACCGATATTGATAAATTTAGCGAAAAGTAATTATACTTAATATATTAAAAAGATAACATTTTTATAATTGTGACTAAATGTTATGCAGATGAGATTATATAAATATTCTTTTAAATGAAAATTGTGTTGTCTTTTAATTTACTCTATGAAATCTTCTGTTCAATTCTAAAGCAACTAAGGAAGTAGTGTCATTTTTTTAAATTGTCAAGTGTCGCCATCTGTTGCGGAATAACTAATTTGGGGTTTGATGAATGTGAACAACTAACCAGACTTGTAGAAATCTGTTTTCAATATATTTATTCATAAACGTTTTAAAATCATCCAGGACAGAATTAAAAATTAAAGATAGCTATCCTTTTTGAAAGAAACCGATATTGATGAACAGTTTGAAAATATTTTTTATTAAATTTATTAAAGAATAAGAAAATTATTTTATGATTTATATGCAAATCATGTACTTATGAATACGACCTCTTTTATTTCTTATCAATGTTATGGAACAATTCTGGTTACATCACTACATAAATGTATTTTTTTCTTGTTGATAAATATTTTATCATTTCTTTACACGAAATGATTTGTCATCCAAAGAAATTGCAACTTCATTGTGTCAACGACATTTAACAAATTTAAGGTTTAATTTAATTAATCATCGAGATTATATTATTTATATATTCAGAGCATTTATATTTTTAAGTCATGTCTCAATATTACACTTTAAAAAAAGGAGAGAGAGAGAGAGCAAATATAAAGTATATTGTCGTTTAACTATTTAAATTATATGGTATCTATAAGTTTAATTTGAATTTTTTAACCATTTATGGTAGTATTAAATAATTGTGAAGTACAATAAACAGCACATTTTACTCAAGTTCCTATTTTTTTTATAATTTCATAGATATTTTGACAGAGGTTTAGTGAGGTCCCTGTTTTTACACGACCTTTCGAAATTTCGTCTGTTTGTAAATTTGTTTGTTTTAGTCACGTCCTAACGAGCTGTTCGATTTTTTTCAAATTTGGCATGAATGTTCTTCGAAATCATTAAAATCGAAGTATATGTTTTTAGATTTTTTTTAATCGCGAAGTCTACTGTTCCAAGATAGTTAAGTCATTTTTAATGCTCCTTTTCAAATCCTTTAGCACATGACGTTTATAAAAAAAAATACTGTTTGCAGCGTTTTTATTAGATTGAATAGCAAACAACACACCTGAATAGCGTGCACCTGGACATGTACCTGAACAATAATAACATGGAACCGGTTCCTATATTCTACAACTTTCAGCCAGCTGCTGCTTATCATAAGCAGGTGTTGCGCGGCTTGAGCCCGCTCCCTTCTTTTTTTCAGTATTCAGTTCAGTGACTTAATTTCTCATAAAAACTACGATACTTCAAATCTTATTCACTTTTAACACAAGACAATTGGTGTGTGTTAGTAGGCACTATAGATTGAAATATAAACCTTACAGGAGTCGACTAACGCCTTAAATGCATTGTGTTCAATTAATTACAATTTGTGTTCCATTAACTATAATTAAAGTTATAAATTTCCAATTCTTCTACTATAGTGAGTTTTAAAAAAAATACGGTATAAATAAAACTATTAATATTTTTTTTAATATTAAATAAATCAATCACAGCAAAGTATTAAAAATCTGAAATATACCTGAGCAAATTGGTATTATTTTAAAAAGTTCAGATTTCGGCCGTTTGGATTTTCTGATATAACCTATTTTTCGATAAAGAAATGTGTTCTTCTTTGAGAATTTTATATAACTCATTACTAGATTTTTCGGTCAAAGTTAAAATTCTTACAAGATTTCGTTCGCTAGTTTGAAGTAGAAGTTAGTAAAATTATTTTGGAAAAAAAATCACAGGAATCTGCAACCTGGAACAACGAATACCCTTGCAAATGATTTAATTTTTTTTTATAATATTGTAGTGATATGTTTTAGTAAACGAATACGTAATTTTAAAATAAAATTAACCATGGATTTAGTTTTCATTAAAGCGGAAAACAACCATCTTTTTCACAGATACACTAAGAAATTTAATCTCTACGAATCTAATAAAACAAAATCATAATTATTTTTATATGTGATATTTGCAAGCCTTAGAATGAGGAGAAATTGCCTGAGAATGGAACACTGATTTCCTTTGTAACTTAAAATAAAGAAACTAATTAAATAGCCGTAAGTAGCTCATATCAAACAAACATTCGAAAAGAATGAGAGCACATCCTCAGAGCAAAGCAACCTCAGAATGGGGAATGCAACAGGATATCCTTCGATAAGGTAACACTAATTTCGTGTTTACATATCCGTTCCAATCTTGCATCCCGCTGCCGATAAAAATGTCCACAACTGATAACCGGGCTGTAACATCGAAAGTGTTGTTAAATATGCACCCGATTTTGTGTAATTTCGTGACTTTGGATGAAGTTACTTAGTGTCAGTGTGGGCATAATGAATCAGATTTTCATTGGAAAGAGACGCCATTTTCTACCCGTATATGCAAATGTTTCCTGGAATATTGAGCAGTTAATTTTGATGAATCATGTAATTTATTCCGGAATTTTAGGAGGGGCGAGGTGAAGATTAGGAAGACACAAGGGACGGGCTGTCACTAGAAAAAATACTTTCGAGCATGGATCCTTCATAGTAGAGAAAACATAATGTTATAATCTCGCTAATATCAAAGTGAGGCCAACATGTATGACCTCAGACACGAGGTTAAGTACGTCATTCCCTTCATAAATTTTCACTGTTACACATTTCCCAATTCATCAAGCCAATCGCGAGTATTTTTTAATTCCATAATTTTGAAAAGAACTCACGTGTCTGAGGCCATTCGGTCTGAGATGATGGTTTCACGATTATGACGTCATATTCGCTCTACTACAGTCTATTCATGCTCGAAGAAAAATATAGATTTTATTATCGAAATACAGATACTATTATTTTTCCATTTTTTTATTTAAAAAAAATAAATACAATTTTTAAAGATTGATAGTCAATTAATATTTAATGTAGTAATATGCAGTTTTATTTTTAGTTGTGATAATAAATATTGAAGTAATTGTTAGTCTTATTTTTTATGAATTAAATTGATGACGTGGGTGCAAGAAACAGACAAATCCACTTTTTTTCTTATTTGTACTTTTTTACTTAGTTCTATAAATAAAAAAATCATCTATCGATTGGTGTAAGAACCAGACACTTCTAAGTAATGGCTATAGGAGCTGTATTTTTGCATTATGTGATATAAGAAACGTTCAATATTTTTCATACTCACTGAACAATTTAAAAAACTATAGAGCTGTACGGTTCTTGCTTACACCCACTTCCTAAATTGACTAATGTTATTATTTAAATACACTTTTAATCTAAGAAAAATATATACCCAATATATCAGCAAGCGTTCAAACTATCACATGAAGGATTATACAAATTAAAAAACTCTATTAAAGTAGAAAATAGAAGAGTAATGTAAACATATCTTAATTTTGGAGTGTATTTAAACATTCAAGATTTCAAGAGATCGATTAAAAAAAAAAATTAAAAGTTAAATTGTGAAAAGTCCATAAACTTTTACCAACTAAATATCCCTCACATAAAACTTTAATTCAACCAGATCAAAATTTATTTTAATTAAAACGACTCTATTCTGCGTAATTTCAACGCGAAAAATAAATGATTTTCAGATAAAGATATTACTCCTGCTTCCATGTCTAATCCCCGGAGTAGGTTTATTTACCTAGTGCCCCACCCACCCAGACATGTTGCTCACACATACTCCCCACCTGAGCGCGTTCGCGTATACCCAGGGATCAAAAATGACTCACGATGTCGGATTACTCAGCTGATCCGACAGATGAAAGGTCGCCGCTGATTCACCCGACTTTCCCCGTATGCGTCGTCCTGTTTATACATTAATGGACGCCACTGACGTAATGCTGAAATTAAACAGGGACTGAGCTGGACTGTGAGGATGTTGAAAGGCGTTGGGAATTTTTAGTCTTTTCTATATTTAATGAATATATTTAGTAGAAAACTGCAAAATGTTGAATTGAGATGAGGAGGATAGAGCCGATCTTAACAGTATGCTATTTTTCATTGAGTTATAATATCGGGAAGCCACGGGACCCCTTGAAATAGATTTTAAGTTTTTTTTTATATTCCATTATTATTTCCATTATATATATATTTTTAATATTATACCAGTTCATATGTAATTTCTCACTATTCTTTTTATTAATAAACGAAAAAAGCGCGTTATAATAAAAAACTTTTATTTTTTGTCTTAAAATTCCTTTTTATTTCTAATTATTAATAATAATGTCTTTTTTTTATTAAAATCCGTAACAAAGTGACGTATAATTTCGGCAGATTACAGCAATAAGGATTGGTCTTTAACAGAAATAAGATAAAAGTGCTCTTTCTTCTGACGCCTCGTTTGTATTTCAAGATTTTATTATACACATTGTCGCATTACTTCCAATCAACATAGGTTAAATTTACATCAATCGTGCTTTTTTTCACGGAGTTATAATATCCCCCGGAGTTAATTAATAGAGTTATAGGATCCCCTAAAAGTGTAACGTAGTGCTTCTATCCTGATACCCCATGTAGATAACTATAAAACTTTTCCACCACAAAAGCCGAATAAATAATTTTTTGAAAATATTTAGGCGTTTCCTTGTTAGCACGGGGCCCCACTTAAAGTGCGAGGTCCTGTGCAAACACACCTGTGGCACACTCCTAACGGTCACACTCCTAACGGTCACACTGTGAGGAGGGTCATATCAAAGAGAAGTATTCCGAAACTTATATGAAATGTTGTTCTGAAGAATTTTCTATGATGAAATATAAATAACTTAAATTAATGAGCTAATAAAAAAAAAGGCAACTGAACAATTATATATATATATATATATATATATATATATATATATATATATATATATATATATATTTAATAGCTAATTTGTTTTCTGTCGCATAACCTGTTTATCCATTCAGACTTTCATTTGAATGCTTTGTTTCGATTGGCTTTAGTTGAATCGATTACAATAATTCAGATAACAGAAAGACAGAATTATCATTTTCAAAGAACTTTGAAAATGATGTAACTTTTTAGGAATTGTTTCATATACTTTCTTTTTGAACAAGTAGTAGTAAACTTATTTATAAACGAGGATAAAAATAAAACCGTTATGGGTTTACTCAGCATTCTGGACGTGATAATAAACAAAGAGATTTTTTCGAATACTTCTTCGTAATTCTTATTTCTTGGAAATTGTGAATATTATCTCAATTTTAAGATTTGTTATATATGAAATGATCCAGTTATCACACACATAATTTAAAAAATAAAGCAATAAAATATTTGGTAGATTCTCTACTTTAAAAGAAAATAGGAAATAAAAAACTATTTTTAAGTTGTTCCTTAACCTTAGGCCGTACACGGACGTCTGACCATGGTTTAAAAATACGAGGCATCGTTTCCGGGTCTTTCCTTCGAGATAGGCTCCGAACCGTCGCCAATAGCCCACAGTGCAGCTGTAGTGCGACGTTATTTAACAAAAACAAAAACAAAAACAAGCATTATTGTCTATAAGAAATATAATTCAATTTTTCTTCTTTAATTTATCACAGCTGTTTTTTAGAAGAGTATGTGTTTTTGTCTACGCTAAAATGATCACAGCTACAGTAGGAAACTACCATCCGTTAATTTAACCTAATCTGAATGCTTTAAATGTGAATATCTACCAAGTTATGCAATACGTCATTAGAAATGCATTTGTAGATATTTTAATTATTCTGATGTGCCGTAAACACATGACATCAATCGATGACTAGTCTCTTTTGAAGTAAATGCATTTTTATTAATAGGTAGTCTTTACCTTTTATTGCAACATAGATAATGGAGATTTACCCACTTGTTTAACTGCTTAGGTATTTTCTATTTGAGATTTTATTTTTAACCTTTGCATTTAATGATTTCCTTTCATTTTTGTTATTGTGCCAAATTTTTGTGTGTCTTTTTTTGCTTTTTGTCCCTTTTCTTTTATGTCTTACGAGACTATAAGTCGCAGTGCCGTATCGACTAATTATTTTTTATTGCTGCAAATCATGCATTTTTAAATTAGTATTATTTTAAAATTAAACATGATCAACACATCATAATTTTCTTCTATTAATTCTAACTGCTTCGACGTTATATTTAGAATTTACGTAAATTTGCCTTTATTAAAAACTTTGTGACCAGACAGTCTTTAAAAGTTGTGAGGTCGAGTGCAAAAGTAATTTCGGGCCTCACCAATTTTTAAAATAATACACTCCCCCCCCCCCCCCCCCAAAAAAAAAAATGGTAACTCCAGTTTTACAGTGTAGAAGAATATATTTCTAATGCAGAATCTCTGGGCACAACACAATTTTTTCATGGTTTTAAGAACCCAATGCAAAAACTTTTGCTTCCTTTATCTCTTTCTAGAAATTCCTTGTAAAAAGTTTTGTAGGATTAGCATGAAATTTCAGCTTCTGTATAATAATGTTTTTTTTCTTTAAAAAATGTCAAAACATAAAAATATCTACTCTCCATACAATGAGATAGATTGTACCCATTGTATGCAAAGCGTTTTGCGCTGAATAAAAGTATTTTTCAATATTTTGTCGACCCAACAAATTTGAGAAAAGTGGTCTGAGTGGTTACAGTGGTTTCCAATCTTTAGGGAGCCGTGGACAACCGTGTTGAAAGTTAGACATTGCGTGGACCCGAGTTAAAATAGTTAGACATTGCACAGACCACCACTTTCTATTAACAGTAAAAACATTCACGAACCAAATATACATGTAATTCAAGTTTCAATAAATACTAAATGTTTTAATACTAAAACAAAATCTATTTATCTAAATTATTTCAATTAGATTAGGTAGCTTTTGAAATTAATGAAATCATGCGTATTTATTTGAATTCAAATAATAGTGATGACAATTGAATTACATTTCATCAAATTCTATTTATTTCTGAGGGTAATACAGCATACTTTTAAAAATGTATTTAAAATACACTTTTAAAACTGCAAGTAGAAGGATCTCACATTTTTTATTCCAAAAATTCATGTTTAATAAATGCAATGTATTAACAGATCCACAATACAGACTTCAGAAAGAATTTTTAAAAACTCTTTTTCCCAAAAAATATGAAAAATAATTGATTCGTGATTAAAAACCAATTGGAAAAAGGTAAAGAAAAAAGTATAAAATGGATTACCAAAAGCTGATGAACAAAATGTTATTTATTCTATATTAAAAAGCTGTGATTTCACAAGGATAGTGAAGACTATTATAGAAGGTGCGCTTGTTTTTCGCTTTTTGAAAGTGGGCAAGGAAAGACAAGTAAATGACGTCATTTTAGCTCCGCCTTACTTTTGACGTCATGTTAGCTCCGCCTTACTATCGGTTTTTGATCATTCTCATTGGCTGTGTGTTTCGATGTAAGATTGCGTATTTCAATAAAAAAAATATTTCGAGTTAATAAATTTTATTTTATTTATTTAATTATATTAATTACATACAGAACTCCGCTTTTTTTTTGTTTATTTTTATTTTCGTTTTATTCTTTTGATCAATCGACGATCATACGTTTTTAATACTTATATAGCTACTAGCAAAAGTACCCGTTCTTCGCACGGAAATAAATAAAATAACGACAAATAACTGAAAATATATACATTTCCTCTCCTGCCTGGGATAATCGCATATACCATTTTTGAATTCTTCTTTAAAAAGTGATAAAGCTTTTTTTTATAATTTAAAATATTTTTATGTTTAATAAATTAGAAGTTAAAAAAAAGTAAAAATATCTCTATACTACTTGGTTGCTAAAACACCGATAAAAATCGAATAATTTCTAGTTTATCTCTCATAAGGTATGGAATTTTAAAAATTAAACATTCCTGCACAAAAATATTTTTAGAAATTAATATGAATTTCTTTTCGGTATGGGTATACATAGTTACTTTAAATACCATAATAAAAAATGACGTTTTTAAAATCCTTATCTCCAAGTGGAATAAGTTGATGGGTATAAATAATATACTATTGTGTAGACGAAAGTCAGACGTTTCGTACATGCCGATTTTTAAGCCATTCCCCTTTTTGCGTTTGTACCAGGTGAAAATAAGTGTGAATAATTCAACGTGGAATTAGCCTATATGGATAAATGACATACCATCGTGTAAAGGAAGGAAGGCCGTTTCAATCATTGTAGTCCATTTATTCTCTCCCCCTCTCAACCTTGTACCGAGTAGGGGCCCAATACAGCGCGGTCTGTACATAACCGATTTTTTTTTAACACGGATGCCGCAATTTATTTGTGAAATGACTATAATTATATTTTAGTTTACAGTGCTTACTTTAATCGATGAAATTTTTATTACTGTTGTCATCATTATTGAAAGATAATGTGCATTATAACAGGTATTTTATATGAATAATTATTTACATAAAGCTATGATTTTTTTTATCTAATGAAAAAAATATTAAATTAAATAATAAACTAAGCGCTATGATCTTCATTTTTATATTATTTTTAAAAATAATTTCATCAAGGAGGGTTTCATTAAATTGCAGTTTTAAAGGAATAACTTCAAGCGTGAATTTTAATTAAACTTCTGAATCAATTTCGATATTGAAATGATCTGAAGCTGCATGGAAGTGAAAAAAGCAGCAGAAACAGATAACATAATTTTTTAAAGCTGACCAAATTAATAAATTTGATAAAGAACTTAAATGATTTAACTTTCAAACATTCCGAATTTCCCTGTTCCCAGTATTGCAATTTTGATTTGATTATTTCCAAATGCCCGTTCCAATGTATCGTTTAGGCTACATCTTTGCAATATCTTCAACCAAAAACTTGTGTATCTAATTAATAGTTTGCATTTTTGTCCTCAATAATGCAGAACATAAGAATGTAAATTGCAGCCAGAATAAACCTAAACGTTTTTTACAAATAAACTGCCTCAAATTCTTTATCAAAGTAAGAATAAAATTAACAGCCCAGCATAAATACTCAACCAAAAATAGTATGTTTTGAAATACTACACAACTTTCTTTTACTACGCCCTGCCCATGTTTTAAAGAATTCCCTTGAATAATATTATTACAGAAGAATAACCACCTATTTTAATTTTAAGTTCATTTTTTTTATTTACGGATCAATTTATTAAAAATTCGGTATTTACTCATTTTGTTAAACAATTTTTCCTAAAATTTTGATTTTGTGATACTGTTATTATAGAATTCGCATCGAAAAATACCTGTCATACAAATATTTAGTAAGTTTCCACAGCAAATTACAGCCAAGGCGCACTTCATCCAAAGAATACACTGTTATAACTTGGCGATAGTTTAGCAAACGGTGCAGCATATTATAATCTCACCATGTACTTTCAATAATTTTACATTTAATATTTAATGATCGCCATTCAATGTTTTAAAAGGAAATATTCATTGGCACATTAAATAAAATATTTTCTAAATTAACAGTTGGTATCTGTGAAATTTTATTCTTTAATAACATTAAAAAGTCTAATAGAGTTGAAAATTCACAATGAAACCAAGCTTCGTACATTTAAAAAAAAATACTTGCATAAAATATTTTTCAAATAAATAAAATGGACGTTCATACACAAATTACTCGCATTTTGGATGAATTGTTCTAAAGTGCGATCTAAGATAATTAAATATACTTACAATAAACCTGTATAAAACAAAAGAGATAAAACAATTATAACATTTTAATACAATTCTAAACCATTTCTTTAAGATAAAATGCTGGTTGTTTTAATTTTTGAATGGTTCCGTATTGTAGCAAAAACCCAATGTATATACATTTTTCAATAATTATTAAATCAAACAAAACCTATGACATCGTTTTTATATTGCCAATAACGAACAATTTTATTTTAAATTGCATACGATATTTTCATCCATGTTAAGTCAATGGAATCCATTAAAATAGTTATAACATACGATTGAAACATCGTACAAACTTAAAAATTATTACAAAAAAATTCTAATTTTTCAAGTAAATTATTCTATAAATTTTATAAAGCTACGTTTTGTAGTTATGGAGTATTCCGTGAAAAGATCGGCATTCTAATTGGTTTATAATTTTTTATATTATATTTTCGCTTTTCTCCGTTGATTTTAACTGATTTTACTGTTGCCACTTCGTGAAACTTTGCTGACGCACGCTAAAAATTGTCATAACTTTCGAATGGAACATCGTAAAAACCCGAAAATAGTCACGTTAAAATTCTTATTTTTTTAACTAACTATTCTGTGAATTTCAAAGCTCTGCGTTTTGTAGTTACGGAGCCTATTTTGTACTGACAAACAAACAAACAAACAAACCAACATCCGGACAGATTTTGGAGATTTCAGCTTTATATATAAGATTTTGAACTTAATTACATTTTATTTTTAATAACTTTATTTAAATCTACTCATGATTTTTCTTTAAATTCAGATTTTGATCACGTAATTCCGTTTCATTATAATTAGATTACCTTTATGTTCACTGTTCAATTTGGGAGATTCTGGTGTTTTTGTTGGGGTTGACCGTCCTTGTTTTGTCATGGTGTGTTTGGGGATTTTGGGGTGAGTGGTAGATGTTGGGTGGGTGAATGTTGAATGACGTGTGAGTGGTTACTGTTAAATTTATACTTAGTTTAATTTCGATTTTTATACTTAGATCTCAGCTTAGATAAGTGGGTTACAGTCCGTCAATGGACCCAGGTACCCAGGGATAAAATATTTCGCAGTAGTAGTTAATAAAAAAGCTACCGATTCAATTTTTTTTTCACATAAAAATAGGAAATGTGGTAATTTTTTATTTTGTATATTTTTTATTTGAGAAAACCGCATTATATTGCTTATTGAATATAATTTAAATATAAAACTTGTTTACTCAAATATTTCGAATATGGGTTATTTAAACAGGAACTATTGTTAATGATTTAATGGAATGTACGGAATTTAAGCACACGAGCAATTTGATTTGTTTAATATGGATTTTTAAATGTGTATTATTTTTTATTATAGTTATTATAATATAAAGTTATTTTGATTACGTAAGCAGCGAATTACAAGACAATGTCATACAGATAAAGACACGAAAACTAAAAAAAATACGCCTAAAGAAAGAAACGTATTTAAATAATATGGGATTATTAAATCGCCGGTAGATGTGAAAAAAATCAGGCATGGATAGGACCGGAGCACGGCTATTAAAGTTTAACGTGGAACGTCATTTCAGCAGATTGTAGACATTGGAATTGGTCGCCAACAAAAAAACTCGTCAAAAGATAAATAAGCGTACGGCCCGTGGCGTCAGATCGGTCGCCGCAGATACAAATTCTTGTTAATTGTGCTATTTCTAACAAAATTATATTGTCGGAATGAATCCACCCAAAACCGTAATATGGTGTTTTTATTCTGATACTCCATGCAAGTGATTTAAATATGTTTCACGTCAAACATAATTACGTGATTTCAATCACTTTTGGAAAAATTGCCTAATTATAGTTTATTTAAGATTACAATAGAGGAATTACATTATTAATAGCGATATTATTATTAATTAGCGATATTTATCCTATATAGTTGTTATAAAAATTTAACGTAATTCTAAGAAAACAATGAATGGCATTTTTGTAATGCAATGCACCTAAATTTTACAAACTAAAACTATTTGCAGTCGTTTTTTCTGATACTTAACTTAAATCAATAAAACATACCTTTTAATCAAGGATAGTGAAGACTATATATTATATATATTAAAAAAAATTATCGAATTTAACAACGTAATTATAGTACAAAATTTAATCTTCATATGTCATGACAGTATTCTATATTTCTTGAAATATCGCAAACGATTTTGTTGAAATATTGTGCTTGAAACATTGCAAACGATATTTTTATGAAGTTTAATCTGAAATATTTTCGATTTATTTGCTGAAATAATAAAAGTAGTAACCAACATTTCGGAACATTCAAATTTTTTTACACCTGATTCAATAATATTTAAAATTTTAAAATTATACTTATCAATTAAATGTTGAAATTATTATGTTATAAATTATCTAAATTGCAAACGATAGTTTATCAAACACGTAGCATTCATTCATAAAAACTTTATGTTCTTGACTTTGTCTTTCACATTATTATGGTTTAAATGTGCACTTTATAAATTTAAACAAAGTGCAACAAAAGTTTCGATATGGATTATAATCAGAGGGGTAAGTGAGAATAAATTTATATCATTGTTCAAATTATTCTATCGAATTTAAAGAAATTAAAGCTCTTAGAACATAAGACTAATTTTTAAATATGTCTTTTGCCAGTTTTAGGGAAACCGAAAGTTTTTGTTATAGGATTTTTTTTAATCCTTCACTGATTTTTATATCAATGTACAGATACATGCAAATTAAAACTTCCAGTCGCAAATGTAATTTTCTCAAGTAAATGTTTATTTTTAATAAGAATAATGTAATTGTTTACAGAATCATCAGAAATCGAAATAATGATAAGAAAACATTTGCATACAAGATTTCTTTTCGATGTGATTGTAATTATATATATATGTTTAAATTTTGCGAATATTTATTTACACTAATTGTTTGTTAAAAATTATTTGAAGGTTAAATGTAACTTCAAATAATTTATCCAATCGGCGATAGCTTCGGTTGTAAAAATTTAGGTGAACATATCGGATTAATTATTATAGCATATGCATTTTAAAATAATGAATTCTTTATAATTTGCAAAGGATCTGTCTGTAAATTGACGGATGAGAATCAAAGAAAAGTCTGGGATGATGGAAAAATGCAATAGCTAGCAGCACCATCAACCAACGCACGCGCATCTAGTTCAGCCTTGCCATTGGTTCAAACGAGAGCATTAGACACGCCCACAGTAGGCGAGGAAGGCGTCACTATAACGTCAAATAGTTGCTCTCTCCGCCTTCCGTCAGGCAGAGCGAGTACGAGCACACCTTATATATATATATATGGTCTTCACTATCCTTGGTCATTAGGTTGTTTTGGCATAAAACAGAAAACGTTATCGCACAATGCACGACTTGCTCACTTTTTTTTTTTTAAGAGAAAAACAAACATTTTAATTGTTCAAAAGTTTTGCGGACCATTTCTTACCATCTCGTGGACCACGATTGTGAACCATAGTGAACCAAAGAAAAATCGAAATTGCCTATAAGTAAACCCTACTCTGACGTCACATAAAACTCTCACATACCCTAAACCAAATTAAAAAAAAATTGAACTGAACTGAATGTAGTCCATGTTTTCATTTTCAACAGTCTACGTTACTTTCCTTTCAAGTTTCAATACGAAAGGGATTTTACATTATATTTTGATAACGATTAATTTATGTGATGTCTTTATCACGCGAAAGAAATGCGGCCAGAGCCTGATGATGTTATGGTAATGCTGTTAACAGTGCAAACAATATAAACACATAAAAAAATCTTGATGGCTTGGAACATGTTGATAAATGTCAATAACGAAACTTTGAAACTATTAAAATGAGTACGAAACTGTTTTCCATTTCTTGTTGAAAGTATTAGTAGCTGAATAGATTATTTTTATGCAGAATATATTTTATTCTACTAAGTTTGCTCTATAATTTCTTGATAAGAATTCCAAGTTTATTCTGATTGTATTTTAATTTAGTTAATTTTCACTGCCACAAATTAAAAAAAAAAAAAATCTTATGCATTTTAACCTTAGATTGAATCCGAATTCTGAAAAAAAAAAAAAAATCCAAATGCTTCTAATGCACATTTTTAAATATGTACATTGATCTTTTAAGGAGTTAAGTTATGAATGTTTTTTTTCCCTTCAAGTTAATACACATTTGGTTCATGAAGTCAATTCCTAGGAACTTCTTTTTTTCAGGGGGGGCTGAATTTTTTTTTCAATATATATATATTGTTATACAATATAAAATAGTACGGAGTTGCGAGCTATTAAACAATTAAAAAACAATCAATGCTTTAAATTTTTACAAACAAGTGTTAACTTGTTAAATGTTTTAACTTGTATCTGTTTTTGTTTGGACAGCTTTAGAATATAAAGTAACCAGGAAAAAGTTCATAGTAATTTCAAATGTCCGTATTGTACTCTAAAATATGAATGTTTTCAGATTTGAGGAATTCGTCTCTATTTAACTTTCTTTAACAAAATGTAATTTTTTATAAGAAGAAATTTCAACTATATAAGCTGTTTAGAAAATAGTGCATGAACCTGATGGTTTTATTATTTCAAAGGGAATAAATTATTGTAAATACGATTATAATTTATGAAATGTCCATATATTTTCTTTTATTTAAAAACATATTTTTTACATTATTCTTTAAAGCTTTAGCGTTGTAGAGATTTATATAAATACTTGAAATTACGTTTATTTTAGATGCTTAAATTGATAAATTTATAAGTAGTTTTCAAACTAAACTTTTATATTTATGCTTTTCTGACATTTAAAAAGGACGTAATAGGGCAAAATCAAAGTAACGGACGTACCTTTTGCAAGAATAATAAAAATGTTAAAATTATTTTACTCCTCAGTTATTAATTGTAGGTAAAAATTTTGGTATGTTTAAAAAGAGCACAAAATTGCCTTTCATAGTGATAAAAAATTTCATTCTCATGTGAAAATTAATTTGAGAAATATACATTTTTGAGCATGGTAACGGACGTACTAATTTTGGACATGAGTTTCACAAGCATGCTAATTGAGGCTCAATTCCTCTGAATTGATAAATCTCTTTGACATATATATATTTTTTTCAATGATTTTAATGTACTAAGTTAAAAAAACAATCGCAACATTTCGAAAAAAATAATTTTATGATGGTAAAAAAAATTATTTTGTATCGGTAACGGACGTGCCAGCAATGGTAACGGACGTACCTCTTCCAAATTTTTTTTGAAAATTCATGTTCTTTTCATAATTTTGTAAAGAATATCAATAATACACAAAAGTTAATTATAGGCAAGAATTTTTTACATATTAAAATAATTAATTTAACAAGATAATTACATTAATGGCATAATAATAACATTAGTACAGGTAAAATAGATTTTTCTTTGACAAAGGGTGTGCATACACAAAAATTTGGGAATAACCTTGTTAAGGCACTAGAAATGAAGATTCAATGAGTCCCCAAATAATAAGGTTGATTTACCATATTTAGGGAGGGGGGTAAAGGGGGTTAATTTTTAAAAAACTCAAATGCTGCTTAGTGTCTACGAGATCCTGAAATTAATGCTAGCGATAAAATATATTGATTTGTTCAACATAGGGCTACGAAATTGGTTTAGGGTACTTCAGGAATTAAAAATATAGACCGACTTGATCTTTAAACATGTATACACTCAATCAGACGACTGGAGAAGACCTTATTCAACTATTTAAATTTATTAAATCAGGTGATGTTGAGGACATAATATTTAATACAGCCGATGGGACTAGAGGTCATGTGTACAAGTTACACAAAATCAAGAAAGTAGAAAGCATTATTTTTACAATAACATAAATTGAATAGTTTGCCTGAAGGTGGTTAATTTGTCAGGAGTAGCTGGTTTTAAAAGACAACCAGATAGACATTGGGAAATTGTTCCGATACGATAGTCTGTACTTCGTTGGCAGTATTTGTGTACACTTGCATACAAATCATCTTGATATTTTTTAAAGTAATTCAAACCATAATTAATTAACCCATCCACACTCACGATCATTAAAAAACTAGTAAAGAGCCAAAAAAGTTATATTCTGGTGTTCTGTAATTCAAGTATATGCAAGATATTCATAATATTCAGAGATTAAGAATTATATAATATTCAAATATAATTAAAAACATTTTGGTATTTTCAACACCTAGCATGCTTTAAAAGGTGACACTAGCCGATTGATTGAAGTAAATGAAAAAATTCATTTTCTAAAAAACTGCATTAATAAGCAATAATGTGTTTTTTAAAGATTAACTATTCAACTAAAATTATACTCTTTCCATGTTGTTATTAAACAAATATCATAAAATTGTCACATAGTTTTTTTTAGTAGAATTGTTACACACAGTTCTGCATTTTATTTATGATAAGATTTTAAAAAAATACTATTTTTAAAAATAATTAGTAGTTTTAAATTTTGTAATAGAATATGTAATGAACTGATAAAATGTATAAGTTTATTTGTTTTATCGAGAAAAAATTTACTGTTAAAATGCATGGTTTTTGGTAACGGACGTCATTTTTATTATCATAATATTCTTTTTCTTGAAATGTTGTGATTGTTTTTCTAACTTAGTACATTCAAATCATTGAAAAAATTATATATTTGTCAAAGAGATTTATCAATTCAGAGTAATTGAGCCTCAATTAGCATGCTTGTGTAACTCATGTCCAAAATTAGAACGTCCGTTACCATACTCAAAAATGTATATTTCTCAAGTCAGTTTTCCATGAGAATGGAAATTTTTATCACTGTGAAAGTTAATTTTGTGCTCTTTTTAAACATACCAAAATGTTTGCCTACAATTAATAAATAAGGAGTAAAACAATTGAAACATTTTTGTTATTCTTGTAAAAAGTATGTTCGTTATTTTGATTTTGCTCTATCTTTAAAAATAATTAGTTTTAAATTTTGTAATAGAATATATGATGAACTTCTAAAAATATAAGTTTATTTCAATCAGAAAATAATATAAACACTTTTAAATTGGTTTTATCGAGAAAAAATTGACTTTATGAAAATGCATGGTTTTTGGTAACGGACGTACTGGTACGTCCGTTACCATGATTTACCCAATTATTTTTTTTATATAAAATTTCTTTTTAAGTATAATGTTACTTAAGTCAAATAAAAAGTAAACCTAAAGTTTCAAGTTTTTCAGTTCAAAAATAAAGTTGCAGCATCAATATAAGCCAAAAATAGTAACGGACGTACCAATAAGATCTAGAAAAAAAAATCACTAGCATTTTTAACCATACCAAACAAGTTACAAAAATCTTAATATCAAAGTTAGAACCCCTAACTATTATGTAAACGAAACATGCTAAAAGAAGAATATTGTTTGATATTATCCCTTTCACTTTTATAGTCCAATCGGTATCAGATATGCACTGCATGCTTCTAAGTGAGTGAGACGAGTCTAAACATGAACTTGTGAACCAAAAAGTACTTATATTATATAAGCATGGAATACATATTTAAAATCTGCAAACTGTCACCTTTAAAATGAGGTATCATTTATGTATCTACTGTGATTTTCAAATTTAGAGAAAAAGTTTACTTTGATGTGATTTTGCCCAATATAAAAAAAAATGTATGTGAGCCAGAGTACTGAGTACAAAAAAAATAAAATTAGATATTATTGTGAAAACATATAAATTTGTCATTTTAAATATTACTGAAATGAAATAGACCATAACTAGTATTCTATTGATGCAATAAAATAATTAGCAATTTAGACTTTATGTAAAAAATAATTTTCCTTACACTAATTCTACAATGATATTTCATTTATTATATGTAATTCAAGATTAAAATGAACTTCAACTTGTTTTTAAACATAAGCATATGCTTAGTGTTATTCACTTAATAGTGTATAACAAAACTAAACATCATTATAATTAGAGTTACTGCCAATTTATAAGCATAATTACAAAACATTTATCGTTAGAAAAGATGATATTACTTTTAATTGCTTTTAGAATATAGAAAAAATTACTTAACTGACAAAACAGAGGAATTTGCTGACAGAAGAAATCTACTACCATTCGTTTGTAAAAAGAAATGCTTTCTAAGATTGCTGTCTTTACACTAAAAAAAGAAACTGTAATGTGGTTGTAAGATCTCACCAGGGATTTTTGTTGTTGTTGCTGTAGCCTTTCCATGACTTCGACCCCTAGGGGCAAGTTTCAGAAAAGCCTATATAGAAAACTGTCTAAACAACCCTACATGGGTCATTCACAATGGCGGGATCATCAATCAGCTAAAATCGACTATAAGCGGTGAGAGCCAGTAAATTACAAACAAATGGGGACGAACTATACAATTCCCAGCTTTGGTCGCCATTCACATGTCTTGAAGATGAGCGTACTACCGACATGGCTGATCGAGTAACCAGATGGCGGTAGACATTTTGCAAATGAAGTACAGCTGTTGACGACAAACAGGTAATTTTCAGGTGTTTCTCACAAGAGGTGACATATGACTAATGATATGTACAAGTCGTCTTCGATTGGAAACAGTTGAGAAAGAAACTCATTGTCCTCCTGTACCTTTCAAAGCAAATTCCTTTCACTTTAAAACACGTTTAGAATAAATAAGAGGCGCTTCCTTTCGAATGCCTCTTTGTAGGAATTCTCTCTTTCTACGATTGGTTTTTTCAGTATTTTTTTAAAAAAAATAGTATAATATTAGGGGGGCCGAGCCCCTTCAAAATAATTCCTGGGGGGGCTCGAGCACCCCCCCAGCCCCCCTACTTCCTACGCCTATGGTCACCAGTACCATCATCAAATGTTAACATTCCTTGCTAATTTGGTGGCCATTAAGTTTTGGGATTTGCTACACTTGCTTTTGGAAGTGCATGGAGTTCTATAAAAAATCATTTGTACAACCTGATATGTTATATGTTTGTGTGCACAAAACAAAAAATTAAAAAGATAAGTTAATGTATAGTTTTGCTATTTATCACTATCATTATACCTCCATTTTTGCTTTATTATAAAAAGTTTAGTTTTGTACCAACTAGGGTTAATTCCTAGTGTCCAGTGACCTCATCAAATGGGATTTGGCGATAAATGAGTGGGCGATAAAGTTTATGTTTTGGTAACCCTTCTTGATGGCGTGCTAAAATATCATGTATGGCAACCCTAAATTTCCCCCTCGCGTTTCAGAACTAGATGCGCGGGCGTTGATGCTACAGCTTAAAAGTTCTATCGAAATACCCCAAACAACTGCCCGAGGGATTGCCTGTAAGCACCATGATCGCCCGGTGGGACATTGTTATCTTCGAGATAGGAACCGAAATGCCGCCAACAGCCCAATATAAAGCTCTAGTGCAATGTTAATTAACCAAAGCAAAGCTTCGAAATCAATTGTAAACCGTCGCCATTAGCCCATTGTAGAGCTCAATGGGACCAACGCAATGTCCGCCATTTTGATTTGGCGACAAAAAAAAACATTTTCGGCCTTGGCGACAATTTTTGGACTTGCTGACAATGGGGCACCGTACAATAGGAATTTACACCAACTAGGAAATTTTAAGAAAAAAAAATGTAAAGCACTTTTTTCACTTTTTATTTGAAGTTAAATTTAAATTATTATTCAAACTGCCTTAATAAATTCATTTTTTCTTATATTAATTGTAGAATCAAATATATATTAAGAATGTGTTTATCTCTATTTTTTATTTGAAATCCTTTTTTTTTGATATTACATTATAATTGTTTTGTTAAATGTCTCAATCGACTTTTTTCTATTTTAATTATAGATTCAAAATATAACATGCTATTTAACTTCCCACATTACCTAATGGGTTGTGCATGTGGAAAGGAAACCATTGAAGTCAATGGAAAACCATACACAATTAAAACAAGAATTGGAGAGGGGTCAGTATACAATTTAATTATACACAGCTATAAGACAATATATAAAATAGTAATTTTCCAATACAATCAATACATATAAATTACTTTCCAGTGGTTTCAGCATTGTGGATCTGGTTCAAGATCAGAAAAACCACCGATCCTATGCTCTGAAGCGGATCCAATGCCATGGCAAGGAAGATGAAAAGAGTGCTTTGAAAGAAGCGGAATATCATAGTCTTTTCGATCATCCAAATATCATCGAGTGCATTGATGTGGCTTTGGTCGAAAGATTTGATCGTCTCCATCCGAATCACAGTGAAGTTAGGTTGCTCTTACCTTACCATAGGGTAAAAAACATTTGTAGTTGCTTATTTTATAAGGAATTTTGTGTTAACAATTTTTCAAATTATTCAATGAAATATAATACGATAATACATCTGTTGTTTATGATATACCTCAATATTCACGACTTGTCTTAAATTTGTCGACATACCTTAGAGTCTTTCCATCAGGGGTGTTTCACTTATTGTAGATGTACAGCCAAGAGTCACAAGGAAAAATTATTATAATTTTTTTTATAAAACCTCATTCATTTAGTTATTAAATATAATTAGTTTGTAATGGGGTGGTCACTTCTACTCCTGATTCTTTCTCTCGGGCTTTTACTTTAGCTTGGTGGTTAAAGTATCGGTGTAGCATGCACAATGTCTATTCTGGACATCTGCTATGTTACGCTGGTGACTTGTATGTGATATGAAAGCCTGCACGCAACCTTCTGATATGACTTCTATTAAAGTAATTTACAATATAGCACTGTGCGTTTAGCAGAGGCTTGGAATTAAACCTGGGACATTGTGCATGCTATGCCGATGCTTTAATTTTAAAACTAAAGTAATTATTCAAACTGGAGAGAGAGTATGGGATATATATGAAGTGACCACCATAGTACCCTTCCCCTCAGTGTGTCAGACGGAGGAATTAATTATTGATATCCGCGAAGTATTATCACATGGGCAGTGGTTGATACCCATGATGTGTTATCCCCAATGTTGACTTTGGTGTTTGTTTGGCAGTCGCCAGGAATCGAGCCCGAAAGAAGGTATTGGATACCCTTTAATCGAGTGAATAGAAGCAGTTTTGCTAAATGTGTTACCCTGTTGAATGCAAAAATTATACAAAAAATACTATATAATCTCAGATATTCGAAGATCAAACAAATTCACCATTGGACTAAAAATGGTGCAAACTGTGACTGCACCATCTTTTTATCATTTTCCGTTATTTTATTATGAATTTTTAACAATTTTTGGTTATTTTTTCAGGTGCATATAAGCATTGCTTCTATTTAACTAACTTTCAACATTTAACATTAAAGTCGTGATTTTCAAAAAAATTCACATACAAGTGATTTGGTAGCTTGAGTTTCTTCCACAATTTTTAAAGGAGAACTCGAAATGTTTTACGGGATGTGGGAATGGGTCTGAACTAAAAAAGCAATTAAAAAAATTCTAATTAAGTTTGAAGTTATAAATTTTGTTAAACATTTAAACACACCTCACTCATTGAATATGTTGTAAAGCTGTCTCAGTGAATAAATAAAATCTCATTAACTGAAATCATTGCTTCTTGCCTACACTATCTAAGGAACTTAGAACTGTTCTTGCACTTTCTCTGAAAATATGTTATTTTCTAATCCTTTATTTTACTGAGTTTTTACTTTCATTGTTCAAATAAATAGGTTAATTATATAAAAGTGAAATATATGAATCAGAACTATGAAATTTTGTAAATCTCGTTTTCTACTATTTTTTTAAAGACTATGTTCCTGTTAGCCTTTTGAACATGTTTATTTTGTGTATTTAGCCAAAAGAAAAATATTGTTTCTAATGGAAATACTCATGTGTCTACAAATTAGATAATAGATTTTTAAAGATTTGTTCTATTCTGTAGCTTATGGTTTCTCATTTCCTTCCAGAAAGGCACCCTACAAGATGAGCTTACTATCCGATCCAAGAACAAAAACCATATTTCTGAAGAACGGATTCTCAGGATTTTTCGCCAAATGTGTGAAGGAATCAGGATCATGCATAATGCTCAACCCCATCCTCTGGCACATAGGTACATGCCAGAATTATCACACCTAACATTTCTATACTTAGATACAACTTCAAAATTTTATTTGGGTGTAATAACATTTAATTTAATAAAGATAATTTTTGCAGCTTTTCTAAAATAAAGTAATTTTTGTTGTAATAAAAAATGTTATTAAAATGATTTATAGATAGGGCTACCAGAAATCCCATAAGCCAACCCGGTGATATTCATTGTATGTGTCACTTCTTTCCAATCATAGCAAATGTTTTACTATGTGAACATGATGTCCAACGTTTTCTCAAGCAGTGTCTCAACATGACCCTCCCGCAAGAAATATTTCCGGTAGGCAGGACCGAATTATCACGCTTGACCAGAGGGATGAGTGGTTTTCACAATGCTCCTAGAAAGTTCCTAGGAGGGAGCTGAGAGAGTCAATCGCACCAGCAATAAATAGGGATATTTTATACTGGCAATGGGGATTTTCAGAAGAAATACTGGTTTTTAGGGAGTCTGTAAATGAGACTCATATGTATGAATGATGGGGAATCCCATGACTTGAGCATGCCCAGGATGTTTCCTGGGACAAGTACGAAAAATCAGGACATCTGGTAGCCCTATGTATAGAGCATGTGATTGCTTTGGAACATGTTTATAATTGTTATTGGCATCTCCACGTTATATCTAGTAACTTTTTATAAATTTGTTAAATTGTATGGCACATGTCAATTAGAAATTTTTAGAAGAAATACTAGGTTTTAGGGTGTCTGTAAATGAGGCTCATATGTATGAATGATGGGGAATCCCGTGACTTGAGCATGCCCGGGACATTTTCCTTTACAAAGATAAAAAACTGGGATGCTTGGCAGCCCTATTTATAGAGCATGTGATTGCTTTGAACATGTTTGTTTATAATTGTTTGACATCTACACATTATATCTATATTAACTTTCTATAAATTTGTCAAATTGTATGGTACATTTCAATTAAATATTTTTCGTTGCATCCCTTAATTGCTTTTAAATATTTATAATTAATATTTATTTCATAAGATAAATTATATAGGTTTATGTAAATAGAACATTCTTATAATTGTTTAATCAGTTTTTATATATACCGTGTTTGAGAGTTATCTTTTAGAATGTTATTATTTTACTTTGTAGGGATGCCAAACCTGCTAATATTTTAATGAGTAACGATGATTCCCCCGTTTGGATGGATTTTGGTTCCATGGGTAAAGCTAGGCAAGAGATACGTAAAGCAGCAGAAGCTAGGCTGCTGCAGGTAACGCATTAACTCTTTTGGTTTAACTAAAGAACATTGTAATACTGAAGGATTCTCATGACATTCGCCAATTGAAACTTACCTGGCCGCAATTTAATTCTTCACAGGCCGATATGTAGCATTTTGTATTATGTACGAAGGAAAGAAGGAGATGGAGTGCACTCAAGTCCAAAACCGTTTAGCAATGGGAAGTAAGCTATTTCTTAAAAAGTAGGGCTTGGCGAAGTATTTGGAGAAATTCCAAAGCTCTACTTTGTTCTATTATTTCACAATAATTTATTTTATAATTTAACTTGTCTATGAAGTGAAAATAATGGAATTCTTTATTGACTTAGTCTGCATCCCAAAACTGCATAAATAGTCATGTTTTAAGTTTTTATACTTTGAAAATACTATGTTAAATAATGCAGTCCTTGTTAAAACCCACGTTCAGCTTGGTTTGTTTAGACCTAATCTTTCGGAATGTAGACCAAGGCTGCAACCTTATTTCACATGAAATATCGCTAAATCACCTCTATCTTCTGCTTTACTCCGTGGTATTATGTAGTATGTTTTATTTATGTCACGCACTGAGTTTTGCTCTTTGGGTACAATTAATTACAAATAGTAGGTATTTGACTTTTTGGGAATTAATTTTGGCAATTAAAAAAAAATTCCAATTCGTTAAAAGAATACCTAGCATTTTCCTTATTTGTTTGCAACTTTTTTTTACAATTGCAATTTTAAATTGTTATTTAATAACTGTTATTGTTATTAGGGCTGAAAAATATAAAGTAATGTAACATGTCTGTTAAATATTTTATTTTTATTATCTTTAATCCAGTGATTCCCAAACAGAAGTCTGCAGACAACTGGTGGTCCATGAGAGGGTTTAAAATGGGTCTTTGTAAAGAAATATTTAAATTGAATTATTCCACTAGAAGATTTAAAAGGGTGTATTTTTCATTTTTATACCCATACTTTTACTAAAAGTTGGTTAAACAGGTGCAAGCATACACTCGAATATTCCTTAATTATTTTAAAATAAAAGCATATAATTAATTTGAAATTTTACCTTAAATAATTAATATAATTTAATAACTTAAATACGATATAATTTCTATGTTAATAATAAATGTGTAAAAAAAATATAACATTTAATATTTAATGTATATTTAGCATTAAAATATTCACCTGAATTTTATTTAGTGTTGTTGAAACATGGTGGTCCACTCCAGGGCCTATTTTAACATAGAGTTGGTAGGGATTTTTCCCTACCAGTGTGTAGAAATGCCCCACCGGAATTTTGTTTTGTTTAATCAATTTCTACAGTAAAAACATAAACTTGAATCTGTGGCATAGGAAAGAATGGCGTTAGACAGAGACAGATCCCCATTCCTGTGAAAAGGCCCAATTTGGACACTCAATCTCCTAACGAGGGAAAAAAAAGTTTTCACACCCTCCCCTCCCTCTCCCCCGTTAGCTATTTCCCATCCACAAAAATACTTTTGTTCGGAACTGAGTGGTCGAGCAGTTGACAATATATTTCGGACTGCCTACTGTTCAAAAACTTTTTATTGCACCATTCCTTATCAGGAACTCTTAAGTGGGCACCAGCTGTTTTTTTATAGCCGGGGAAACTCTTGGCATGCATTTGTTTTAAGGGATTAGGGCAGAATTATATGGCTTGGAGGTGTGGGGGTTGTCATAAGGGGTGGAAAAGTGTTTCAATAGATCCTTTTTTCAATAGATTTGCTATTTTAAGTACAAAGTTTTCATTAACATCTGGGGTTCTGCTTTCTGCAGAATTTAATTTGCCCCACTAGTTAAAATTCCTTAAAATATGCTCTGGTCCACTCTTTATCTTACATATAACTCACTGGTCCGGGGGGACACCCAAAGTTTGAGAACCACTGCTTTAATCTCTATTGCATAAATATTCATGATTATTTATTACATGTGTTCTAGTCATACATGTAGTTAAAAATAAGTTTTTATATGTTCCCTGTGCACATACATTATTTAATTAACTTTACTACAATCTTAATATTAATGTATAGTATTAATTTTAACTTACCATTAATATTAGTTTCTTTCTGATGGTTTGAATAATTTACCTGCATTTTGCTTTAACTTTTTGTTCTAAAATAGTATGCTTTGAGTTGTGTTATATTTAATGTATTTATATGTAGGATTTTGCCGCTGAAAAATGCTCCATGGCCTTTCGAGCTCCAGAACTTTTCCAAGTTGAAAGTCATTCCTCTATGGACGAAAGAGTTGATGTTTGGGTAAATATTTTTTTTAAAAATAAATTTACCATGTATATTTTTGTATGTCAAATGTTAAGTATTGATGTAATTTGGGACATGTATTTTCATTTTTTGCACCCAACACACTGGATATTTACCAGACCCATATCTGTAGAGTAGTTGAGCGTTTAAAAAAAAAATCTGATTTAAAAGTTTAAAATCTAAAAAAAAAAAAAAAAAAATTTGATTTTTAAATAACAAAAAAGCAGATTTAAATTCTAATCTTAATTAAAAAAAAAATCTGATTTTTTTACACCCTGCTTCCAACTATTAGATTTATTCGGTTGTTAAATTGCCTTTTATGTAAATTTTTTTCTGTTGAGCAAGTAAAACTCACGTTTGCGCATTCAAATTATTTGACGTGCAAGGCTTCAACGCTGAGTGCATTGGTTATGGTTGAGCTACATTTTGAAAATATTGTATATTTTTCCCTTCCCAATTAGAAAAATATTTTCAATAATATTACTTTTGTGCAAAGATGCATGTAGTATAGTGAATATCACATTATATAAATGATTAACATTGCATCGAGTAGCTAAGCAAATCATAGAGAAACTTCTGTTCTGTCTGACCTACACTTCAAAATGAAGATGGTTATCTATTCATTTATTATCCTATAAAATGGAACAAGAAGCCATTGATATAATAGCATAGCAAGCTGAACATTTAATATCAATAATTTTAAAGTAGCAAATTTATTTTCCTTATATTTATTTGCTATAAATGCATCATTTGCTTCCTTTTGGACAGAATTTAAGTATTAAATTTAATTTCTCAAATATTTTATTTTGTATCTTGTTCAAGCAAGTTTCAATATATGATACTAGTTTTTGTTCTTTCTCATTATTTATGCATATGAAACTGCGTAATTATGCTTAGAAATTATTCTTATCAGAATTGTTCTTAAACATTCTAATGTATTTAAAATAAAGTGAATTTAACTATATTTGTTGACACTTAAAAAAATCATATGAACAAACTTTTTTTTCAAAACTTCCTCATAGATGATTATACTCTTTCGTAAAACTTCCATGCGAGCTGTGTAAATTTTTTTACTCAATAGTTTGACATTATATCAATCTTGGTGAAAATTTTTCCTTTTGCTTTGCTGTAAATTCTATTATCGATTTATTCCCCAAATTTTCTTTAAACATATTGCATATTGTCATAATCAATATTTTATATACAACCACACTAGGGGGCTTGATCCTAGTCCCTTGCTATTCGAGTCCATGCGAATAATATTTTGTATTTAAATTGAAATTTCGCTAATTTTTGTTTGATAATTCCAGTCTTTAGGTTGCTGTTTGTATGCAATGTGCTATTTCCAATCGCCCTTTGAGGCTGCTTACCAAAGGGGTGACAGTGTTGCCTTAGCTGTTATGAGTGGTACACTAGAATTTCCTGAAAACACACCGTAAGTACATATACCTTCCTACCCCTCCTTTTACGTGTTGCAAATACCTATCAGAAATATGAATTAAACGTGTTTATTCTAGAAAAAATAATAGTAGGTTGTAGTTATGACAGAATAGTTACTAAACTAATTTATGTTAGTCATTTCAATAGAAGGACTATTTTTTTTATATATATGTTACCCTTTAAAGTATGTAATGCAGTTATTTCATAGAATACCTAGTTATTCCATGAAATAACTGATCGTGTCCGTTAAAGTGTGTAATATGTTATTAATTTGACACTTTAACTAGTTATTCTATGAAATAACTAGGTATTCTATAAATTAACTAATTAGAGACAGTTAAAGTGTAAAATAAACAATTTATCTAAAATGAAATTAAACTAATGATAGACAATTAAAATGAAAAAGAAGCAATTTATCTAATTTATGCAGCGTATAAATGGTATTTATGGAAACGTACCATAAAATCATTTGTTACAACAAGGATTACTAAAATGACACTTGGAATTACAAAGAACATTATTTACCGAAACATAATCTGAACAATAACATTTCTGAAACATAATCTTCCGAACATGATATATGGACAGGCTCCATACATTTGTGAATGAGAATTTGTGAATTGTAGGGGCGGAAGGTAAATGTATTTGTCGTGCGAGATATATGATATAGATTATTTTACACTTTAACGGGCTGCAGATCGTTATTCTATGAAATAACTAGTTAAACCATGAAATACAAGAGAGTTTTACACTTTAACGGACACGATCAGTTATTTCATGGAATAACTAGGTATTCTATGAAATAACGGATTTCATACTTTAACGGTAACCTATATATAAAATGCGATATTACTACATGCGTTGGAAATGTAGATAATAAGATTGAAATAGAATAAGTTAGATTTACAAAAATAGAAATGTATTTTATTAAAATTAAATTAAAAGAAATATATTATATTGCAATATTGTACATATAATGCTTAATTAAGTATATTTTAATCGTATTTAATTAAACTTTTTTTAAAAATGAAATTTTTTTCTTGTTATGTCATTTAGTTTTAGTTTCTGTGGTTAATTTTTTGCTTTTATAACATTTATACTTTATAGTTCCTTTTCATTTTTTAAATATTTTCTACTTTCAAAAACCCTAATAGAATTAAGATTTTTTACTAATTCCATTACATACTTCTTAATTTATTTGATACACTTCGAATAATGACTTGTTTAAATCACACAGTTGTGAAACATTATTTTACTTTATCAAGTAAAATTTGACTTGCTTTATAAAACAATGTAAACAGTGTTACAAACATTCCCATTTCCTTACAAAAACAATGATTTCGAAATATTTCTGTATTCATTCACTATTCATTCACTCTTTACTTTTTAGAGAGATTTCCTTTTCTGTGAATTTTGATTTCTACCAAATTGAGTATTTTGATAAAGCTTGACAAAACTTTTTCATTAAGTTTAAATAAGTTTTTTTATTCCTTACGAGCTCTAATGTTTCCATTTGTGAAATTATAATGATTATTTTTTTCAAAATAACATTTTAAACGCAAATATTTTGTAAGAGTAACTTGATTATTTTGTATTTTCGAATAGTCTTTTTTCTTTTTCGCATCTATGTTTAGACACAAAACTTTTTGCTTGATCCACTTTCCAAGCTCTTCAACCTTTAATTTTAGAAAACTTTTTTTAAATAAATATTACAACTATTTTACTGATATCTTTTTTGAAATTTTAACTAACATCAATGTTAATTTATCAATAGCTACAAATTGCAAAGAATCTCTTAAAAATGTAATCTCCCTATTTGAAATTTGTCGTTCATAGTCCATACTACTATAAAACAATGCAGAATTTGAGACAAATCAATCCAGTACAGGGTTCCCACGGGTGCTTAAAAGTCCTTAAGAACTCCTTATTTTTGGTTTTCATTTTTAAGAGCCCTTTAAAGTCCTTACTTTTTATCAAGAGTCCTTAAAAACTCCTTATTTTTCCTTCGCGACGAATTTGGAATTTTTGAACTAAACTATTTTGAAAAACTTTTTCTGACAAAAAGAAAGATATCAACTGATTTTTCTGCAGAAACTGCCAATAACAAATTTAAATCTTGTTAAATATAATCATTTGCAAATCAATGTGTTTGTGTTATTTTCTGTTAAAACTTGTTAAATTAAAATTTATATCTTTTACATAGATGCAGCTTTAAACCTTCTGATAGCAAAGTCCTAATTTTTTAAAAAATTATTTCTTAAGCTCATTTTATATAATGATGTATGTTGACATACCTTCAAACATTGCATTGGACGTCTTTTGTAAGTTAATATGAACACTGACTGCTTCAATTTGTCTTTGAAATTTTTCCACCTACGGAAAAATCGCGATAACAAAAGGTCTTTAAAAACTTTTTTTATGTCCTTAGAAAGTGCTTAAAAAGTCCTTATTTTTTATTTTAAAAAAAGAGTGGGAACCCTGCAGTAGTTTTAGAGAAAGTAAACAGGTTACGCCCATTGAAGTGGATGTTTGTTGCAATAAATTGTAGATTTAGGATTTGATGTAAAGTATTAAATTTGTCTGATATTGATCACTATTTTTTTTTAAAGTTGTGTATTAAAGTATAATTAAAATATAGATTTTGTTTACAGCTATTCCAATGGCATGCACAATCTAATTCGGTCTATGGTGGAAGTGAGTGCACTGCAAAGGCCGTTCATCGATGGTGTTCTATTTCAGATAGATTCTTTACTCCCTATAATACAAGACACAGTATAGCTTTTAAATTTTATTTCAAAATATATTTAAACCATATTACTTAGCATTGATGCATTTTTTTTAAAAATCACTGGAGCAAAGCACTTTTAAAGTCTGATATACAGGGTGCGTTCCATAAGTAATGCAACTAAATTCATAAAAAAATATTTATTCGATATATTCGTACAATTAGTTAAAAATCCTCAAAATAGCACCCTCCTGCGTCGATACATTTATGGAGGCGGTGTTTCCAGGCCTGGAAGGCATCCAGAAAGGCCTTCTCCGTGAGGTCCTTTAGAGCCAATGTAACATGAGCCTGTATGTTTTCAATCGTGTCCCAATGTTTCCCTTTCAGGGCTCCTTTTAAGTGAGGAACCAAAAAAAAAGTCTGGGGGAGCCAGGTCAGGATTTTAGGGACGCTGGGAAATCAGTGGGGTATGGGTCCTGGCTAGAAAGAAGGGTCGCGCGCTTCCGAAGTGACATCAAGGACGCATGGAAACTTCATCATGATAACGCGCCAAGCCTCAGCTCCTTCCATGTCAACGATTTTCTGGTCAGGACGCATACCCCACTGGTTCATCAGTCTGCTACAAGCCTGACCTGGCTCCCCCAGACTTTGTTTTTGTTTCCCTGCTTAAAAGGAGCCCCGAAAGGGAAACATTGGGACACAATTGAAAACATCCAGGCTCATGTTACATCGGCTCTAAAGGACCTCCCGGAGAAGGCTTTCCAGGATGCCTTCCAGGTCTGAAAAAACCTCCTCCAAAAATGTATCGACGCAGGAGGATGCTATTTTGAAGATTTTTAACTAATTGTATAAATATGTCCAATATATGATTTTTTATGAATTTGGTCGCATTACTTATGGAACGCACCCTGTACATATAAAAACTTGCTCTTAATTATCTATCAACTGGTCAACAAGTGCGTTCTTTGAAATTTGATACTTGTATGTGATATATACCTGGACACTATGTATATATTGTTAATACAGATAATTATATCAAAATTTTATGCACTTTTGATGTGTGTGTTGGTGCTACTTGACTATTTTATAAATAAAAGTTTTTTAAATGTGTACATTATCTTCTAGCTTTTATTATACTCAAACTTGTTTAAATAAAAATGTTATTCATCAATGATTTTGAAAGATTGAAGTTAAAATGTCTGAACTTGAGTGAGTATAGCTTAATTGTGTGTTAACATTCTTTATATTTCAAGCTAGTCATTATATATATAAAAAAGTATGCTGTAAAGAATTAAATATTTCATTTTATTTGTTTTCTTGTTTTTTTTTATATTTTAGATTTTATATTGCACTTTGTATATCAGAGCATATGATACAATATGTTCCGTTGATATTATCCATGTTCTCTATATTTCTTAGTAATGTACTTTCAATTATACCTTTAATAATATGTATTTTTAATTATGCAACTAAAATACATAAATGTAATTAATTTTTATTTTTGCAATAATGATAGTTAAATAAAAAAAAAAAAACTTCATATGTTTATGCCTAGACAGGCATAACTGAGTATTATGAAAAGTTACTGATTTTAACACAATGCGAGTGAGCTTTGGTGTACATTCAAACAATATCAAAATTTATATCGAACCCTCAAAACTTTGCTGATTTTAGAGGTTTCTTAACCGTCACCAATAGCTCGTTTGTTCAATTATATAGCAATTTTAAGGTACGAAATTATGACTTTGAAGTCCGCAAGATCAAATCCATTATAACCTCAACACTATGTTAACTGCTTATTGGAGTTCCAAAATTGTTGTTGACAGTCTGTTTGTGAGTTGCGAAAGACTAGTTTTCTAAAAGTATTATTTCCTTGGAAGATTGTTTATAAATTGTAAAAGACAAAAAATATACAAAATTATTAAATTGCAACTAGATTTTTATACACAGTGACACTTCTCTCATTTAAAAAAAGTATAATATAAATCAGTTTTGTAAATTTCCTTAACTCTTACTGGAAAGAAATTACTAATTTTTTTATACACATAGTTTTTATTATTATTAGAAGTGAAATGTTCATGTTAAAAAATAAAACATTGTTTTTTATTGTCCATAAAAATACATTGATCTTGTATTTTAATTATACCACCAAGTGGGCTTTATTGTTACATTTTGCAGCAAATATATCTGTTTCAAAGATTTGTATGCTAAGCTGTTTATAAAAATGTGTCATTACTTGCACTACTAAAGTCATATCTCAGCATTATCAATGTAAAAGTTAATGCACTATGTATGTTACAATCACTTTAAAAGTTAAATGTTAATGTGGGTTTTACACAATATTATAATATTTACGCAACAGCACAGATTATTTCGTATGCTCTTTAGAAGTTATTTGCATTTATAGAACTTTCTAAATATATTCATTGAAGTTTGATTCTTAAATATTTCTTTTGGGTTTTATTTCTAATATTTTATACATGTTTAAATTCATGTATAAAGAAACAATAATGGTTGATGATTGGCTATGATATAGTTATATAAAAATTGTATTCGGAATTAAATTTTTTTTTATATGTTTAACTATTTGTTAAGTTTATTATTATGTTAATTTTCGTTATTTTTAGAAAGTCCTCCTAGTATTTGCTTACATTTATATAGGGTAATAAATGCTTTAAATTTTGGAATAAGAACAAATAATTTTAAAGTGTTGATGGTCCTCCATTACTTAAAAAATATATTTTATACTTTACATCAATTATATATTATATTGCTATATGATTGGACAAAATGTCCGTTTATAATGAATTATATATATATATTTTAAATAACATCTGTTTTGAAAAACCTTCTACCTATTATTTGCAACTGTATAAGAATATTTGTGTTTTCAATGTTTTTACAATGTTGAATGTGGCAAAGTTTACTGCTCATCAAATTTTAAAATCAAGTTATGTTGATATATATATATATAATAAAACGTTTTTCTATTTCTAACTTATGTAATTATAAAGAACACAATACAGGCTTCAAACAAAGTATTTAAAGAATAGCAAAAAAATTTATAAAATAGCCAAATAATGGCCATCGTCCAATAATGTGTGATTACCCTGTGTTTTGACTGCTGTTCATGATACAAAAAATTTAGATTTTTAGTCTGGGTCATTTCAATTACAGCTAAGAAACCAGTTGAAAAGTTTATTAGTCAGAATAAACATCATAAAACATCACCCCCAAAACAAATAACATATGTTTGCTGTATAGCAATTAAAAAAAATAGTAAATTTTTTAAAAAACATTTTATATTACAATAGGTAAGAGGTCACAGTTTATATTATTTCTATATAATAGTTATTTTAGTATTTTATTTCATTTTATTATTTTAATGTTGATAAATGCTTTATTAATTTATATTTTATATTGTTTTATTTTAATTAAAACATTTCCATTTTAACTTGTGCATTATTTTTTATACCAGAAAAATGCGTATAAGTTCCATCGCTTTACTGAGTTAAATTCAGTTTCGTTTTCTTTTACGAAAAGTGTATGAATGTTTGACATTCGTATTTACATTTATAAAGCAGTTTTTATTTTAAAAAATAGGAATGTTTGGAATATAAGTCTATTCAATATTGAAAGACATGGTATTTTTAACAAATGATGAATTCAAAAAGATATTTATAATTCGGCCTCTAATTATATTAGATTTAAAAATAAGTATTATCATATTATTTTAAATATTAACTTTTTAAAAAGCTTATGAACTTTTATATATATATATATATATATATATATATATATATATATATATATATATAAAGTTCATAAGCTTTTTAAAAAGTTAATATTTAAAATAATATGATAATACTTATTTTTAAATCTCTTTAAAAAAAATCTTTAAATGAAATTAAGATTAAAAAAATATATTTATAAATTTCAGACTTGACAATCGTTCCACTTTTTGTGGAGTTTCTCTTCTTTCTTCAAATGAAACTCCACTGTTCCATGTAGTCTCTAGAAATTCTGTATTTGACTAATAATAACCCGAAAAATTGAAAAATGTCATCCAAAAGTAGGGGATTCAGCTTGAGTCAGTAAAAATTATAATATAATTTGCCTAAAATGGGATATTTATTGCTTGTTTTAGGTTGGATCGTGACCTCCGATTGGATTCGAGAAAACGCGATATACCGCAGCGAAATCGTACGAAAATGGCGCTATTCGTAAAAATAATCGAATTAACTTAATAAAAAGTATAAATTTTAATAAATATTTCATTAGTTTGTAGACGTTTTCTTTATTTTTATTTCTTGCCTTAATTATTCATTTTAAGAATAATAATTTAACTTTTGCTTCAATGATATGCCGATTTTAAAATATTCACGTATCCATTTCGTATTGACTCTGTTAAGGAATTCGCTTATTGGTCATTTTAATAATGCAACCGCAGCAAATGCATTATCAATCCTTTAAAGATAAATATGAAAACCAGTGATTAATTAAAAAAAAAAAATCGCAAAATCATGCGTTTTAATGTTATTTTTTTAAATATGATTTATTTGTATATAGCGGAACACTTATAAATGACTTAACTGTACAATGATGGCTGATTTAAATATCTATTGCATTATTTATTTAAATAGGTATTTCTATAGAAGATGCGATATGAAGAATTTTTAAAGAAATTTGATGTAGGGGGTTCATATTCCTTGGATTATACCTTTTAGTTGGTGGGACAGGGGCTAAGCAATTTAAATGTTTAGGGGGGGGGGGGGGGGTCTCAACTAGTTCCATGCCCATAATATTTACCAACATAAAACAAACTCTAAAGAGCATTTATGTTAATTAAGCAAATATTTGTTAATAATATTGAACATTTTGACAAAATACTATTGCCCTACCACGTAGTAAAAATTTTCTACCAGAATTTTTTATTATCTTTAGAAATTTATGCAATTTCCTCATTACTTAAGAAATTATTGATAATGAATGAATGAACTAATTAGCATAACGGCTGATTAGCATTAATTTATATTGCTAAATATTCTGGGAATGGAACTAGTTGAGCCCTCCTCACCCCCTTAATTTTTGAATTGCTACGCCACTGAGTCTCCCCTTCTACTCATGTGGTGGTGGTGGTGGGGGGGGGGGGGGGTGTTCCTCTCGTCCAGTTCTGCAGATTGTCAACCCTATGTTGAGTATTGTCATTCTTATCTGTGCCAAGAGTAATTAAACTTTGTCCTACTGAAAAAGATTATTAAAAAATCATCCTGTATATTGTTATATTATTAGAGAATATATCCACTTGAAATTTCAGAAGATTATGTTTGTTAAGATTGAATATCTGTATAAAAGTTTGAATTTTATAGTGTATATCAAAGCAAATATTTACTCGGCTCATTTTATATAAAAAAAAGTTTGAAGTTGCCTTTATATATTTAAAAGTATCCTTTTTTTTTCTGTACGGACATCAATAAACATTTTGTCTAATTTGTTTTTCACTCGGGATTTGTGTTCAATAAACAATAAAACAAAGTGTTTTGTATGCAAGAGAACTGCAAGGCAATTTTCCTCACTCCAGTCTAAACATAATATACTATTAAACGTCTATTTGTACATTTAAGAGTTAAAATTTAAAAAGTTTATTAATTTTTTATTTCTATGAAAACAGTTTCTTTAATTTCCCATTACAGAAGCGAGCCCCAGTTGCTCAGTTGGTAAGGCGTTCAGCTACTAATCAGAGGATTGGTGGTTCGAATCCGTGAAATGGACTTGACATAGAAAAGTAAAAAAGTAGCGATCTTGCGATCGGAGGGTTGCCAGCTTCGCTACAAATATACTAGAAAGTCGTCCAGAATATCCAACAAATTATACTGGCGTGTATACGGGACTGGTGCACGATAAATCTGATCGGGGTCCAAAGTCCCGAAGTCTATTGAAGGCGTTGGGTGCCAGTTCAGGTGTTTCCTCATCGTCTGACCTTGGTTCTAAAATAACGAGGTGCATGTATGAATGTATGTGTGAATGTGTATGTGTTCCCGGGTCTTTCCTACGAGATTGACCCCGAACCGTCGCCGATAGCCCACTGTGCAGCTCTAGTGCGACGTTAATTAACAAAACCAAAACAAACCTCGTCATCTGACCATGGTTCTAAAATAACGAGGCGTATGAATGTGTGTGTGAATGTGTATGTGTTCCCGGGTCTTTCCTTCGAGATGGACCCCGAACCGTCGCCAATAGCCCACTGTGCAGCTCTAGTGCGATTAACAAAACAAAACCCATTACAGAAGCCATATTTAGCTTTACTATAAGACGTTTCTAAATAATTTACATGCTTAGTGGCAGTCCAAGTTAAGCAATTGAAGCTAAGTTTTAATTGAAGTTAAAATTTCTTCAATATTACTTCATGCAAAGTTCTATTAAAAATGTACTTTGTAAAGTTTTTTTTTTGTATTGATTTTTATTGACATTTGTCTTGGTTTGTTCTCAAAAGTCATGTTTTGATTACATTAAAGGGTAAAATTTATTTTTAAAAAAAAGTAAGCCCTAGCGGGAATTTTCAGTTCTTTCAATGTTATTCAGATGGTATCTCAAAATGTAAAAGTCCTAAAATTACGAAATTAAGTGAATTTGTTAAGAAATGTTTGATAAATAAGAAGAATATATTTTTGTTTCAATACTGTTATTAGTTTATAAGTTATTTAATATTAAAGTCGTCGTTGATAAAATTTCGCTTACAAGTAATTTTGTCCGTCGAGTTTCTGAAACACTATTAAGAGGAAATATCCAATTTTTTTAGGAAGTGAACAAATAGGTTTGAACTGGAAATCCAAGTCAGCATTTTTTCCAAGTCAGCATGTTATAAGCGGTTTTTATCTGCATAAGACGGGAGAAAACTCAATCGTAATATGCGGATTATCGTTGTAACCGGCATTGTAATATTCGGAAAAATTAACATTGACTGCGATAGAAATCCAAACTTTGTTTGCTTTTTACATCGTTATATCCAGCGTATCGTTATACCCGGCATCATTATTAACGGATTTTACTATATCTGAATTAGAACCGAAATCCTGCGCGTACATACAAAATACATAACGGTCAAATTGATAACCTCTCGACTTGGCGCGCAATTTGGAGGTTTTAATTTAAAATTTCTGGCGGTTTTATTTTGGAGTTTTGGTAGGCGCGCTGTTCAGTCGGTTAAAAATATGATGCTACTTAGTTGAAATAAAATCTGATAACACTAAACACTATCGAGGAATAAACCCTACTCCTTTGAATGTAACTAATCTGAGGAGTGGTTGGCCGAGTCTTGATGGTGCTTAATGTCTTCAATAATTTTTTAAAAGGTGTCATCTCGACACGAACTTAAATTAAAAAAGTTACGTGTTTTTCACCATCCTGAAAACCAGATATGATCATTTACTCGCTTGTAAAGTATCGGTCTATGTGTGTACATGAAAAAAATAGTTAACAAATCAATTAAAAAAAATCCGAGATGATCCCTCTTCGAAATTTGCAATTCAGTTATATACAGAGTTACAATAAAGCATGAACTGAAATCACATTTTATATTTAATAAAATTATGATTCCCATAGATAGTACAAGAACAGGGTTCCCACGGTCCTTGAAAAATCCTTGGAATTTAATTTGGCGAACTCGGGGCCCCGGAAAAGTACTTGAAAATTGCCAAAAATGTGCGTAGGGGAGCTACTTTTCCAAATCTAACACGAAATTCCGGGGGTTTAAAAATTTCTAAATCCGAAATTTTTCCGGTGTATTAAAAATTTTGGAATGCAGAATTCCGGAATTTTTTTTTAAATTTTGTCAATTACAATTTTAAGCACAATTTTTAAAGTTTAAATATTTGTAGAAAGATATGGTACGTATTGCGCTGTTTTGACCGCTATACGCGAGTGTCAAGTGCAATACGGCAAGGATAGCCTTGAATTGGAGCAATTTCGCAGCAGAAAAAAAAAAAGAGACCGTTTTGTCCAATTTTTTATTCACGTGTATTCATTATCATAAAACACTTCACCATTAGAATATCACAGTTCGTTTATTGTTTTGGGAAGAATCGATGCTCAATTTGGAAAAGCAAAATTTCTCGAATATAGTATCTTTAACATGTAGAAATACTTGCGAACTTCGTCAAATGGGGATGATATGTCTCGAAAGTTGAGATGGTTAAAACAATGATTTCGTTGCACCTGACTAATAATACTTCCAAATGGCGCTCTTTTGATATTTTTTTTAATTCATGAAAATCTTGAAATTGTAAAAATTCATTAAACTCGATCTGCTGCGATCTTCATTGAAAGACTTTCAATCTTTTTGCATCTGATAAATAATTTCATATATTTAATTATATCCTATTTTATCATAATTTGCTTTGCTCTAATTAACGAAATTGTATGAATTTTTTTTTTAATCCGGAATTCCGGGTGTTTTTAAAATTGTTGAACGCGGAATTCCAGATTTTATTTTGTTTAAAAATTTCTCAAAAATTCAATTTTAAACACATTTTTTAAAGTTTAAATATTCGCAGAAATATAAGATGCTAATTGCGCGCTTTTGATCGTTGTACGCGAATGTAAATGCGAATGCAATATGGCAAGAAGAGAAAGACGTGATGGAGAGGTTTCGCAATCAGAAAAACATAAACTAGTTCCTGATTTTTTTTAGTCAAGAGGACTTCATCATTGGAAAATATCATTTTGTTTATTGTTTTGTGGCGAATCGATCCTCAATCTTGAAAAATGTAGAATTTCACAAAAATATTATAGCATCTTTAAACATTAGAAATATTCGCGATCTTCGTCATACCCGGGAATGTTTCACTCGAAAGTTGATAGTTAAAAGTCTCGTTGCATCAAACTTTAAAATTAAACCGCAACCTCAAAATTACGCTATTTAAAAAAATGTTTTGCTCATGAAAACTTTGAAATTGTAGATATTTATTAAACGCGATCTGCTGAGATCTCCGTTGAAATACTTTCAATTCAGTTGCTTCTGAACAGTGGCGGCGATTGGGTGCTGAAAGTGGGGGGGCAAGATAAAGGGGAAACAAGAAGTCCCCCAAATGGGGGGGGGGGGGGGGGGGGAAGGAACTAAAAAAATTTGCTATTATATTGCTATAAAAAAGCTATGGTATTGCACACTTGTATTTACTCACTATTTTGTGTTATTTGAAGTATACCAACTTAAAATACACAGTAAAAAAAATGTAATATAAATTTTTAAAAAAAAGTTTTCATACCATAAAGCTGATTTGAGACAAGTTAAAAGCTTTCTTTTTTCGTTATTCTGATTTAAAAAAAAAAGGCAAAAAAAGCACGATAACTTTCAGAAATACTATATAAAAGGGCCACAAAAACTGAAGTCCAATTTTCAGGAGTATAAAAAGTATGAACTGTTCAAAACACCTTAATATCACTTGGCTATTTTAGCTATAGACGAAGAGCTATGGCCCTAATTGAATAAAAAAAATCAACGACTGATTTAAAATCAAATAAATATCGATGGGAGTAGTCGTAAGTCATATACAGTTTGCTCTGTAGACTACAAAATGACTGTACAAACGAGAGTCATAATTCATATTCGGCGCCGTTTTCGCCTTTTTTTCCAATACTGTTTATATGTAAAACTGAGAAAACGTGGGAATGAGTCATTATGATGAGAGCCAGAAGTCCGATTTGGATATTTTGTAGATTTAATACGTAGTTACAATAAACTGTTTTCTTGATGTTTTCGAAATCAAAGCATTGAGAATTAAAAAAAAAAGCTATTAAATATTTTCTGTCATCATCTTTGAGAACATTCGCTGATAAGTAAAGTAAACAAATATACTTTTGTGGAATGTGTTTTAAAAATGTTAAAATCGGAGATTTTCTGACTAAAATAAACTATTTCATAACCAAACTATTTAATAAGTAATCATAAGTAAAATTATTAAAAACTATTTCTTTCAGAAAAACTATAGAAATTATATGGTTAAAAAAGTTAATCGCTTTGATTAGACTTTGCAAATGTATGTTTTGTTTTAACAATTACTGGTACTTTAGAAGCAACATTTATTAAAATATACTACTTGATTTAACATTCGAACTCGCAATTTGGCGCTCTTTAAAGCGCCAAAGTTCCTTACCGGGAGGTTGCAAGCCCGTTCTCCCATCGTCCGAACATTTGACGTTTGGAGGCGACTAGTGCACATTAAATCTGTGAATGGTTTGAACCTCCTGAAACCCCCTACCTTATTTACGTTCCCATGGTAGTGTGAGGAAGTTGGGGTTCAAAATTTTTCCTTTGTTAGGCAATGCAGTAAAACAATTGACTTATAATTTAGTTTTAAAAAGTCCAATATAACAAAGTTGCGGGGGCAACATACAAAATAGTGCGGGGGCAACATCCGAAAAAAGTGCGGGGGCAACAGCCCCCCCGTGCCCCCCCGAATCGCCGCCACTGCTTCTGATAAATAAATGCTTATTTTTCACTATTTCCTATTTCATTACGATTTGCTTTGCGCTACATAACAAAATTGCATTAAATTTTTCGATTTTTCAAAAATATAATTTATTCTCGAAATTGAATTTTGGGACTTGTCTTTTTGTGTAGCTTGCAATTCGTTAATATTTGTGTCTTTTTGTGTAGCTTGCAATTCGTTAATATTTGATTATATATTTTTTTTATCATTTGAAACTCCCTCACTTCTAACAAACACAAATGTCTCTTTGAAATTTTTTCAAATTTCTTATACAACTGTTTTTGTAAATTTTAATAATTTTGGTTAACATGCTTATAATAAGTAATCCCCCGTTTTTCAAATTTCTTATACAACTGTTTTTGTAAATTTTAATAATTTTGGTCAACATGCTTATAATAAGTAATCCCCCGTTTTTCAAATTTCTTATACAAATACAAATACAAATACAAATATTGACGACCAACAACAGGCTCAAGGCCCAACAAGGTTGGTCCATCTAGTACCTCTTAACTATCCCCCAATGCATATCTAACTTCTTCTTAAAATCCGTTACTCCTTTACAATTAACAATATTCACTGGCAAGTTGTTCCATTTGTCTATTACCCTATTATAGAAATAGTGTTTTCTCCCTTCCCGATTAAAATGGGATTTGTTTAACTTAAACCCATGACCTCTCGTTCTATCACTCATATTAAAATCTAAACCCTCCACATCTCCTTGTTTGATAAATTTGAATAGTTGAATCAAATCTCCCCTAACCCTTCTTTCTTTCAGAGTATACATATTCAAATTTCTTAATCTATCTTCATAATTCATGCCTGAGAACCCTTGAACCATTTTAGTAGCCCTGTGCTGAATTTTCTCTAACAATGCAATGTCTTTTTTAAGATATGGTGACCAGAACTGTACAGCATACTCAAGATGTGGCCTTACTAAACCTCTGTACAATGGCAAGATAATATCCTTAGATTTTGATGAAACACTTTTCCTGATGTACCCCAACATTCTATTAGCTTTTTTGCTAGCCACTGTACATTGATGACTCATTTTAAAATCCTCATTTACCAACACACCCAGATCGCTTACAATCTCACTATTTTTGATTTCTGCACCCTGTAAAACATATGCAGCCTTACTATTTTTGATACCCATGTGCAACACTTGACATTTACTGATATTAAAAGACATACCCCATTTAACAGCCCATTCTGATATTTTTGTTAAATCACCTTGTAATTGCTCTATTTGTTCCCCAGAATTCACAGTCCTCATAATTTTTAAATCATCTGCAAATATGCTGACCTTGCTCCCAATCTCCCAACTGATATCATCAATAAAAATAATAAATAAAAGTGGACCTAACACAGAACCCTGTGGCACTCCACTTTTAACTTCTGCCCACTGAGAGTAATTACCTTTAATTTGCACCCGCTGACTCCTACCGATTAACCAATTCCTTATCCATTGTAAAATTTCACCCCCAATCCCTAACCTTTCCAACTTGAACAGCAATGCCTCGTGGGGAACTTTATCAAATGCTTTCTGGAAATCAATGTATACTACATCTACACTGTTCCTTTTATCTAATTCTTCAGTAACCCTATCGTAGAATTTTAAAAGATTTGTTGTACAAGATCTTCCTTTCCTAAATCCATACTGATTATCTGACAGCAAGCTCTCTGATTCCAAAAATGATATGATGCTGTTTTTTATTAATGTTTCAAAAATCTTGCATAACACTGATGTTAAACTAACCGGTCTGTAATTACCAGGTTCACATTTTGCCCCTTTTTTAAAAAGCGGAGTGACATTTGCTAATTTCCAGTCTATTGGTACATTACCCGAATTATACGTCGATTTGAAAATAGTTAGTACAACATCTCCCAGTTCTTCCGCACACTCCACTAGTACTTTTGGGTAAATTTCATCTGGTCCTGGTGCTTTAAAAGGTTTAATACTTCTTAAGTGATAAACTACTTCTTCTCTAGTAAAATTGCATTCCTTAATAACCGGACGCATATTGTCCTCTATTTGCATGAAATCAGATTTGAAGTCCTTATTAAAAACTCCCATGAAAAATTCATTTAAAATATTAGCCATTCCTACATCATCTTGAATTAATTTGCCTTGATAATCTTCGAGTGGTCCCAGATGATTATTTCCTTTATTGTTTCCACTGGCGTAAGCAAAAAATCCCTTTGGATTATTGTTGATATCCCTAGCAAGTTTTTCCTCCAATGCTAATTTCTGTTTTCTACTGATATACTTAAACTCCCTTCTAGCTTTTTTATACTCCTTACCATCAGTGTCCCTACCTGTTTCTTTAAATATTTTATACGTCTTTTGTTTTAACTTAAACTTCTATTGAAATTTACTTCTATAAACTATTGAACGGGGAGTACTTTAAATATTGCTTTTAAAACTGGTTCATTGGGAGATAAACTGGCTTGTTTTACAATAAGAATTTTCAATATTTTTATGGCTTACAGTATGGTATATTTAGCCATTGTTTTTAATTGATATAATTGCAGTCATCCAGGACATAAAATATATTTATATTGTATAGTTGAATAAGTTCACGCTGTTTTCCAACATATGTCGTTACCTCAACTGTTTGCGTTAGTTTATGATAGTGACGCATCTATTTACAAGTATTATAAGCAAGCTTGAAATCCAGTGTATGTTATTTCGCGGAAGTGCAAACAACTTTATTTTTCATTGCGTTAAATATGTCAAATTTCGTGCCAAAAAAGAGTATTTGCGGGAAATTTTACTGCACTATTTTATTCAAAAAAAAATCTGCAGTTGAAGCTCACAGAATTCTTGTTGAGACTTACGGCGACCATGCTCTGTCTTAAACAACTTGTAGAGATCGGTTTAGGCGCTTTAAAAATAATGATGCTCTGGCGCACCGAAGAAGTTTGAAGACGAACAATTGGAAGCATTACTTCATGAAGACTCATGTAAAACGCTAGCTGAACTTGCAGAATCATTAGAAGTTGATCACACAACAGTTTCGAAACGTTTGAAAGCATTAGGAATAATTCAAAAGCAGCCGTACGAGTTGATGCCGAGAGACGTCGAACGGCGTCTTTTCACCTGTGAACAACTCCTTCACCGCAGAAAAGGAAAGGATTTTTGCATCGTATCGTAACTGGTGATGAAAAATGGATACACTACGATAACCATAAGCATAGAAAATTGTGGCCATCCATCAACATCTTCAGCAAAGCCGAATATCCATGGTTCCAAGCTTCTGCTCTGCATTTGGTGGGTATAGTTTATTATGAGCTGCTCAAACCAATCAGGGGAGATCGCTACAGGCTACAATTAGAGCGATTAAGCAGAGCATTGAAGGAAAAACGGTTGCTGTATGAGCAGAGACACGACAAGGTTATTTTGCAGCATGACAACGCTGGGCCACATGTTGCAAAACCGGTAAAAACCTACTCCTACCCCTCCCGCCGTATTGAACAGACATTGCCCCTTCCGACTACCATTTGTTCCGGTCGATGAGACATGGCCTGGCTGAGCAAAACTTCCGTTCTTATGAAGATGCCAAAAATTGGGTCGACTCTTGGATAGCCTCAAAAGACGTGTCGTTTTTCCGACGTGGAATTCAAATGCTGCCAGAAAGATGGGGACAAATAGTGGCTAGCTATGGACAATACTTTCAGTAACATGTTTTTCAATGATTTTTTAAAATAAAACATTAATTTTCACAAAAAAACAGCGATAACTTATTCAACTACCTGATATGTTATCATTCTTTTGCATTTTTATTAAATGTATTGATTTATTAATTTCATTTTTGTTCTACAATTAGAATATTAAATGAAAACTGATCTTGAGAAGTGTTTGGTAAAATACTTGGGAAACGCCTAGATTGCTTTGCATGTTATTCTAGAAAGTTTTACATGTGTTCAGAAAAATTTATGAGAACCCAGAATCATCCCTGGAGACTTATCATTTTGAGTAATAAAAATTAATTTTTTTAAAGAAGCTTTTTTTTCTTTTTTTCCTGGAGTAAAAATATAAATATTTTTTAATTTAATTAAATTCTACAATATAAAATACTTTATAAACTTTCGTGATTAGCATTCTTTGATATTTTCCCTTTTTATAAAATAACTCATTAAACATTAGTGGAGAGTAGAACCTTTTGACCATTTGCCCTGGTCTAAACTTTAAAAAGTTATTCCAACGATCACAAAATTCCTATAAAGTGTTTTATTGGCTGATTTCACACATTTTCTAATGTACATGTATATAATGATAAATTTCTTATTAGACTTAATATTTCATAAATTTAGGCAAATAGTGCAATATTAGATCCTTGAAAAAATTATATGGGTCCTTGAAAGGTCCTTGAAAAGTACTTGAATTTTTTCAAAGTAAAAGAGTGGGAACTATGAAGATATTAAAATCATTATTTTTAATATTCAGCACGGATAGTTAATTTTTTTTCGTATTTTTTGAAGGTCGATTGTTTATTTTAATCTATTTGCTGACTAAACATAAGTAACGTGTATTTTTTTTAACTTGTTTACCTGTATCATGAATAAGCCATTTAAATAATTCAAAATGTTGTTGCAAGAATATAAGATTGGAAACGGAGAACGTATTTCAGCTAGGACAGTAGTTTTTGTAAACTTTTCTAGGGAAACGAATTTCCATTTAAATGTGAAGCAAAGATGCTAGTATTTAAATTATAAATAAAAAAAAAACAATCTTCTGAATTTTCAGCGAAACTGCACTGGTAAGTGAATAAATATTATACAATATTTTTAAATTAATGTATAATTTTATTAAAGTTTGTTAAAATTTAATATTTTACTACAGAGCGGAAACATAAAATGGAAATCAGGGAATTATGGAATTTTTTAATTCTAGATATGCCAGGGGAAATTTCAGAATTTCACAAAAAATCAGGGACATTTTTAAATTTGGATCGCTGAAACGGCAATTATCGTCTATTTTACGTAGTATAGGTATTTCCCTTTTGTTCTGAAAAAGAAAATAATCTTTTTTAAAAAAGGAAAACCAACTTAAAGAAAATGTGATAAAAAGTAAAAAATATAATTTGAAATTTTACGACCAAGCTGAAAAAATTCAGTTATTTAATATCAATTTTATACTTATTAAAACTTTTCGCAATCGGTGCCAATATTTATGTATGATATTTATAAATTGTCACCAACTTCAAAAAGTTGTAATAAGTATAAAATTGATATTAAATAATTAAATTTTTTCAACTTGGTAGTGAAATTAAAATTATTTTCTACATTTTAGCGCATTTTCTTTAAGTCGGTTTTCCTTTTTTTTTTTAAAAATATTATTTTCTTTTTTAGTTTTTAATGTAGCAGGTGGCTTCTCCCCCTATTATTATTCACCAAGAAATTCAAGTAGCAACTTGTGCTCAACAATGTATATTGTAGAACAATCCCTATCAATGCCAATAAATGCTGGTAATACGAAATGTCATTGTTGTACAATAGGGCGGGTTGAAAAAACATTTTTTTCGATATCGTTATTCTAATAGTGCGGAAAGGGTGACCAGTGTGGTCAATAAACAGGCTGTAAATAATGTTTTGATCGGATAATATCTTCTGCCTCCTCATCGCACTTGAAATTTCGAAATTTGGGTAAAAAATGGCTTTTTTCGCTTATTATAGGAAAAATAATATTTTTCGAAATAGTTATCCTAATGGCACGGAAAGGGTGTCTAATATAATCAATAAACACGATGTAAAATATTTTTTCGATCAGATAATATCTTCTGCCTCCACATCGCACTTGAATTACCACAATTTTTTTAAAAAGTGCACTTTTTCATGTGATAAGAATACGGTTCGAATACTATTTAATAGATACATTTACACAAATACACTTAAAGATGACTAGATTACAGATGTTTGAATTCATTCTTATGGTCGAATTCATTGGCGGATACAGTGAGGGGGGGGAATTCATTGGCGGATACAGTGAGGGGGGGACACAGGGGCCCGTGCCTCCCCCCCCCCCCCTTCGGACAGGCCCTCTTCTTTTTTCCTTATGTAATCGTGGCAGATATAATGTAGGTAAAAACTTTTTTTATTTTACAGTTTTTGTCTACAAAATCAGTTAGTCAAGCATTAACAACCTTTGTACAACAACCACTATTTCAATATATCGTGCAGTGATCTCCAACTCCTTTGAAATAATTACACAGAGTTTTTACATAACTTATTGATTTTGATAAGAATGTTGTTCTAATGAATTCATCTCTATTGTTTGCCCCACATAAACCTTATAAGATGCTTCTGTTACTGTTACTAACTTTACACATCGTTCAACTACCTGTGTGTGAGATGGGAAGTGAACTATAAGTCCCATTTCGGGTTGTTTTTATCTCTCCAAATGAACCAGAATATGTCAGTGAACGGAGCATTGGAAGAAGAGTAAGAGTGGTAGATGACCAGTCAATCATTTCAGTACAGTTATCAGTTTCAAAGTTCAGATTTACTGGGAGAAATGAACGAACACCCCTCTCTACATCAGCTTTGAAAGGTGACACACTTACCTTAATTATGAGCCCTGCAACAAGCTCTCTAATGTACGATTTTCTGTCCATCACCATTATTAGCAAAAGGTTCTAAGGATGCGCGGAGTATGGGTGACGATAAATTGCTGCATCAACGACATTTTTAAGTTTTGACTAATATATTTTGATCTAGAGATAGCTATCCAAACAGGCTTATAACCATGTTTTAGGAACGTGTAGACTTTAAGTCGATCCATGTTGACGTGTAAACAATCATAACAAACCAGTGGCCCGTGGTCGAAAATGTTAGTGCAGCCGAAATCATGTGACCCCCCCCCCCCCTTCTTTGAAAAAAAAACTTTTTCAAACTTTCAAAAGCCATTTCTGGGATATTTATCGAAAAATCCTCAAACTTTGAGGAATCGATAAAACAAAAAAAATATAGACATTCGCTATCTTTAAATCTTACGTCAAATTCCATTATTATGGTATCCAAAATTTCAAAATATAACATTTTAAATTTCTTAAACACATCTTCGTGAGTTTGGAAGTCATCTTGTCTTATGAAAACAATTTCTGTTTTCGAATTCGCAATTTCAAAAATACGAATGAACGTGTTCTCATTATGGTTTTGTCTTATAATGTTCTGAATTACCTTGACTTGCTGAAGACAATAATTTATATCTAAAGATTTTTTTTGAAGAATGTCATTAAAACATCTGTTTGTTGAAAAATAAAATAAAAAATTAAAGATAAAAGTGTGAATCCAAAATCATTAAAATAATTCAGAAATCCATTTGTCCATCGAATTGCTCCCATTCACTCCCTCAACAGCCATTCCTTCCACAGGGTTGCGAAACAGCACTTATCAATACCGCCAAAGCTGAAACAATTATCGAGCCAAGGGGCTTTTCCTCCATCAGGCAAAGCGATCTAGAGATGCTAGTAAAATACTCGGTCCCCTCCCCACAAGTCCCGCCGATTCAAACACGGGAGCCAATCAATTCACAGAATTCCCAACTACAGCTCGAGTTGAAAAAATCCTTTTGAGCTGCGTTTGTGACGTCACAGCCTCATTTTAACGTGAAGGGGAAGTCATACCACGTGAGGTTGTTATGGCAACGATGCAGCCGATTTCTGACTTCGACTTTTAGCTGCAATTTTCATTGACTGAAGTATTTTTCCCTTCTGAATTGTGCATTACGGCAAAAAGGTTTGCTATTTATCGGAGATTTTGTTTACTACCGTAGAAATTTCATTTTCAATTATAATCTTCATTTAAGAAAATTAGTAAAATATCTGATTTTAGTTTTTGATGAATTTAGGTGCAGCCCGGCTGTACTTGCTGTAGTGGGCGAGCCGCCACTGTAACAAACTTAACTATGTGTGTGGAGAACTGACATATAATCGTAGTTCTCTGTTCGCTGTGTCATACAGCGCGAATGCGACAGTGTCCTAGGTTTCTCTTCCAATGCTCCATGATATATCCACTCAGTGGCGGCGATTGGGTGCTGAAAGTGGGGGGGGGGGGGAAAGATAAAGGGGAAACAAGAAGTCCCCCAAATGGGAAGGGGAGCAGGGGGGGGGGGGGGGGGGGAAGTGGACTAAAAAAAATGTGCTATTATATTGCTATAAAAAAGCTATGGTATTGCACACTTGTATTTACTCACTAAGGTTCAGGGGCATCTTCTAAGGTTTATGTGGGGCTGACAATAGAGACGAATTCATTAGAACAACGTTCTGATCACAATCAGTTATATGATTTATGTAAAGATGTGTGATAATTTCAAAGGAGAGGGAACAACACTAAATCAATATGGTGTGCAGTGATCTCACTGCACACCATATTGATTTAGTGTTTGTTGCCCAAAGGTTGTTAATGCTTGACCTTCTGATTTTTTAGACAAAAACCGTGCTAAGTTTTTTACCTACATTTAAATCTTCCACGATTACATAAGGAAAAAGAGCAGTGGACTTGTCTGGGAGGGGGGGGGGGGGGGGAGGGGTGCACGGGCCCCTGTCCTCCCTCACTGGATCCGCCAATGAATTTGACCATAAGGATGAATTCAAATATCTGTAATCTAGTCGCCTGTGAGTATTTTTTTTTCTTTCTGTAATCGTGGAAAATTTAATGTAGGTAAAAAACTTAGCACAGTTTTTGCCTATAAAATCAGAAAGTCAAGCATTAACAACCTTTGGACAACAACCACTAAATCAATATATCGGGCAGTGATCCCCCTCTCCTTTGAAATAATCACACAACATCTGTTACATAAATCGAAATCTTCCACGATTACATAAGGAAAAAAATAAGTGGGTCTCTCTGGATAGGGGGAGGGGGGGGGGGCACGGGCCCTTTTGTCCCTCCTTACTGGATCTGCCAATGAATTTGACCATAAGAATGAATTCAAACATCTGTAAACTAGTCCTTTGTAAGTGTATTTGTGTAAGTGCATTTATTAAATAGTATTCGAACCATATTTTTATCACATGAAAAAGTGCACTTTTTAACAAAAATAGCGGTAATTCAAATGCGATGTGGAGGCAGAAGATACTATCTGATCGAAAAAATATTTTACATCGTGTTTATTGATCATATTAGACACCATTTCCGTGCAATTAGGATAACTATTTCGGAAAATATTATTTTTCCTATAATAAGCGAAAAAAGCAATTTTTTACCCAAATTTCGAAATTTTAAGTGCGATGAGGAGGCAGAAGATATTATCCGATCAAAAAAATATTTTACAGCCTGCTTATTGACCACACTGGTCACCCTTTCCGCACTATTAGAATAACGATATCGAAGAAAAAATGTTTTTTCGACCCGCCCTATTGTACAACTTCTGTCAAACAATAAAAATATTTTGAAATCGAATAAATTGTTTAAAAATAACTTTTTTATAGTTGTTGTAGTACTAAATATCCCGTTATCCAATAATATTTTCATCACTTTGATATTAATGTTATTATTTTTTTACACTAATTTTGTCATTTTTAATATTATTTTTATATATAAGAACATATTTCAGTTCATTTGGCGATATATTTATTCATTTAGCGAAATTTGTATTTATTTTGCGATATTTCTTATTTATTTTTAGACATTTTGGCGATATTTATTATTTATTTGGCGACATTTTGGCGATATTTAGTCATTAGCCAATCAGAATGCTCCTCATAGGATACATACTATTAAAATTTTCAATTGTTTCAATCTTGAAATATTGCATTGTTACATGTTCTCCATGTTAATCCTATGGAAAGGTTTTTGAAAAATCATTACTCTAGGTTATTCCAGGTCTTTTGGATCTGTAGATTCTCAAACTAAAGTCGCTTCTAACATCGGAAAAATAGGTTATACACCCTCTTAAATATGTACAACCTCTTAATACGGAACAAAAATAGCTTACTTTTCCTATTTAAGGTATAATCTAGTTTATTTGGTATACTGACCCGCCCTAAGGCATATAGCAGATGACGGACGACGATCTGTCCGCCGCGACAGCAGTCGAGCCAATCCCTGCGCCCGAGCAACCCGCTACGTCTATTTAAGGTATAAGGACCAACTTTGCCAAATTTCAACTCCATTGGTATAAAGGAATTTGGAGAATTAGTGATGAGTGAATAAGTGGCGAGGGCTTTTGCACATATATATATAGATGAATGAGTGGAGGTTTTTGCATTTGTATATATAGATAAGCAAGTTAATACTCCTAATGTTTTATTTGTACTTTTGGTATGTATATATTTTTGACATTCTTTTTACTAAAACACAAACAAAGAAGAGGTAATTTAACCTGTGTTTTATTTCGATAAAAAGTTAAGTAGTAACAATAAAATACGTTTTATAAAACATAAAATAATCTTTCTCGAAAAAAGAAAAACCGACTTTAAGGAAAATGCGCTAAAAAGTAAAAAATAATTTTTAATTCTACGAATGAGTTGAAAAATTGAATTATTGAATATCAATTTTAGATTTAGTACAACTTTTTGAAATCGGCGCCAAAATTTGGGTATGATTTTTGTAAATTGGCACCAACTTTAAAAAGTTGTACTAAGTATAAAATTGATATTCAATAATTAAATTTTTCAACTCATTCGTAGAATTAAAAATTATTTTTTACTTTTTAACACATTTTCCTTAAAGTCGGTTTTCCTTTTTTCTAGAAAGATCATTTTATTTTCCCCTTTTTAGTTTTTAATTTAGCAGGGGGTTTCGCCTCCTCTTATTATTCACCAAGATATTCAAGTAGCAACTTCTGCTCAACAATATATATTGTAAAACAATCTCTATCAATGCCAATAAATGCTGGTTAAATGAAATGTCGTTGTTGTATAACGTCTGTTAAACAAAGAAAATATTATGAAATCGGATTAATTGTATAAAAAACTCCAGAAAATCGACATTTCCGGATATATAACAGTCGGATAACCGATTATTTTTTGCAGATTTTTCTTAAGTGGATTTTTCTCTATCCAACAAAAAAAGAATTTTCGAAACCGGACATTATTTTTTTTAAAACGGTCAGGTTAATTGACAATTTCAGGAAGTTAAATGCCAGATAACCGGATTATTTTAAAAATTGCTCCCAAGTGAAACATCCCCTATCCAACAACAAAGAAAAAATGCAAATATCTTAATTAGATCCGAAATCTCGCGCGGACACACATAAAAAAAATACATAATGGTCGAATCTATAACCTCTCGACTTGGCGGTTTTAATTAAAAATTTCTGGCATAACATTAATTTACGTTACTTTTGCAGAAATAATACGGTATCGTTTCAACCTTGACGCGTGTAACCAGTTATATGAGCATATTTCTAAAAACTTAAAGTTATTTCGATAAAAATACATTATTAGACGATAAAAAATATCATGAAACGTCTAACCGTTGATATGGACATTTCAAAGCATTTGCATTTAATTCGATTCATTAGAAATATTATTAAATAATAAAATCTGAAAAATATATCATTAACTGTTTCCTTTTTTTTAGCTGAACCTGATGTAATTGACGAACCTTAGATTATGCATCCGAACTTCTTGAAATCGATCGACAAAGCATGTCGGCCATTATCCAGAAAATTGCTACTTTTTCTTCTAACGACACTTGGAATAGTGGGATTCCTTCTCAATCGTCGCATTTCGTAGGTCAAGTTCCAAATACACTGATTGGACAAAATATTAAAACCACTTTTCTGCCAGAGTTAAGAGATGTATTTATTAAAAAACGGTGCTTGCTTACAATGTTAGTAGAAGCGTTTATTTTTCGAACAGATATGGCTGAAAAACGCTATTTATCGGACTTTGAACGTTAGATAGTGGGAATAGAGCGAATTATAGGAATCGGTCGTTAACAAAAACCTCGCCAGCCGAAGTACGAAGGTAAACCAAATGTTTCGTCTAACGTCATTTTTCACGAGTTGTTCTGTTTTGTTTCAATATATCTTAAGAGCATCTGTGGCTAATTTATCATAAAACGTGATTACATTTATGCCAATCGTGCTATTTGTTACACAATGGAACAGGCTATCGCGGACTGGAACAAAGTGTCGGAATGGATAAGATTAAAAGTTGAATTTAGAGTTTCTATTTTATACACGTAGCTGATTTTAAAGTTTTACGTCAAAAACATTATATTGAAATTCAAGGAACACATTGTTTATTGGACACCGTTTGGCGATATTTTTTTTCGGTCGTCAAAAGTAAACGCGATGATGATTGTTTGGACACGATAGCATCACGTCAGGTTTAGCGTTAGCTAACAAGAATAATTTAACATAATATTAATTCGAAATATTTTCAGTTATGAAATGTCACGCTCTTTTTAATAAATAAATTAAAAATGAATTAAAATAAGGATTATGGAAATAAACAGTTTAATTTGATTAAATCTTACTTGAGTTACGCAAAAGGGCTGTTACATGTGGCACATAGAACTTCAAATTTTAGGACTTTAATTATTTTACGTTTATTTAGTTTTTCTCTGCGATTAATTCTACTATGATTATATTCGAAAATAACTTTAGTGCATAAGTTATCACTGACTTAAGATAACAACGACAATGTATGAGTTGGTACTCCACTCTCCAAATTTGAACTTCACGTGGTCTCCGGTCACCAACAGTTTTAATCGCACGCATGTACCGTGCGCTAATGTCACAGTCCCTAACGACGATTTACTGTCCCGGGCAATTGCGGTCTCCGGCCTTCGGCTTCTGACTAGGATCGAAGATGACATTCCCTTGGAACAGTGGATTACGGTGATTAAAGGCAAACCTTCGAGCAGTCGATTATATACTCATGTGATCTGCACAAACCTCTCGTCAAAACGTCATCCATGTTTCTAATTCGTAAATTCAATATTTGCGTAATTGGGCTAAATTTTGGGAAAAGACCAATGCTCAACCATTTTATTTATTTAATTTATTTTTATAAGTCAAATGAAAACATCGTCAAACGGAGTCGTATAAACAATTTAAGCCAAATTCAAAAATTAATTTTTGGAAATTCATTTTTAATAGAAATATTGTCAGTAAATGTGGAAACAGGAATTTTTATATTTTAGAATATCCGAAACTGCAGGGTGAACAGTTATAAAATAAAATATTTTCCCTCGCAAATAGTGTCCAAAGACTCCAATCGTCGATTGTTGCACAAAATTGTTTGCCAGATACATTAATTTATTTCCAAATGGATGAATGCAATATTTTATTTTTGACATGTTATTACATCGTCAGTATTAAAGAATCGGATTTTTAATACATGAGTTTTTTTGTCAGTAAACGATTAATTTTTTTGCAACAAAAATATGCATCTTTTTAAATAATATAAGCTTTCTACGTCAATTGGCATCAAAGCAACATTGCCAAGTGTTTTTATTTTTGTTAAATGCATTATTTTCATCGGATCATATTACAAGGTTAATATTAGTAAAGGCACTAATTTTTAGGAATTTTTTATACTGCAAGGGGAGAAAAAAATACAAAAAATCATTTTCATGATTGGCGATTGCATGTAAAGAAGTAAATATAAAAATTAAAAAGTGATCGGTTTAGGTATTTCGAAAACCACTCAAAATAGTTGAATAAATCTCGATTTTGAGAAAGGGCATAACGAGCGATATTCGACCGGTTATATTAACTAAAAAGTCGTCCACCACTTAAAAAAATGACCACGAGTAACGTCTGGCCATATTGCCAGTACACATATAGATTTGCACACAATTGATAAAGTTTTATTGACGATTTCTCTCTTTCAGAATAACGTCTTCGAATGGGATATGCTACCCGAAGACCAACATATTCTTTCTGAAGACGCACAAATGCGCCAGTTCCACAATACAGAACATTCTAATGCGCTACGGTGACAAACACAAACTTATCTTTTTGCTGCCCAGGACTGGAAACTACGTTGGTGGTTACCCGGCTCCTTTCAGTCGAACCCTGGTGGGCTCTCCTCGAACTTTCTCCTTCAACATACTCACCCACCACACGAGATTCGACTACTCAGAAATAAAGGCCGTCATGCCACGTGACAGCGTGTACATCACCATAGTCCGAGAGGTATACCATCAAGGTATTTGAGTCCTTATTCCACTACTTTAGCTTCGATAAGATCTTCAAATCCGACATCCACAACTTCACCAAGTTCCTACCACAGTTCAGCAATTGGTTATTGAGCAAGAGATTGAGTGGGAAGTACGGCGCCAACCAGATGTTCCTCGATCTCGGAGGTTCCCCTTCCGTGTTCAACGACACTGAGAAGATCGTCCAGTACTTGGACAGGATCGAGTCCTGGTTCCACCTGGTGTTGGTGGCGGAGAGGATGGACGAGTCCTTGGTGCTGCTGAGGCATCTCATGTGCTGGGATTTGGACGACGTGGTCGCGTTCAAGTTGAACGCTCGCAGTCCGAAGTTCAAAAGTGACTTGAGCGAGACAGAAATGGACAGGCTTCGGTACCTTAATTACGCCGATTCCTTGCTTTACGAAAGGTTTCTGAAAATATTTGAGAGAAATGTGGAGGCTTTTGGTTATGAGAGGATGGCCCTAGAGACTGCTGAACTTCGTCGTAAGACTCAGGAGTGGTACCAAAATTGTGTTGATGGTGAACAGCCCCAATCAGAAAGATCTGTGACGCCCAATTATAAAATTAACAAAAGGGTTATGATGTTCAAAACTAAGAATGTCACTAACAGTACGTGCAGTGCTTTGACGATTGACGTTCTTCCATATTCAGCTTATTTACGACAGAGACAGATGGCGGCATGTTCTAATGTGTTTTAGGGCAGACCAGGGCAGATTCACACGCTTTTTGAAATATTATTTTTTTATTTTTAAATATTGCACTATTTTTGGTATTACTATTTCATTCACTGAACTTTAAGCTACAGTGTGGTGCTTTTAAAAAGCCTTAAATTATTATATTTATTAAATTTATGTTTTCGTGCGGAGATGTCGTTTGTGTAAACTTACCTCATGATCGGGGCACGGTTACACAATGCCTGGGGTTCATTTGCACACCATTAAAAAATTGGAAATAATAAGTTTTTCTTTCAAAATTACTTTATTTTATTTCAAAAAGTGCGTAAGAGATTATAGAAATCATTTAGGATGAGTCCTCAACGCTTTAAAATCCGCTTTCACAATTTTTCAAACATAAAATATTGAATAACCCGTAATACAAACATCATGTGACCACCTCTTGCACTGGGCGCGGTGTATCACCGATCTCCAAGTTTTGACTTTTGGTATGGTCTCAAATAGTAAATTCACACACAGTGGACATCGTCGCACTCATAATCACAATCAAATATTATTTTTTGTTTTTGTGATTTTCTTATATAGGTTCCTACTTTTAATTTATGGCCACGGTTATTGTCTTTTACTTTTTTTGCAGCTCCTGCCTTTTTACTGATCGAATAATTTTCTTGAGGGATTTGCTGTCTTTTTTGTTGTAGGAGTAGATGGATTAAATTTTCTCTTTTTTTGTGACTTATCTTGTGCTTCTTTCAAAGCATATTTTACAGGTGTGTCTGTAAGAATAGTAGTTTGACTCTTTTCCCTACTTTTATTACTTCATTTTCCAAGACATTCTTTTTCAAGCGGCCGCACCCACACTTGTAAATCTACACCATTTGATTACCCCTTCGTCATGTTTTCGGTATAACTGAACCTCCAAGTTTCATTCTAGATTAAAACAATTAAGGTAATAGCTTAAAATAACCACAAAGAACAGTCAAGTAAGATAAGCCATAATGGCTTATGAAAATCTAAAATTACAGAATAAGTTAAGGCTAATACATTAGCGTAAAAATGTACTTAACTAATTAAAAAACTGAAGGAAAAAAATTCAGATCACTTGTCACACAACTGATGTCAGACTGGTGTGAAGGCTAATGTGATGCTACTCCTGACGCGACGGATGGAGCTCTCAGGCCAACAGTATGTGAACAATGAACATTGTGTAAACCTGCCTCTGTACCAAACTTGTCCCGATGTCCTATATACGAGGTGTACCTATGTACCTATATACTTTGCAGTATATAGGTACATAGGTACACCTACATTGAGAATGATATCTTCAAAATCGATGTACAGAAGTGCTAAAGCAAGGGTGTTAACCTTCTGACACTCATACGATTTTCGCAGTTATAAATTTGTTTTCTCTGTTTGCAAGCTTAAATAATTTTTCCTATACAAACTGTTTTATATTTATTTCTTCCAATTGTCATGTTTGGAAAGTAAAACATAATTCGGCCAAACTTCTATTTTTAACCAAATTAACTGCGCCAGCCAATATCAAAAAGCGCGCTGGTTATCAATTTGACGATTCAGTATTTTTTCCTTGCATAATTATTAATTACCAATAATTAAAAACCATAAACCTTGCATAATAATTAAAAACCAATTTAAATTATAATTCAATTTTAGTTTAAAGGCAATTCAAATAAATAAACTTTAATTTACACAGATTTAAAATTTTTTATCATCAACTTTTTATACAAAATGTATTTTAAAAAGGGCAGAAGAATGCTACCACCTACTACCATATCTTTTACAGGCCGGAAAATGTTTTTAATGTGTTCTAGGATTAAAGTTGTGATATTAAATTCTAATCAAAAAATCAAAACTAAAATTATTAGTTTATTAATGTAAATTATTAGTTTTATTTTATAAAAACAATCACTTGTCTTTTAATCATCTTTATCTGAGATGACTTTGAAAGGTTCTGAATCCGAGGAAATATTCTGTTATTGAAATTGCTTGTTTGTATTTTTTTTGTCGTATTATGTAGGAATATGTCTCATATTAATTTTGAACTCTTTAAAAAAATTGTCAGAACACAAACATAGAAAAAGGTGTTCCAAAGAAGGGTAAATTGTAATAACTGTAGCGGCGACTTATATTTATGTGTTGGTGTTTCTTAAAGAGACAACTCAGTTGATTAGGTTATAATTTAAAGATATTTACTAGAACACTATATTTACAAGTTTTAACAGCTTAAAATGCTCAGCTTTGTGAGCGGGAAAAAAGCGAGCTTATGGCTCGTCTGCTTAACGGAATCTTAAACCAAAACAATCCGCTTGGCGGGTTGCCAGAAAAATCACGTCATTTGGCGCCGTATCCCAAAGATAGCTATTTCGCCACAGCGGCAAATGACAAAGTGATGTGATTGGCCCGAACAATAACTTACATCGTTCTTAACATATCAACATAAAATAAAAGTGGAATACCTTTTTATGGACAATTATATGAAGGTCGTTTAGTTAATTTAACGTTGGTCCAACAAATTCTGGGGTTATCCTGGACACAATTTGACTTTTACATCAAACTGAAAATACATAGAGAAAGCCTTTTTATAATTATAACTCGTATCTTCTAATCAAGATATTAAAGAAAAACATCGACGTTAATATCTATTTTCGAGTGGATACTATGATTATATTGAGTCTAATCAAAATCGTAACATTAGTTTCCGAGATACGAGAAAACACAGGCCGCTTCATAATTTCATTAGTAATAGATTTCAAAACATAACATTAATTACTAAAATTAAATATTGAATGATAAATCCTAGAAAGTGGCCTTTAACAGCACCATAACTCCAGGGAGAATCAGATTGTGGGAATAAAAGATCTACCATCGTGCAAAGAAAAGTGAGCCACGTCGACTATATTTGCCCTTAATTTCGCCCACCTCTCTGATCTAAATATTGAGCATTTACAAATTATTTTATAAGGTGAATGTTAAAAACCATTTGTGCAAAAACTGTATAGAGTGGAAAGTGACGATTTGTCGAAAATTTCTCCATGAACCCAAAATATAATTTTAAAGTTAAATTTCGGTATATAAAACTTAATCAGGTTCAAAGATAAGTTCAATACGAGCAAAATAATCGGAAAACGTTTAAACTTATGACAAGTATGGAGAGATCTAGAGCTTACTGAAGATACAAGAAGGAGCCGGCCGAGCAGGCACACGTACAAAGTATTCACGAATCAAACCTTTTGTACAGTGGGGACTGTTCCTTAGTGAAATTTTAAGGCTTAATATCGAATGTTAAGTTACAAAAAAACTACAGCTGGACATTTAAATGTTAAATTTTAAAAAAATAGCAATTTCTAAACATTCTGGCAATCTTTAAAATTGGGGAGAATTTTAGAGTTTGTTTGAACATGCCATTAATTTAAATGGCAACTTAACGGAAATTGAAAAATTAGAGTATTTAAAATCCTACCTACAGTGGCTCCCAAAAGTGTTCGCACACTTTACATTATTTTTAAAAATGCGCTGTAATTCTGAATAAAACTTAGTGTATATTTTTAAAATGTTCTTTTTATGAATACAAGGAAGCAAAGAAAAAAGAACGCCATATAAAAGTACACGTACACCGAAGCATTTTCGGATAAATTCATAAATAAAATTATCGTCTGTCGCTTTTTTTTAAATTTTGCATTGTGGTGACATTTAATATTCGTTTGGTTTTAATTTTTGCCTGCTTACTTCGTAATATTCTATTTATTATTAAAAATGGATCGTAGTCGTAAGGAAACATAGAATTGTATTCGAATATTGATATTTTTTTTTATTATAAGGTAAATTAGCTCGGAGTATCACTAAATTTATACATTTATCCCATTCTACGTGCAGTTTGTGATAAAACCCTTTAAAGAAGAAAATTGGATCAAAAACAAGGTAAGAAAATTTCGTCTAGCAATGTTAACTCAACGTGATAACTTGTGCATTATTTTTTATTCCAGAAAAACGAATATAAGTTCCATTACTTATGTAAGTTAAGTGCAGTTTTCTTTTAGGAACATTTTATGAATGTTTGACATTCGTATTTACATTTATAAGTCAGTTTTTATTCTTAAAAATGAAGAATGTTTTTACGATCTATCTCATATTAAAATACATGATACTTATAACAAACGATAAATTAAAAATATATTTTTCATTAATTTGCCATTTTGTCCTTATTCTTATTTATAATTAATTGTATTAGATTTAAAAATAAGTAATATCATATATTATTTTAGATATGAACTTTGAAAAAAAAAAGTTTTTAAAACAATATTAAACTTCTTCTGTAAATTGTGATTAAGATTTTTTTTGTTCAAAATTGTTATGAAAGTGGCACTATCAAGCTTTTGAGCTTATATAAAAAAGGAATCCGTCTATTGAATCGCGATTCCAATTAAATTGTGCATTTTATTGGATTCTAAGATATTATTATTGTAATATTGGAAATTCAACTAAAAAGTACGATTGAAGGTTTAAAAGGCAGAAGACCAGAATGAATGGTGATTTTTTTAGGCGACGAATCGCCGAGAATGTTTAGGGAAGTCATTTCTTTCTTTGACGTTATCTTTATTTTTACTTCTTGTCTCATTTTTTTTAAGATAAAAGAATGTCACTTTTTTTTCGATGATTCTCTAATTTTAATATAATTTTCCATGCACTCATTTCATATCGAATCTCGTATGGAATTCGCTTATTGGGCCTTTTAATTATGCAAGCGGAGCAAATCCATCATTATCAAACGTTTAAAGATAAATATGAAAAACAATAAATATTTATTTTTAAAAATCGCAAAATCATGCGTTTTAATCAAGGATAGTGGATATATAATAATAGAAGGTGTACTCGTTCTCGCGCTTTTGAAAGTGGGCAAGGACAGCACATTTTTGACGTCATTTTTGCTCCGCCTTACTATGGGTTTTTGATCATTCTCATTGGCTGTGTGTTTCAAGCATTGCTACTTAGGTTCGATCCCCGGTTGGGTAACAACTGGTGATTTAACTTTTAATTAGCAAAATAATCTAAATATCTGTAAATAATTGTGTTCAGGTAGCTTCACTATTAATCCGTCCTTGTTTTGTTATGTCCCCGTATTTTACTTGATTGAAATTGTAACTCATTTAATATGTCCAATACAAATGCATTGACGGATGGTTCGACCCCCATTTTACTTTTTCAAAATTAATGGACATGCTCTCGTGGCAGTTAATATTATTTTAATACGCCTAATTTATTAAGCAAAGCTTTTGCAATTTTTACATACTAAATGCAATCCTTAAAATATAATTTAAACTTTTAAAACTCAGCAAATTCTAAATAAAATTAGCGAATATCACTATATGGCAACACGTCACGAACCATTGGTTCAAATTGGCTGAAATTAATTTCGGGATATTTTAATAACTAAACCACTTTGCAAATCGATTCAAATTGTTTTTTGAAGCAAATTTTAACTGTTTTCTTTTAAATAAATTCATGATTAGTTACAAACAAGAATTCTTGTTAAATAAAGTTTGCTCTGTAGACTCCTAAAATGACTGTACAAACGACAGCATTAGACACGCCCACAGAAGGCGGAGGTAGGCGTCACTATGAAATCAATAATATGCTTTCCCCGCCTTCCGTCAGAAAGCGCGAGAACGAGCACACCTTATATATATATATACTGGTAATTAATGATTATGTACATAGCAGAACTGCGAATGGGGTTTATATTTTATATTGGTAAATATTCTGGGAATGGAACTATATAGTTAGGCCCCCACAATTTTTGAATTGAAATGCCACTGGTCCCTTCCTACGCATGTGAGTTCGGGAGAGTTCAGGTTGACAACGTTGAGTAATGCCATTCTTAACTGTTGAAAGAGTAAACTTTGTCCTAATGAATAACTTTGTTAAAAAAATCCATCCCCTGTATATTCTTATATTATTAGAAAATATATATTCATTTGAATTTAAAAAGATTATTCTTGTTAAGATTGAATAGCTACGTGAAAATTTGAATTTGTCATTGTACTAGCAAGAATACCTGTTCTTCGCACGGGGATAAATAAAATAACGGAAACTGACAGAAAATATACACATATTCTCTCCTCTACGGGTAATAGCATTTACCAGTTTAGAATTCCTCCTTAAAAAGTTCCTGTAAACAATTGGCCTGTTCGAAACGCCCACATTTTTTTCTACACGATGGTATGTCAATTATCGCTATAGGATGATTCCACATGAAGTTATAAGGATATGACAGGTGTCGTCTTTTAGAATACGACTCCGTGCGTTGAGGTACCCCAAACCAATTTTATAGACTTATTCAATAATTTAATAATGTTCCCAAAATGCTTATCATGTACTTTCAAAAAAATTATTTTAAATTGATAATTATATGCGATCTTTTGTTTCTTTAAATTTTTTAATATAATTTTTAATCTGAACATATGTAATTTATTGAATTATTTAATAAATTTTGAGGAAGGCTTCCTTTTCACCAAATATGAACGTGTCATTCGTCCTTCAAATACTTAATTTATTAAAACACCCGAAATAGCTTTCTTGTTGATTAATTTTACAAACTTATAAAATTATCTGCACACTGTTAAAAATATGTACTCAAAAATAAGTAAAATGTACTCATTTTTGAGTACATTCGATGCCTATCATTGCTCCGAAAATATAAGTTTCATTTTTGAAAAAGACATGGACTCAAAAATGAGTACATGAGTAGAAATGAATAGAAAGAGCAATTGCTTGTCTAAGTAGGCTGCATTCTAAAATCATTTTCAATAAATATCAACAATTACAACCAAGGCTTACCGGGAGTCAAACTCATATCCTAAGACACCGCAGACCGGAGCCTTATCCGTTGTACTACCAGGGCGACGTGAAGAAGTAATAAACGGAAGAAATGTTAAAAAGGTTGCCAAAAGAATAGGAAGTAAGATAATTAAGTTATAATAATTCAGCTTACATTTAAGTAATGGCATCAAATGATATGGATAACCATCTTCTGAACAACTATTTTAAGTTTGCCAGGTCGGTTTGTTAAGATGGCTTGAACCAAAGCTGAGATTAGCAATATTAAATCACACTGCTCATTTTTGAGAAAATACGATTACCTAAATTTAAGTACGTCATCGCTCATTTACGATGCAATTGTACTCAAAGAAAAACAAGTATGTTCAGGTACTCATTTTAAATACCGTTTTTTACAGTGTAGTATTTGTGTGTGATGTTATGTAAATCTTGTTTATTTTGAACGGAACACAGATATTTTACCGAGCCGACATTTTAGGAGTGCCGAAGGTACACTTTTGCAGTGTAAATGCGGTCGCGCCGTCAGTGTCAACGAGCAATGTCCGGTCCGTATGCACAAATAACAAAGGCTGTCACCCAGATCCTGGAGTTAATTACAATATAAGTGATTGATGATCACTGATGTGCAACTGGGACAGCATTAGGAAGGAATTCATTTGGTCTTATTTCAGTGTCTGCTGTGCGGTATCTGGCAGCCGAGTAGTCTCTAAATGGAAATTGCGTGACGTTGCGGCACTTGGGGGACGATCTAAAACCGGAGCTAATGGTCGTTTTATTACAATGTAGTCTTTGCTTTTAACTGGTGGTTGTATTACGGGGGATTCAATATTCTTAAAAAATTGTTTCATTCAATTCTTCAAATTGTTAAAAAAAATTGCGAAAGCGTATTTGAAGGCGTTGAGGACTCATCTTAAATTATTTGTATAATCTCTTATGTACAGCTGGGGAAAAACACGAACCACCTGTAGTTTCTCGGCCACTATTTATTGTAGAGCTAAACTTAACATACCATTTTGTAGAGAATAAAGTCTACTACAAATTGATATACAAAAAATTTGCATAGGGGACTGACTATCTTCATACTCGAATCCGCACCAACTTCAAATTTTTCAAAAGCAACACCTACTTTTGATAGCGTAGAAATGTTCCCCGCCCCCAAAATAATCTAAATATAATTTTTCATTTATTTCCTACATTTATATGCAGAGATATTATACAATATGTATCTATCTTATTTGATTGGCTACCTCCACATTGGACAAAGTATAGTCAGACTTCAAAATGAATGACGCGGGTAGAAAATGTTTTGGCGTTAGTTGTGGTACTTCTTTTCCCGTGGTTCTTCTTTTCGTGGTCAGACCACAGATAAGATAAGGCTAGAATATAATTGTTCTAATAATATGATGCAGTATGTATTGTTCTTACATATATGTTACTACCCCAATGTGATTGCATATAGTATTTTTGATGGCGTCAAATTTTATTGTATTCTTAATATGTTCTGAAATAATATACAAAATTATTATTGTAAGAAAATTTTTAAATTACAGAATATATCTTGAAAAAATTATTTATTCAAAGTTTAAAATACATATACCAATGATTTACTTTAATTTTAAAATTCAGATGAAACAATTTTTTAAAAAATTCTATAGGTATTTAAATGAAATATTGCAAAATGGAAATATTGCAGTTTGAATTGAGGTTATGTAATTGCTCATTTTTCCCCCATAAGATTATGCTTGTCTTAGGTTATACCAGGCGACCCAAAATTATTGCAATTCTTTTAAAAATCCTTTAAAAAACAAAAATATGCACATACGGTGTTTTGTATTTAATAAAGAAAGTATAGAAGTTTTTTTTTTAAATAATATTTAGACCACTTCAATGTGCACACCATTTTTGCATATTTAAAAAAATAGTTTAAAATATAATCACATATGGTGTGTCCAATTCGGCTATGTGAAATATTGGAAAATTTGTAATTTCAATTGCCGCTGTAATTCGATTCGGCTTTTCAATTAGTCAATGCACTGATTGTGAACTTTTAAACTACTCTTTTTCACGTGACCGTGACGGGGGTTACTTTACACCTTGCAGTGTAACTTTACTCCACCTGTTAAAAAAAAGTATCATATTTGAAAAACGGCGGGGCATTCAGCGAAAGAAGTCAATAATATATTTTTCCCCTGAGGGAAATCCTGCTGTCCAATAGTAGGCCTTTTTTTCATCCCTTTCTTTAGGGAAGGTTACAGTTAAAAGTGTTGTGTAGGTATAACACGGGTTTTCTTCCAGTGGAAAAACTTGTATTTTTACACAGACACGTGTACCCTGAATAAGGTAAGAGCGCAATTCTGTTATGGAAAAATTTAAAAGTATAATAACCGATTTTCTTCTAAAAGTTCAGGCTACGAATCCTTTAGTTCACTAACCTCATTCCAATCCAACATTCGGGGTTACTTTACAACAAGGTTAAAATTAAGTAAACCTTATAATAGTGAAGTAAACCTTAGTAGAGAGAAACCTTGTTATTATGTTGTGGTTGTTAAGGCTGAATCGTTTTGTTGTCCTTTTTATTCAAAATTTGATTTTCACTCTAGTTTTTAGGAATTATATTGTTAACTGGAAGCCTTTTCCTCCAAAAAAAATACATCTCTGGTTATTTTTGATGCATTTATTTAAAATAGTTACGATTTATCCATAATATATATTTTATTAATTGCTATAGTCGGGGACAACCTAAGTTGGGCTAATACGTTTATGCTGTAGGAGTTGATCCTTCCGCAGCGAAATATAGTTCCAAAACAATATAGTAATTACACTCAAACGATAGTACAATGAACAAAACTTTCAATGGAATTTGAAAATTCTTCATATAATTCTCTAATTAAAATGTTTTTAGTTTCACATTTATATGTACTTTTGTATTTAATTAACTGCCTACGTAATTCTAGCCTTAAGGAATAAAAAGCTCCGTATCGTCCGAGTCCAGTAACCCTTTAATTTGGCGAGCTAAATACGAATTACGCGCCTGTGATTTCTTTTTTCTCTTTCGTCTGCGCTGTTATTTTTTTTTCTTTTTTCTTCTGGCGTCTTTTTTTCTCTCGCGAATATCTTAAAATTTTGTTTTATTATATGATCTTACATTTTTCAAATCTATTTCTGATTTGGTGTGAACTAAATAATATTTTTACTTGGTTAAATCGAATGGCGTCTAATATTAATGCTTCAGGAAACTATGTGTTTCATATACATAAAAAAGGAAAACCACTTAGTAGTAGCGCAAAAGTTATTGTGATGAATGTATATCAGAAATTAAAAGAGGAAAATTCTCGAAGTCTTGTGTCCAACTTTTAAACATGACTTCAAATTTAACTGACGTTTCAATCACCAGCATCAAACGGATGTAGAATGAATTTAAAGTTAAGGATATGCTACGCCAAACAATAGATGCCGCAGTACACAAGGTCAATAAGTATAAAATGATTACATAAAAAATGACTAAATCAGAGAATAGAAATCAATTTCGGTTTAAAAAGAAAATAATTGAAGATAGAAGGGAACTGGGACCGAGCGTGCAACCCTCCGATTACGAAAACTCTTCTCTTCCCAAGACTTTGAGAAGGAACCCGCACCTTTCTAATTACGATCTCGGCAATCTTTCAAAAACTAAAATCAAACTTGCAACCCACCGATTACGAAAACCCTATTCCGACTAGGCCATCACGAGATCTGATCAATATCAGAACATTTGGATCCCAATAGATTTAACCTGCACCATTTCCTTCTACACGGCGAATGTTTGGTTGGACCATGAGGAACGGAACTCGCACCCTTCCGATTACGATTCCTGCGCTCTTTTAAAAACTAGGATCGAACTTGCAAACCTCCGATTATGAAATTTCTGCTCTTCCTAAGAAATTCAAAAAACGAACCCGTACCTTCTTGATTACAAGTTCGGCACACTTTCAAAAATTGGGATCGGACTTGCAACCCTCAGATTACGAAAACTCTGCTCTTCCCAAGACTGAGGATCGAACTTTTAACGATTTGATTTCAACCTCAACAAAATTTCAACTAGGCCGCCATCGCAGATCTGTGAATGAATGTGAGAACATTTAGTATACGTCGAATGGATTTTACGACGAGAAACGGAACTCGCAACTTTCCGATTATGAACCCTACTCCATTTAAAAAAAAAAAAAAACGCCTAATCCACAGATAACGAGTTTGAATGTGGAATCAAAGTAATACATTTTAATAAAATATTTCCTTTTAAGGACAATTGTCAAATTAAATCATTGCAAAAAGGTAAATTGCAATATGCAAATCAAGTTAAATCGATTAACTTTTTTAACTATATAATTTCTGTAGATTTTCGAAAGAAATAGTTTATAATAGTTTTACAAATGATTTAAATAGTGTGATATTTGAAATAATTTATTTTCATCAGAAAAAGTATCATCTCTAATTTAGTTTAGAAATTTATTTATTGTACTTCTGCTTATTAAATCTACATTATATTCAAAGCTCAGCGTAATGACTCATTCACATCCCGTGTTATCAGTTTCACATAAAAGCAGTAGAAAAAAAAGGCGATAACGACGCCAAATATGACGACTCTGATACATTTCCATTTGTTTTTAAATCAGCGGATGTTTCTTTTTTAGCCAATCAGGGTCTCAGTTACGGTGGTGTTGGTCTCAATCGAGTGTGTTTACTCATCGTACCTTTCGCTTCATGCCCAACTTAGGGTGTCCCCGACTATACCCATTTTTTTATTTACAATATGTAATGGCGGCTTATATAGTGGTGTGGTTTTCTTTAAAAGACATGGGCTTACGGACATAATTATTATATAAAAAAGTTTAAGTATAATGAACTACGATGTTTACATTCTTTAAATATTTACATGTAGTATTATCAACTTAAATCAATGATTCTCAATTTTTCAGTGGCCGCGGAACACACCAGAAAGTTGAAAATTAGATAAAGCACGGATCAGTTTTTTTTTATTAACACTTATAAAATATAGATACCAAATGCAATTCTGACACGAAATACAAGTCGAGTATTAAATATACTTCAGTTAGTAAATACAGTATGTTGAAATAAATATATTAATTAACAATTCAAGGAAGTTGAGTATATTTAAATGAAGGATGATATTTCAGAATACATATTGTTCATCAACATAAATATTTTTGAATAATACAACATACTAAAACAACGTTGGCCACCTTTTCAAAAACAAACATTTAACTGCTCATAAAATATACTAGAACTTTAAAAACAACATTTGAAAGAATCAATATAAACATACCAAAGTGTCAAAATGTATTTCCAACGCATAAATGCGTAACGCTTCCTGAATGGTATTCATATTCAGTAAATTTTGTAACTACTTTTATTAAAGATATTATGTCACATTTAGTCGATTAACATCAATCATTTGGTTCACGAAATTTACAGTGGAAGTTTCTAATATTACTAACGCTATAGAAATTTGAATTTTTCAATTAATGGTAATTTTGCTTTAAAGCGTGGGGAAATTAAATGTTTTCAATTTAATAAAATCCTAATTATTTTATTATGTTAGATGAGATCCAAATATAGGGATCCTTTATATTCATATGTTGTCTTCGTCATCTGACCGTGGTTTAAAAATATAATGCATCGTTCTCGGGTCTTTCTTTCATCCCCAATAGCCCATTGTGCAGCTCTAGTACGATGTTTTTTAAATAAGTTCATATTTTTGAACCATGGTCAGATGACGAGAACAACATATGGATTGACACCCGACGCAACTTCAGTAGACGATAGGACATTGTACTTGGATCATATTTAGCGTGCACCACTCCCGTATACCCCTCACCGGTATAAAAGAATTTAATATTTTATGCCAACGCGATCACAGCGCTTTTAATTCGCAAAATTAGTGAAGATTTCTGTTACGTTCTGCTGATTTTAAATTTGTGTATGACCCCTGAAATGATCATTTGATCACATTTTAATATAGCAAAAAAATTACAAAGAGGAAAATCACGAAATTTTAGATATGCATATAAAGCGTTTTTCTGAATCCATCACTATCAAAATATAGCATGGTTGCAATTCATAAATTTTATGAAAATTAATATCCTAATTTAAATAAAATTAAAAAATATACAAATAAGTAATGAAATTTAGTGTATTTTATTTGGGTCGTTTAGAAGTGACACAGATAAAAATATCAGATTAATAAAATTGTTATTTCGAAAGATATGATTAAAAGTTTTAGAAATTCATTTAACATTACGAGTTTTAAACTTTCCATATTCCTAATTAAAAAACCTACTTAACCAAATGACTTGCAAATTGATATTCAACGATAAATTTTCTCGTAAATTCTAAATATTGAGTCTAAATTGGGTGTTGCTATTGGAAATTTTAAAGTTGGTGCGGATTTTAATATGAAGATAGTCCCCTATGCAAATGTTTTGTATATCAAGTGTGTGAATTTACTATTTGAGACCACACCAAAAGTCAAAACTTGGAGAACGTGATACAACGCGCCCAGTGCAAGAGGTGGTCACATGATGTTTGTATTACGGGTGATTCAATTTTCTTTGTTTGAAAAATTGTGAAACCGGATTTTAAAGCGTTGAGGACTCATCCTAAATGATTTCTATAATCTCTGACGTACTTTTTGAAATAAAGTAAAGTAATTTTGAAAAACACAACTTATCATGAGGCCCCGATCATGAGGTAAGTTTACACAAACGACATCTTCGCACGAAAACTTAAATTTAATAAATATAATAATTCAAAGTTTTTTAAAAGCACCACATTGTAGCTTAAAGTTCAACAAATGAATAGTAATAACAAAAATAGTGCAATAAATAATATTAAAAAAAATATTTCAAAAAGCGTGTGAACCTGCCCTGGTCTACCCTACAACATTAGAACAGTTAGGACATGCCGCCATCTGTCTCTGTCGTAAATAATCTGAATATGAATACACGTCTATCGTCATAGCATTGCATGTAGTGTTAGTGACATTCTTAGTTTTGAACATCATAATCTTTTTATAAATTTTATATTTTGGCGTCACAGACCTTTCTGATTGGGGCTGTTCACCCTCAACACAAAACTGGTACCACTCCTGAGTCCTACGACGGAGTTCGGCAGTCTCTAGTGCCATCCTCTCATGGCCAAAAACCTCCACTTCCCTCTCAAATTTTTCCAAAAAACGTTCGTAAAGCAAAGAATCGGCGTAGTTGAGGGACCGAAGAATCTTCATCTCTGTCTCGCTCAAGTCACTTTTGAACTTGGGACTGCGAGCATTCACCTTGAACGCGACCACATCGTCCAAGTCCCAGCACATGAGGTGCCTCAGCAGCACCAAAGACTCGTCCATCCTCTCTGCCACTAACACCAGGTGGAACCAGGACTCGATCCTGTCCAAGTACTGGACGACCTTTTCGGTGTTGCTGAACACAGAAGGGGAACCTCCGAGATCGAAGAACATCTGGTTGGCGCCGTATCTCCCCCTCAATCTCTTGCTCAAGAACCTATTGCTGAACTGTGGTAGGAACTTTGTGAAGTTGTGGATGTCCGACTTGAAAATCTCGTCGAAGTTGTAATAGTGGAATAAGGATTCGAAGGCATGTACGGGATCTCGGATTATTGTGACGTACATGCTGTCACGTGGCATGACTGCATTTAGTTCTGAGTAGTCGAATCTCGTGTGGTGGGCGAGTATGTTGAAGGAGAAAGTGCCAGGGGAACCCACCAGGGTTCGACTGAAGGGAACCGGGTGACCTATGTAGTTGCCACTCCTGGGCAGCAGAAAGTTAAGTTTGTGTTTGTCGCCGTAGCGCATTAGGATGTTTTGTATCGTCGAACTGGCGGATTTGTGCGTCTTCAAAAAGACTATGTTGCTCTTCGGGTAGCATATCCCATTCGAAGTTGTTATTCTGAAAGAGAAAAATCGTCAATAATACTTTGCCGATTGTGAGCAAATCTATATTTGTACTAGCAATATGGCCCGACGTTGCTCTTGGTCAATTGGTTAAGTAAGAGGTGCGTGACTTTTTTAGTTATAGCGTAACCTGTCGAATATCGCTCGTTATGCACTTTCTCAATATCAAATTTGGAGAGTGGAGTTCCAACTCATGCGTTGTTCTCGTTATCTTAAGTCAGTGATAACTTGTACACTACAGTTATTTTCGAATTTAATCACATTAGAATTAATCGCAGAGAGAAACTAAATAAAAGATAAAATTATTAAAGTTCGAAAATTTTATGTTTTATGTGCCATATATGTAACAGTCCGTTTGCGTAACTCAAGTTCAATTTAATCAAATTAACCTTTTTATTTCCATAACCCTTATCTTAATTAATTTTTACTTTTTTTATTAAAAGGAGTGTGAAAATTCACAACTGAAATATTTCGAATTAATATCCTGTTAAACCAATCTTGTTAACTAACGCTAAGCCTAACGTGATGCTATCGGGCCCAATCAATCATCACCGTGTTTACTTTTGACGACCGAAAAAAAATATCGCCAAACTATGTCGTCTATACAATCTGTTTCTTGAATTTCAATTTAATGTTTTTGACATAACACTTTAAAATCAGCTACGTGTATAAAATAGAAACCCTAAATTAAACTTTTAATGTGATCCATTATGACACTATGTTCCATTCCGTGACAGCCTGTTCCATTACTTGACAAATAGCATGAATTATATAAATGTAATCACGTTGGGTAAGAAATTAACCACCGATGTGCTTAAGATATATTGAAACAAAGCGTGAACTATGGCGTCAAACGAAACAGTTGATTTACCTTCGTATTTCGGCTGGCGAGGTTTTTGTTAACCACCGATTCATATAACTTGCTGTTATAGTAATTTTAAAATCATGCAACTTTCCCATTATCTAACATTCAAAGTCCGATAATTAGCGTTTTTTACCCATACCTCTTCGAAAAAAACCCGCTTCTACTAACATTGTAAGCAAGTACCATATTTTCAAAATAAATCATTCGAACTCTGGTAGAAAAGGGATTTTAAGTTTTGGCCAATCAGTGCATTTAGAATTTAACCTACGAAATGTGAGGATTGAGGAGGAATCCTACTATTCCAAGAGCCGCTAGAAGTAAAAGTAGCAATTTTCTGGATACTTTCGGACATTCTTTGGCGATCGATTTCGATATATTTGGGATTTGTTTTCCAATATTAGAACAAATTTAACGCAGATCGAATTTTTTTAAAAAATAAAGTTTGTAATACAATATTTTTAACGTATATCTGCGGAAAAAAAAAACGAACCACCAATGATTTTTTCGTTAGTTTTTGTAGTAGTGCTAAACTTAATATACCATTTTGTATGGAATAAAGTCTACTACACATTGATATACAAAAAATTTGCATAGGTAATTCAAGGTTGATTCAGGTTATTCAATTTAATTTGGTTAATTTGGTATTCAGTTTAATTAAGGTTGATTCAATTATTAGAATCTACGACAAAATTTATCGTTGAATATGCATTTGCAAGTCATTTGGTTAAGTAGTTTTTTAATTATGAATATCGAAAGTTTAGAACACGTAATGTTAAATGAATTTCTTAAACTTTTAATCATATCTTTCGAAATAACAATTTTATTAAGCTGATATTGTTATCTGTGTTACTTCTAAACGACCCAAATAAAATACACTAACTTTCATTACTTATTTGTATATTTTTTAATTTTATTTAAATTAGGATATTAATTTATATAACCATGCTATATTTTGATAGTGATGGATTCAGAAAAACGCTTTATATGAATATCTAAAATTTCGTGATTTTCCTCTTTGTAGTTTTTTTGCTAAATTAAAATGTACATCAAATGATCATTTCAGGGGTCATACACAAATTTAGAATCAGCAGAACGTAACAGAAATCTTCACTAATTTTGCGAATTAAAAGCGCTGTGATCGCGTTGGCATAAAATATTAAATTCTTATATACCGGCGAGGGGTATACGGGAGTGGTGCACGTTAAATATGATCCAAGTCCAATGTCCTATCGCCTACTGAAGTTGCGTTGTGTGTCAATTTATACGTTGTTCTCGTCATCTGACCATGGTTAAAAAATATGAACTTGGTTAATTAACGTTGCATTAGACTTGCACAATGGGTTGTTGGCGACGGTTCGGGGCCTATCTCAAAGTAAAGACCCGAGAACGATGCCTCATATTTTTGACCATTGAAAAATTGAGAATCATTGATTTAAGTTGATAATACTACATGTAAATATTTAAAGAATGTGAATATCTTAGTTCATTATACTTAAATTTTATTATATAATAATTTTGTCTGTTGTCCCATGTCTTTTAAAGAAAACCACACCACTATATAAGCCGCCACTACATTTTGTAAATAAATAAAAAAATAGGTGGTAATTAATAAATGTATCGCAACTGTAACGTTGCTTGATGTTTATAGACTTTGAGGAGATTTCCCGGTGTGTGAAGTGGTTATCAAGGAAAAATGAGAAATTGTACAATTTGTAAAATTAAACTTAAATCCGTGTGTTTGGTTTCCGAGTTCACTACACACTTGCTACCCATACTACGCTGAGGCTCCCAAGGCTACAGATGGAGTTGTCTAATGCAGCCAACACAACTCCAGTGTGTTCCAAACAGACATCCGTTATCCTTTGGCACCTATAAAATGCTCGTATCTACTCATTCTGTTTTTATTTTCGGAAAAACAAACAATACTTTAATACCTTATTACATTAAAATTTAATATTGCGTAACCTATAGACGCTGCACGTCTGCGCATTTTTGATATTATTTCGGTAATAAACTCTTGTTTTATTATTACTCTTTGTGATTTGAGGTTTTGTTTCGGTCGTCAGGCGCATCGCGCCGATGGGGGTGCTCAAGCCCCATTTAAATTGGAAACCTTAAAAGTTGGAAATTTCGAGTTTTAAAATTCCTGATTTGAAAAAATTTAAGCCCAGAGAAAATTAATATTATTAGCAAATGAAATCGGGGGAAGAGATTAGAAATTGCCCAACTTGTGAGATTAAACTAAAATTAGACATCTGAACGGACACTGCATTTGTTGTCGCACTATAAATAATAAATATAACTATAATTTTTTTAACTAATTTATTTCGTAATTATCGAGTAATTTACTAATTTTAAAAATAGTTATTGACTACTGTTAAAAGTAGTTGTGCTGTTGCTGTTATAAGTCAACCCCTTGCATGTAATATTTCTAATTATTGAATCAATATTTCTTTTTTATTTTGAAAAGCAAATGCTTGCCGACCCCTCTTCTTTCCATTTTTACAGATATTGTTCTTTTCCAAGCAAATCGTCGCTTTTTTCTCAGTGCACACTTTATGCATCATGTCGAGGATTTGCAATGATTGATCATGACGTCACATATGCTACTGTTTTGTTTTATGAAGCCCTGGGGATTAAATATTTCTGCTATGATTTTTTTTCAATTTTTTTTTGTTGAGTAACAACTGGCGTCTTCACGTCCACGCTTTCTCCAACATTTTGCTTTGTTTCAAACCCAGAAAAACGCAGCTCGTTGCCTTTTTGTTACGCTATAATTCTTTGTAGAAGTTTCGTGAAAAATTTGTCTGACGCTCGTCTGACGTCGTTTTTTCCTTTTTTTCCCGGAAGCTTTGGGGGGGAGGGGGGGGGAGATGAGGTGTGGACTTTGAGGTTTTGGTTCGTACCCTTTATTTATCATCCTCTTTTAGACTGAATTTGAGTAATCAAGTTAATACTTTAAATTTGCATTAGTTTGCCTTTTTTCAAAATAATATGGTAACCTTTTCTTTCTCTAAGAAAGCCTTATTTGTCACCTGTGCACAACGTGTAGAATATGTAACCATTATGATATATCATTGGCTGTACATAATGATATATTAAGAGACAGTTATTCTAATATACCAACTACAAAAGTAGATATTTTATAAAAATATCCACCGTGACAGTAATTAATGGCAATGATAACTGTTGCTGTTTCGATATACATCTGCAAACGTATTCCTGTTTACTTAAATGAAAATTAATTTTTCAAATTTTTTTTAGTTAAGAGTAAAGGTTCATTTAAGTATAATTCATATAGGCTTTTGCATTAATTTCTCAATGTAAAGTTTTCTGTCAGGAAAATTACAAATTATCTTCATACATGAATTCATTTCGAATAAAGTATTCTGCAATAAATTAAATGAATTAAAACAATATAAAAACATGTATCGTAGCTTTCTACTGTTTATTTTAAGCTTTTAATTCAACTTAATCTATAAAAAAGATGGAAAAATTTCGGTCACTTGGAACTGTAATTTTTTTTGCAATGTTGAGTTGGGAATTTCGAATCTTTAAGTTGGGAAATTTCTTTTTTCAACCCCCCTCCCCCCCTGCTTTTTCAATATACATCTGCAAACGTATTCCTGTTTACTTAAATGAAAATTAAATTAATTTTCCCAGTTCCAGCTTATGGACATTTTCAACTTTTATTTTTTATAAATTAGGTCATATTTAACAGTTTTCTGAAAAGTATCGCTTGGTTACACGCATGTTCCAATACAGTATCTGTTTTGAGGTCTAATTTAAGTTTAATCTTACAAGTTTGACCTTTTCCCTCGTTTTATTTGCTAAAATTATTTTTTTTCAGACACGAGTTTTCCCAACTCAGGTATTTTTAAAACTCTAAATTCCCAACTTTGAAGGTTTCCAGATTATTAGAGGGGGGGGGGGGGGGGGGGTCATGCTCCATACCCCCCGGGTGCGACGGGACTGTGTCAACTTGATTAGCATAAAGGGATGTATATACCAGAGCCGCCCTCAGTTGCCGCAAGCCCTGTGCGAACCTAGTGTAGATTGATTATTTTTGAAATACCTATAAAAAAAATCAAACCTTTTCAAGTTAAACTCAATTTTATAGTGATGTAGTGGAGTGCGTTTCTTTATGCAGAATATTCGGGGAAGAGCTCCACAATTAATTAGTAAACGTGTATATCTTAGTTAAATAAATAAACACAAATCTAAAAAAAAAAATTATGATTCAGTTTAAAAAAAAATAGTAATTCATTTTCTATAAAATACAGTACTTCTGTTTTTTATTGGGACACTCCTCTTCCCGACGACTTAGCAAAGGAGTGGATTACATTTCAAGAGCAATTTCATCTTATAAATTCTATCCGAATTCCTAGATGTGTAATGACGAGTTTCTCAGAAGATATACAACTGCATGGCTTTTCTGATGCTTCCACCTTAGCCTATTCATCTGTAATTTATGTCAGGCAAGTTAAATCGAACAAGATTGAAACGAACCTTTTAGTTGCTAATACAAAGGTTGCACCAATTTAACAGTTGTCTATACCCTGACTTGAACTTTGCGTTGCTTATCTACTTGCACGCTTGTTCAAATCTATTTTGCCATCAATTCCCATAAAAAATATAAAAATATTTGCATGGTCTGATTCGAAAGTTGTTCTATCCTGGCTTGCAGGTCACCCATCAAAATGGAAAACTTTCGTTGGAAATCGCACTTCAATGATTTTGGATATACTACCAAACAAAGTATGGAATTATATTCCATCCAAAGATAACCCGGCTGATATTGCAAGTCGTGGATTGAACCCTAAAGATTTTCCTAATTTTGATCACTGGTTCCGGGGTCTCAACTGGTTAACTGAAAATCAATCTAACTGGCCAGTATCTAAGTTAGACTCTGAACTTGTAAGTAAAGAAATCACATCTGAACAAAAGAGTATAGTTCAATGTGCATATGCAATGTCTGATAACGATACTTTTAGTAAACTCTTTGAAAATGTTTCATCTTTATCTAAAATTGTACGCATATTAGCGTACGTGCAAAGATTCATTGTAAAATGCAAAAACGTTAAATCTAATTCTAAAGTGGTAAACTCTCATGCTAGTGTGCCATTGAAACTGCATGAAATTGATGAATCTCTGAAGAAGGTAATATTTTGGGTACAAAATTCTCACTATACGGAAGAGCTAAAATCCATAAGACAAAAACAGTCTTTAAAATCAAAAAGTGCTTTGTTATCTTTAAATCCTTTCATCGACAGAAATGGCGTGTTACGGATGGGAGGCAGTTTACGAAATGCACAAACATCATTACCATCCAAACACCCTATCATTCTCCCCTCAGGACATAACACCAGTCACTAACTGATTAAGAAATATCACGTTACTCATTTACATGCGGGGCCGACTTTACTTTAAAACATTCTTCGACAAGAATATTGGATAGTCGGTGGAAAAAGACTCATTCGCAAATATATCCACAAATGCTTAGTATGTTGCCGTTTTAGAGCAAATGCACAACCTCAACTAATGGGCGACTTACCTGAACATCGTGTGTGTTTAGACCGTCCTTTCACAAATTGCGGGATTGACTTTGCTGGACCTATTGTTTTGAAATTCAACAAAGGTCGTGGCCAGTGGCGTACGCAGGAAATTTGTAAGGGGGGGGGGGGTTGAATGTCAGATTACTTTACACACACAATTTATATATATATATATATATATATATATATATATATATATAATATATATATATATATATATATATATATATATATATATATATATATATATATATATATATATATATATATATATATATATATATATATATAATAAAATTAAAAAATAATTCAATCAAACTTTTTTAAGTCACAATAAACAAATACCATAGTAAATTTTTTTTTTATAAAACAGTATAAATGAGAGGATGTAGGTAACATACTGCAATTCAAAAAATTAAAGGAAATATGTTATTTAAAATCGGTTGTTTTTTGCATTTGACAATGTTAGCAACACCATTGCATTTGTAGTATCATTTACAATATTAAATTTTAAACACGGAATTCAAGTCGACGTGGTGTTTCTGAAAACAAATCAATTACTTTCTCAGGGTTTACAGTTATTTCTCGGTGAATATAGAGTGCAGCAAGACCATTTAGTCGTTGCTGAATTTGACTGAATTTAATAGTCTAGGTGCCTAGAAGCGAAGCTTCTTTAACCCTTCCTACGAATTTATCTTATCCTAAATTATTGCATGAATATTTATAACATAAGGTAAAAGGACAAAACACGTGACAACACACACATATAACAAAGAATCAAAACGTCTAAATCCAGAACATTCTCAGAATGAGACATGTCAGGGCGCATTAAAGGAGTCAAAGGATGGACATGGGGATGGTGTCGAGGACAACTGATGGAACAATGAATGGGAAAACAAACACCCAATCCCAGGAAAAACAACTTCCCGTAGATAAGGTGAATGTACAGTGAGGGTAGGAGAAAGCACATTTCTCTGAACATAAGATAAATTTCTTCAGAAAAGTCTGAAGTATCATGAAGTAATTAGAACTCAATGCTCTCTAAACCAAGAGAAGATGGATGCTAAAAGCCTCCAACGACAGCCCAGTAGGAGTGTGAGTAGAGATTTGATAAGGAATGTTCAGGTGACAAATGCTCTGGGTCTTTTCTTATTGACCTCAAGCCTAGCATCATAGTTTGGAATGCGAATGATTTCTGTGTTAGCATGATCAGTGAGTTTTCCGAAGAATTTCTTGGCGATTTTTTGATTGTATTCCTTGAAGCTGGGAATATCAAGTGCTTTTCTGATGTTATCCGTGTTGAAATATCTTCTTGCCTTTGCAATGGTGCGAATGATGGAATTCTCCAAAGTTTGGAGCTTTTGAAAGTTAGATTTCGCAGCATAACCCCAGACCGGAGATGCGTAGCTCGAAATTGGCCTGAGGTAGCATTTATATATGAGAAGCTTGTTGTTACGAGACAGTTTGCTTCTTCTTGAGATTAAATTGTACAGTTTTCTTCTAACATTAATGAACTTTTTGGCGACGTACTTGATATGCGGATCCCATGTTAGGTGTTTGTCCAAGATAACACCGAGGTACTTTGCCTCTGTACTCCACATGATCTTTTTACCCTGAACTTTAGGGAAATTTTTAATTTTTCTTTTAGTTTTTCTAGTGAAGAGGATGGCCTCGGTTTTATCAACGTTGATCTTAATCTTCCATTTAATCATACATTGTTCAATTAGGTTAAGGTGAATTTGCAGGCTTTTAGTGAGATTCTGAATGTTACCCTTGGCCAAAATGGCTGTGTCATCAGCGTATAGACTAAGCATAGTTTTTTCGGTTTTAGGAATATCGTTAATATAAAGAAGGAAAAGCACCGGTCCAATGAGGGAGCCCTGAGGAACATCACTTTGAATTTCAATGAGTGATGACTGTTCATCTTTAACTTGAACATGAAATTTTCTCTCCTGTAAGTAGGAGGTAAGAACATTGATGAGGTAGTCTGGGAATTGGTTGGTGATAAGCTTGTAGATTAAGCCTTTGATCCAAACACGGTCAAAGGTTTTTGCGATATCCAGAAATATCGCACCAACATGGATCCTTTTATTGTAATTACTTGAGATGTACTCAACAACACGAAGAAGTTGATGAGTTGTTGAAAGCCCCGGCATGAAGCCAAACTGTTCAGGGGTAATGATGTCCTTTTGATTAAGGTGCTCTCTGATTCTTGAAAGGATTACTGATTCTGCTATCTTACTGAAGATAGGTAGCAATGAGATAGGTCTGTAGCTGTCGGGGAGGGATCGATCCTTCCCCTCTTTATGTATGGGAATGACTTTAGCTGTTTTCCAGTTAGATGGAAAGTATCCAAACTGTAACATGTTGTTGATAATTTCGGTGATAAGGATGATAATATTGGTGGTAAAGAATTTAGCCATTTTATTGGTAATGCCATCTCTGCCTGGCGATTTCTTGACTTTAATCTTCTTGATGTATTTAATCACTTCAGTGACAGAGACTCTGTTGTATTCAGGATTTTTGGGTTTATTCAGGTACTCTTCAATACCCTCTTTGACTAGTTTTTCCGTTTTAGGGTGACTGATTTTGTTGCAAGTGAATTGACCTTTGAGGCTGTTAGCCAAAGCTTCTGCAATTTCATTGGTTTTTTCCGCAATGCCACCTCCATTGATCTGACTCAATGGTGGGATTTCTTTGAAAGTTCTTTTTAGGGAGGATGCTGCCTTATAGACAGTGTTATCTGTGGCACTAAGGTTTTCAATGTGATTATTCCAGTCTCTATTTGTGACATTGTGAATTTCTTTACGAATAATATGTTCCGCTCTGTTCAGTTGAGTTTTCAAAGCTGGATCCTTATAATATTGCCATTTTCTTCTGAGTTTGTTTTTCTCAGTGATCAGTTTTTTAATGTAACGCGGGATGAATCGTTTGCTCGAGATAGCCAAAATTTTTGAGGCATTTTCATGGCTTTCCATGATTTTCTCAGTGAGTTTTTCAATATTTTGGTCAATGTCTTCAGGCTTAGCCATTCTTGCTTGAATGACAGATATTTTATTGATTTCCAGTTTAAATTTCTCCCAATTGGTGGAGATCGGGTTATTTTTAATATCAAAATTAAAGGTTAAGTCAAAGTAGATATTGACCGGATTGTGGTCCGAAGGCAGTTCCGGCAAGGACTCAATCTTGTAGTGGAAGTGAAATCCCTTTATGAGGGCAAAGTCGATGGTTGTACTATTTGTACTTGTAAAATGAGTGGGCGTGGTTGAGAAAGCAATCTCAATTTTGTTATTGTGAATAATTTTCATAACTTGTAAGCCAGTTGTATTATTGGAGGGATTGTTCCAATTGCGATGATGAGCATTAAAGTCACCAGCAATGATGACATTACCATTAATATTGCAAAGATGGCCAAGGTCGCTGTGGAAATCATCCGGGGAGATCCCACCTGGTACATAGATTGAGACAAAAGTTGTTGGTTCTTGGTTTTTAAGCTCAAGTTTGATGGCCGTAGCCTCAATACTCTTAAATTTAGGCAAGGTGATACGCTGATGAGGGAGGTTTTTGTTGATAAGAATCGCAGTCCCACCATAGACTCTAATATGAATACCAACCTCTCTGTCCGATCTGTGCGAAATATAGTTAGGGATGAAAAATTTATTAACATTACGTAGGTGGGTTTCCTGAATAAGTAAGATGTCAATCTGGTATTTATCAAGATAGTCTCTCAAAGTAAAAGTTTGTTTTAAGACACCATTCGCATTCCAAAAGCAGAAATTCATATGCTTTCTATTGATGATTTTCTTGTTTCTTTTATTGGTCATCCTCAATGTTTGGGATGGGATCCATACTAACCGCAAAATCGGCTAGGGCTTGATATTTTTCAGCAGAGTTTTTGCTTTCCTTAAGTTTACCCAAAAGGGTATTAACATTGTCCATACCATTGAACAGACCCACAATTTCATTTATCAGCTGCACAACTGGGCCAATGTTGGCAAGTGCTTCAGAGAAACCTGAGATTTGCATGTTATCATTAAGATTGGTAAAGTTAATAGGTTGGGGGAGATTATCGTTACTGCTATTGTTAGGATTTATGCCATTTGAGGCTGCCCCAGCATAGGAAAGTCCGCTGACAGTTGCGTTAGCATAGGGTCTTCTGTGATTGGCTGTTGGTCTGGTCTGCCCTCTAATTGGTTGAGCATTAGCCCTTCTTTCTTGCTCTCTTTCAGCCTTTGTTTTGGGATATTTTGGGCATTGCTTAAATGAGGCAACATGCCCCACTTCTTTGCAATTAATGCAGACAGGGTTATTCTGTCTGGGTTTGTCACATGATTTTGTGGTGTGGTTAAGACCACATTTTAGACACCTCGGCGGCATCATGCAATTGTTAGCAGTATGATTAAATTTGTTGCAGTTAAAACACTGCATTATCCCCTTCCTATGCTGAAAATGTTCGATAACAACCGACATGAACATGCAGTTGGTAAGCTCGAAGATTTTCTCGTTGGTGTCATTACGGGGTAGCTCCACCGTAAAAAAGTTCAGAGGGCGTTTAGTAAAGCGATTGATGGGTTGAGTAACACTAATTGGGTCAAAACCCTGTTCTGTTAATTCTTGCTTAATGTCATCGCAGGTAAACTCAGTAAGAGGAGTCCTTTGACGACAATCTTGAGAGGCTTTTTGGTCTTTGGAGTAACACAATATCCTTTGATATTGTTTTCTCTGACAAAACTTTGAAGTTTTCGGTACTCCGTATCGTCTTTGGTGAAAATTCTAATATATTCACCTGCTGGTTTAGTCCTGCAAGGAGTGACATTGTGGATCTGTGCCAAAATCTCCTTAATGTTCTGGTTAACTTCAATCATGAAGGGTGGTGGTGGCCTAGCGGCATCCCTCTCCACCTGATCATTAAGCGCATTGAGTTCATCGAATTGATTTGAAGTATCTGTGCTATTATTTAGGATAGGAATAAATTTTGCCGCTCTTACTGGGTTTTTTGGGAGCCTGAACCCATCACTGTCCATACCAGTTGCCCCCGACACAACACCCGGAGTGCCCATTTTACCCAAATCAGGGTTTGGTTTTTTAGCTTTCTTTCCATTGGAAACCGTCCTAGAACGGGTCCTCTTACCTTTAGTACTAATGCCATCAATGTTGTGCTTAAAGCCCTTACTATTATCACATTTTGGAATGGTAGATAAAACTACCTTAAGCTCATCGCGTCTCTTATATAGGCATTCAATAAGTTTAACATCGGTTTCATGCAAATACCCCTTATATTGCTCATACCCATTTAGGCCCCTGGTAACTGAATCCTTACGGAGTACAATTTCTCTATCAAGGTAGGCCATCTCCTCGACAGTTTCAGTTAATTTTAAGCAAACCGGATCGGTACTGTCATTGTTACTTACGTCCATGACGCTTTCGCAATCGTCCGAATCCGGGAGAAAATCGCTACTATCCATATGCTCCGCAGAGCCACTAGCAGAATTATCATTAATATTAACATTAACATTAGCAGTCTGTTTGTTATCCTTAAGATTAGAGTTACTTTTAATAACGCAGTTTGGAAATAATCCACTTTGAACTGCGGCAATCTTAGTAGCACTAACAGAAACGGCACCAGTTACATTATTTGTTGTAGTAATAAAATCTTCAAACAGACCAGTTTTAGAGTTAAAAGTCTTAGAAATCACTGAATTAACTTTATCTTTATCATTAACACTACTCATGTCATGGACAGAAGGAGCAATAACATCTTTCACGAGATCAACATCCAGCACCACGCTATCAGGATTAGGCTTAACATTACTAGCCTTTTTTGGGCGCGAAGCGCCCTTTTTCTCATTCATAACAGAAAATCACTCACCTGCACAGGCACTCAACACTAGGGTGGAGTGAAAGTATAGGCAAAAATATTTTTTTTCGAATTTCAACTATTAATAGTGCGGAAAAGTTGTCATTTGGTATCATAATGACATACCTAAAATAATTTTATTCTATCTTTTCATCTTGAGGTTCCCCTCTGGCCTTGAATTCTACAAAATTGATTTTTTTTACAATAATGTGACGTTGATACGTTGATACTGTAGATCAAAGCTTCAATACCTATTCATGGGTTGATGTTTCGAAACAAACACAACTCGCCTGTGATTGGTCAAAAATTTCGCTTCTTCAAACACTTCCGGTTTAGCGTTTCCGATGATTATTTACGTTGTTGTTTTCGCTTGCAGAATAAGATGACTAGTTTATATTTAAAAAAATTATAGCTTTTAGCTCAAATGCGATATGAGGAAAATCTTCGAGTATGCGGGGAAATTGAAATTCCAGATCCTCTGGACATGGATTTGCGAGAAAGTGTGTTTGCGGATGACACAAGCAAATGGCCGGATCTCAATTTCGGCGACATTTATATGTACCTCGTTGAGAGGGTTTGCTGGTATACCAAGGAACAATTCAAAAGTTATAAGATGCTAGATGTAATAGTTTGCCAGAATGTGGTTAATTTGTGATGAGTAGCTGGTTTTAAAAGACAACCAGATAGACATTGGGAAATTTTTAGGATACGACAGTCTGTAGTTCATCGGCAGTATTTGTACACACTCGCATACAAATCATCTTGATATTTTTTAAAGTAATTCGAACCATAATTAAACCAACATCCAAAATCATTAAAAACTTGTGCAGAGCTCAATTTTTTTTTAAGGTGTTCAGTAATTCAAGTATATGCAAGATATTCAGAGATTAAGAATGATATAATATTCAAATATGATTAAAAACTTTTTGGTATTTTCATTTTCAACACCTAGTATGTTTTAAAAGGTGAAACTAGCCGATTGATTGAAGTAAATGAGAAAATACATTTTCTGAAAATTGCGTCAATAAGCAATAATGTGTTTTTTAAAGATAAACTATTTAAATCAATATTCAGATTCTTATTAAAAATTGATTCATTTTTGTACTGAATAATGAATATTTCATTAATTTATTGGTTACACAAAAAGTCAATTTAATTGAAAATAAAGCAGACATATCTGCTTTCAGCTTTGCTATCTAACATTAGACTAAAATGTGAAAAGAATTTAAATTTACATATATATTAAAATTTCAAACACCAAATCTATAAAAAAAAAGTATTGACAAATTTACATACATTTTCTGTAATATTGCATAAATTTATATGTAAAACTTTCAGAAATAGGATTGGATAGTAATCGGGCGAAAGTTATTAAAATACGTTATTAAGTAGGATTGCTTTATAAAAGCAATATGAGGAAAGTGCCTATATAAAAAGATTTTTTTAAGTAAATTGTTTGTTGCGCACCAGTGTGAGTTTCGAATTCAAATACTAATAAAAGAAGATATTTCCGAAATGTAGGGGGATTTTTTAGAAGCAATGTGGATTCCCGAAATTTATCAGGATTGCTTTTTAAAATAATGGAAATTAAGAAGTACGTAAAAATTTTCTTTTCCGGAAATTGTTTATTGCACACTTTATATGTATGTTTTTCTCCAGTGTGAAATTTCGAATTCAAATACTAAAATAAGATATTTCCGAAATTTAGTAGGATTGCTTTTTTAAAACAATGGGGATAAAAGGAAGTGCTTAAAAAAAGGTTATTTTTCTTAAATTGTTTGTTGTTGCGCACTTTTTGCATAGTATGAGGTTTTTTTTTCCAGTGTGAGTTTCGAATTCAAACACTAATAAAACAAGATATTTCCGAAATGTAGGGGGATTTTCTTAAAAGCAATGTGCATTCGCGAAATTTAGCAGGATTGCTTTTTAAAAACAATGGAAATAAGGTAAGTGCGTAAAAAGGTTCTTTTCCGTAAATTGTTTGTTGCACACTTTGTATGTGTACTGGTACGTATGATGTTTTTCTCCAGTGTGAAATTTCGAATTTAAATACTAAAACAAGATATTTCCAAAATTTAGTGGGATTGCTTTTTAAAAACAATGGGGGTAAAATGAAGTGCTTAAAAAAGGTTATTTTTCTTAAATTGTTTGTTGCGCACTTTTTTGCGTGTACAGCCGATATGGCATTCGGTCCAGCACGTAAAGAACATTGTGGAACGGAACAACAACTTCGCCTCTCTTTCTTGCTGAGTACAATTTATGCATTATGCTATAAATTCTTACAAAAGAAAATGATTATGCGAGATCGTTTAGCGTTGGTTATGATTACAAACACTCTAACCGGAAGTATACGAAGAAGCGTCACCGAACTTCCGATTAGCAGCGCCATCTATTCAACACTTCTCAGTTCAACCCATGAATAGTAACCCACATGCGAATTCTTCAGCTGATTCGTGCATATCATACCAAATACAAAGTTCTGTTAAAAAATCATGTAAAGGGAAACAAATCAGTGATCATTACCAGGCAAAGCTCAAAGCATTCAGAGAGAAAGCTAAACAAAAATTGTTCGATATTTCGGCCTGTAAATGTGAAATTTTCTCTTGCTGTTGTGAAAAGTATCGTAAGGTTCTTGTTGGAGAACAGGCATTTCTTCATGACCAAAGAACTGTCAGAAGATTGGTAATCAGTACTGTTGACCTAACCGCAACACAAGTCCTCCGACGTAAGGTCGAACGAAAAGCACAAGAAAATGCTGGACTTTCTAAAAATGCTAAAAGAAATGAAATTACAACACTAGTGTTCTCAAGTTCGAGTTCATCAGAAATGGAGATAAACAATGACATTTTTATGGCTTCTACTTCAAACACATCATCTTTTAGATCCACCATCATATTCACTAGCGAAGCCACGACATAGTTCACAACAAATGCGACTTTCTTTACCAATATTGGCAAGGGAATGCGACAGATACGGTGTGTCCGACAGAGCAGCAGCAGCAATATCAAGTGCTGTGCTTCAAAATGTGGGTTTAGTTACGGAACAAAGATTCTTCAAACGTGATTGACCGCAGCAAAATCATGCGAGAGAAAAAAAAAGAAAAGGAAGAACATACAGGAGACAGAAAGATCGACAATACTACGTGGATTGTAATTCAATGGCAGAAAGGACAAGACATTAAAACTTGCAACTTTCGATGGAAAAAAGTACTGCAAAAGATTAGTTGAAGAGCACGTTACTCTGATCCAAGAACTTATCTTGGTCATGTGACACCATCCAGTAGCTCAGCGAAAAACATCACCAAGAGCATAACTGACAATCTAACAGAAAACGAAATTTCTGCTGATAATATTATAGCCGTCGGATGTGACGGAACCAACGTAAATACTGGAAGAAATGAAGTAGTAATAAGGTTCTTCGAAGTTTATTTTAAAAAACCCTTACAGTGGTTGGTATGTCAACTTCAATCAAACAAGCTCCCATTACGACATCTACTAGAACACTTAGACGGTAAAACTACAGGTTCTTGTGCGTTCTCTGGTATTATTGGAAAAGCATTGGCTAATTGTGAACAATTGCCAGTTGTATTATTTGACACAATTCAAGTTAACCTTCCAGAAATAAATCGAAAATTTTTAAGTACTGAACAACAGTACTTTTTTGATATTTGCTAATCAGTGGCTAGCGGCCAGTGTTCAACAAGTTTGTCAAGACGATAATCTGGTGCATTAAACCACTAAAGGTGGTTAACGACTGCAAATAGAATTTTGCGTTTGTATATCGCAACCGTTAATAACCGCAACTGAACCTCCGTTTACCATGGGAATTTCAGATGAAGCTTTGAAAGAAATGGTGCTTTATGGCGTACCTGAAGTGTTTGATTTTGCAAACTACCCATGTCATACTCAATTAGTGGAACGATACGTTAAATTAGTTACAGAAGCATCAGCTGCGGTTTGTGGTGCAAGCAAGAGAGATGGATTTATTAGAGTCAGTTTGCAGTCTAGACAACATATGCCACAATTTAACACCAAAGCAGAATATCGTCAATAATCAAGTCAAGTGACCCATTAAACTATGTTCAGTTATTTGCATTGTGGTTACAATTTTAGTTCTAAATAACAGAGGAATGTTTTACTAACATCTTTAGATTTAAGTGATACTTGTGTGAACATTGCTAAGCTGGATTCACAATTTCATACTTACGTCACCTTTGTTCTGTAGTATATGGAAACTTAACATTTGTTGTAAAGTTCGTACTACGGGCGGAGCCTCAGATTATCTTTAACATTGTCAGAACTTGTTAACTTGCTCATGTTTAAAAAAATGACCCTATATTATAGCTAAAATGTCCACAGTATTAAATTATAATACATTTTTCTTATCCTATATTACGTTACAACATAATTCAATTTTTCACTCATATTGGTAAACTTCAAGGCCCGAGGGGAACCTCTAGATATTATTTGCCATCAAAATCCTTTTACATGACAAATAATGTATACGAAAGGCAACTTTTCCGCACTATTGCTTAACATTAATCAAATTTTGATTTTTTCGCTCCACCCTACTCAACACCCTTATGCAGAGATAGACCCCAGTTTAAAACAGCTTCCAATCCAGGCAAAGCTGAGTTAAAATTCGCACTTGAACGTAAATCACGGAGCTCGTCAAAGACACGACCGTCGTGGGCTCACGCCGCAAATGGAATGATGATGATTTAGTCGTTGCTTGCTCGTAGTACTCCTTAAATATGACTTTAACCGTGTTAAGGAAGAAAATGATCTTTCATTGGAAGCAATGGATACTGGAAGAATACAGATAATTTTTAACAATTTGTAAATATTAGGAAAAAACTGAATATCACACTTGTCAAGAGCACGAAGGGCATTTTTCGGAACTAAATCTAAACTTTACAAATGTCGATACCACAGCCGTAGTTCGCCAATTAGTATTTCTTCATTCGAGTCCAAAACATCTGCATAAGCTGAATGCAAGTTTCTTGCTTCTTCTTGTTTCACGGTTATGTCAACGTCACCCTTTCCTGGAAACAAACATTTAAAATTTGAAAGCACATTTTTATGCTCTAAAAATCGTTCTTGAATTTCGGAAATTCCCGTCATTCTCAACGGGCTCAGAAATATCATCTATAGGTCCATAATCTCTGTGACCTCTTAATGCAACACCTTGTCTTCCTAATAAAATGATGGTTTCGATGACTGGCAATAATCGCTTGCGGTTGGTGTCTGTTTGGCTTCTAAGCCCCTCATCTATCAGCAGGTCTACAGGTTGTTGCCGTTTCTCCATTACAGAGAGGAAGTTTGTTGCCTTTAGTGTGCTAGTTTGGTGGTAACTTGATTCCTGGTGTCTCCGAAATTCTTCCACTGCATCTTTCCAATTGCTAAATTTTGTCTTTACTAACTTTCCAAGGGGTTGACCACCACGACCAGCACAGCTTCCACTGAAAAGTGCACATGGTTTACAAAACGCCCCATCTAAATTCTCAGAGTAGGAAAGCCATTTCCAACGATTCAACCAGTTATACTGAAACTTCAAATTTCTTTTTCCTGATGAAGGAAATGAGTACGAAGAATCCGGTGTCCATGCATCACGAATCAGCGAAAGTATTTGTGCGTCCGTAAGCTGAAAAGAAAACCGAATTTATTTACTAATGCATGTTTAATGAAATTACAGTAAGACTATTTAATGCAGTTGTAGTAATCTTAGTGTTTATTAAAATGTTAACTATTTTATAAGAAATGTTTAGCTTTTCAAGTTATTTATTCCTATGATTTTTTTCCCTTTTTTTTTATACATTACCATGCAATAAAAGTCTTTAAACATGTGTGTAAAATAGCCTTGGAATTAATGATACATAAATACCAGTAATAATAACAATTAATATTTATTAAAATTTCACGATTTTCTTTTATATGTGACCGAAAAATTGTGGTTTCGTGCTGTATTGGCTATAGTAATGCCAAAAGATTTTTTATACATTACCATGCAATAAAAGTCTTTAAACATGTGTGTAAAATAGCCTTGGAATTAATGATACATAAATACCAGTAATAATAACAATTAATATTTATTAAAATTTCACGATTTTCTTTTATATGTGACCGAAAAATTGTGGTTTCGTGCTGTATTGGCTATAGTAATGCCAAAAAGATTCAACACTAATCTGTTTGCAAAGGATTGGACTTCATTTTTCGTCGTATTCTTAAACTATCATAAGATTAAATCTCTAAGTTAAATATGACATTTTAAGACAGTCGAACCTGCATCGTCACTCAATTCTGAGCAGACGTGCCATGCTATATGTATTAGAGACTAAAGCAATGTACACGAGCGAGAAAACTCGCGCGATACCCGTGCGAGAAACTCGCTTGGCCGTTTCCACGAGCAGCGCGAATTTCCTCGCCGAAAGTCGTTTGCGATTTTCTATCCGCTAGAATTCGCAGAGCTGTGTACACGGCGCAATTTGCTCGCGCGCGAAGGGAATTGATCGTTTCGGTCGAGAAAGGCAGCGGCAATTGTGATTGAAAAGGGAAATTCGATAGACATTTATTGTTATACTAATTTGTTCAGTCTTTTTTTTATATGTGTTTATAGGGTGTGAGGGAAATTAACTTTTTTTAATTTAGAAATGTATATAATTATAATAAAATTAACTCGAATATAATCTGAAATATATAAATAATTATTTAATATAACGTTTTCATTTTCAAAATTAGGAAACGTATTGGAAGTAATATATTTTCATTTAAAAAAAATTGGGAACGTGTCGCAAATAATGCTTTCATTTGAAAAAATTAGAAAACATATTGTTTGGGCCAATCACATCACTTTGTTCATTTGGCGCTGTGGCGAAATAGCCATCTTTGGGATACGGCGCCAAATGACGTGATTTTCTGGCAACCTGCGAAATGGTTTGTTTTTGTTTTGAAGATGTTCCGTTAGGCTGGCAATCCATAAGCTACCTCAATGTTCAAGCTCACCAAGCTGAGTTATTTAAGTAATATAATTTGTAAATATAGTCATCCATCCAGTAAATATCTTTGTTAATAACCTAATCGACTGATTTGTCATTTGAGATAACCAACACCTACACATTCATATAAGCCGCCGCTACAAGCTGGTCCGTCCGAGTCGCAGCACAGGTCAGTTGATTTTAGAACATTCTCGTTGATTATTTACCAGATTCAAAGTAATCTTAAGATATGGAAAATATGGAATCTATGATAAGTCTTCAAAATGATATTCATGAAAGCATGATTAAGTTAGTAAGAAACTATAAGAAAGATTCCAAAGAACGCAAAACTTTGAATTATTTTCGAATTCGTTTAAAGAACTTTCAGAATTTCTATGAAGAATTTCGTATTAATCACAAACAGATTTTAACAAACGGAATATCGAAAGACAATTCTTATTTAAAAGAAGATTTCAGTGACCAGGTAGAAGAATTCTTCACGAATAACTATTCGGAAATCGAAAGTGAAATGGAACAAAGTTTCCCGCCAAACAATCCGAACACTGATATTAGTAAACAAACCGCTGTTCTTCCAAAGGATTATTCTAATGAATTAAGGTTACCACCAGTGCAAATTCCAATATTTAATGGATTATATGAAGATTGGTCATCATTTCGCGATCTATTTATTGCCATGGTCCATGATAATAAATCGCTTTCAGAAGTGCAAAAGCTATTCTATTTAAAGTCACAAGTATCAGGAGAGGCTGAAAAGCTGATTAAGCATTTTGCAGTTACGTCTTCGAATTATGAGAGCGCTTGGGAGATATTAAATGATCGTTATGAAAACAAAGGAATGTTAATTAATGTTACTTTAAAAAGATTTCTTTTTCATCAGAAAACTAATGATAATTCTCAATCGGTGAAGTCTTTATTAGATACAACTCAAGAATGTTTGGCTGCTATTAAAAATTTAGGTATCAACATAAATTCCTGGGATCCAATATTAGTATTTATAATAGCTCAAAAATTATCAGCAGATACGCTACAGTTGTGGGAACAAGGTCTTCCTTCCAAAACAGACATTCCCACACTTCAAGATTTACTATCATTCTTAGAAGGTAGATTTCGAACATTGGAAGCTATAAGTGAGAATACACGAATTACTGGCAAACCAGGGATTGCATCAAAGTCGACATATCAAAAGTCAAGCTGTCACGTTTCGAAAAGTACTTGCACTCTCTGTAATGGTGATCACTGTCTTTCCAGGTGCCAGGTGTTTCTCAGCAAGACAGATACTGAACGCCTGCAAGTAGTTAAAAGTAAAAGCCTTTGCTTTAACTGTATGTCAGCTTCACATCCAGTAAGACAATGTTCGAGTAAAAATTCTTGTCGTATCTGTAAAAGAAGACATCATTCTTTGTTGCACGAAGCAATAGCTAAAAGTACTAATTCTACTGAATCTTCTCCCGAAGACAATTCTTCCAACATTCCCCAAGAAAGTGTTGAATTTACTTCACATGTTGCTCAAAGCAAGCAGCCCATAGTCAACACAGTTCTGTTAAGTACAGCAATCGTTAAGATATCAGACACATTTGGAAATGAAATAGTAGCAAGAGCACTCTTGGATCAAGGGTCGCAAATAACATTTATTTCCGAGTTCTTAGCTCAAAGCTTAAGATTAAAGAAACAACCTATACATACTCAGATAGTTGGAATAGGAAATCAAAACGTAAAACCATGCTACAAAGCCACTAGCATTACCCTTAAGAATATTCAATCAGAAATCGTTGCTAATGAAGTGTCAGCATTAGTGATGAAGAATCTCACAAGATATGCTCCAAAGCTTACCATCCAGAAACCAAGTTGGGAGCACATAAGAGGTTTAACATTAGCTGATCCAAACTATTCTGGGAATAAGAAAATTGATCTTATTCTTGGTGCAGACCTATATCCTTCAATTTTGTTAGATGGATGTTTAAGAGGTACGAAGAACTGTCCAATGGCCCAGAACACTAGGTTTGGTTGGATTCTGTCCGGACCTGTGGGATGCGAGTCTCATGAAGCATCTACAGCATTACAGACTACGAATTTAGTTTGTCTGCATAGTTTGACAGATCTGCACAGTGATATGCAAAAATTTTGGGAACTCGAAGAAGTTCAATCAACCAAAGCGTACACATCTGATGATGAGATGTGTGAAGAGATATTTCGTAACAATTTTAAGAAGGAAAACGGACGTTACAAAGTTAAGTTGCCGTTCAAGGACAATTCTCCAAAGTTAGGCGAATCAAAGAAAACTGCGATATCTCAGTTCCTTCGTTTGGAAAGAAAGCTTGAAAGAGATCCTGCTCTTCATTCGCAATATTCAAGATGCAATAAGGAATATTTGGAACTGAACCATATGTCCCGAGTGGATCCGAGTGATGATGTCAAGGTTGAAGACCAAGACTACATGGGATATTATCTTCCTCATCACGCCGTGATAAAAGAGGACAGCACCACTACTAGGCTTCGAGTGGTATTTAATGCAAGTCAGAAGACCACTTCAGGTACCTCACTAAATGATAAGTTACTAAAGGGACCAAATATTCAGGAAAATCTTTCTGCTTTGCTACATCGCTGGCGTCTACTAAAAATCGCTTATTCTGCCGACATAGAGAAAATGTACAGACAAGTACTCATTGATGAGAATCAAACAGATTATCAAAGAATAATTTGGAGAAGTTCTAAGTTCGATCCTATCGAAGACTACAAGCTGCTCACAGTAACATTCGGAATGGAATCATCTGCCTTTCTTGCAATACGTACATTAAAGCAACTTGCCGAAGATGGACGATCTACCTATCCCCTAGGAGCTGAAATATTATCTAATCAATTCTATGTGGATAATCTTCTCTCTGGAGGTAAAGACAGCACGGAGGCCATTCAGAAGCAAGATCAAATTGTAAAGCTGTTATCAGAAGGTGGATTTTCTCTTCGAAAATGGGTCAGCAATAGTAAAGATGTGTTAGAAAATATTCCTCAAGAATTCAAAGAAATTCAAGACGTTCGAAATATAGACTTAGATCCGATGGTAAAAGCGTTAGGTCTATTTTGGCACCCTCAAAGTGACTCCTTTAGTTATCAAGTTAAGTTCGATCCAGTAACTGATTGTCCCACGCAACGATCCATTTTATCAGATGTCAGCAAGCTGTACGATCCTCTAGGATGGATTTCCCCACTAATCATTACTGGAAAGATAATGATTCAAGAACTATGGTTAGCAAGTGTGGATTGGGATGACGAAATTCCCGAAGGCATTTGCACGCGTTGGACAAATTTTGCGAAATACCTTCCAGAAATTGAGAAGATAAGAATTCCTCGATGGATATGCTACGATCCCGACCAAGATCCTAAAGTAGAGCTACATGTCTTCAGCGACGCATCTACCAAAGCTTATGCGGCTGCTGCATATGTTAGAATAGAAACCAACGAAGGTTGTTTCACCCAGCTGCTTTCATCTAAGACTCGTGTTGCACCACTCAAACCTGTGACACTACCTCGCTTAGAACTGTGCGGAGCTTCACTTGCAGCAAAACTAATATCTTCTATTCTTTCTGACATCAAGATCAAGCCTACAAACATCTATGCCTGGACAGATTCATCTATCGTCTTAGCCTGGCTGAGAGGACAGCCAAGCCGATGGAAGACGTTCGTAGCCAACCGAGTTGGAGATATCCACGAGAAGGCACCAAATGCTCAGTGGAGGTATGTACCATCTTCTTCTAATCCCGCAGACATACCAAGCCGAGGATTACTAAAATCTCAAGATCTACTGCACAATGAATTCTGGTTTAAGGGTCCTGATTGGTTAACGCTGCAACCCGAATTTTGGCCACAAACCCTTAAAGTGGACAATTCTGAACTCGAGACAAAGTCAACTCATTTGGTCCAAGTCATACCAAAATGTGAATTGATTGAAAATTTTTCCTCTTTAACTAAGTTAACAAGAGTGACAGGACTCTGTCTTAGATTTATTGAAAATTGCAAATGTTCGCTTAATGAAAGAAAAACCGGTCATTTGACGTCGACAGAAATAAACAAAGCTTTAGTTTCCCTCGTCAAACTTGATCAAATCTACGAATTTCCTAAAGAAATTACTGCACTTCAGAATAAAACACCATTACCTTCTAAAAGTAAGCTGTTAACCTTAGCCCCATTCTTAGACAAAGAAAGCATTCTACGACTTGGTGGGCGGTTACAGAACTCAAACTTACCTTTTCAAGAGAAACATCCTATCATCTTACCTTCATCTAGTTCACTAAGCAAGCTCATAATAAGAAAAGCTCACGCAGATACATTACATGGAGGTACGCAGTTAGTGATGAGTATCATTAGAAGAAAGTATTGGATTTAGAGCTGCAGAAATACTGTGATAAGAATCATTCACGAGTGCATCAAATGTTGGAGACACAAAGCCACAGCCTCCGAACAACAAATGGGTATTCTTCCCCATCCTCGTGTAAATACTTCTCGACCATTCACCCACACTGGTGTGGACTATTTCGGCCCAATCGAGCTGAAGAGTAACAAGACACGCAAAGCACCGTCCTATAAGGGATATGTTGCTGTATTCATTTGCCTTGCGGTAAAGGCCGTTCATCTCGAAGTAGTTTCAGATCTATCTACAGATGCTTTCTTAGCTGCATTTCGTCGATTTACTTCAAGAAGAGGTCTATGTTCAGACGTGTACAGTGATCAAGGATCTAACTTCAAAGGCGCGTCAAGAGTTTTAACTGAGGATTTCAACAAATGTATCAAGCAAATAGAAACTGATGCCTCAGCTACATTAATCAATGATCTCGTCACGTGGCATTTCATTCCACCCTTTTCCCCTCATCACGGTGGACTGTGGGAAGCAGCAGTAAAAGCCACGAAGTTCCATCTAAAACGAATATTAGGAAATGCTAGACTAACCTTCGAAGAAATGTCTACCGTTCTAGCTCAAATCGAAGCCACTTTGAATTCTAGACCCCTCTGTTCATTGACCTCAGATCCCGATGACATGACTCCGCTTACTCCAAGCCATTTCCTTGTTGGAGACGTTATAAAGTTACCACCTGAACCGAGTCTGCTGGAAATTTCAGAAAATCGTTTAGATCGTTGGCAAAGGTTACAACAGCTACACCAACACTTCTGGGTTAGATGGCGAAAAGAGTACCTGAATCGTCTTCAAACTAGATCAAAGTGGATGTCACAACAACCCAACGTTGAACCAGGAGAGCTAGTGCTTCTAAAGGACTTTACTCTTCCACCAACCAAGTGGTCTTTAGGACGCATTGTTGAGACGCATAAAGGCAAAGATGGACTTGTTCGAGTAGTTACCCTTCGAACCAAAGATAGCCAGTTTGTCCGTCCTATCACCAAGATTTGTAAACTGCCCTTTTCATGTACTAGTGTTTAATTTCAATATGTATAAGATTCATAAGTGTACTTCTTGCCTTTGTTTAAAACCCCTTAAGGGTTTTATGGCCGGGAGTATGTTTGGGCCAATCACATCACTTTGTTCATTTGGCGCTGTGGCGAAATAGCCATCTTTGGGATACGGCGCCAAATGACGTGATTTTCTGGCAACCTGCGAAATGGTTTGTTTTTGTTTTGAAGATGTTCCGTTAGGCTGGCAATCCATAAGCTACCTCAATGTTCAAGCTCACCAAGCTGAGTTATTTAAGTAATATAATTTGTAAATATTGTCATCCATCCAGTAAATATCTTTGTTAATAACCTAATCGACTGATTTGTCATTTGAGATAACCAACACCTACACATTCATATAAGCCGCCGCTACACATATCGAAAAAAATGTTTTTATTTTAAAAAGCACATTGGGAAGTCTTCATACACGCTGACGTTTCATATACTTCACCTCTACATACATGCAAGATGCAAAGTGTGCAACAAACAAATTAATGAAAAGAACCATTTTACGCACTTTTCTTATTTCCATTGTTTTTAAAAAGCAATCGTGCTAAATTTCGCGAATCCACATTGCTTTTAAAAAATTCCCCTACATTTCGGAAATATCTTATTTTATTAGTGTTTGAATTCGAAACTCACACTGGAAAAAAACATCATACATGCAAAAAGTGCGCAACAAACAATTTAAGAAAAAGAACCTTTTTTTAAGCCCTGCCTTTTGTCCCCATTATTTTTAAAAAGCAATCCTACTAAATTTCGGAAATATCTTGTTTTATTATTTGAAATCGAAATTTCACACTGGAGAAAAACATACATACAAAGTGTGCAACAAACAATTTCTGGAAAAAAAACATTTTTACTCACTTCCTAATTTCCATTATTTTTAAAAAGCAATCTTGATAAATTTCGGGAATCCACATTGCTTCTAAAAAATCCCCCTACATTTCGGAAATATCTTGTTTTATTAAGTATTTGAATTCGAAAATCACACTGGTGCGCAACAAACAATTTTCTGAAAAAAAACTTTTTATATAGGCAATTCCCCCGTATTTTAATAACTTTCGCCCGATTACTATCCAATCCTATTTCTGAAAGTTTTACATATCAATTTATGCACATACAGTTCTCTAAACAAACACTGAATACAGCCGCCATTATTGAAATCTCGCGCAGTGTTCTCGCGACAAGTTCCAAACAGTTGGAACCGAGCGAGAAAAGTTGCGCGACCTGTTTACACGGGTTTCTTTTTTACCTCGCGCGCTCTCGCTGCGAGAGGCGAAAACTCGGCGCGATTGGGCTCGCAACGCCTTGTACACGTGCGAGATTCCAAATCGCATGAAACTCGCGCAACTTTTCTCGCTCGTGTACACGGGCCTTAAGAGTGCGTCCTAAGCGAACAAGAAATTGTACCGAAGTAAGAATTATTCTCTCTTTTCAACCGAAGGAGTGATTTAAAATAAAGAACCCATCGAAAGTTTTCGAAACTTCTATTAGGAACCGGTAAAAAATATTAAAAAAAATACAAAGAAAACGCACTGCTTCAACATTATAAAATATGGGGTTGATTCAACCAACCAATCACAAAACGAAGCAAGAAAAACAATCCTAGACACGAGACAATAATTTACTACAGGGCTGTCGGTTTGAATTATGCTCCAAGAAATTTTACATTGTGGAAGACTGAACAAATAGGTTTATGTGAAACAAAAGTTTTTGAATAAAAAGGAGAGGATTTTGATTTGGACAATTACCTAAAACATTTAAAAAGTTATTTTAGCAAAACAAACACTGTGTGACGTTAGCGCAAAGAGCAACGCCATATAACTTTTTAATTACACAGTTATGCTTTAATTTATTTGTAATTCCGGTACTCCCATTTTTCATACTCACGAGCCACCACTGTTATTCGCATACATTATTAACAACCTTGATGTATATATATTTGTACAAAGTATAAGTCCTTTGTATTTTATCAATTAAAATTTAAACTAAGTAGAAGTAGCACAATTGCTTTAATTGAGGAACGTGCTAGCAAAATGGAACATATCATAAATTCGCAAATCGAGAAAAAAAGAAAAAAAGCTTGGTTTTATTTGTTTCTATGGACAGATCTCCGGAATTTTCAAGTTTTAAAAATAACATTATAAAAATTTGGGAAATATTTTTTTTTTTTGCGAAAACAGATATAGATTACACTTTTTTACAAAATTCAATGTTTATAAATTTTTTTTTACACGTTTAGTTTTGCACGCTCTTCAACTCTTCTAAATAAGCATATATGGAAATTGACAATGGGATTAAAACATTAAAAAAGATCAACGTTGTTATTATCTATAAAAAAAGTTTATTGACTGTATTCATCTTACCTTTCCTGATTGAGCAACAATTCCAATGTCTTTAACATTCTCTCCACAAGAAAATGAAGACGAAATTGCCGGCATCTCGGAGACTCGGGATGTGGCACCGGAAACACAAGAATTCCCATTCGGCGTGTTTTCTGTTTCTTCGCTTTTGCTTTTTTTAGAAAAAAACGCAACTAAACTCGATTGTCTTTTGCATTTATCCATTGAACTTATATGAACATGAACTATCTTCTCGGGGCAGTGTAGTGTTCTAGTGTAGGGTCCATTCTAAAATCCGTAGAAAACTTACTCCACAAACATACAATACCAATGCCCATTTCACAATGAAAGATTCATCTATCAACCAAAGCGGCTGTCCAACAGTCAATAATTACGAAAAGCCTAGGACGAAGCGAAGTAGACTATATATTACAATTCCAGAAAAGCCGTTCTTTGTGGCTCTTGACATATGTATTGAGACGTGTTTGCTACAATTTCGACGCATGGGTACATTTTCAAACGAAGTATTCTTTCAGAATTAGTATACTTTCAGAATTCGAAGTATTCTTTCAGAATTAGTATTCTTTCAGAATTCGAAGTATTCTTTCAGAATTAGTATTCTTTCAGAATTAGTATTCTTTCAGAATTCGAAGTATTCTTTCAGGTGGCAGAACGTTTACAATTACTGCTTTCTTTGGAAAAGATGGGCATTTGACTAATGATATATACAAATCGTCTTTGAAAGGAAACTGTTGAAAAAGGTTTGCAAGCGATTTCATTGTCAAAGCTACAACTCATTGTCCTCCTGTTCTTTTCAAAAAGAACCCCCCTCCCCCCAAGCGCACTTCAAACACGTTTAGGAATAAACAAGGGGTGAAACAGGTGCTTCCTTTCCAAGGCGGGTCTTTGTAGAAATTTTCTGTTGCTACGATTGGTTTTTATGCGACTTATTTTTAACTTCCTACGCCTATGACCCTGCGATCACATTCCAATTGGGTCTTTTGAATGTTTCCAGAGACAACAGTCAAAATAAATTTGTTTTAATTTTCTGCAAACAAATGTAGATTCTTAAATGTAAAAAAATACATTTGTATTTTTCTGATTTTTTCTTTTTTTTTTCAAATAAAAAAAATATTATATTTAAAAAAAAATTTAAAACTATAGATCGATGGGGGGGGGGTTGTGACCCCCCTCAACCCCCCCCCCTGCGTACGCCACTCGTCGTGGCGCTAAAACAACGAAAGGATACATAACCCTTTTAATTTGTTTTGCAACCAAAGTAATACATTTGGAATGCGTTGGAGGACTAGATATAGACTCTTTTATTGCAGCACTTCGACGATTTAGCTCCAGAAGAAATGCTCCCAAACGAATCTATTGTGACAATGCTACCAACTTTGTCGGTGCCAAGAGAAAACTTTCGGAATTTGAGAAGTTTGTGACTGCGTTGGCTGACACCGAATCTGTATCCCACCACTTGACTTCAACTTCCATTGAATGGAACATGATTCCGCCCTTTTCTCCTCATTGTGGCGGGATCTGGGAATCGGGAATTAAAGCTGTCAAATTTCACCTTCGGAGGACGCTGCGACTTTTGAAGAGCTTACCACCCTACTAACCCCAATTGAAGCTATACTGAATTCACGTCCTGTGAGTTCAGTATCCGATACTAACCCTGAAAATTTAAATGTTCTTACATCCTCCCATTTCTTGACGGGTGACATGCCAACTTTCATTGCTGATTCTACAGACCCTTCATCTCGGATCAAAGTAGGAACGCACTGGGAGGCTGTTCAGAGACTTCGCAGAAGCTTTTGGAAAGTTTGGCATCGAGATTACCTCAACTCTCTCCAGCAAAGATCAAAGTGGAGAAAACCCTCATCTAATCTAAAGCCTGGGGATTTAGTCATCGTCAAGGAGGAGAACCTTCCCCCTGTTTCCTGGCCCATAGGACGCATAGTGGAGACCTTCTCTGGTAGAGATGGATTGATACGAGTCGTCACAATCCGGACCTCGCGTGGAATCTACAAAATACATGTTAACAGGACTGTGCCTATTCCTGCTTAACAGCAAGGTTAGGGTGGGAGTTTGTTAGCTCATTGGCTGACGAAGAAGATAATTTAATTTTATTGCGACCCAGAAGGCGTTTTTTATGTAAATTTTTCTATTCTTATAATTTATCCGACTCGATTGCAGTCAAGAGACTGTGAGTGTCAGTTGTTGGAAGTCAGCCGTCAAATAAACACGCTTGAGTAATTTCATGCGATTCCTTTTCTTTAACCAACTTTTCCCGCAGCGGATATATTGACAACGAGCGTCAACACACTCAGTGGGGGAACGTGACTCCCCCTCAATAACCAGTTGTTTTTTGTTGACAAACAAGTGTGTGTTTCTCCCAAGATGTTTTTTTGAGTGCCTGCTTTTTAAAGTGATATTTTTTTTTCACTCCACTGCTGCGATATGCGCTTGCTTTTTAGTAATTGTGGAGATGTTCCTTTTACAGAAGTGCAATTTAAATAATTAATGGCATTCATATAACAATTTTAACGGCATAATTTAAATTTTATAACAGTGTTTTTTATGCCTATAACTTTTTGTATCTCCACTACCAAATGCTTAATTTCACACGTACGCCATTTCTTTGCACTTCTGCCATTTCCATTCTCTGCAACTGCAGTCGCTGCTTTTTCTCTTCGAAGTTACGATGCACCTTCTGGTAGGGGAGTATGCAGCGACACGAGTTCATCAATCTTTCTTTATCTTCCAAGCATTTCCCGGAAAAAAATTCCACTTCAGTGACGTTTACACCAATCACATTGCTCCAGCACATGAAACCCACGCAGAGGGCGGCCAAAATCATGTGAACACAGACTGAAAGGAACTCATTCCCAGACATTCCTTCTAACTCTCTGCACGATATTTCGGCGTGCTCCTCATCTAACTGTAATGCCATAGATTTAACCTTTAAATGTAAATACTTAACTTTTATATTTGCATCATTAAAAATTATTTATTATCTAACTACTGAGGCTATCATGAATTTGTCCATTACCAATTAATTCAAACTTCTGAAATAGAGTCAACTAGCGCGAGGCCTACACAAACCAAACAAACATAGGCCCCGCAACCTTTTATTTAGTTTTTCTCTGCGATTAATTCTAATGTGATTAAATTCGAAAATAACTTTAGTGCAAAAGTTATCACTGCCTTAAGATAACGAGAACAACGCATGAGTTAGCACTCTCCAAATTTGATTTTGAGAAAGTGCATAACGAGCAATATTCGACAAGTTACGCTGTAACTAAAAAAGTCACGCACCTCTTACTTAACCAATTGACCACGAGCAACGTCGGGCCATATTGCTAGTACAAATATGAATTTGCTCACAATCGGCAAAGTATTATTGACGATTTTTCTCTTTCAGAATAACATCTTCGAATGGGATATGCTACCCGAAGAGCAACATTGTCTTTCTGAAGACGCACAAATCCGCCATTTCCCCGATACAAAACATCCTAATGTGCTACGGCGACAAACACAAACTTAACTTTCTGCTGCCCAGGAGTAACAACTAGATAGGTCACCCGGTTCCCTTCGGTCGAACCATGGTGCTATCTTCTTGCACTTTCTCCTTCAACATACTCGTCTACTACACGAGATTCGACTACTCAGAACTAAATGCCGTCATGCCACGTGACAGCATGTACGTCACAATAGTCCAAGATCCCGTACATGCCTTCGAGTCCTTATTCCACTATTACAACTTCGATGAGATCTTCAAGTCCATCCACAACTTCACAAAGTTCCTACCACAGTTCAGCAACACGTTCTTCAGCAAGTAATTAAGGGGGAGATACGGCGCCAACCAGATGTTCTTCGTTTTCGGAGTGACTTGAGCGAGACAGAGATGGTAAGGCTTCGGTCCCTCAACTACGCCGATTCTTTACTTTACGAACGTTTTTTGCAAAAATTTGAGAGGGAACTGGAGGTTTTTGGACTAGAGACTGCCGAACTCCGTCGTAAAACTCAGGAATGGTACCAGATTGGTGTTGAGGGTAAACAGCCGCACCAGAAAGGTCTGGGACGCCAAAATATAAAATTAACAAAATTGTTATGAAGTTCAAAACTAAGAATGTCAATAACACTACGTGTAATGCTATGACGATAGACGAGTATTCATATTCAGATTATTTACGATAGAGACAGATGACGGCATGTTCTAACTGTTATAATGTTATAGGGTAGACCAGGGCTGGTTCACACGCTTTTTGAAATATTATTTTTTTATTTTTAAATGTTGCACTATTTTTGTTATTACTATTTCATTCGTTGAACTTTAAGCTACAGTGTGGTGCTTTAAAAAAACCTTAAATTATTATATTTATTAAGTTTACGTTTTCGTGCAAAGATGTCGTTTGTGTAAACTTACCTTATGATCGGGGCACGATTACACAATGCCTGGGATTCATCTACACACCATTAATTTTTTTTAAATAATAAGTTTTTTTCTTCAAAATTACTTTACTTTATTTCAAAATGTGCGTAAGAGATTATAGAAATCATTCAGGTTGAGTCCTCAACGCTTTAAAATTCACTTTCACAATTTTTCAAACAAAGAAAATTGAATCACCCGTTATACAAACATCATGTGACCACCTCTTGCACCGGGCGCAGTGTATCACTGTTCTCCAAGTTTTGACTTTTGGTGTGGTCTCAAATAGTAAATTCACACACAGTGTACATCGTCGCACTCATTATCACAATCAAATTTTGTTTTTGTTTTTTGTGATTTTCTTATATAGGTTCCTACTTTTAATTTAAGGTCACGGTTATTGTCTTCTTTTACTTTTTTCGCAGCTTCTGCCTTTTTACTGATCGAATAATTTTCTTGAGGGATTTGCTGTCTTTTTTTCGGTAAGAGAGGTTGGATTAATTATTATTTTTTTTATTTATCATGTTCTTCTTTTAAAGCAATGTGTCTGTAAGAATAGTAGTTTGACTCTTTTTCCTACTTTTATTTTCTTCATTTCGTATGTTCTTCTTTTTCAAATGGCAGCACACACACTGTGTAAGTCTACCCCATTTGTTCTGTGTAAATTTACCCCATTTGTTCTGTGTAAACTTACCCCTTCGTCATGTTTTCGTTACAACTGAATCTCCAAGTTTCATTCTAGATTAAAACAATTAAGGTAATAGCTTAAAATAACCACAAAGAACAGCCAAGTAAGATAAGCCATAATGGCTTATGAAAATCTAAAATTACAGAATAAGTTAAGGCTAATACATTACCGTAAAATTTTTTTTAACTAATGAAAAAACTGAAGGAAAAAAAATTAAGAACATTTGTCACTCACCTAACTGATGTCAGACTGGTGTGGAGGCTAATGTGATGCTACTCCTGACCCGACGTGTGGAGCTCTCAGACCAACAGTATTTGAACAATGAACATTGTGTAAACCTGCCTCTGTACCAAACTTGTGACGATGTATACGAGGTGTACCTATGTACCTATATACTTTGCTTGTATACAAGAATGATATCTTCAAAATCGATGTACAGAAGTGCTAAAGCAAGGGTGTTAACCTTCTGACACTCATACGATTTTCGCAGTTATAAAGTTGTTTTCTCTGTTTGCAAGCTTAAATAATTTTTCCTATACAAACTGTTTTATATTTATTTTTTCCAATTGTCATGTTTGGAAAGTAAAACATAATTCAGCCAAACTTCTATTTTTAACCAAATTAACTGCGCCAACCAATTTCAAAAAACGCGCTGGTTATCAATTTGACGATTCATTATTTTTTCCTTGCATAATTATTTAAAAAACCAATTTAAATTATAGATCAATTTTAGTTTAAAGGCAATTCAAATAAACAAACTTTAATTTACCCAGATATAAACAATTTTATCTTTAACTTTTTATACAAAATATATTTTAAAAAGGGCAGAATAATGCTTTCACCTACTATCATATTTTTTACAGGTCGGAAAATGTATTTAATGTGTGTTCTAGTTTTTTTTTCGTAACAGATAAGGAGCATCAATAAGAAAAAATAAAGTTGTGATATTAAATTCTAATAAAAAAATCCAAACTAAATATTGTAAATTATTAGTTTTATTTAATAAAAACAATCACTTGTCTTTTAATCATCTTTATCTGAGATGACTTTGAAAGGTTCTGAATCCAAGAAAATATTCTGATATTGAATAAATGAATTATTGCTTGTTGGTATTTTTTTTGTCGTATTATGTTGCAATATGTCTCACACTAATTTTGAACACTTTAAAAAAATTGTCAGAACACAAATATAGAAAAAGGTGTTCCAAAGAAGGGTAAGTTGTAATAACTCATATCGTTCTTAACATATCGACATAAAATAAAAGTGGAATCCCTTTTTATGGACAATTTAATGAAGGCCTTTAGTTAATTTAACGTTGGTCCAACAAATTCTGTGGTTATCCTGGACAAAATTTGACTTTTACAAATTCTGTGGTTATCCTGGACAAAATTTGACTTTTACATCAAATTGAAAATACACAGAGAAAGCCTTTTTATAATTATATATCGTATCTTCTAATCAAGGTATTAAAGAAAAACATCGACGTTAATATCTATTTTCGAGTGGATACTATGATTATATTGAGTCTAATCAAAATCAAAGGGGCGTGAAAGATATTTCTGATTGGGGCTGTTATCCATCAACACAAATTTGGTACCACTCCTGAGTCTTACGACGGAGTTCGGCAGTCTCTAAGGCCATCCTCTCATAACCAAAAGTCTCCACATTTTTTTCAAAAACCTTTCGTAAAGCAAGGAATCGGCGTAGTTGAGGGACCGAAGCCTGTCTATCTCTGTCTCGCTCAAGTCATTTATGAACTTCGGACGGCGAGCGTTCAACTTAAACGCAACCACGTCGTCCAAGTCCCAGAACATGAGATGCCTCAGCAGCACTAAGGACTCGTCCATCCTCTCCGCTACCAACACCAAGTGGAACCAGGACTCGATCCTGTTCAAGTACTGGACGATCTTCTCAGTGTAGTTGAACACGGAAGGGGAACCTCCGAGATCGAAGAACATCTGGTTGGTGCCATACTTTCCCCTCAATCTCTTGCTCAATAACTTATTGCTGAACTGTGGTAGGAACTTGGTGAAGTTGTGGATGGCGGACGTAAAGATCTCATCGAAGCTAAAGTACTGGAATAAGGACTCTAATACCTTGATGGGTTCTCGGACTATGGTGACGTACACGCTGTCACGTGGCATGACGGCCTTTATTTCTGAGTAGTCGAACCTCGCGTGGTGGGTGAATATGTTGAAGGAGAAAGTGCCAAGAGTGTCCACCAGGGTTCGACTGAAAGGAGCCGGGTGACCTATTAAGTTACCACTCCTGGGCAGCAGAAAGATAAGTTTGTGTTTGTCACCGTAGCGAATTAGAATGTTCTGTATTGTGGAACTGGCGCATTTGTGCATCTTCAGAAAGAATATGTCGGTCTTCGGGAAGACGTTATTCTGAAAGAGAGAAATCGTCAATAATACATTATCAATTGTGTGCAAATCTATATGTGTACTAGCCATATGGACAGACGTTACCCGTGGTCAATTTGTAAAGTGGTGAACGACTTTTTAGTTCGTATAACCGGTCGAATATTGCTGGTTATGACCTTTCTGAAAATCTAGATTTATTTAGTTATTTTGAGTGGTTTTCGAAATATCTAAACCGGTCACTTTTAATTTTTTATATTTACGTCTTTACATGCAATCGCCAATCATGTAAAATGATGTTTTGTGTTTTTTTCTCCTCTTTCTCCTTTTCTACTAAAAATCCTTTACTATTTTTAACCTTGTAATATGATCCGATGAAAATAATGCATTTAACAAAAATAAAAACACTTGGCAATGTTGCTTTGATGCCAGTTGACGTAGAAAGCTTATATTATTTTAAGAGATGCAAATTTTTGTTGTATAAAAATTAATCCTTTATTGACAAAAAACTCTTGTATTAAAATTCACATTTTTTAATACTGACGATGTAATAACATGCCAAAAATAAAATATTGTATTCATTCATTTGGAAATAAATTATTGTATCTGGCAAACAATATTGTACAACAATCGACGATAGGAGTCTTGGTACACTATTTCCGAGGGAAAATATTTTATTTTATAACTGTTCACCCTGAAGTTTCGGAGTATTGTAATATATAAAAATGCCTGTTTCAATATTTACTGACAATATTTCTATTAAAAATGAATTTCCAAAAATTAATTTTAGAATTTGGCTTAAATTGTTTATACGACGCCGTTTGACGATGTTTTCATTCGACTTATAAAAATAAATTAAATAAATAAAATGGTTGAGCATTGGTCTCTTCCCAAAATTTATCCCAATAACGCAAATATTGAATTTACGAATTAGAAACATGGATGACGTTTTGACGAGAGGTTTGTGCAGATCACATAAGTATATAATCGACTGCTCGAAGGTTTGCCTTTAATCACTGTCATCCACTGCTCCCAGGAAATACCATCTTCGATCCTGAGTAGTCAGAAGCCGAAGGCCGGAGACCGCAATTTCCCGGGGCCGTAAATCGTTGTTATGGACTGTGACATTAGCGCACGGTACATGCATGCGATTAAAACTGTTGGTGACCGGCGATCACGTGAAGTTCAAATTTGGAGAGTGGAGTACCAACTCATACATTGTCGTTGTTATCTTAAGTCAGTGATAACTTATGCACTAAAGTTATTTTCGAATTTAATCATAGTAGAATTAATCGAAGAGAAAAACTTAATTAAGGTAAAATAAATTCAAGTCCCAAACTTTGAAGTTCTATGTGCCATATGTAACAGCCCTTTTGTGTAACTCAAGTTCGATTTAATCAAATTAAACAGTTCATTTCCACAACCCTTATTTTAATTAATTTTTAATTTATTTATTAAAAGGAGAGTGAAAATTCATAACTGAAAATATTTCGAATTAATATTTTATTAAAATATTCTTGTTAGCTAATAGTGTCCAAACAATCATCATCGTGTTTACTTTTGACGACCGAAAAAAAATATCGCCAAACTTTGTCGTATAAACAATCTGTTTCTTGAATTTCAATATAATGTTTTTGACGTAAAACTTTAAAATCAGTTACGTGTATAAAATAGAAACCCTAAATTAAACTTTTAATGTTATCCATTCCTACACTATGTTGCATTCCGCAACAGCCTGTTTCATTACGTGACAAATAGCACGATTGGCATAAATAATCACGGTGGGGGAAGAATTTGCCACCGATGCGCTTAAGATATATTGAAACAAAACAAAATAAAACTAAGCAAAACAGGCAGTTAAAAATGGCGTTATTCGAAACATTTGGTTTACTTCGGCTGGCGAGGTTTTTCTTAACGACCGATTCCTATGATTCGCTCTATTCCCACTATCTAACTTTCAAAGTCCGATAAATAGCGTTTTTTACCCATATCTGTTCGAAAAATAAACGCTTCTACTAACATTGTAAGCAAGCACCGTTTTTTAAAAAATACATCTCTTGAACTTTGGCAGAAAAGTGGTTTTAATATTTTGTCCAATCAGTGATTTGGAACTTGACCTACGAAATGGGAGGATAGAGGAGAAATCCCACTATTCCAAGAGTTGCTAGAGAAAAAAGTAGAAATTTTCTGGATAATGGGCGACATGCTTTGGCGATCGATTTCAAGAAGTTCGGATGCATAATCTGAGGTTCGTCAATGACATCAGGTTCAGCTAAAAAAAAGGAAACAGTTAATGATATATTTTTCACAGTTAAATAAAAGTTATTTTTTAACAAAAGAATTACCAAAATGGTATAAGAATACTTCATCTGTAACCCAGCACATTAAGAAATATATTGGAACATGTCATTCCCATTTTGTTTTATAAAATGTATTTTTTTTGTTACAACTTAATCTTTTATCGGAATAAAACATAGGTTAAATTACATGTTCTTTGTTCGGGTTTTAGTAAAATGAATGTCAAAAATATATACATACCAAACAACAAGTACAAATAAAAAATTAGGAATATTAACTTGCTTATCTATATATACAAATGCAAAATCTCCCACTCATTCATCTATATATATATATGCGAAAACCCTCGCCAATCATTCACTCATCACTAATTCTCCAAATTCCCGTATACCAATGGAGTTGAAATTTGGCAAAGTTGGTCCTTATACCTTAAATAGACGCCGCGGGTCGCTCGGGCGCAGTGATCGGCTCGACTGCTGTCGCGGCGGGCAGATCGTCGCCGTCATATGCTGTATGCTTTAGGGCGGGTCAGCATACCAAATAGACTAGATTATACCTTAAATAGGAAAAGTAAGCTAATTTTGTTCCGTATTAAGAGGGTGTACGTATTTAAGAGGGTATAAAACCTATTTTTTCGATGTTAGAAGCGACTTTAGTTTGGGAATCTACAGATCCAAAAGACCTAGAGTGCTGAAATTTGGAGTACTTATTCATCTATTCTTGGACCCTAGGGTTGCATCTCAACGATAAGAAAGGATTTTTAAAAATTCGAACTCGAACTGCCAATAAAATGATTTTTTTAAACATTCCCATAGGATTAACACGGAGAACATGTAACAATGCAACATTTCAAGATTGAAACAATTGAAAATTTTAATAGTATGTAGCCTATGAGGAGCATTCTTAATGGCTAATGACTAAATATTTCCAAAATGTCACCAACTAAATAATAAATATCGTCAAAATGTCTTAAATAAATAAGAAATATCATTATCGCCAAATGAACTGAAATATGGTTTTATATATAAAACTTATATAAAAATGGCGAAATTAGTGTCAAAAAGTAATAACATTAATATCAAAGTGATGAAAATGTGATTGGATAACGGAATATTTAGAACTACAACAACTATGAAAACGAAATTTGGCATGGAGGTACATTTTAAGCCAAAATTGTCCACTAAGAAATGATTTTCAAAAATTTGAACTCTGCAAAAAGTAAAAATCCTCGCCACTTATCCGCTGACTCATCACTAATTCCTCAACCTACTGTATACCCAGGAAGATGAAATTTGACACAGTTGGTACTCATACCTTACATAGGAAAAGTAAGCTATTTTTGTCTGGGCCGAATGTTTTTCATTTTCTTCGGAAAAACACTTATTCTATGTTAGTTTTGGATACTTCAAATTTTCCTAGAATTGTGAAATTTTGCATACTGATACATATTACCATACCAATAATGGGAAAAAAACTGTAAACTTAGAATTTTGCAAGTGGAATATTTAGAAATCGGTTGCAATTTTTTTATGGAACGATAGTTTTGGAACATTTGTGATTGTTTTAGAATAGTGAAATTCCGCATGCAGGTAGGGTTTACAAACTAACAAAGGAAATAATAGGAAAATCTAGATTTTATTACATGGTACCTTTAATATTGGCTGCGATTTTTTTGTAATGAAGCATTAGTTTTCGGCACTTCCAAATACTTTAGAATCGTAAAATTTTGCGTACTGATAGGGTTTGCTATACCAACAAAGGAAAAATCTGAAATTCTAGAATTCGGTAAGTGAACATTTTAAAATCTTTTTCGTTTTTATCTTAATATTCTTGCCAATTTGTAAAACTTAACAACAAATGTTGACATAAGTGTCTAATAAAAGTTTTTCGGAGATAGTTATTATTAAGTCTAGTCTATATATAAAAATAACGAAAAGTCTCTAGCCTCTCATTCACTCATCACTAATTCTCCAACTTTTTGTGTATACTCAGAAAGGCGAAACTTGGCAAAGTTCTTCCTCAAACCTTAAATAGAAGTAAGCTATTTTTATTCGGATCGAACGTTTTTAAAAGGGGGAGGGAGGGGGGAGGGGGAGAAAGATCCCCCCCTTATTGTTATTTACGATGTTATTTTCGTTTACTCCCGATTACCCCAGAATCTTAAAATTTTGCGTAATGATACAGTTTAACATGCAAATAAAGGAAAAAATTCGAAAATTTAGAATTTTGAACGTAAAATCTTTAAAAATTGGTTGCGATTTTTTTTGTACGGACCGTTAGTTTTGGACACTTAGGATTGTTTTAGAATTGTGAAACTCCGCATACTGATACGATTTACCGAACAAAATATGAAATAAATTTAAAAATTTAGAATTTCGCATGTAGACCGTTACAGCACTAAATATTTTTTTTAGTTTTTGTTTTTACGGGAGCTTTTTAAAATGAAACACGCGGCCTTCTAAAATGATAGCACAGTGTAACATCCCAAGAACTCTAATCTCTCTTACCATCATCAAGGACTATCTCTATCTAGTGACACTGGGTGGAGCCACCAGCTTGGTGCTTTGAGAACTTAAGCTTTTTCCTACCTCTGAGAAAACCGACAGAGACCTTTTGGACATTCATCGGGAAGGATGTTATTTCTTTACTTAGAAGAGGCCAGTCTGCTAGGCGTCTCCTCTGTTTTCTTGTTTTTGTATTAATTGTAAATAATCCGTAACTTAAATATTAATTTCTTGAAACTCTAGAATTTTAACTTTAATGAAATAATTTCAACATTTAAGTTTTGTGTTTCTCATTTCTGGGAGAGAAGTTTTGTTTTAGTATGCATGTAGCGTGAATTGCAGTCAACACAGAACTCCAGTCCTTATTGACAGGTTTGCAAAGAGGATGCTACAACAGGAAGACAAAATATTTTTTCCCGTGTTCATTCTTATATTCTTGCTAATGTAGGAAGTTTAAGGGATTTTGTTGATATTGATCTTTAATACAAGTTATTTATGGATAATTAACTTTTCAAATGTTAATCTACTGGAGTATCGTTCATTTGCCGTATTTTTTTTATCGCCAACTTCTCTGTATTATAAAGTTTGGAGCCAGGTCGACAAAGGAAGATACCTGCTCGGGAATTGAACTGCAGCCCTTCTGGAGAAGATGAAGGAAAATCCAGTTCCTTATCAAATTAATTCCATTCAGACTAGAGCTCAGAAACGTGTGGCAGAACAAGAAAGGGGATCTACTGAAGATGTTGTGAAGGAAGAGGATAGTCCTGTGCTCGTGGATGACGAACATCACGAAATTGTGATTGAAGATGATTTATTTTCCTTCCCGTCTGAAGAGCCAAAGTACAAGGGATTGACTCTTTTGAAAGTAGATTCTGGAACTTTTGCGTCTCAGCAGAAAGAGTGCCCAGTTCTAAAACCAATCATGGAAAAACTGCAAGGAAAACATCCTGAAGAACCGGCAGGAGAGTTTGAAATACTTATTAAAAAGAAAGTGGATAAGCTCGGAGTGGAGAGGCCTTTATTGGTCATACCAGCAAAATTATCGAGAAGAATTGAAGTCTTTGTGCCACGAGGGAACTTCAGGTCATTTGGGAGTGACCCAAACTAAAGATGTGTTCTCCAGGTATTTCTTTTGGCCTCATTGCTATAAAGAAATTGAAGAATATGTGAGGAGTTGTGACAGATGTCAACGGGTAGGGAAACCTAATGACAAGAAAGCTCCCAAGAAGATAGTTCCTGTGATACAAGAAGTTTTCTCAAAAATCAATGTCGATGCTTGTGGACTTCTACCAATTACTCCAAGTGGCCGTTCCGGTTGAAGATATCACATCTGGGGCTCTAGCATCATCTCGAGATATCAAGACTTTCTGTTGGAATCGAAAGGTCACGTGATATTTCCTTTGAGATGCCGACCGAAAGAGTTGGGATTGTAAAGTGACTTCGAATGCGAGATCGTTTTCGCGCGCTTTTCTTATCCCAATCTCAATAAAAGGCCTTTCACGATAGGTCAAGTGTTTCATGACGATCGGAAATGCGTCACTTTCTTTCACTGCGCATGGTCAATACGATGTCTCGGTTGAGATAGATCCCACGATTCAATGGCTAGGTGGGATCTTTTCCAACAGTAGGTGGGATCGTTTCCAACAGATTTCTGACTAGGTGGGATCGAGATTCGAGAAAATCCAAGAGATTTCCATCGAGATTTCAAGCTAAAAGCTATCTTTTGTAGTTTTCATTATTCTGTTCATTTTTAAATGAATCATTTTCAACTTAGTCATGTAGCCCGGCGTTGCCGATGACCTAAGTTTGAAATATATATATATTTTTTATTTTGTGGCATAAAATGCCTCTTTTTATGCATTGAGAAGAAATACATTTTAATCAAGAAGATATAACATAGTTAATAAATTTAATATTTAGCTATGTACAAGGTACAATAAAAGAAATTAAAAAAAAAAAACTATTACAAATGAAAGAAATACTTAAGTAAATTTTGAAAAAAAAATAACATTTATATTATATCTGGATCAATATTTAAAAAAAATCAAAATTACTTAAATGAAAATTAGTAGATACGGAAATTAATTTTTGATTTAAAATAATTATGTATTTAGTAAAAAAAAATTGGAATACTTCGTGAATATATGTTATTTTATTATGGAACTGTTTATATATATTATAATAAATACTTGCAAAATAATACTATTGTCCTTAATTAATGCGTTTTAATAGAATTTTATGATATTTGTTACAGAAGCAATAAAATTATGTTTTTAGTGTGCAATATGTTTAAGCGTAATGAGTAAATACGATACATTATAAATAGTTAAAATATTATTACAGAACATCGTACAAAAGTGAAAATGATCACACAATTTGTAATGTTTTCGAACAAAATAGTGTGTACCATATGCAACAGGTTTCAGTTTTAAATATTAGATAATTATTTTTGTACTAAAATTTGGGTCACGATACAACCGGATTTCGTCCGAACAGTTTTTATTTCAAGTTCACGTCTGAGCTCACTCAAACTCCGTGCTTGTTTTAGGAAAGAGGGTAGTTAGTAAGGAATTATTACACTTTCCGAATTTTCCTAAAATAAATTATGGTAAACCTAACTATAATATAATATGCCGCAACTTCATTCTGACTATCTTCTTTGTATCGAAATAACTGATCATCATCTGACCATGGTTCAAAAATACGAAGCATAGGCCCCGAACCGTCGCCAATAGCCCATAATATAGCTCTAGCGCGACGTTAACTAACCAAACCAACCAAATATCTGTAACACCCCGCTCCGTAGTGTTCGAGTGGACAGAACGTCAAGGTCACAGTTATGAACTTTTGGATAAAGTTTAGCTAGTAATCAGAGGATTGCTAGTTCGAACGCGTGCGATGGACTTAACAAAGAAAAGTAAAGAAGTAGTGAGATGCGATCGGTGAATTGCCAGCTTCGCTACAAAAATACTAGAAAGTCATCCAGAGCATCCAGCAAATTATACTGGCGAGTATACGGGACTGTTACACGATAAATCTGATCGGGGTCCGATGTCCTGACGCCAATTGAGGTTGCGTCGGGTGCCAGCTCAGGTGTTGGCCTCGTCATCTGACCATGGTTAAAAAATACGAGGGCATCGTTCCCTGGTCTTTCCTTCGAGATAGGCCCCGAACCGTCACCAATAGCCCACTGTACAGCTCTAGTGCAATGTTTTTTAAACAACCAACCATTTCGCCAAAACCGAAGGATTTTTTGGTTTTTTTTTGTTAATTAGCGTTGCACTAGAGCTAAATAGTGGGCTATTGGCGACGGTTCGGGGTCTATCTCGAAGGAAAGATCTGGGAACATACACATTCATACATGCACCTCGCTATTTTAGAACGTGGTCAGATGACGAGGAAACACCTGAACTGGCACCCAACGCCTTCAATAGATGTCGAAACTTTGGATCCCGATCAGATTTATCGTGCACCAGTCCCGTATACACGCCGTTAATTTTTACGGATGTTCTGGACGACTTTTTTAGTATTTTGTAGTGAAGCTGGCAATCCTACGATCACAAGATCACTACTTTTTACTTTTCTTTGTCAAGTCCATCGCTAAGGTTCGAACCAGGAATATTCGAATTCCCAGCTGACGCCTTTAACCGCTCGGCCACGGAGACCTATAAAACCGAAGGAAAGACCCAGGAAAACTAAAAAAAAAAAAATCGACTAGGGTAACCATACAAAACTGTCTGGCAGAAGACATTCCTTAGTATATTAATATCTAAATATATAAACGATAAATAAAAAAATTTTTGTTATAGATATTTATAAAAAAACTATATTTTACTATCTAATGTGTAATATTGTATTTTTTTTCACTTGTAAATTATAAAAGAATGTGTTTATTCATCAGAACTGCCACTGCACATCCTCGTCATCTGACCATGGTTCAAAAATACGAGGCATCGTTCCCTGGTCTTTCCTTCCAGATAGGCCACGAACCGTCACCAATAGCCCACTGTGCAGCTCTAGTGCGACGTTACTTAACCAAAACTACTGCACATCCATCATCTGACCATAGTTCAGAAATACGAGGCAGTGTTCCCGGGTCTTTCCGTTGAGATATACCTAGAACAGTCCCAATAGTCCAATGTGCAACTGTAATGCGACGTAAATCCAACCAATTGACCAAAACCACTGCAAAACGATTCCACAATACAATCCCAAGAGCCAATCCCACAACCAACCACGAGCCGCGTAAGATCTCACTCTTGGGATTGATATCGTCAAACGTCACTTCCTGTGAGATCGATTCCAACGTGGAACGATTCCGCCGAGATGATGCTGGAGCCCCAGGGGCATTTCAAAATTTACTTAAGTATTTCTTTCATTTGTAATAGGTTTTTTAAAAAAAATGTTTCTTTTATTGTACCTTGTACATAGCTAAATATTAAATTTATTAACTATGTTATATCTTCCTGATTAAAATGTATTTCTTCTCAATGCATAAAAAGAGGCATTTTATGCCACAAAATAAAAATATATATATTTTTCAAACTTAGGTCATCGGCAACGCCGGGCTACATGACTAAGTTGAAAATGATTCATCTAAAAATGAACAGAATAATGAAAACTACAAAAGATAACTTTTAGCTTGAAATCTCGATGGAAATCTCTTGGATTTTCTCGAATCTCGATCCCACCTAGTCGGAAATCTGTTGGAAACGATCCCACCTACTGTTGGAAAAGATCCCACATAGTCATTGAATCGTGGGATCTATCTCAACCGAGACATCGTATTGACCATGCGCAGTGAAAGAAAGTGACCTATTTCCGGTCGTCATCAAACACTTGACCTATCGTGAAAGGCCTTTTATTGAGATTGCGATAAGAAAAGCGCGGGAAAACGATCTCACATTCGAAGTCACTTTACAATCCCAACACTTTCTGTCGGCATCTCAAAGGAAATATCACGTGACCTTTCGATTCCAACAGAAAGTCTTGACATCTCGAGATGATGCTAGGGCCCCTGATTCTGTTGTGGAAGCCCTGATGCAGATATTTAGTACGATGGGATTTCCTAAAGTACTGCAGATGGACCAAGGAAGCTCGTTTACTAGTGAACTCACCACTACTTTTCAGGAAAAGTTTGGGAATATCTGTTGTTCATAGCTCCGTTTATCATCCTCAAAGTAACCCGGTAGAAAGATTTCATCAAACGGTAAAAAGGATTTTAAAAGTACTATGCTTGGAGGCTGGACCTGATTGGGAAAAAGCTATATGTCCAGCTTTATTTGCCCCACCAACAGTTACACACGAAAGTACTCTATTTACACCAGCAGAGCTAGTTCACGGAAAAAATTTAAGAACTCCTTTGGCGTTGTTGTATGAAAAATGGATGAATATAGAAGAAGAAGACGAACCTGTGACGGATTATGTTTTCGCTTTGATAAACATAATGAAACAGTGCTAAGAACTTGCAACCACGGAGATGGAAAAATCACAACAGAAAAATAAAACGTGGTATGACAAGAGAACGATCAAAAGATAATTTCGTGAGGGCGACCAAGTACTTATATATTTAACATTAAAAGCGAACAAAATGAGTCCCAATTGGACCGGTCCCGGAACAATTCTCCGAAATCTTTCCAAAACAAATTATGTGGTCGAACTCTCTAGCGGAAAAGCTACGTCCAAGGTTTACCATGTGAATATGCTCAAGCCTTATTACAGAAGATCTGAACAGGTGAATTTTCTGCTCTGTGAGACAGAAGACAACGTGAATGAAACTGAGATGGAAATTCCTTATGTGAACGCTGATCCGAACATCCTGGATCTGGATGAGATGTTTCAGGACCATTACAAGGAAACCAAATTAACCTAAGAGCAAATCTTTCAATTGGAGAAATTAATTTGTAAATATGATACATGTTTTTCCAATGTGCCTGGAAAAACTGATCTTGTGACTCATGATATCGAGCTCAACAACGATACTCCACTTCTTTCAAAACCCTACAGAAATTCTCCTAGACAGAATGCTATTCTGAAAGAATAGATCCAGAAGATGTTGGCTATGAAGATCATTGAAGTCGGATTTTCTGATTTTACGTCTCCGATTATTTTGGTTGAGTCTCCAGGAAAAGATCCAAGACCGTGCGTGGATTACCGAAATCTCAATAAGGTCACCAAGACTCAGTTTTTTCCATTACCAAACATAGAAGAAAGAGTTGAAATAGTTTCATTGGCCCAGTATATAACAGTGTTGGACTTGTCAAAAGGGTTTTGTCAAATACCGCTAAGTCAACGCACCCAAAGACTGACTGCCTTTGTTACAACATTTGGTACATACCGTCCTTTACGAGTATGAAAATAGTACCCTATGCAATTTTTTTGTATACCAATGTATAGTAGACTTTATTCCCTACAAAATGGTATATTAAGTTTAGCTCTACTATAAAAACTAACGAAATAATCATCGGTGGTTCGTTTTTTTTTCCGAGGCTGTACAAATGAATTTGGGATACACTATTTTTGTAAATTTCCAATACTATGTTACAAAATGTCGACGGTTTCAAAGAATTTTCAAGGGGCAATTTCATTCTGGAATCTATGAAAATGGTAATAAAATATTACACTCGTCTTTGTATTACCCTCAAATGGCTCTATGTAAAATACAAATTTAAAAAAAATAAAAACAACTTATTTCCAAAAAAAATATTTTAAAAAAATAACACCATGCCATCGTAATTACCACAAATTGTACATATTTAAAAAAAAAAAAAGAATTTGGGCCGAATAATTTTGAAATATTTTTATACAAAAAATTATTCGAACTTCAGTCAAATACATTTTTTACTAGTTAAATTAACTTTTTTCTTCTATTTTTCCCTGGTTTTATACGTTATCTATTGTCAATTACGTTTTTGGTTTATTCCTTCTCTTTTAGTCTGATATTTGTTCTTCTTATTTTTATAGGTATTTAAAGAATTAATGATAATTAACAATTACTATTTAACAACTAATTGCTAATTAATGGCTAATTACTAATTATCATAGCTGCAAAATAAGGTTTATTTTCTTATATTGGTATTTTTTGGGGGAATGGAACTTGTTGAGCGGTCGCCCCCCCCCCCCCCTCCCCCCCTCCCCCTCGCACACCAAAATTTTTTGAACTGCTAAGCCACCGGACTGGAATGGTAATGGAGTGTTCATTGAATCCAGTTTTTAAGAGGTTCAATGGCAACATTTCGAACCTTACTTGTAATTGAGTATCGATAAAGCTTTTGACACCAACGTTATTGCATTTTTTTTATTACTTATTACAACTGTACATGCAGCGCCAGTTTTTTCTCTGGTGGGCACTTTTTTATATTGTAATGTAATTACGTATGTCCAAAAATAATCACCAGTTGTCTTTCAGAAATCGGACTGCAAACATGTCCTTTATTATAACCACCATATTATTAAGACTAGTAAGTAAATATTATCATCAGCAGGAAAATAAAAGTTCGTTTAATTTTCGGCACAACCAATCACGGCTTTGTTACCTGCCATACCACTGAAATCAAATATATGGATACTGTTTCTATTAAAGTATTTTTTAAAGATTGTAATAGATATGGAATAGGCATAATAAATAATTTTTCGAATACAATTCTGGAAAAGTTACACTGTGAAAAAAAAGGTGCTTAAAAATGAGTACATGAACGTATTTGTTTTATTTTGAGAACTATTGCATCGTAAATGAGCGATGACGTACTCAAATTTAAGCAATCGTACTTTTGCAAAAATAAGAAGTGTGATTTAATATTGTTAATATCAGCTTCTGTTCAAGCAATCTCAACAAACCGACCTGACAAACTTAAAATAGTTTTTCAGAAGATGATATTCTACATTTGATGTTGATTGCTTAAACGGAAACTGAGTTATTACAATTCAATTATCTTACTTCCCGTTCTTTTGGCATACCTTTTTAATATTACTTCTGTTTATAACTTCTTCACGTCGCCCTGATAGCTTAACGGATAAGACACTGGACAGCGGTGCCTGCAGATGTGGGTTTGATTCCCTGTAAGTCTTGGTTGTAATTGTCGATACTTATTCAAATTGATTTATGAAGGCAGCCTATGTATGCTAGCATCTGCTCTTATTTATTTTTACCCATTGTACTCAATTTTAAGTACACGTCTGTTTCAAATTGAAACTTATGTAGTCGGAGCCATGATAAGCATCGAATGTATTAAAAAATTAGTACATTTTATTTATTTCTGAATACCTATTTTTAACAGTGTAATTTAATATAACATGTCACTTTATAAACGATATTTTTTATGAAAACAACGTATTTATAAATAGTTAATTATAAGCGTGAAATTGGCTTTCACTGTTTTGAAAGTGCAGCGAATGTTTGATCATAATGTAGGGTAACAGGATTACACCAACTTCTGGGATTCGACGCATTTCGCACGCTCGGTTTGTGAAAGACAACAGAACGTTCCATGCTTTCACCATTTCCTTCCGTTGGAATAGCGGATATGGTTTTACTTTCCGTAATTAACTCAGTCTCACAAAAAGAGACAGCTTTCGAAGTAGACCACATTTTTTTTTTGTCAGACGTAACAAAGTACATGTTATAAAGCTGTTTCTCAAGACGTTTATAGCAACAGTAAGGTAGTAAAATAACTTTATTTAGAATGATCCTTTTTCTATTTAGAATAACTTTTGTATGCCTCGAAATGTCAAACATAATAAAATAACGATTTAAATCGTTTCCCCCTTTTCATTACTTTTTTATAATTTTCTTGCGCAGGGATGTATTTAAGTCATGCAAGGTCAAAGGCAGTTTTTGAAGTGTGTTCCTAAAAAATGATAATTTATTTTTAAAGAATCTATATTTTAAAAAAGCCTTCCATAAACAATAATCCTGTATAAAAGCCAATGTTTGTCTGTATTGGCACATCAAAAGTCGAGAATTACAGTACGGAATTTAATTTTTTATTAATAGTTTTAATTACTGAGAATGATTTTAAGCTGCATGTTATCGCTCTAAAAACCAAGGGGTGTTGAGGGGTAATCAATAAAATATCTATGCACGTTAACAAGCAGTTCAAATTTTTAAAAAGTAAATATATTTTTGTTGTAATTAAATTTAATATTTGATTTCTATTTATGTTTTAAAATATTTGCTTATATTGTTTTAACAATTTAATGTCCACTAAAGAAATCCTAAGAATTTTTTCGTTGTTTAAATAAAGCTTTTGTTTTAGATAAAAAAAAAAAAATCTGAAAAATTACTACTAAAATTTAATTTTACGACTTTATGTTGTTATATATATATGCAAGTTTATTTTCAATACTTATTTAAATATACCACCAACTTAAACTTTTTCCGTACTTCCGTATGCGTTGAAGAAATTTATATTTCAATAAAGTAATTTAAAAATAAATCTGTACGTATCCCATTCAATATTCAATGCTATTTAATTGCTTTAAATAGCATTGATAGGATTTGAAAATTTATAGGAAGAAAAATTTCATCTGGACGTCCCAATTCTCATTTAATATGTTCATTCACTCAGATCTTCAATTGTACGTTGTACTATTACAGTGGCGCCTGACTTTATTTTTAACCGACTGAACAGTGCGCAACCCAAAACTCCAAAATAGAACCGCCACTAATTTAAACCGCCAAATCGCGCGCCAAGTCAAAAGGTTATAGATTCGACCATTATGTATTTTTTTTATGTATGTTCGCGCAGGATTTTGGTTCTATTTCAGATATTTGCACAATTTTTTTTTTGCTGGATAGGGGATGTTACAAGGGGAGCAAATTGAAAAAAATATTCAGTAATCCGGCATTTAACTATCCGGAATTCTCAATTAACCGGACAGTTTGAAAAAAAATATTGTCCGATTTCGAAAATTCTTTTTTTGTTGGATAGAGAAAATTCCACTTAGGCAAAATCTGCAAAAAATAATCGATTATCCGGTTGTTATATATCCAGAAATTTCGATTAACCGGATTTTTTTCACAAAATTTATCTGATTTCATAATATTTTCTTTGTTTAACAGAAGTTGTACAACAATGCCATTTCGTTTAACCAGCATTTATTGCCATTGATAGGGATTGTTTTACAATATACATCGTTGCGCACAAGTTTCTACTTGAATTTCTTGGTGAATAATAATAGGGGGCGAAGCCCCCCTCTAAATTAAAAACTAAAAAGGGAAAAAATAAAATAATCTTTCTAGAAAAAAGGAAAACTGTCTTAAGAAAAATGCGCTAAAAAGTAAAAAATAATTTTTAATTTTACGACCAAGTTGAATAAATTGAATTATTGAATATCAATTTTATACTTAGTACAACTTTTTGAAGGTGGTGCCAATTTACAAAAATCATACATAAATTTCGAAAATTTCGAAAAGTTTTAATACGTATAAAATTGATATTCAATAATTCAATTTATTCCACTTGGTCGTAAAATTAAAAATTATTTTTTACTTTTTAGCGCATTTTCCTTAAGTCGGTTTTCCTTTTTTCTAGAAAGATTATTTTATTTTTTTAAATTTCAATTCTAAGGAATTAATACTGAGTGAAATGTTAGGTAAAAATGTATAAAGTACCTAATTTTCATAAAACCATGAACATGTAAATAAATCAAAAATACTGTTTAATAACTGAAAGAAACATTTTTTTAAAAAAGAACACAATACTTTCTATTCCATTCTATCCAGTATATATTATCTGAAAAATACGAAACGCACAAGCGTCTCTAATCTAAATTTGTCTAACGGTTGATTTGCATACATGTCAAGTCAGTCATACAAACAACTCATGTTTGTTTGTTTAGAACAGTGGCTGTCAACCGGTGATCCGCAGACCACTGGTGGTCCGTGAGAGTGTCTTAAGTGGTCCAAGAAGTTTTTTTTAAATCATCAATATATATTTTTAGATATTTTTTCAAAGGCGTTGTTGAATATATATTTTTTTTGTAAAAAAAATTGAAATAGGGAATTAACATTTATTTGCTCACCATAGAAAATATTAAATAATAAAGCGTTTGTCGGGAAAGGTAATTTTATGCCAAGTTTGACAGTCTGCTGATATATTTTATGAGTTGAACTTGTTTTTGGAAAAATAAATACTATGTTAAATACTTCCATTAGCAACTTTGAAAAGATGATTTTCATTTCTTCCTTCTTTATGCATTTAGTAATTAAAATAATTTAAATTAAAAACAATTGAATTTTCTTAACTTATGACAAGTGTGATGAGATCTAGAGATCAACGAAGATCTAAAGCTAACTGAAGATCTAGAGCTAACCAAGATCTAGAGAACCGAAGGTCTATAGTTAACCAAAGATCTGGAGAACTGAAAATCTAGAGCTAACCAAAGTTCTGGAGAACTGAAAATCTAGAGCAAATTACCGAAGATCTAGAGCTAACCGAAGATCTAGATCTAACTGAAGATCCGAAGATCTAGAACTATCCGAAGACCTAGAGAACAGAAGATCTAGAGCTATCCGAAGATCTAGAGATTCGAATATTTAGAGCTAATCGAAGATCTAGAGTTAATCGAAGATCTAGAGCTAACCGAAGGTCTAGAGCTAACCGAAGATCTAGAGAACCGAAGATCTAGAGCTAACCGAAGATCTACAGCTAACCGAAAAACTAGAGAACCGAAGATCTTGAGCTAACCGAAGATCTAGAGCTAACCGAAGATCTTGAGCTAACCAAAGATCTAGAGAACCGAAGATCTAGAGCTAACCAAAGATCTAGAGCTAACCGAAGACCTTGAAAACCGAAGACCTAGAAAACCGAAGATCTAGAGAACCGAAGATCTAGAGCTAACCGAAGATCTAGAGCTAACCGAATATCGAAGATCTAAAGCTAACCGAAGATCTAGAGAACCGAAGATCTAGAGCTAACCGAAGATCTACAGCTAACCGAAGATCTAGAGCTAACCGAAGATCTATAGCTAACCGAAGATCTAGAGAACCGAAGATCTAGAGCTAACCGAAGATCTAGATCTAACCGAAGATCTAGAGCTAACCGAAGATCTAGAGCTAACCGAAGATCTAGAGCTAACTGAAGATCTAGAGCTAACCGAAGATCAACAGCTAACCGAAGATCTAGAAAACCGAAGATCTATAGCTAACCGAAGATCTAGAGAACCGAAGATCTAGAGCTAACCGAAGATCTAGAGCTAACCGAAGATCTAGAGCTAACCGAAGATCAACAGCTAACCGAAGATCAACAGCTAACCGAAGATCAAGAGAACCGAAGATCTAGAGCTAACCGAAGATCTAGAGCTAACCGAAGATCAACAGCTAACCGAAGACCTAGAAAACCGAAGATCTAGAGAACCGAAGATCTAGAGCTAACCGAAGATCTAGAGAACCGATAATCTTGAGCTCAGCAGGTCGAAAGAAGCACGTGCAAAGTATTAGTAGATAGCACTGACGCTTTCTGAGCCGGTTTGGACACTATATTGACGCTTTCTGGGCCACTATATAAAGGTGTGTGTGTGTGAGAAGGACAAAAAAGATGAAACTCCAAAACCCCTCTGCGACGCTGGTCGTGGGCTCAACGCGCGCTGGCAAAACCAAGTGAATAAAAAAGTTACACAAGGAACAAAAACCAGGAAAAAAATGAACCTTGAAGAAATGATGTGGGTATTACTTTGTGATTTGTCTTTGCTGCGCGCTCAAAAGAACAATGAATAAGGAAATTTCCTTATAAAATAATCGGTTGCGACGTTACCCCACGCGCAAAATAGATTTCCTTTAAAGAAAACAATGATGAGTGAGGGAAAGAATTACACGTCGCAAAAGAATTTCCTGTAACGAACAATGACGATAGTTTCGAGAGAGATACAAGATTATTATATGAACAATCACAATTTTTTTAGAAGAGAAACGATTTTGCATAATAAGTTTAGAACAATGTTTGATCAGGGAAAAGTCGTATTTAATGGATGGGGTTTTTACTTTGGATGTTTTCCAGAAGCGTGGGAAATCATATGACTCTTGATCAGCAAACCAGGAAAAAGATGGATATAAAAATCTTTGTCGAGGTCGTAAGAAAATGAGTTACCTAGTCATAACCTTTGAGTGTATACCCTCCTAGTCAAGCCGTTCCTGCTGGAACTTTGTTTTGTGTGTGTGTGTGTGCCTGAGACTGATTTTGCTGACCAATACCAGATTTGTGCCTGTGTGTGATTTTGAGTCTTTTACCGGATTTAAAAAGTGCAGCTATGGAAAGGGGTGAGTTTTTTTGATATTTCAAAAAATCAGAACTTTTGCTAAAAACAATAATCTATATTTTTACCATGAAGTGAGATAACACTTCACATTCTTTTGGTAACAGTTAGAAGTTCTTCGTCTACGTAGGGCAGGGTTTTTAGACATTATGCTACTCTTACCCTGTTTGATCATATATTTTTACGTGGACGCGAGTGTTTTAAGTGTGTTTTCAGGTTGTTTTATAAAAATTAGTATATGCTAGTGTAAGATATTTTGGAGGGGTTCTGTTTGATGATATATATTATGCATGAAAAAATCACGTAACTCCGGTAGCTTAGCGGAGAAGGCTTTTTCAGCGTTATGCCATAAAGCGAATACTTTTTTTCGGACACGAGTGTTTTAAATGTGTTTTCAGGTTGTTGTTTCATAAAAATTAGTATATGTTAGTATTTTATTTTTAAAGCGAATACTTTTTTTTCGGACGCGAGTGTTTTAAATGTGTTTTCAGGTTGTTTTATAAAAATTAGTATATGCTAGTGTAAGATATTTTGGAGGGGTTCTGTTTGATCATATATATTATGCATGAAAAAATCACGTAACTCCGGTAGCTTAGCGGAGAAGGCTTTTTCAGCGTTATGCCATAAAGCGAATACTTTTTTTCGGACGCGAGTGTTTTAAATGTGTTTTCAGGTTGTTTTATAAAAATTAGTATATGCTAGTGTAAGATATTTTGGAGGGGTTCTGTTTGATCATATATATTATGCATGAAAAAATCACGTAACTCCGGTAGCTTAGCGGAGAAGGCTTTTTCGGTGTTATGCCATTTTATTTTTAAAGCGAGTGGATAGGGCTTTTTACGAGTTTTTTTAATTTAGGTGTAAGTAACATGTTAGAAGGGTGAATAGTTCTAAACCGTACTATCTGTTTCAGATAGATCTATTGGAGATGAGGAATCGAATGAATTTGTTAAGGTGAAAAAAATCAAGCGTTTTGATTTGAATTTGAGCTGTGAATCGGATGAGCAAGACAAGAAAATAGCTCCTTACAACATATTTTTGGGCAAGAACACTGCACTTGAAATTCATTCGTACCGTAAAATCTATTATCTAAGCATTTTAAAGTTAGGTGAGAAACACGAGGTGAAGAACCGGTTAAATATCAACATCGACCAGATTCCGATGTTACTTGAAGGATTGAAAAAAATGCAGGAGTATATAAACTCCCAGTAAATTTCTACGAGAGAGGGGGGAGAGAAGTACGTTTATAATTTGCTAACAAAAAAAAACGGTTTTAAAAATAATGAATTTTATTAGGGAAATGTCTAGTTTCAGGGGCTATACGGAAAAGTTTCGAGCGGTGATTAATTATAGTGATGTCGATCTAGTATTAGCTGACGCGCGAACTGCGATACACGCCATTTTAAATAGTGCAAATGCTTTAAGACTTCGCATCGTAATTTGTCTGCACATCATTTTTTAAAAAAAAATCGACCAAGATGAAGCCTTTAGACAAAATTTTTATTTCTGTAGTCAGGCAGTTAGAATATTGGCATCGAACCAAATTTTTGCGAGTATCGATAGGTGTTTTAATAAAATTTCCAGGGACATCGACAATTTTTTAAAAAACGGATCGGGTTGGGTTATGCACAACATTGAATTTGTAGATTTACATGTGGGGCGATATCACGAGCTCAGGGGAGGATGTGCCAATGTAGCATTGCCTGCTAGAATCGCTCGCAAAAAAAGCACTCGTGTCTATGTTCTGCACAGACAACCGGTGTTTCTTGTATTGCATTCTCGCAAAATTATTCCCTCAAAAAAATCATCCCGAGCGTGCTTCCAAATATAAAAAATATCTGAAATACATAAATTTTAAAAAATTGACATTCCCTGTGAAAATTTCTAGTATTAAACCATTTGAGAAAGTGAATCGTTTAACGGTCAATCTGTTTTCACTCGAGGAAAATATTATTTACCCCCTATACATTAGCGACACTAAATTCCGCACTGTCATAGATTTATTTTTATTTGACGGCCATTATTTTTTAATAAAAAATTTAAACCGACTTCTCAAATCCAAACCGAGCGAAAATCATTTCTGTAGGAGATGTCTAGTGGGATTCGAACGGTTAGAAACCCTTCGAGCACATAACACTCTGTGCGACACATTTAAGCCACAGCGCGTGTCGGTACCGAAAGATCTCGTTTTAAAATTTAAAGACCTCTCGAAAATGGTGAAACATCAGTGCTGTATTTTGCTCGACTTTGAGTGTCTACTCAGTAAAATATCTCATGCTACACCAAATCCTGCCTGTTCATACACTCAACCGATAGAAAAACATGAACCAATCTCGTACTCGTTAATCGCCTTGGACGTGTATGATAAAATAGTGGCACATCGATATTACAGTGGAGAAAATGTCATGCAAGATTTTTTTAGAGAAATTAAAAAAGTGTCGGACGTACTTATGAAAAAAATGCACCATGTCTCATCGATAGAAACGGACGATGATTCGTACGATAGGAATTTTTGTATTATATGTAAAAATCCTTTCCAATCAGGGGAACTCAGAGTAAGGCACCACCTCCATTACGAAAAGAGCGTGTGTGGATTGGCCCATCAGACATGCAATATTCAATACCAAAAACGGTTTTTTATCCCAGTAATCATTCACAATGCGCGAAATTACGACAATCACTTAATTTTAAAAAATATACCTCCTAACTATGCCTGCCACATGAAAATAATTCCCCTAAACATAGAGCGATTAACCTGTTTCACACTAGACCATCTTAAATTTTTAGATTCATACCAGTTTCTAGACGCCTCGCTGGATACATTGATAAATAACTTAATCCTTTCGAATCATTCTTTTGACATTTTTAACGATTTCTTTAAAGAATATAAAAGCAAATACCTCCTAAAACGCAAAGGCATTTTCCCTTACTCCTATTTAGATCACGTAGACAAGTTAAAAGAGGTTGCATTACCTCCTCGCGAAGCGTTCTTTAACGTACTCACTTGAAATCACATTTCGGACAGTGAATATGCCCATGCGCAGTTAGTTTTTAAAGCGTTCAACTGTAAAACAATGGGGGATTATTTAGAACTATATCAAAACGTCGATAGTATTATGCTTGCAGAAATCTTTTCGAATTTTAGACGTATGGCGCTAAAATATTACGAACTCGACCCTGTACACTTCATATCTATATCAGATATGACCTTTCATGCCGGACTAAAATATTCTAAAGTCGAAATAGAACTGTTGCCCTGTGTTTCATTATATGAACTCTTTGAAAGAAATTTAAGAGGAGGGAATTGCTTCGTGAGCCTGAGACATGGAATTGCTAATAATCCCTACTGTTCTACCACCTACGATAATACTAAACCCCATAATTATTTAATAGCCTTGGATGTCTGCTCTTTGTATGGCAAAGTGATGCATGATTCTTACCTACCTTTCGGCGATTTTTATTGGCTGACACCGGGAGAAGTGAAAAATTTCGATGTGCATGCGATTGACGACAGTTCACCCGCCGGTTACATATTACAGTGTGATATAAAATTTCCTATTAGCGAACACGACCGTCAAAATGATTTCCCTATGGCCCCCGAGCACTTAAAAATTACCCATGATATGCTATCTGAATACTCGCAGAACTTGTACGAGAAATTTAATTTAAAAGGGATGCTACCTAGCACGAAACTAACTTCGAATTTTTACCCTAAAACAAATTATTTAATCCATTATAAGAATCTAAAATATTACCTTGCTGAGGGGAACATGATACTTGTGAAAATTCACCGAATCCTCGCATTTGCACAACGACCTTGGCTTAAAGAGTATATTGGTTTCAATAACCTACAACGCAACTCAGTAGAAGCTGTAAGTGAGAAATTATTCTTTAAACGCTTGTCGAACAGCTTTTTCGGCAAGACATGTCAGGACGTGAGAAATAGACAGAGAATTTTAGCCGGTTTAACCCCTGCCCAATGTCGCAAACATCTGGCTAGTCCGTTACTAGATTATTTTGAAGCTATTAGTGAAAACTTAACGTTATTTAAAATGCGTCATGCCAATATAGTCCTAGGCAAGCCACTCATAACTGGCTTCGTCATCCTTGAATCTTCGAAAAATTTGATGTACGAGTTGTATTACTCGCACTTTAAACGTTTTTACCGAGAAAAATGTCAACTCATGTATTCTGACACAGACTCGTTCTATTTAAACATTTTCACCGACAACGTATATCTAGATTTAAAAAGACACTTTTCACACATCTTAGATTGTAGTAACTTTGATCCTGGGCACGTTGCGTTTGACACTCGTAATAAGGGGGTTATGGGCATGCTTAAGCATGAGTGTACTAAGCCTATTGTGGAATTTATAGCCTTAAAGCCGAAACAATACTCGTACTTGCTTGAAGATGGGATTTGTAAAAAAGCTGGGAAGGGGATTTGTAAAAGTACACTAAACACTATCACACATGACATGTACAGACAGGTGTTAAACGAGGGGTTACTCTTACGCGATACACAGTATGTCATAGCTAGTAAAAAACACTGTCTTCAGACAATAGCTCAAAATCGAATAACGTTGTCAGGGTATTTAGACAAACGATATGTGGAGGATGACGGAATTCATACCTTAGCTTTTGGCCATTACAAAATATAAAACATACTTCTCGCCCCTCTCTCTTTTCTCTGCATGAATTTATTCATATTGTCTAGTCAGATTATTATTAACGCAGTGGACTTTTACGAAAATTTAAACTTATTGCCTCTACCTCCGAATATTGTTAATATTTTAAAAAAACATTATCCTATATTATGCAAACATCGACAACGAAGGTTTCATATCCCGCTGAGGGCTAATCAGGTTTTAGACAGGACTCATTTCGAATACTTATTACACAATCCTCTGCCTTTGGACCTCCGCTCTCCGTGGACGCTAGTTCGACATGAATTTTTCCGAATCTACCATACAGTTTCCCCAGATGAAACTCTACAGCTCTGCATCTTGTGTGCCCGAGAAAGAATTCCCCGTCACAACTTTGCTACAACGTTTCACGTCACTCATCAATACTCAGTAACTTTAGACTTTTTTAACAACACCTGGCAAGCAGATTCCGCCCGTTTTTTCTGTACACACTGCCTGAGAAAATCTTTAATTACAATATCCAACGCTAATTCCTCGGAAGAAGAACAGTTTTCTTATCGACATTCTTCTATGATTTTTTACCCATAAGAAAAATGTTTTGGAGATTTGAACCACCCCAGGATCCTCCAAGTGTAACACCCGCTTCACTGTTTCACATCACTTCAAAACTCATAGCAACAAACATATCGAAACGAAATTTATGTCACCTACCTCTACCGAGTGTGCTCGTCCATTCGCTGGAAGCAAATTATTCTAAATTGCACCAAGAGCTCCCCCCTTTAACTTCAGAGAAGATTTTTCAATTTCATAGAGAGTATGACGAAAAGTTTTTAAAAATCGAAGCAGATGAGGCTCTTAATATACACGCTTATCACATGCTCTTAACCTATCCAGAAAGTTTTAATTTTGTCTCCGAACCTCACAATTGGAAACACGCACTCTATTATTTTTGGCTTGTCCCCTCCTCTAGAGAAAAATTTTATCTCTGTCATGAATGTGCGAAAGAACGATTCTACGAAAGCCCCATAGAAAAACATTGGTTTCACGAAGCAGTATCAATAGAAAGAATTATTCAGACCATCCAGCGAAATCCTACAGTCAAACAAAAAAATTTTGCGCCAATTGTATGCGCCGTCCTATAGTCAGTATTTTAACGGAAACCGAATGTTGCGAACGGTATGACCTACATTATAGACCTGATTGCACTGAACAGGATTGCAAACCTCCCAACGCTTGTTTCTTATGCACATTCACCGCCTTGAAATTTTTAAACAGAAGAATCACATTTAGCATAGGAGCTGATATCACGTCACTGTTATTTAGAAATTAAAAAAAAAACTCTTTAAAAATATGTTTTTTTTAAAAAACGAAAAAAAAAAAAGTATATGTTTTGGACCGGGGGAGTGGACATAGGGCAAAAATTTTTTTGCGAAACCACTTCCGAAAAAAAAAATAATAACGAGACTGCCTCCAACGCCTCACGGGCCAGTCATGGAAGTTTGGAGATTTTTTGTACTGGATTAGGACGTGCGTTGTAAAAAACAGAACGTGACACCAGTCTAAAAAAAACGAGAGCTTAAGATAAGGGAAATAACATATTTTAGTGTGTTTTGTTTTTTCCCTTGTCTTTTAAAACCCCAAGCCTCTTGGGCTGCTCATGGAATTTGGGGACAGCAAAAACAAACACTTTCAAAAACGAATTTTTTTATTTTTCGCTTGTTTTTACATAGCTCAGTACATTAGGCAATAGGGCGACATGGAGTGTTCGCATGTAGACTTTTCACAATCTGTGAGTTGGTCATCAGACAGAAATAGGCCACTCTTGGTGCTCTGTCCCCGGGTGAAACGGCGGCATGATGGCAGCGTTCAGCCTCTGCGACGCACTCGAGCATTGAAACATGGAGTTTCTCGCATAACCCTCGTATTTCAAACGAGTGGTTTTCATTCTCACGATCGATTAACAGAAAGCCAAAACGAACGTCTGGTATAGTCATGGTGGAAAGGTAGGTATGTTGCCCATTCATAACAAAAATATCATTTATAGCCTCAAATCTCTGGATTGGTGATGCCAATTTTTTTACAAAAGTTTGAAATGGATGAGCTCTATGTGCGGGGAGTCCGTGATCCCTTACCAAGTCTTTATATTTGAAATTTGGTTAGAAAATCACGTGCTCCTAGCAATGGAGGTTTTTACTTCGATGGAACGCTTTGACTATGGCTCTACGTGCAGGGAGTTGTTACACCCTGCCATATCTTTATATTTGACGGATTTGGCAGGGGGTGACTACAGTCGGCACTAGACTTTTTTACTTCGATGGACCACCTTGGCTATGGCTCTACGTGCGGGGAGTCGTGACCCCCTGCCATATCTTTGAAAAACGGATTTGACAGGGGGTGACTACACTCGGCACTAGAGATTTTCTTCGATGGAACCACCTTGGCTATGGCTCTACGTGCAGGGGGAGTATACTGTCATATCTTTATATTTAATATAGTCTTCAAATAAGCTTTGAGATGGATGTGCTCTACGTTTCAGGGAGTAGTTACCCCTTGCCAAATATTTGAAAAACGGATTTGACAGGGGGTGACGACAGTCGGCACTAGAGGTTTTCTTCATGCTCGCTATTACGGTATGTTACAGTCGACGCACAACGAGGTTACATTGCGAAGGAGAATACACCCTGGACACCTGGCTCATCTTAGTTCGCATTTTTATGTAGAGGAAGTCACTGGGCCCTAGCAATGAAGGTTTTTACTTCGATGGACCACCTTGACTATGTCTCTACGTGTGGAGAGTTGTCACCCCTTGCCATATCTTTGAAAAACAGATTTGGCAAGGGGTGACTACACTCGGCACTAGACTTTTTTACTTCGATGGAACCACCTTGGCTATGGCTCTACGTGCGGGGAGTAGTCACCCCTTGCCTGGCAGGGGGTGACTACAGTCGGCACTAGAGGTTTTCTTCATGCTCGCTATTACGGTATGTTACAGCTTGTCAACAACGAATTTTGAGCTGCTTTAGAAGCGTATAGTAGTGCTTCCAAGTAAGCTCTATAGCTATAATTCGTCTGAGAGGCGATCTGTCTATCGTTCAAAAACACTGAACAGTCGGAAAAAAGTGTGTTCAGTAAGTAAATCACAGGAGAGACTTTATCGGTAGCCGTTGTAGCTCCGTTATTCGTCTTCACGATCTTCAGCTGAAGGCGTAACAGCGTGTAGGACAAATCCAAGTAATAGTCGCCACTGCTGTTGAGAAAAAACTCGAGGGGAGAGCCATCGTTCAAAGATGCGATGGGATGTATCTCGAGAAATGACGAATCCTCTACGGCGAGCTGTACCGGTACTGTTGTAAATAAATCAGCTTCTGACTTCAAACACATGCACGCCATCACGAGAAAATATCCTGAGTCTTTTTCTGTCTTTTCTTGGACCGCGTCTGTTTTCTTCGCTTGCTTCGCTTCCTTTTTATACCCGAACCGCCTTGCAATTTGCGTATCACATCGTCTTTAATTTTGTGCGATGTTTCGCGAAGACGCGATCTGGCAGAATCTTTAAACGAGCTCCCATGCGCGATATCGCTCACGACTTTAGAACCAGTGCTTAATAGTTGACGTCCCAAGTATTTCCCCGCTTGCATTGCCAGAGGTTTGATTTGTCGAAACAGGTCAGAGAAAAAACCGTATCCCCTCTGGTGTTGTATGCCTTGGAAATAGTCACCCCCTCCGCTCTGAAGTGTATAATAACGGAGACAGTCGTCAGGGCTTAAGCGCATCATGTTGAATGACTAAACTACCCTCGGCTACCTGCTTTTAAATATTCTTTTTTTTGAAAGATAGCACCACGAGCGTTTTACCGCTGCTAAACACAATCGGTTGACCAAAGCTGGTCCTCAATTGAATTTCAACCGTCTCGATGAAATTGGAGTGGACCGGAAAATATAGCGGGTTCGTGTACGTCTTTACAATCTGTTCCTTGGATTCATCGAGTGTAGGAATAATTCTCAGAACTTTCACATAGGAATCTCCTACCAAATGTCCCGTGCACACATCTGAATAGACATAGATTTCGCTCACTCCTCCATCGAGTTCTAGAGCGTATTTTCCCTCGTGTCTTCCACTTTCAAACGTTGTTTCGACGAAACCTAACATGGCTCCCAACCCCTGAGAGAGCGCTAGCTTTGTTTTATCAGGGACTTCTAATACTATTTTCGAGTTAGGCAATTTTCGGAGCGCAACGTGTTTAAAGCTGTTTAATAACTCGCTAGCGGTTTGATACATGCCAACATCTAGGTTCAAATCTTGTGTCTTCCACACGCTCGCAGTCACTCGAGGATAATGCTTAATCCCGAGTTGGATGGATTCCTTTGCGCTCACAGGAATTATTTCACTATATCTTAGATCCATGGTTTGCGGTATCGTCATTTCGTCTCCGATTAAACCGAAATTTCTCATTAAATTCGGAGCAGTTCTCCTAGAGAAGCGCACCTCAACATCGCCTGTTATTTGAAAGAGCACCATCCCTCCTGGTATAACTCTAAATTCTAGAAATGTTGCTAGATTTTGATCGCGGATAGATTCGTTCAAACTCTCCATGAGGGTGTGCACTCCAAGACCTCGACCTTCGATGATATAATCCCTCCTTCGCAACGGTATAGTATCGCGTATTGTAATTGTTTGATCTTTCATGCTCCCACTGGTGAAACGGTGTTGCTTAAATTGAGTGGACTTGGTGAGCGTTATATCTTTCTGGGGTAGATAGAGCATGAATAGTATTTTCTCTGACCCCTTCGCTGTCATCACTACTTCAAACCCCTCCTTTACTAATATATTCACCTCTCTCCCTACCTGTAGAAATTGTACAGCCTCTTTCTCACCTGTTTGTTCTGCGACCCGTTTGTTGACATTCTTCCAAAACTCATTTCTACTTATGTTGCTCATAGGTATTTCATACTCTACGCTCATGTTAGGACCGATTACTGTGTGCTCTTCCTTACTTACGGAATAACTATTGTTGTGGTCGCCCACTGTAAACCAATTTTTGGGTATGCACACTTCGACGAGTCCTACTGTCCATTCACCTTCTAAATGTAACGGTCTTGCTAGCTTTGTCTTATACGAAGCTTGGGTATTTTTAGGAAAATAGGACATGCTAGAATTTGACGGTAGAGATATTAAAAACTCGTTCACTTGATCCATGATTGCTTCACCCAAGAATTAAACTCGTTACTGAATCCTTTCCACTTTACGAAATATTCAATATTTTTCCCAGTACCTCGCTTCTTCAACACCTTCTCTACTCTCCAATAATCTCCCTCGTTCTTTATCACTTTCTGTAGTTCCTCCGTGTAGAACCTACCTCGTACAATTTCCCCTTTCAAATCTCTTAATATATATGTAGCAGGGAGTGTGGGATATCGCTCGCCTATCGTGAAAATTTCCTCTGACCACGATGGTAGATAGCCTCGCTGAAAGATTTTCTTATATTTCGATATTCTCACGCGGTCGTCTGGGGTAAACGCAAATTTTGATGTGGGGATATACCCGTATTGCGTTTCAAACAGTTTTTTCTCTAAGCGTTTCGTTACCTTGGACGGGGCAATTCCAATACTGCGGTGTACGGTGTTGTTATAGCTTCTGACTAGCGATTGTAGAATATCTGTATATTTATAGCTGTTGCGATATGTAAACACTCTATACAATCGATTCTGAAGAGTACGATTCATTCTTTCTACTAAACTGGCCTTATGCTCGCTGAACGTTGAATAATGATGTACACCATACTTCTTAAAAACAGCTTTGACAGAAGTGTTATAAAATTCGGTCCCTTGATCAGTTTGTATGTGCACTGGGGTAGAGGTGTGTAAAATTTTTTTAAACGCTTCCGACACTGATTTGCCAGACTTGTTTTTTAGTGGTTCAACATATACAAATCTCGAAAATACGTCGATGATTACGAGTAAATATTTCATTCCCCCGTTATACTTTGATAACGACTGAACATCCAGCAAATCCGCCTGCCACAAGTCATTTATAAAATAGGCAATCGTTTTCCTTCTCCTAAATTTACGCTTGAGTTGTTTATGTAGTGTATAGGTGTCTTGGAACATTAAAAAATTCTGCGCTTTTTTATAAGACACACCAGCTGCTTTAGCTAATTTCTTTACACCCCCGAACGATGCTGGGTTCTTTACATCGTAATATATTTTTTTTAATAATTTTTCCATGTTGCGCTCGTTGCCCGACTGCGAGTTCTTTTGCTCACAGGACTGGTGTTTTTCGGACGTGGTAGTTCGTCTGAAGACACACTCGACGGTGCGCTTTGTAATAGATTGGTATTCATAATCCACTGCTTCGGGATGTTGACATCTTTTATATCCTCCCAAAATTCGCTAAATCCTTGAGGTTCTTTCACATTCTTCGATTTTCGCAGTAAGTATGAAAACATATCCACGATATTCGAGTCTTTTACACTCTCTCCTCCCTGTGTAAATTCTCCTAATTCGTTCCAAGCGTATTCTCTTGTTTTCAGTTTTTCTATGATTGGGATCACAAATTTTCTAGCATGCTGAGGGACTGTAGTGGCGATATCTGTTATCACATCATCCCTCTCCTCTTTCGGAGATTGGGTTTGCATCTCCTCTTTCTGAATTTTCACCGTGACAGGTTGTTTGGGAGCGTGCACTGTGTGATGGTATCGCGTAATCAACTGACCTAAGAGCTTCGCCTTTGTTGAATCCGACACTTGCTCTCGATCCAGTAACTCTGAAATATCTCTCTCCAAACGTACTTCGGGTTGTTGTAGCTGGTGCTGCAAGGGTACCAACTCTTCGGGTATCAAGGCCAACCTGCGAGACATTGCTAGTCTGATTTGTTAAAAATACTCCCTAATAGCGATAGGGCCGCTGGGATAATCATCGGTAGAAAACCACCTGTTTGACTCATCAACAGCTTTCGACGTCTCTCTACGGATTTCGGCTTCTTTGAAATTTCTCTCAAAATTGTTTTGTATTTCGACAACCTTCGCCTGTTCACTTTTAAATTTCCACACACTGCGTTCATGCACAGTTCACATAGACAGTTGATCTGGGTTTTACTCGCTGTTTTTAAAATCGCTCGTCTTTGACCTGGCGAAGCGGTTGAGAGTACACGTAATAAATGTCGATTTTTTTTTACCAATTTCATTTTTCGGGTAAATACACATATTTGCACCCGTTCATGTCAGGGAAAAGATTCTCGCGCACACGATACTGATCTGGAGTGTTCGGACACAAGTCTACTAATAAGTATCCAAACGGTTTCGCAGTGGATTTTATGTATGCATCCACGAGAAATTTTCCGCGTCCCGGATATAGCTGGCGCGAAAAAGTTTGAATTTGTGACGCATCGCGAGGGTTTTTAAAGAGTATGATGTACTGGGAATTTAAGCTGATATCTCTCGCGAACTTTGAGCGGGGGAATAAATTCTGTAGTATCAAAATAATATTCACTTTCTTATGATGCGAGTGAATCGTAAAAAATTCGGCTATATTTTGACTCAGGTCGAACATTTGATCGTCTAACACATATAAGTCACCCTCCTGCGTTGTTTCGGGCAGACCTTGAATAAATGAAATATTCTTCTCCTCTGCAAACCAAGGTTGAAATACTTTGTAACACCACATCACCCTTTTTATGGGGGGGTCGTATATCTCCGACGTTATCATTTTGCGTACCAGGCTGGTTTTGCCAGCGCGCGTTGAGCCCACGACCAGCGTCGCAGAGGGGTTTTGGAGTTTCATCTTTTTTGTCCTTCTCACACACACACACCTTTATATAGTGGCCCAGAAAGCGTCAATATAGTGTCCAAACCGGCTCAGAAAGCGTCAGTGCTATCTACTAGTATTTACGAACAAAACCTGACGCTACAGTGGGAACTGTGGCTACCCAATATTTTCCTCGTTCTGGGAAGTAAATGTACGAAAATACCTTCGTTCTTTCATAGCATCGATAAATTCCTTTTCACCAGGTTCCTAGTTCCAACATGTGGGAAAACAGTGTATGTTTTTGTTAAGAAAAGGCCACCCACAGAACAAAATACTGGACTTACACATTTGACTTTGCCTTGGACTGCAATAACGAAAAGTTATATTTAGAGTTTCTTACGTCAATTCGTCTGAAAATAAAAAAATAAATAGGACAGGATGGCTTCCTGAAACACATCCGTCGACGTTCATCGACACAAAACTGATAACAATGGAAGTGGAATATATTTACTTAAATCATGGTCCTCAAAGTTATTACTCTTCTGATTCCCTTTCGTTTTACATAACGTACAATATACAGTACTGTTGAATTAAAGTGGGCATTTAATGGGAAGGGGACCGAAAATCTCGTAAACATTGCTATTTTTTCTTTTATAACTTGTACAGAGATTTCTGTATAAAATTAGTAACAACAAAAGTTCTGCTCTATCGTTACTAGAATTTTCAATGTTTGGGTGTTAGATAGATGACGTATGTGCTTTGATAGAATTTTATCTTTCAACTGTATACCCCTTTTTACCGTGTTGAGTGTTTCAAAAAGTTTGATTTTGCATTGATTGTACATACTGTAATATTTTCTGCATTAGTAATAATTAGTAATACATACGGCTACCAGAAATCCCCAAAACCAGCCCTGCCTCCTCCCCCCTCCCAATCATTAATACGCTTGATAAGGCGAGTGGCCTTTTCGCAATTCACCAGGATAGTTCCTAGGAAGGGTGAGTTAGGGAAAAAAGGGGAAGGGGTGCTGGGACAGTCAATCGCACCAGCAATAAATAGTGATATTTTTAACTGTAAATGGGGATTTTCAGAAGAAATACTGGATTTTAGGTCGTCTGTTAACGGGGCTCATTTGTATGAATAATAAGAAATCCAAGGACTTGAGCTTTCAAAGGACTGCCCCGGCGAAACCGGGACCTCTTGTAACTCTAGTAATACATCATTAGTACATTTTATGTGTTTTAACTGCATTATTTTTCCACGTTTGATAAAAAAAAATCTGTCTAATCCATAAATTCCAATTTAAATTGAAATCCTTTTTAAGCACTAATTTTAAGAATAATTACCATCAACTTATATCAATAATAAAAGTATTCGCAATTGCATTTTTCTTTCCCGAGTAGTTTTTACAGCAGCATTAAGTGAAATTATTGTTATTCTTATAATTAAGAATAAAGTCGTTTTTTTAACCGACTGCCAAGCGCGCCCACCAAAACTCCAAAATAAAACCGCCAGAAACTAAATTAAAACCGCCAACGTGCGCCAAGTCTAGTGGTTATTAATTCGTTTGTTATGTATTTTTTTTTATGTATGTTTGCGCGGGATTTCGGTTCTACTTCAGATATTTGCAAAAAACAATTTTTTGGATAGGGGAAGTTTCACTTGGGGCCAATTTGAAAAAATATCCTGTTATCCGGCATTTAACTATCCGGAATTCTCAATTAACCGGACCGTTTAAAAAAAATATTGTCCGATTTCGAATTTTTTTTCGAAATTTTTTCGTAAAATAATCCACTTAGGCAAAATTTACCAAAAAATAATCGGTTATCCGGCTGTTATATATCCGGAAATGTCGATTAACCGTAGTTTTTTTTAAACAATTTATCCGATTTCATAATATTTTCATTGTCAAACAGAAGTTGTACAACAATCACATTTGGTTTTATTGCCATGGATAAGGCTTGTTTTACGATATACATTGTTGAGACAAAATATAAGCACAAAATGTTGTTACTTGAATTTCTTGGTGAATAATAGCAGGGGGCGAAGCCCCCCGCTAAACTAAAAAGGGAAAAATAAAATAATCTTTCTAAAAAAAAAACGACTTTAAGGAAAATGCGCTAAAAAGTAAAAAATAATTTTTAATTTTACGAACGAGTTGGAAAAAATTTAATTATTTAATATCAATTTTATACTTATTAGAACTTTTTGAAGTTGGTGCCAATTTACAAAAATTGTACCTAAATTTTGCCGATTTCAAAAAGTTTTAATATGTATGAAATTGATATTAAATAATTCAAATTTTTTAACTCGTTCGTAAAATTATTTTTTTTTATTTTTTTTTAGCGCATTTTCCTTAAAGTCGGTTTTCTTTTTATTTTAGAAAGATTATTTTAATTTCTGTAATAATCTGTTGTGCTCGTTAGTGGGAATCCTAGAGGATTTCAGAAAGGCTCAAATTCTTTCACAGGAAACTCGAACGGGAAGTCAGCGCCATGACTAACAACAAGAGTACATATATGTTATCATGTTCTAATTTCGTAAATACTTTTTTTAATTTGCCTTAAGTTGTTTTAGGTACAACTGGACTTAAAAAGAAAACGAATAAGTTTAGGTTTTTATATTTTTAAAATTCTTTTTAATTTTGACGTTACGTTTTCTCTGAAAAATGCCAACCATTCGCCCAAATCTTGAATAAATATTTTTAAGTTACAGGGTTACAATAATTGATTTACAGCTGGATAATGTGCAATGAACTGTATATAGAAATATTCAATTTTTAACTTAGTACTTTATTAATACAGAAATTGCATTAAGGTAATTAAAAAAAATATGCTTTAACACACTATTAAAGATTGGTACTCAAAAATAAGTAAAATGTACTCATTTTTTAGTACAGTCAATGCTTATGATGGCTTCGATAAGTTTCAATTTTGAAAAAGACATGTATTCAAAATGAGTAAAATGAATAAAAAAAGCAGTTGCTTGCCTACATACGTTGTCTTCACGAATTGCTTTCAATAAATATCGACAATGGCAATCAACTTACCGTTAATCAAATCCAGATCCTCAGTACCGCAGTCCATTACCTTACCATTTAAACTACCAGGGCGATATTAAGAAGTTATAAACAGAAATAATGTTAAAAAAGGTGTTCCAAAAGAATGGGAAGTAAGACAAGTGAGTTGTAATAACTCAGTTTCTATGTAAGCAATCGATAATGTGGACAACATCTTCCGAACTACTATTTTAAGTTTGTTAAGTTTCATTAAGATCGCCTGAAGAGAAGCAGATTACCAATATTAAATCACACTGCTCATTTTTGAGAAAGTACGATAACTTAAATTTAAGTACGTCAATGCTCATTTACGATGCCATTGTACTCAAAGAAGAACAGAACTCAAAGAAGAATTACGTTGCAAAAATATTGAATAATAGACCGCTTTAGAACATGATTATTCATAGACATCTTGGACTCCTTTATAAAATGGCTCATTTTGTTATTCGCGCTTGAGACATGCCCATATATAAAGTCTTGTATTTTGGACATTACTTATTGACGCGGTTTCGTATGGCATGTGGCATTGAACATATATAGAAATGCGCCAAAATAAACAATTGAAAGCAACAGAATACACACGTCGCCGTCGATAAATATTTATTCAGGCACAAGTCTTCTTATGGTTAATACAAAATCATATTAACGAATGTGTGCGTAACCAAACCTGCGCATTCATTCGAGACTTTACTTAAACTACGTTTGTCAGATTTATTGATATTCAAAAGCTGGAAATTCCATACATAAAAATTGGCTCCGCATTTCTAAACGCTGTGAAATCTTCGCTTATTTGTCCCTTCTCACGTCACACAATTTTCACCCAAATGGTGTAAACTCAAAAGAACTCGTAGTTTTCTGCAAGTATACACTTCACTGGCGGCTCGTGCACTACAGCAAGTACAGCCGGGCTGCACCTAATTTTATTAGTGTATTTTAAAACTATAATTATATATTTTATTAATTTTCTTAAATGAAGATTAGAATTGGAAATGAAGATGAAATTGTAACTCTAAGTAAATAAAATATCCGATAAATAGCAAACGTGTTTCCGTAATGCACAAATTCAGGAGAAGAAGAAACCAAATTGCAGCTAAAAAGCGAAGTTCGAAATCGGCTGCATCGTTGCCATGGCAACCTTACGTAGTATGACTTCCCCAACCGGCTAAAATGGAGGATGTGACGACACAAACGTAGCGCAAAAAGATTTTTTCAAATTAGCTGTACTAGGGATTTCGATTAATAGATTGGTTCATTGCTGAATCGGCGAGGCGGGGTGGAGGAAAACGATAATTTCGAAGAATCTCTCCAAACGGAAATAGTTTTCGATAAGTTTGTACGTGTGTTGTTGTTTCTTTACTTAAATTAATATTAAAATTGACCGATTCGCAAGTTTAATAGGAGGATTGATTCAATTTTCAAAAAATAAGTAAGTGTTTTCTATTATTTTGACATGTTATCTTTCATAACAGTTGAAAGGAAACTTTGATTTGAGTTTGAGTAATAAATTTCAAAGAATGTCCGCTCATGTATGGTAGTGAAAAAGGCGAAGGGGGGGGGGGGGGGGGGGGAGTTACATGTTTTCGGCTGCACTAACATTTTTGACCACGGGCCGCCACTGGTACACACTTCACTGGCGGCCCGTGGTCGAAATGTTAGTGCAGCCGGAAACCCCCTATTTTCCACAACCATACATGAACGGAAATTCTTTAATATTTATTACTAAAATCAAAGTTTCCTTTCAATTTTTACGAAAGGATAACATGCGAAAAAAAATAGAAAACACTTACTTATTTTTTGAAAAATAAATCAATCGTCCTTTCTTTTAAACTTGCGAATCGGTCAATTTTAATATTAATTTAAGTAAAGAAACAACAACAGACGTGTAAACTTATCAGCAAAACTATTTCGAGAGATTCCTGGAAATTCTCGGTTTCCCCCCCAGCCCATCCCGTCGATTCGCCGCACGAGCCAATCAATTCATAGCAGTCCCAAGTGCAGCTTATTTGAAAAAAATCCTTTTGGGCTACATTTGTTTCATCACAACCTTTATTTTAGCGTGCAGGGGAAGTCATACTACGTAAGGTTGTCATGGCAACGATGCAGCCAATTTCGAACTTCCGCTTTTTGGCTGCAGTTTTGATTGAATGGAGTTTTTTCCCTTCTGAATTGTGTATTACGATAACAGGTTTGCTATTTATCTGAGATTTTTTTTTACTTACAGTAGCAATTTCGTCTTCATTTCCAATTTTAATCTTCATTTAAGAAAATTAGTAAATAATATAATTATAGTTTTAAAATACACTAATAAAATTAGGTGCAGCCCGGCTGTACTTGCTTTAGTCCACGAGCCGCCACTGACACACTTAACAGTTAGTTAATACGACCCGTCGATTAGAATTCCGTGAAGTTACAGCGCTTAAAAAGACCAGGGTATGCCCAAAATTTGACTTGTCTCTCTCCGTTCACGTGGTACAAAGCTCAAAGGCGTGGGAAGGGTGTGGGAGTAGATGAATGGCATTTAAATATCAGGAATTCCCATTTAACCGGACCGTTTGAAAAAATAGTCCGATTTCGAAAATTCTTTTTCTATTGGATAGAGAAAAATACACTTAGGCAAAATCTGCAAAAAATAATCGGTTATTCGGCTGTTATCTCTCCGGAAATGTCGATTAACCGGAGTTTTTTCACACAATTTATCTGATTTCAGAATATTTTCTTTGTTTAACAGAAGTTGTACAACAATGCCATTTCGTTTAGCCAGCATTTATTGCCATTGATAGGGAATGTTTTACAATATACATTATTGCTCACAAGTTGCTACTTGAATTTCTAGGTGAATAATAATAGAGGGCGAAGCCCCCAAGCTAAATTAAAAACGAAAAAATAAAATAATCTTTCTAGAATAAAGGAAAACCGACTTTAAGGAAAATGCGCTAAAAAGTAAAAATTAATTTTTAATTTTACGAATGAGTTGAAAAAATTGAATTTGTGAATATCAATTTTATACTTAGTACAACTTTTTGAAGTTGGTGCCAATTTACAAAAATCATGCCTAAATTTTAGCGCCGATTTAAAAAAGTTGTATAAAGTATAAAACTGATATTCAATAATTAAATTTTTTCAACTCATTCGTAAAATTATAAATTATTTTTTACTTTTTAGCGCATTTTCCTTAAAGTCGGTTATCCTTTTTTCTAGAAAGATTATTTTATTTTAAAGATTATTTTAATTTAAAACAATTGATTTAACTGAAATAATTTATAAATGACTATATAATAACAAATGTAAACTATTTCAGCATTTATCTTTCAATTTGCATTATATTTTTGTTGTTATTTTAATGTCAATAAATTTTATTCAAATAAAAAATATATATTTAAATCTTTAAATATATATATATTCCCTTTTAATTTTTGCTATTTTCAAAACCGTGGCGACGGCATTTCAAGATATGCTATCGAGCTGAACTTGTTTAGTATTAATACATTGTATCACGCTACATTCCTTCATATCATATTCCTCAACTTTAGTGATTTCCATCAACTTCGTTGAGATAATACATAAGTACATGTATTTTTAATCATTGTGTATCATACTGTATCTTTATATACTACATAATATTTAAAAAAAATATTATGATTATACTCTGAAATAAATATTTTGCAATTAATAATCAAAAAATGTATAAATGTAATATGTAAATGATTAATTCATGTATCATGCAGCATGTTAAATTCCAAGAATCACTTTGTGTAGAATAGTTTAAAGTTTATGCAAAATTAGTGTTGGTGCAATGTATAAATTTTCATGAACAATGAGATTTTTTTAAAAAGTGAACATTTCAAACATATAATCATAATACAACTTAAATGTAGCGAGAACTTTACAGGCGGTACCTTGCAGACGAGAAAATTACAGACGGAAACAACTTTTCACTCCTACCAACTTCCAAACCATAAATGTCTCATTTATTAACAAGTGCAAAAACAATAGTTATTTGTATACAAAAATAAAAAAAAAACATAACAGAATCATAATTATTTTGACTTTAAAGCAGTATAGAAAAGTTCCATAAGCCAGTACAAAATAAAACGAAACCAATTATTCACTTTAATATTTTTTTAAAATCTGTATAAATTTAAGTACACAAATAATATTCTTGAAATTAAAGTTTTTCTTTGTCTTTCAGTATTTGAATTGAGTCATTTATGAGGTGGAGTTACGTGTTTATGATTCTTCTGGAAAAACTTAAGAAATCGCATTACTTCCCGAAATCAAATTTCATCGCCAACTTTGGCGTGAAAGCCCAAGTTGAACATTTACAACACCGAAACATCCATATCACATAAACAACTGGGTGGAGCTAAGTGTTGTATATTAAACCAATGCTATTTACTTAATGAAAAACGTACATGACGTCTGTTTGGCGATGGTTTATTTAACTTATGGGATATGTTAGTTATTCAGTTGCAATGACATCAAACAATACAAATCTGCGCATGCATGTCAAACACACTAAACAAGTATTGGTCAGGGTTGCCAATATGAACTGAAATCATATTGAACGACATTAACTTTGACGCTTTGTCGAAGTGACCCGTCACATCTTAAGTTTAATGGTGTTCTTTTTCATATGGAGTGTTGGAACTCTTTAGCGGTTGTTTCGAGTTCATTTCCGACGAACGAAATAAATAAATAAAATGAAATCGGATACAACCACCAAATAGACTTCAACAAGAAATAGAAGAAGTGTTCCAATAGTTACCACAACTAGAATTTCTAGAAATAAACAAGCTAGATTGGGGAGCTCAATAAAAATGAAGTACGAGCACCAAAACGGCATTTCGTATTCCTCAACCATAGCATAATGCATGCTCTCGAGCAAATCGGGCAGCTTGTCGAAGAAGCAATAACTTAAATGGTTGGATTGGGGGGGATCTCCAACTTGGAACTGGATCGATGTCCTGCCATTTCTTCTCTTCCACAAAGCTGGAGAGAGACTGCTGGTCCATGGCTCCTCTGTACTGCCGGAATGAGCCATCTTTCACATGGTATATTCGCCGATTCTTAAAAAATAAAAATATAATGTTTCCTGGTTCATAGCCGAGGTTCAGGTCGGCTACCGTGATATTCAGATCTTCACCCCTTTCAGCAAATTCTTCCCACAATGGTTGTTGCAGTTCGCAGTCAGAATACCATAGAAGTATTGGCTTTGGCAAACAAAATCTCGCGATCCATTCTCCAGTCATGAGTTCCGACCACGTACCTTCATCTTTATTTAAAACAGACAACTTCCCTTTCGATAAGACAACTCTGGGAATTATGAGTAACAGGAAGAATAATATTAATTCATTATGACGAAACATTTTGCCATAAAAGACGTTTATTTAAATGAAATATATATTAAACGAAAAAATTATTGTTTAAACTAATGGTAATAACAAACTTATTGCCAGTTTATATATGATAAACTTAATGATTTATGATCGTTTCCAATTATTTATTTAATTTTTATTATTAATACTTAATAATTATATTTCTCATTTGACTTCACTGAGCTCAAATATAATAACTGGAATTCTGACTTCCGTTAGTGAAAAATGTACTTTACCTTGGCGCCGTATTGGCGTTCGGAACATTGTGTTCAAATGTTATTCGTTGCATTAGTTTTATTTTATATAAATAACGTATTTGAAAACATAAATTCCCTCCTATAAGTATCTATTTTCATCGCCAACTTTGGTGTGGAAATTAGGTTTACCATTTCTAAAACCGAAAAATCGATATTATATAAACAAGTTGGCGGAGCTGATTGCTCTATATTAAACACATGAGGGACACAAAATAATACACTTTCCTGATGTCATGTTTTATTTAACTTAAAATCAAAATTTTCGAGTCGCATTGCTGCGACTCCAAACAATACGAATCGGCGCATCCAAGTAAAACACGCTACGCAAATATTACTCAGGGTTGGCAGTTGAAGTGAAATCCTATTTACGACGCTAACTTTGACGCCTTGGCGAAGTGTCCCGTTATTCTTAAGTTTAACCGCGTTCTTTTTCATGTGGAGTGTTGGGACTCTTTAGCGGTGGTTTTGAAGCCGGCGGTTTCGAACCCATTCCCGACGGACGGAATAAACCAGTGGCATGGAATGGGTTACAACCACCAAATATGCTGCAACAGGCGATAAAAGTTGTGCGCCAAAAAGTACAGCAAGTAGAATTCCCAGAAGAAGACAGACTAGCAGGGGGAGCTCAATCAAGATGATGTACGAGCACATAAACGAGATGATGTACGAGCACATAAACGGTATAATTCCGTATTCCTCAACCATTGCATAATGCATGCCGTCGAGCAACTTGGACAGTTGGTACAGTCTGGAGATCAGATGCGCCGGATGGGTATTCTGCCGTTTCTTCTCTTCCACAAAGCTGTGGAGGGACTCTGGGTCCATGCCTCCACTGTACGTGCGGTCCTTCACATGAAATACTTGCGGCTTTTCTACGATCAAAAAGCGGAGACAGAGCACTTCATAATAGGGAAGATCCACTTCGCCCACTGTGATATTCAGATCCTCACTCCTATCTCAAATTCTTTCCACAAAGGTTGCAGCTGTTCGAGGGGATGATAAAGATGATGGTAATCATGAGATAATAATGAAAAATCCCATGGCATACAGAATCTCACCATCCATTTTCCAGTCAACAGTTCCCGCCATTTACCTTCATTTAAATCTATTAACTTTCCTTTCGCTAACACAACTTCGGGAATAAGGATTAACGGGAGGAACAATGCTAATGTATAATGTCGCAACATATTTACTATAGAAATGAATGGGATTCAACCAAAACAAAACTTCCAAATAAGAAAAATATTACCATTTGCAATATGATAAACCTAATAATTTATTACCGTTACCAATTATCTATGATAAATAATATGATCTAAATAGTATCATTAATAAAATGTCTCACTTGAAGTTTGATTTCCAAATATCTGAGTGGATTTTGTTTTCGGGTGAATAAAATCATTGTTTCTATTTAAGATACCTAAGATACCTATTTTAAGGTGCTAAAAATTATAAACACTTAAAATAATTTCTCAATCTGTCGTGCTTTTATGTTCCAACGCTGTTTCAGTCTTGTTAAATCTTTTGTAAGAAGAAAATATATCTGTAAATGAATGAATCGTGAATTATCTTATTCTTTCAGATGAGAAATTGTGCAATCGTGACTTTTCACTAAGTAGTTTTATTGTTACCAACTTTATAATATTTTGTTGGTACAATTTTTTTTTTAATCTTAAAGGTTTATTTAAAAAGTAAATAAACACCTTTGAAATCAACTATATAGATTTCATAATCGAAGCAGAAGGGGGAAAAACGAATACTACTTACTATTCACCCATACTTGCGGGTGAATATGAGCAGTGCATAATTAAATTAATTATGCCCTCAAAGTCAAAATTTTAAAAAAAATCTGACCATCTGTCGACCGCACTTTTAAGGTATTCGAAATTTTAAGTGTAGTAGAAAAAGACTAAATATATGGCTGTAAAGTTCAAAACTGCTTTTATTCACTCGATTCCATGGTAGTATTTAAAAAAATTGTAATTTCTCAAATAGTTTTTTTTTTATTTAAAAGATGTGGATCTTGTTTATCGCAATTGAATTATGGTAGCACTGGCACTAAGATATTTACAAAGAACTGAAATTCTAGTTCTCAGTAAACGATTTCGCTTGTGTCGCTTTACAGTTAGGTAAGGCCGGAGGCGGCAGCTTTTTCCCGGGAGAAGGCTAGTGAGTGGGTGTGCAGGGTTGAGCCCCATAGTGCAATTGGATTGTTTGTTTTTTATATCACAACGTGTTTAGCCACAGTTTCGAAGATTTTTTTAGGGGGAGGGGGGCTTAGCGTTTTTTACTTTTATAAAGTTTTTTTGGGGGGGAGGGGGATATCAGTCTTGTTTTTCAACCCACCTTTTGGAGAATGTCAGACCAATCACTATTATACTAATTTTTTTTTCATGTCAATATGCAGCCCTAGTGATAACTTCTTTTTGCTTGGTTGGTGAATTAACATCACAGTAGAGCTACGCAGAGGGCTATTGGAGGCGTTTCTGGATTTATCCCCCAAATAAAGACCCGAGAACACTGTCTCGTTATTTAGAGCCATGTTTTAATGACGAGAACCACACGCAACCTGAATAGGCACGAGGGCCATAACGGATTGTATTTCTAAAGTGAACACTGCAAAAAGTATTAAAACTAAAAGACGTTTAACAGAGAGTGTATCATTATAATTTTTATAGGTAAAATATAAACATTAAATTTAAGTATATGGTTTAAAACACAACATGTGTAACCCTTCAGAAGTTGGGCAGTTTTTTAGTACAAACAAATGTAGGAGGTTTTTTCTATCAGCATATTTTACTGTTTTGCAAGTAGGTAAATATTTCTATATTCTAAAAATCCCTTAAAAATCATTACATCTTTCCTAATAAAATGTACTTTTGTAATTACGCTAATCAATGGGAAGTGACTCTAATTAGGAGAGGACACTATAAATGCTCAGTCATTACTGTTCTCGGTAAATTGGCTATTCTTATTAAATTCGTTGTGATGGCATTCTGCATTTGCCAGGAGTCAACGCTGCTCAAGTACAATTGCAAAATAAAGTAATGGGTTTAACAATTGGACAGAATTGCATTTAACCGGCCTTAAAAAATATAAGAAAAAAATATTTATACTGATTTTGTGATAAAAGTTAAATTATTTTCGGAAGAAATGGTATGGGAACATGCTGATTTTCCAGTCGTAAGAAAACGGCGGGTAAAAAAAATGTCTAGCGATCGACAGCTTCCGATAGCGAATTAGAAGCATCTATATAACATAGAATGTGTTATTATGAAGTTCTTGATGCAATGTGCAATGAATTGGAAAAACGTGCAAATGGTTTCAACGAAATAAATGAAATTGTAGGATTTTTGAAGCCAGAAAAATTTAAAAACATAACTCAAGATGATTTGGAAATTAAGCCTGTTAATGAATAAGTATAATGATATTTTTTACAACGGACCTTAAATATAAATTAAGCAGCTTCTCCGAACTGTACTTTTCTCAGAATAGAAATTTTGCTAGTGATAGCCCTCTGCAGTATTTAGAATATGTAATTTACAACAATTTGATGGACAGTTTTCCAGAATGCAGCTCGTTGTTTAGAATACCGTCGTTCAACTCTGGCTTATGACACCTTGAACGATTGCAGTATTTTAAGTATCGAAAAATCAATTGCAAACAAAATTAACTTGGAATCAACTATAAACATTTTTGCTGAACAAAAAGCAAAACGAGGCTGCAGCTGCAATATTAAATAAGTGTAATATTTGAATATATTATGTAAACTTTCAGTAATATTAGTAAATATATTTTAATATGTTATTATAATTGTTTGTACTTAAAGCTATTATTTTTGTTAATATTATTGAAAAAGATGATTTAGGAACAAACATTCATAAATTGTGTTTTGTCACATTAAGTGTGCTTATAGAATTTGAGGAGTTTGCGGGAAAATTATTGTATTGACTGATCTACAGATGCCAAACGTTGCTAGATAAATTCAAAGGATAAAACGTGTTTTGGACACATAAAATAATTAAGTTCTATAGAAATTTCGGAAGCAAGTTCAAAAGATGTAATAATCCCATTTTTAAAAATTTGAGGAAAAAACGCGTTTTTTGAATGTATGCTCCTAAATTATTTATTAGAAAACGGGCCCCTTCAATCATTTTTGCCGCATGGGCCTTTTGTCTTAAATCCGCCACTGATATCGACATTTATATAAATCAATAATATAAAAGATAATAATAATAATAAAAAAATAACTCACACTGAATTACTTGAAGATTTGGAATCTCGCACGTGTACACCACAGAGTATATAGCTACGCGTACAAGGTCTCACTCCCATTGACCGCCTATACAATTTTCCTAGCATGGAACTTCGCATAGACGGTGGCGCACCAGTGGTAGATATCGGAACTAGGCCTTGTAGCGTAAAAATAAAAAAAGCAGTAGAGCGGGTTCGAACCAGGGACCTTTTGGGTGGAAAACGCGCGCTCTACCTCGCGGCCGTAGAATCTTTCGAACGTTTGTCACATATTACATCAAAGATCAAAACTTATAACAATTTTGATTTGTTGGAAAAAATTAGAAAAGGAATATTTTTTTTAATTATAAGATTGTCAACTATCTTTGTAATTACAATTTTATTTTTTAATTAAGTTTTTTAACATTAAATAAATATTTATTATATATTTATATTTAAATAAATATTTAATTGGATTTAAATTTTAATAATTAATTTTGAAAAAAAATAATAAGTTAAGTTTTTAACGTATGTACAAAAAATTAATCGTTAGTTGAAATATAAATTTCGAATAAAATTTGCTGTAAATTATATGTTTTAATAATTTCTGAAAAAATTAAAATATTGGTTCAATGAATATTTTTTTTTAATTCAACGTATGTTTAATTACAATTAATATTTTAAAATTAAAGTTGAGTAAAAATATATGCGTATGTCACGACATTATTTTTTCCAAGAACAATTTGCTGAATAAAATAAAATGTTGATTTAAGGAAATCGGATAAAAAGGAATCTTCCTAAATAAATTTTTGAAAGAATTAATTTTTTTAACGTGTTTCATTAAAATAATTAAAAAAAATAATTGGAGTACTACACATTTAATTTTATTTCGAAAGAAAATAAAAATTAAATGAAATAATAAATATTAAAAAAAAATTTGAATAATGACGAATGCTCAAGTAATTGTGTGAAGATATTCAAAACTTTAAACAAATATTTACTTACAATTATTTAAAAAAAAAATAATAATTTAGAATTAACTTACATAAACATAAGCTGCAAATTTCAATAAATCGACAAAATAAAATGTTCATTAAAAATAACTTTAAAAAACAATAATTTTGATTAAAATTAATTTTAAATGAAATTGTACAGACATCAGTTACAAATTTCATTTTAATTACAAAGAAATAAATTTGAATAAAATTAAAGCTTTTAAATAAAGTTTTGATTAATGACCAATGTTCTAAGTAAATTTTTGAAGATTTAAAATGTTTTAAATAAATTTTTACGTGCAATTATTAAAAAAAAAATTGCATGTAAACATTATTGTTAAACATTTTTATTAAACATTATTTTATTAACGCAATTATTACTATTTTTAAAAATATAATTTAGAATTAATAACATATGCATAAACTACAAATTACAAGTCTGCAAAATAGAATATTCATTAAGATAAAAAAAACTGTCAAATAAAACTTTTATTAAAATTAAATTCCAAAACAAATGTTTGAAAAACTTAAAAATATTTATACAAATATATATTTATAATGACTTTTTTAAAATTTATTTTGAATACTCATTCATTTAATCAAATAAACATTCTAATAAATCATAAATTTCAATTTCTATTAAAAAAAAAGCTAAATACTTAAAGTTAAAATTATTACTTTCTTAAACCTACTTTCGTTATTTTATACATTACATTTTTTATTATGAAGTGTTAAGTTGAATTTATTGATTTCGTGTTTCTTCATAACTATTGGTAAATACAAAATAATTTCGGGTTTCCTTTCTATAATCCGTCAAGAAATACAAATTATTATCCTTTTTACAAATAATACCCTTCAATAAAAGCAATATCGGCAATTTATAATCTCAAATTCAGCCAAAACGCTTTAAAAATAATTTGACACATAGCAAATTTGCCGTGTCATAACGTGCGAGAAACTCATTTCAGGTGAGGTTTAGTTCCAATTTATCTCACTGGCGCGCTGTCGGCGTTTCTACAAAATGCTTGAGTGGAACCTCTGTACGCGTAACTATATACTCTGTGGTGTACACGGCGTCGCAGCGAGAGCGCGCGAGGTGAAAAAGAAACCCGTGTAAACAGGTCGCGCAACTTTTCTCGCTCGGTTCCAAAAGAAGCTTCTCCCCATAACGTCCCTCCAACCAAAAGCGACACCTACAGGCAGGATCGGAACTACCCTGACAAGGAGTGACGGGGAGGGAAAGACCCTGAAGGATGGGGTTGTAGGAACGGTTGGTTTGGTTTGGCGCACTTCGGTTTCTTCTTATGCGATTTACTTGGCGCACTTTAGGATGTTTTAAACAGTTTGTTAACAATGCATAATTGTGCGTAGATCGGGTGGTGTAGTGGTAAAGTGTTTAAGCCTCATGCAGTAGACCCGGGTTCGATCCCGCTTGGTGTACTTTTATAAATTTATTTTTTAACGTTGTTATTCTATGGGAAATAGTATATTTTATATTTTTTTTTACTTTGGTGATAACTAATGTAGAAAACAAAATTTGTTCGATGAATTTTTTAAGTAAATTACCATCTTAATAAATATTTAATTTCTTTTAAGAAACTTGGGAAGATTAGGAGGCTTAGGGTTATTGGTTACGTTAACACAATGCTTTGGCCGGTTTTGGCGAAATTTGAATCTTCAATTACGCATGTATTTGGCGCGCTCCGAATACGTATATTGTATTTCCTTTATAAATAAATATTATTTGGTATATTGGAGAATTTCCTTCTTTTGAATTTTTGGAGGATTTGTATCAATAGATTTTATTTTTAAGATACTTGAGTGAAGGTATAAACATTTTTTTCCTTCGTTAACTTCTTAAGAAGTATGGGACACATTTAACGTTTCTTTTTTTTATTAGCTTACATTATTTTATTTTTTTTAATTCATATGTTTGCAAAGCAAAAAATAAAAATTAACTTTTTTAATTAAAATTTGAAAATGTTTGATGTTTTTTTTTATTTATTTATTTTTGATATGTCAAAAAATATTTTCTGAAACACTATTTTTGTTATGTCAAAAAATATTTTCTGAAACACTATTTTTGTTATGTCAAAAAATATTTTCTGAAACACTATTTTTGTTATGTAAAAAAATATTTTCTGAAACACTATTTTTGTTATGTCAAAAAATATTTTCTGAAACACTATTTTTGTTATGTCAAAAAATATTTTCTGAAACACTATTTTTGTTACTTGCGAAATATTTTTTTGAAAAGTATTTGAAAAAAATTCACACACTTATTCCTTTTTTAAATTAAACTTTTTCTTGAAAATATATCGATTTTTTTTTAATTTAGGAGGGGTGCGGTTTAATTTGCAAATCGGGTGATATAGAAAGATTTAACACGCTTGACAATAGGGTCATCGAGGTAAGATTCGGACTTGGCCCAGCTACTGCTTAATGCGGCTCTGAAATAGAATAATTAATTTCAAATTAAATTGTGAAATAAAATAAAAATAGCAAGTTAACGTTTTAGAACAATGGCATAATACATGACTTTATTTATTATGCCATTATTCAAAATGTTCAACTTCAGCGCAGCCCCCCCCCCCCCCCCAAACAATAATACTACACCAACCGCTTTAGTACTATATAAGTTTTAATCGGTGTATAACAGTCAAGAAATCAATACAAGATTCCATACTTCGTTCAAAAAATGTATTGATTGTATAGTGTCGCATTACGAATTTGAAAATGTAAATAGACAAAAAGAAACTGCTAATGAACAACAACAAAGAAAATAATATGTTGTCCTAGTCTTATAAGCCCAATTTAAGATTTGATAGACAATATTAAACGCATTTGAATCAGCAGAAAAATATTTAATGTTAGTATACTTTTACGAATTTAAATTAAAAATATAAATACCAATAAAAAATAGTATAAGGTCAATTTATTTGCGTAAAATAAATATATATATATTACTAGCTGCATGGTTTACATGCTGGGGACCAGTGACATAGCCATAATTTAGATTCGGAAGGGACCAAACAAAAAGACATTCAAGAGAAAAACATTTTTTTAAATATCTAAAAACTTATATCATTAATATGCTGATTAAAAATTGACAAATTTTATTTATTGAGTAGTCTAAATAATATTAAATAGCTGTTCGGTTTCGCATTGCTGGTGAATCCGCGACGCCAAATTTAGTGGCCCCCGTTGAGACTCGAACCAGTGAGCTATTGTTACGAAGTCTCGTGCGCTAAATACTACGCTCAAAGGTACGTTCTAGCTAGATTTTGGAGAAAAAAACTTAAGATGTTTCTTTACGCAATTATTCTTTTGAACGCATTTTTTAAATATTTATGTCACGAACGTTATCGAATTCGTTAGTTCTTTTGACACTTACTAGTTAAGATACTCGCGTAAAACGGTTTTCTGCTGTGGAAATAATATATAGGATTACTTTTTATCAAATTTACGAAGTTATCTTCATTAGATTTAAATACTACGAAATACTTAAATTCATTAGGGTAACCCGTGCCCCAAAAATCCTAATATTTTTATTAATGAATTCCATTAGTATTGTACCAAGCAAATAGGTAAGGGTTCAGCGAGTTCAAACCTCTCCCATTATGCATGGTAATATAATGGCCAAACTAAAGAAATTCAAGTAAATCAAAAAACTGTAAAAACATTAAAAATTTAAAAATATGTCATTTCTCGAGTTATACTTCTTGTTCAGTTATATGCGGGAATAATTGATATTTGTACAGCCAATAATTCCTATGCAAATTTGAAATAATACATTTACGAACATATTCTTCAATAATCCATTCATATCCATATCGGGATGTAAGTAAATTTGACAACAGTAAATTTGGCGGAATCGTGAGAGAGGTCGTCCATATATTGCATAACGCAAAAAAATGGAATATATTTTCTATCCTGCATGGATTTATATTCAATTTCTAACTTACGTTACTCCTTGTCGCGAATATTTTATGTTGCAATTCTTCTATTTTTGTCGCGAGTCTGAAAATTGGCGCTAAGGCCATGCTTTTCTTTTTGTTTGAGTTGTGTAATACGCGGCATCTCGTCAATAGTTTTAAGCGCCGTTAATCTTATTCTCGTACCAGGAAGCCAGGTTTTCACGGGATAATGTCGCGATATGAGAGAAGGGGTCTCAGTGGTTGCGTGACATCTCAAATTTTTTGTAGAGAAAAAAAGCTGAAATTTATTTCAAAAACTTTGATAAAATTCATTTTTTGCAGAAATCCTCATGATAGTCACTATCTTTATGCAATATATGAGCACATTGATACACAACAACACAAATAAGCAGACTTCATTTGGACCTATTATACACTGTTTTGGTAAATGTAAAGCATAAAATTAAAGAAAAATTAGGTTAGGAGCTGTCCATATCTGATGTCACACCTTTTCCCACATTTTTGACACCTTCCCGCCCCCTATGTCATAAAGTGTCCTAATTCACCTAACCCCCCCACCCCTCCGTCACAGGACCAAGGACCTCCTATAAGATTGAAATAAAGTTTGAAAAACCTTTATTTTTATCCATTGCGAATTCACGTGTTTTCCAACTGTGCGAAATTATATCTCGGTACATTTGTATAAAATATCACTTCATAATCGATTTAAACTGGAAGCTAAATAGTGTATTTTTCTGAAATTGTTTTTGTTTCGGTTTACTACTGATTTGCAATATTTTTAATCCGATGTATGTTGTCACAGCTTCCTGAACCTCCCCCCCCCCCCCCCCCTCCAAGCATAAGATAATTTGTGGACGGCCCCTTATGAACAGTACACGACTTTCTTTCAAGAAGAGTGACACATTTTAGTCCCCCATCAACCGCAGGACAGGATGTAAATTTGCCACTGGCTATCATTAGCGCACCCCCCTATGACCACTGCTTTGACGCTCCGAAAAAAGCTCGCATTGCATTCATTACAAACACGTGTGCCTTCTTTCCGTCAACAATGAGACTAGCCTCTCTGGCAGCGGATGGTCTGTATTGTCCTGTGGGGTGCGTGTATAAATTGCATACGAATACATACTTGTCAAAAATTTGTTAACAACATTTTGCTTTTATCACCTGAATTTGAACAAAGTGATAATTATAGAGTAAATGATATATTAGAATCTTTTTTTCATTATACATCACGTATAAAAAATCAAGATGAGAAATTCTATTATATCCTTAAAAAACTTAAAATTTGTAAGGTCAATGTTTTTAGTAAATAAACAACAACAACAAAAAAATGAACAATTACATGTTGAAAAAACTCGTTCTATTTGGATGAAATGCATATAATTTGCTAATGAATGTTAATCATATCATCAACTACATTTGTGCCAAAAATACTTTAAAAACATATAAACAAAAAATGCAATTCCACAAACTACATTTAAATATACGAAGAAGAATTTATGTATAACGTTATTAGAATTTAGATCCAAAACTAAAGAAATATTGATATCCACAGTCGCACATGTAGGATTTTGTAAAAGGATTGGCTAATTTTTTGTTTGTTTGTACGTGTGTTTGCGACTTGTAACGTCTTTAAAATCAGATCTAGGTTAAAAGGTGCATATATGGGGAATTGAATTTTAATGAAAACAAGACTGTAACGAAAAAAATACGTGTAACGAACACACGAGCCGCGAAACAACGTTAGAGCGGTGCATCTATTTCAAGCTCGTCTGACGCTTGCAAAAGTTATTTTAAGAACGAAGTCGATGTTAATAAAGACGGTGTTACATAAATTATTATGCAACTGGTATGTTGACAGAAATTGTCGAAAGAATTTAAATAAAATAAGTGGAAGTACAATCAAAATAATGTGTAGTGTATAAGAAGTTGAGAAACTTGATGCATTAAATTAATAATAATCTTGTTTCTATAACGAATAAAGAAGTATTAATATAAATAGAACAAACTACATAACTCCGGTAGGTGACTGGAATTTAAGATAATTTTAGGCTCTACATTGGAAAACAACTGGTATATTTTATTTATGACATACATTTTCGTAAAATATTTGTGTATAACTTAAATTTTAGCATAGTAGAGGTATAGATGAGATCTAATCAAAGACACAGTCGTACCAAAGGACATTTGACTTTAAAAATTAGTACCTAGTGAATGAGAAAAATATTTTTAACAAACTTCGGATTTATGCTCCTGCAATTGCTTACAAAGTTTCGCGCAGTGGAATCGACAGATAAATTAAAAAAATACTTTTATGTGTTTTTGTAAATAAAAGTAAATTAAACATGATTCACATATTTATATTTTTTATTAATTTACAACTATCATTTATTTTGAATATGATTTTTAAACTTTCCACCTGTAATTTTCGTTTATTGAATACCTGATTCCATTATTTGAAACTGTAAAAAAGTTATGTTGAACTAAAAATGTGGAACAAATGTGGTACAACTTTAACTTACTGGTACACACAGAAAGATAAAATTTGGCAAAGTTGTTCCTTATATTTTAAATAGGAAACGTTAACTGTTTTTGTTCGGATAGAAAATTTTTAAGGGTCCCAGAATCGTGAAATTGTGCATACAGAGAGAGTATTCTCATACATACAAAGAAAAAAATATGATCTTGAATTTTGCACGTGGAACCTCTAAAAATAAGTTGCTATTTTTTTTACTAAACATTTGTTTTAGACACCTCCGAATAACTTAGCATCGTAAGATTCAGAATATTGATGGGTATTTATATAAAAACAAAGGAAAAAATTGGTAAATTAATTTTTTTTACGTGGAACCTTTAAAATTGAAATCGGTTTCTTTCATGGAACATTTGTTTCAGACACTTTTTATTGCCTTAGAATAGTGGTATCGTCATTCTGATAGGGTTTACGATACAAAAAAAAAAGGAAATCCAGAATTTTGCATGCGGCATTTTTTACATTTGTTTTCCCTTTTCATTTTTATACCTTTACCAATTTAAGAAGTTTACAGGTTTTTGTTCATATATATATTAATGTTATTGAGAGATTACTGTATTAGAAAGTTATTGTCTAATGCATGTTATTGAGAAATAAATTTCTCTATATTCAAATGCGAAACCGTTGACTACTCATCCATTCAGTCATCACTAATTGTTCAACTTCTTGTATACCCAGTAAGATGAAATTTGGTCATGTTATTGCTTTTACTTTAAATAGGAAAATTAATCTTCTTTTTTTGTTCGTATCGAACGTTTTTATGGTTTGAAAATCCTCTTATTCGACGTTAGTTTCGAATACTTCTTTTTCTTTACGGAACATTAGAGTCGTAAAATTTCGTATGCACATATGGTTTTACGGTACAAACAAAAAAATATATGAAAATCTAAAATTCTTTACGTGGAACCTTTAAAAATTTTCCGTTTTTATTTTTATACTTTCGATAACTTAAGAAATTTAAAAGGCTATTGTTATCATATGTGTCTAATACAAGTTACTTAGAATAATTATTATTTGTTCATTTTTATATCTTTGGGATGTTATAGTTTAAAATTCGAATGTTAATCAACGGCAATACCGTATCGATGTTCATTTTGTTTTATTGCCATCTTTTTCGTATTATGAAGTTTTCCATTTATTTCAGGACCTTGCTAATATAATTTCGTTAAAAATTTGAACTTTTACTTCTTTGAGTCCCTCTGACGAGCGAGAAAATAAAAAATATTTTTCTTTTGCTTATAAATATTGTATTTATTTTCTTTCCATGCGTAGAACGGTCTTTTCTGCTAGTACTTTAATAATCAACAACTATGTGTAAATTCCTGGACTATATAATTATTGGAACATTTATTCATTTAAACGTTTTTATGAAAATAAAATAGTCTGTAAATATATTTATAGTTTTTCAAACAAAAAAGAATAATATATTACATAATAAAATGTATTTCCTATATAAAAGTATATTATTTTACATGCAGGGTAAAATTTAGTAGTTTTTCATAGGTTTTTATTCAATAATGTAAACATTGTAATATATATCGGAATCTTACCTAATACACTAACTCTTTTATTTATATTAAAAGCACTTGAAAAGCAATATAATGTGAGTTAACTTAAGTGACAATGTTTAAGTTTTGATTAAAAATAATTTTGTATGGGTTTTAATTCTGATACCCAGGGATATAGCGTAAAATATTTAAAACTATCAATATACATTAACATAATCAAAGTTTTAAAAAATGAGGATTCCGTTGCCTGAGTGCACATTCATTTTTCAGAACAGCCATTTGAAAGTTTGTAGCTTTATGATAAGAAAAAGACAACCAAGGGTTTGTAACACTTAAAATTATTGTTTTTCATATATCAAGATTATATGTTATATATTTATTACAACGTGAAGATTTATAAAAGCAATTAAACTAAAGTTTATGAAAATTGCACTTAACGCATCTGAGAAATAAGGCATCGATTTGCCACTTTAAAACTTGTAGTATTTATAAAGAAGAACATTCTAAAAAATGACAATTTTTTTTTAATTTACATTTTTTTTTGCAGAAATACAGGTTTGAATACAGAAATTTATTAATTTCAGAAACTAAATTTATAGTTAAAAAAATCATAATTAATTTCAAATTGATATAGTCGAAAGATCTATTCTCGGCGTTACTTTATGGCTATTTTTTAAAACATAATTTGAATACTTTTAATCAGCTTTTTCTGGGTCGTTAGTCGTTTTTAGTTTCATTATTTTTTACGTTATCTCCTCAAAATTTAGCCAAAACGGTGATAAAGCGCCATTTCTTGCCTTACGGTTTCACGCGTACTTTCATTTCTTCAATTGCGATAAATGAGCCGTAACGGCGATAAAGCGCCAGTTTCTACCTACCCTCCAAGTGGAGGGATAGGCGAACGCCCGTGGAAGTTCTGCCTGTAGGTGGCGCTTAGGGTTGGAGGGACGTTATAGGGAGAAGCCCGTGTTCCAAATGTTTGGAACTTGTCGCGAGATTTCAATAATGGCGGCTGTATTCAGTGTTTGTTTAGAGAACTGTATGTGCAAAAATTGATATGTAAAACTTTCAGAAATAGGATTGGATAGTAATCGGGCGAAAGTTATTAAAATACGTTAAGTAGGATTGCTTTATAAAAGCGATATGAGGAAAGTGCCTATATAAAAAGATTTTTTTCAGTAAATTGTTTGTTGCGCACCAGTGTGATTTTCGAATTCAAATACTAATAAAACAGGATATTTTCGAAATGTAGGGGGATTTTTTAGAAGCAATGTGGATCCCGAGATTTATCAGGATTGCTTTTTAAAAATAATGGAAATTAGGAAGTGAGTAAAAATGTTTTTTCCCGGAAATTGTTTGTTGCACACTTTGTATGTATGTTTTTCTCCAGTGTGAAATTTCGAATTCAACAAGATATTTCCGAAATTTAGTAGGATTGTTTTTTAAAAATAATGGGGACAAAAGGCATTGCTTAAAAAAAAGGTTCTTTTTCTTAAATTGTTTGTTGCGCACTTTTTGCATGTATGAGGTTTTTTTCCAGTGTGAGTTTCGAATTCAAACACTAATAAAAACAAGATATTTCCGAAATGTAGGGGGATTTTTTTAAAAGCAATGTGGATTCGCGAAATTTAGCACGATTGCTTTTTAAAAGCAATGGAAATAAGAAAAGTGCGTAAAAAGGTTCTTTTCATTATATTGTTTGTTGCACACATTGAATCTTGCATGCATGTAGAGGTGAAGTACATGAAACGTGAAGACTCCAATGTGCTTTAAAATAAAAACATTTTTTCTGATATGTTTTCTAATTTTTCAAATGAAAGCATTATTTGCGACACGTTCCCTATTTTTTTTAAATGAAAACATATTACTTTCAATACGTTTCCTAATTTTGAAAATGAAAACGTTATATTAAATAATTATTTATATTTTTTCAGATTATATGCGAATTAATGTTATTATTAATATATAAATTTCTAAATTAAAAAAAGTTAATTTCCCTCACACCGTATAAACACAAATAAAAAAAAGACAACAAATTAGTGTAACAATAAATTTTTATCGAATTTCCCTTTTCAATCACAATTGCTGCTGCCTTTCTCGGCCGAAACGATCCATTCCCTTCGCGCGCGAGCAAATTACGCTGTGTACACAGCTTTGCGAGTTCTAGCGGATAGAAAATTGCAAACGACTTTCGGCGAGGAAATTCGCGCTGCTCGTGGAAACGGCCAAGCGAGTTTCTCGCACGGATATCGCGCGAGTTTTCTCGCTCGTGTACACATAGCTTAAGTTGAACCTTCGGCTACGATGTGTAAAAATCTGAACTAAAGCCCTGATTGACAAAAAAAAATATCATCCGTTGATTTAAAAACAAATGAATATGTATCGGAGTAGTCATATTTGGCGCCGTTTTCGCATTTGGCGCCGTTATCACCTCCCCCCCCCCCTCCCCTCCACCTTCCTTACTGTTAAAAATGATTATGAACAGTTCATCCTATACAAAATGTATCTGGCATCGCGTTAATCTTTCTTGTTTTATGCTTGCTTTGTGTGGCAACGAGTTTTTTGTTGTTCTAAATTCTTACTTTCGTTCCTGCTTGTATCGTTATTAATGTTTTGTTTCATGGTGTAATAATACATGTGTTAAATCAGTATTAATGTATCTTTCCTTCAGTTTTACAAACATTTCCAACACGTTATCAGTACGAAGCTCTATTCACTGAGGAAAATGCATCAAGTTCGATTACACGCCGTAGACTGAAACAAAATCGAAACCATTTTTTGAAGAAGTTAATTTGCGTTAAATTTTTGAAGAAGTCAAAAACAACTCGCAATAAAAATGGCGAATGACGAATACAAATTGCCGAAGCTCAAAGAAGATAATTACCATTCCTGGTCGATACGAGCGCGTGCTGCCCTTGTTCAAAAACGATGCTGGGGAGCAATCGAGCCCGGATACGACATGGTAATGAGCGAGAATGAAAGAAACAAGAACGATGAAGCCCTAACGCTGCTGTTCCTAATCGTTGAAGACACCTTCCTAGACGATATAGGAGAGTGCTTGAGAGCCAGAGAAGCCTGGAATATTCTAAAGGAGATGAACACGAAGTTTGGATTACTGCATATTCTACAATTGATGAAGGACTTCTTCAATACATCGATGAAGCCAAATGAAACAGTGAAAGTTTATCTAGGCAGGCTGATGGACATTCATCGAAAGTTAGCCAGTGGTGGATACGCTTTTACAGACCGAGAAGTTGCCCTGGTAATGCTAATAGGTCTACCCAAGGAATATGAAGCAATAATCCTGAACTTTGAGAAAGATGAGGAGAACTTGAATACGACAATTGTGAAGTCAAGACTCCTAGTAGAAGAAAAAAGAATTTCCCGAAGCACAAACGAAGGTGCAGAAATTCATGAAGAACGTGCACTCCACACTAAAAGTTTTAACAACAACCAGAAGAAGCCAGCAGCCAGAAGATTTGTCAAGAAGTGGTCACAAAGTAAACAAGATGAAGAAGCAGATTTTAAGAAGAAAATCAAATGTTTTAGTTGTGGCGAATGGGGACATATCTCCAGACAATGTGAAGAAGCACACAAACAAGATCGAAATGCTGCCAAAACTGCCATCGACTTGAAGAATGTGGCATGGTCAGCAAACAACGAAGTAAATAAATCTACTCAATGGATCCTTGATAGTGGTGCTACAGAACACATGACATCTGATAGAGAAAAGTTTTTGAGTTTTGAAAACTACACCTCCACAGTTGAAGTTGCCAACTCGGAGAAGGTTAACGTTACTGGAAGAGGTGATGTTTTGCTTTCTTTTCATGACAACTCTGGAAGAAGAGACATTACTCTTTCACATGTTCTGTACATACCAAAATTGGGAGGAAGTCTACTCTCAATAGGAAGAATAGAAGAACGGGGATTCAAAGTCCAGTTTGCTGATGGAGAAGCAAAGGTAATGGACAGCAATAATGAGATTGTTCTGACAGCCAGAAGGAAAGGCAGACTTTACATCATTGAAGAAAGTCAACCTGTTGCATATGTCACTAAAGCTGCAAACGAAGAATTGTGGCATCGTCGTCTAGGACACCCACATAGCAATAGAATGAAGGGTCTCGACTCCACTGTTGACAAACAGAAGACCCACCCATCACCAAACAAACCCTGCTCTGTGTGTATCCAAGGAAAAATGAAACGACAACGATTTCCCAAAGTCGCAAATACAAAAGCTGAACAGGTACTTGAGATCATACACTCGGATGTTGTTGGAAAGATCTCTCCACCTTCATTAGGCGGTTCTAATTACTTTGTTGCATTCACAGACGACTACTCTCGCTACACAACAGTATATCCAATGAAGACTAAGGATGAAGTTCTCTCAAAATTGGATGAATTCAGATGCATAGCAGAAAACTTGCACAATAGAAAAATCAAAATCTTGAGAAGCGACAATGGAGGAGAGTATAAAAGCGACAAATTTAATGAGTACCTTATCAAACATGGAATACAGAGGCAACTGACAGTACCAGAATCACCTCAACAGAATGGAATCTCTGAAAGGATGAACCAGACACTGATCAACACAACTAGATGTCTGCTCATTGAGTCTGGGCTGGAAGCAAGTTTTTGGGCAGAAGCAGTTTGCACAGCAGCCCACCTTCGAAACAAGTGCTCTTCAGCTGCAATCGAAGGAGACATCCCAGAGAGAAGATGGTCAGGTAAAGAAGTCCAGCTGGATCACCTTAGAGTTTATGGATGCAGAACCTGGAGTCATGAACGCTCATATTCAAGACGGAGTAAACTTAATCCCAAAGCTACAGAATGTATCCTCGTGGGCTATCCTGATGGCATCAAGGGATACAAGCTATGGAATCCAAAGAGAAAGAACTTCTGTATTAGCCGAGATGTGATCTTTGAAGAAGATGTCTTCCCCTTCAAGACAGAAAATCACACAGCTCTCGCAAAGCAAGAAGATGTTTTACTACACATTGAAAATGATGAAGTAGAAGTTTATCATTCTCCAACTGAATTAGAAGTTTATGATTCTCCAACTGAATTAGAGGCACACCAACATCCACTTGAAAACAATGGCGAATTTAGTGATCATGAAGATTCAATTGAAGACACTGACCAAGAAGCAGAAACCTTCATCCAATCACCTGAACAACATTCAAGTCAAGACGAAGTTCATTCAAACATAGATGAGGTCATAAGATATGGTCAAGAAGAAGTTGAACATTCAGGACCAGATGATGAAAACATCATAGGTGAAATTGTCATACCTGAAACCCACAAACAAACCAGCAGAAGTGGTAGAAGCATGAAACCTCCTCAACACTTGAATGACTACATTTTATACAAGGCAGAAGAAACAGAATCCTTCATGGAAGCGAAGGCTCTTAAAGAAAAAGATCCTATAACAGTAAAGGAAGCCTTGATGTCACCTGAAGCTGAGATGTGGCGAAGAGCCATGAATGAAGAAATTGAAAATTTACACAATGCTCAAACTTGGGAACTTGTCACCAAACCACCAGGCATCAAAGAAATCTCATGCAGATGGATATTTCGAAAGAAGAAAGATGAAGCAGGAGACCGTGTAAAATTCAAAGCTAGACTGGTAGCAAAGGGTTATCTACAAGTACAAGGTGTTGACTTTCAGGAAACTTTTGCACCTGTCATCAAACTGAAGTCAATTCGTATCTTATTGTCAATTGCTGCCGAAATGGAATTTGAGGTCCATCAAATGGACATTACAGCAGCTTACCTCAATGGAACTTTAGAAGAAGACATATATATGTCTCAGCCAGATGGATGTGCAGAAGAAGGTAAAGAACACCTCGTATGCCATCTTAAAAGAAGCTTATATGGCCTTAGGCAGTCAGGTCGTGTATGGAATTCTTGCCTAGATAATTTCTTCTGTGGACTGAAAAGATCAGATGCTGACCCCTGCATTTACTACAACTGTCAAAGAACCTTAATAATAGGCATTTATGTAGATGATCTACTTCTTGTTGGAAGAATCCAAGAAATAAAGAAATTTAAAGAAGAGATCAAAAATCAGTTTGCTGCAAAGGACCTTGGTCCAGCTAACTACATCTTGTCAATGAAGATAAATCAAGAAGATGATGGTTCAATAACACTTGATCAAACTGCTTATGTATCAGAGATATTAGAAACATTCAAAATGACTACAGCCAAACCCGCATCCACCCCATTGGATCCTAATATAACATTCCTGAAGGTAGAAGATCAACAGTGGGAATACATTAAAGAAAGAAGCAGCAAGATACCATATAGACAAGCAGTTGGGAATCTATTGTATCTGGCATGTGGTACTCGCCCTGACATAGCATTTGCATCAACATATATGAGCCAATTCAATGCAAAGCCCAGTGAAGAGCATTGGAGAGGAGTAAAACACATTCTGAGGTATCTTAAAGGTACAATGCACAGAAAACTAAAATTCCGGAAGACTGGAAAGAAGTTACAAGTTTACTCTGATGCTGATTGGGGAGGAGATAGAACTGATCGGAAATCTTACAATGGTTACATGCTATTGCTCGCAGATGGACCAGTGTCATGGTCAAGCAAGAAACAAGCAACCACAGCCTTGTCATCGACTGAGGCAGAATACATCGCAATGTGCCATGTTGCGAGGGAAGTCTTGTGGATCAACAGTTTGTTGAAAGAAATTTGTGACAGATTTGTATCCTCGACTCAGAAAGTTCTTGTCGACAATCAAGGAGCAATTTTTATTGCAAAGAATCGTGTGACTTCTGAGAGGAGTAAACACATAGATATAAAGCACTTCTTCCTCCGAGAGTTAGTGTCCAACAAGACCATCGAGTTTGAACATGTACCATCGAGGGAAAATTTTGCTGACTTAATGACTAAAAGGGTACAAAAAGGGACTCTCTGCAACTTGAAGTATGCAATGACTGTGATTACATGATTAACGTTTTGTGTACAGAAGTTTCTGAGAACTGTAATAATCAAGGGGACGTGTTAAAAATGATTATGAACAGTTCATCCTATACAAACTGTATCTGGCATCGCGTTAATCTTTCTTGTTTTATGCTTGCTTTGTGTGGCAACGAGTTTTTTGTTGTTCTAAATTCTTACTTTCGTTCCTGCTTGTATCGTTATTAATGTTTTGTTTCATGGTGTAATAATACATGTGTTAAATCAGTATTAATGTATCTTTCCTTCAGTTTTACAAACATTTCCAACACTTACTGCTTATATGTAAAGCTGAGAAAACTTGGGAATGAGTTTATTTTGCTGAGATTTTTTGTTTGTGTAGCTGAAACTTGGGAATGAGGCATTTTGCTGAGAATCCATTTGGGTATTTCATAGATTAATACGGAGTTACAAAAAACTATTTTCTTGATATTTTCGAAATCAAAGCATCGATAATTTAAAAAAAAAGCAATTAAATCTTTTCTGCCATTATCGTTGAGAACATTCGCTGATAAGTAAAGTAAACAAATATACTTTTGTGGATTGTGTTTTAAAAATGTTAAAATCGGAGATTTTCTGAGGAAAATAAACTATTTCAAAACCAAACTATTTAAAAAATAATCATATGTAAAATTGTAAACTATTTGTTTCGTAAAAACTATAGAAATTATACGGTTAAAAAAGTTAATCGGTTTGATTAGAGTTTGCAAGTGTATGTTTTTGTTTTGATTTAATTTAACAATTACTTATACTTTAGAAGCAAAATTTATTAAAATATACTACTTGATTTAATATTCGAACTCGCAGAGCGCCAAGTTCCTTACCGGGAGGTTGCAACCACGTTCTCCCATCATCCAAACATTTGACGTTTGGAGGCGACTAGCGCACATTAAATCTGTCGTGGTTAAAATGTTCTATTGGTCATGCAGAGGGACTGCGTTCTCGCATTGGTCACCCTGTCGGACGAGTTTGTAATCGGATGGTTCCAAGCCCAGACTGTAACCGCGAGCACCCTAAGTTCGAGACGAGAACATCCGATGAGCGCAGCTTCGTTTCCAGCAAAAGTGTGTAGCGATCTCATGATCGGAGGGCAGTGGCGGCCCGTGGTCGAAAATGTTAGTGCAGCCGCTCCTCACCTTATTTACCACAACCCATAAATGAAAGGAAATTCTTTATTATTTACTACTCAAATCAAAGTTTCCTTTCAATTTTTACGAAATGATAACATGCGAAAAAAATAGAAAACACTTACTTATTATTTTAAAATTAAAGCAACCCCCCCTTCCTTTAAAACATGCGAATAGGTCAATTTTAATATTAACAATAATTAATATACAGCTGGATAATGTGCAATGAAATGTATATAGAAATATTTAACTTTTAACGTAGTATTTTATTAATACAGAAATTGCATTAAGGTAATTAAAAAATATGCATTAACGCACTATTAAAAATAAGTACTCAAAAATAAGTAAAATTTACTCATTTCTTAGTACGTACATTCAACACTTATTATGCTTCGAATACATAAGTTTCAATTTTGAAAAAGAGATGTACTCAAAAATGAATACAAAAAAGCAGTTGCTTGCTTACATAGGTTGTCTTTACGAATAGCTTTCAATAAATATCGACAATTAAAACCAAGACTTACTGTTAACCAAATCCAGATCCTCAGCTCCGCAGTCCATTACCTTACAATTTAAACTACCAGGGCGATGTTAAGAAGTTATAAACAGAAGGAATGTTAAAAAAAGGTGTTCCAAAAGAACGGGAAGTAAGACAAGTGAGTTGTAATAAATCAGTTTCTATGTAAGCAATCGATAATGTGTACACCCATCCAGTGGCGTAGCCAGGATTGTCCGAAGGGGGGGGGGGGGGGGGGGTCCATAAATTAATTTTGGTCCGACCAAAACCAAATATATTTTTTTATTATTAATAACTGATTTGAAATTTTTTTAACTAATAATTTTAATTAAATTTAATTAATAATTTGAATAAAATTTAGTTAATAATTTGAATAAAAGTTAATTAATAATTTTAAATTATTAATTTTAATTAATAATTTTAAATTAACAATTTTAATTAATAATTTTTAATTACTAATTTTAAATTAGCAATTTTAATTGATACTATTAAATTAGTAATTTTAATTAATCATAATAATTTTTAAGTAGTAATTTTAAATTAGTAAATTTAAATTATGATATTTTTAATTTAAGCATTAGTTTTAAATTAAAATTATAATAAATAATTTTAATTGATTAAATATTATTTATAAATTATAATTAAGAAGTAAATTAAAAGCTTAAAGTAAATTAAATTCGAAATTCCCAACTTAACGATTTGAAATTCCCAACTTAACGATTCAAAATTCCCAACTTAACGGCGTCGGGTACGAATACTCTTCCTTATCGAGATGGTCAGCTCCAGTGGCGTACGCAGGAAATTTGTAAGGGGGGGGGGGGTTGAATGTCAGATTACTTTACACACACAGCTTATATATATATATATATATATATATATATATATATATATATATATATATATATATATATATATATATATATATATATATATATATATATATATATATATTATAAAATTAAAAAATAATTCAATCAAACTTTTTTAAGTCACAATAAACAAATACCATAGTAAACATTTTTTTATAAAACAGTATAAATGAGGGGATGTAGGTAACATACTGCAATTCAAAAAATTAAAGGAAATATGTTATTTAAAATCGGTTGTTTTTTGCATTTGACAATGTTAGCAACACCATTGCATTTGTAGTATCATTTACAATATTAAATTTTAAACACGGAATTCAAGTCGACGTGGTGTTTCTGAAAACAAATCAATTACTTTCTCAGGGTTTACAGTTATTTCTCGGTGAATATAGAGTGCAGCAAGACCATTTAGTCATTGCTCGCTCGTAGTACTCCTTAAATATGACTTTAACCGTGTTAAGGAAGAAATGATCTTTCATTGCAAGCAATGGATACTGGAAGAATACAGATAATTTTTAACAATTTGTAAATATTAGGAAAAAACTGAATATCACACTTGTCAAGAGCACGAAGGGCATTTTTCGGAACTAAATCTAAACTTGACAAATGTCGATACCACAGCCGTAGTTCGCCAATTAGTATTTCTTCATTTGAGTCCAAAACATCTGCATAAGCTGAATGTAAGTTTCTTGCTTTTTCTTCTTGTTTCACGGTTATGTTAACGTCAACCTTTCCTGGAAACAAACATTTAAAATTTGAAAGCACATTTTTATGCTCTAAAAATCGTTCTTGAATTTCCTTTAGAAAGCAATCTAACAATGGTATATATATTGCTGCCCTATAATAGTCTTCTGGATATTCACTTGGAATATTGCATCTATTGATTTGACGCCTAGCCCGACGAGGAATTGTCACAGAAATATCTTCTTTCTCGCAAAGTTTGACTACATCGCTGAAAATATATTTAAACTCGTTCTCTGCATCTCCTCGCATGTCTTGAACAATACTTTGGCAATGATCTGCGTAATTCAGTGCGTCTCTCAAATCCATATCTTCAGTTTGCAAATATTTACTCAGCGGAAGGGTGACAGAAAGAAGTCGCTGTAAGCAATATATTCCTGTTAAAAACTCAATTTGCTTAACTGCAACCAATAATATACTGGCATTTGTGGCAGTATCTTTATCACCATCTGAAAAAAGCATTTCTAGTGATTGTAAAATTGCAGGCAAAAGTTCTACAAATATAATGACGGAGTCATGTCGATCTACCCATCTAGTTGGACAAAGTTTCTGTAAATGTCTTGATGCTGAAGGCAACACAGACGTAATGCAGTTGTTGAGCACATTTTGTCGTTTCGATAAAGAAGAGAAGAAATTAATACATGTACTCAGAGTTCCGACCGCATTTCGAATATAAACTACATTGCAGGCGTGGCTTATTGCTAAATTTAAGCAGTGTGCACTACAGTGAACATATAATGCATGCGGAATTTTTTTTTAATATGCGCTTGAACACCAGAAAATTTTCCGCTCATTGCACTAGCGCCATCATATCCCTGACCTCTTAATTTTCCAGTATTGACCCCATACGATTCCAAACTATTCAAAATGCTGGACGCTAAGCCAGAACCCGTTGAATCATATACAGGGACAAATTGTAGAAACTCTTCATGTATGCGAGCATGCCCATCAGTGCTACTCAAAAATCGGGCACAAAGAGAGAGCTGTTGAATTCCAGAAATATCAGTCGTCTCATCTGCCAACACGCAAAACCCATCAGCAGAGTTGATTTTTTTCACTAGTTCCGCTAAAATAATTTTGTTACATGTCGATATCACTTCATTTTGGATTCTCGGACTTATATACATTGCATTTTTACTTGCCGTTGTTAAATGTTTGTATAAATCAGCATCACCAGCTCTTGCTCGAAAGCGTAGCAGAGCTCGGAAATTCCCGTCATTCTCAACGGGCTCAGAAATATCATCTATAGGTCCCATAATCTCTGTGACCTCTTAATGCAACACCTTGTCTTCCTAATAAAATGATGGTTTCGATGACTGGCATTAAGCGCTTGCGGTTGGTGTCTGTTTGGCTTCTAAGCCCCTCATCTATCAGCAGGTCTACAGGTTGTTGCCGTTTCTCCATTACAGAGAGGAAGTTTGTTGCCTTTAGTGTGCTAGTTTGGTTGTAACTTGATTCCTGGTGTCTCCGAAATTCTTCCACTGCATCTTTCCAATTGCTAAATTTTGTCTTTACTAACTTTCCAAGGGGTTGACCACCACGACGAGCACAGCTTCCACTGAAAAGTGCACATGGTTTACAAAACGCCCCATCTAAATTCTCAGAGTAGGAAAGCCATTTCCAACGATTCAACCAGTTATACTGAAATTTCAAATTTCTTTTTCCCGATGAAGGAAATGAGTACGAAGAATCCGGTGTCCATGTATCACGAATCAGCGAAAGTATTTGTGCGTCCGTAAGCTGAAAAGAAAACCGAATTTATTTACTAATGCATGCTTAATGAAATTGCAGTAAAACTATTTGATGCAGTTGTAGTAATCTTAGTGTTTATTAAAATGTTAACTATTATATAAGAAATGTTTAGCTTTTCAAGTTATTTATTCCTATGCTTTTTTTTTCCTTTTTTTTATACATTACCATGCAATAAAAGTCTTTAAACATGTGTGTAAAATAGCCTTGGAATTAATGATACATAAATACCAGTAATAATAACAATTAATAACAGTTAATATTTATTAAAATTTCTCGATTTTCTTTTATATGTGACCGAAAAATTGTGGTTTCGTGCTGTATTGGCTATAGTAATGCCAAAAAGATTCAACACTAATCTGTTTGCAAAGGATTGGACTTCATTTTTCGTCGTATTCTTAAACTGTCATAAGATTAAATCTCTAAGTTAAATATGACATTTTAAGACAGTCGAAGCTGCATCGTAACTCAATTCTGAGCAGACGTGCCAAATGTATTGAATTTGCTATATGTTTTAGAGACTAAGAGTGAGTCCTAAGCGAACAAGGAATAGTATCGAAGTAAGAATTATTCTCTCTTTTCAACCGAAGGGGTGATTTAAAATAAAGAACCCATCGAAAGTTTTCGAAACTTCTATCAGGAACCGGTAAAAACTATAAAAAAAAAATACAAAGAAAACGCACTGCGTCAACATTATAAAATATGGGGTTGATTCAACCAACCAATCACAAAACGAAGCAAGAAAAACAATCCTAGACACGAGACAATAATTTACTACAGGGCTGTCGGTTTGAATTATGCTCCAAGAAATTTTAAATTGTGGAAGACTGAACAAATAGGTTTATGTGAAACAAAAGTTTTTAAATAAAAAGGAGAGGATTTTGATTTGGACAATTACCTAAAACATTTAAATAGAAAAGTTATTTTAGCAAAACAAACACTGTGTGACGTTAGCGCAAAGAGCAACGCCATATAACTTTTTAATTACACAGTTATGCTTTAATTTATTTTTAATTCCGGTTCTCCCATTTTTCATACTCACCACTGTTATTCGCATACATTTTTAACAACCTTGATTGTATATATATTTGTACAAAGTATAAGTCCTTTGTATTTTATCAATTAAATTTTAAACTAAGTAGAAGTAGCACAATTGCTTTAATTGAGGAACGTGCTATCAAAATGGAACATATCATAAATTCGCAAATCGAGAACAAAAGAAAAAAAGTTTGGTTTTATTTGTTTCTATGGACAGATCTCCGGAATTTTCAAGTTTTAAAAATAACTATATAAAAATTTGGGAAATATTTTTTTTTGCAAAAACGGATATAGATTGCACTTTTTTACAAAATTCAATGTTTATAAAAAAAATTTTACACGTTTAGTTTTGCACGCTCCTCAACTCTTCTAAATAAGCATATATGGAAATTGACAATGGGATTAAAACATTAAAAAAGATCAACGTTGTTATTATCTATAAAAAAAGTTTATTGACTGTATTCATCTTACCTTTCCTGATTGAGCAACAATTTCAATGTCTTTAACATTCTCTCCACAAGAAAATGAAGACGAAATCGCCGGCATCTCGGAGACTCGGGATGTGGCACCGGAAACACAAGAATTCTCATTCGGCGTGTTTTCTGTTTCTTCGCTTTTGCTTTTTTTAGAAAAAAACGCAACTAAACTCGATTGTCTTTTGCATTTATCCATTGAACTTATATGAACATGAACTATCTTCTCGGGGCAATGTAGTGTTGTAGTGTAGGGTCCATTCTAAAATCCGTAGAAAACTTACTCCACAAGCGTACAATGCCAATGCCCATGTCCAATTCGCATGCCCGGCTGTCCAACAGTCAATAATTACGAAAAGACTAGGACGAAGCGAAGTAGACTATATATTACAATTCCAGAAAAGCCGTTCTTTGTGGCTCTTGATATATGTATTGAGACGTGTTTGCTACAATTTCGACGCATGGGTACATTTTCAAATGAAGTATTCTTTCAGAATTCGAAGTATTCTTTCAGAATTAGTATTCTTTCAGAATTAGTATTCTTTCAGAATTAGTATTCTTTCAGAATTCGAAGTATTCTTTCAGAATTAGTATTCTTTCCGAATTCGAAGTATTCTTTCAGGTGGCAGAACGTTTACAATTACTGCTTTCTTTGGAAAAGATGGGCATTTGACTAATGATATATACAAATCGTCTTTGAAAGGAAACTGTTTCATAGTCAAAGCTACAACCACATTCCAATTGGGTCTTTTGAATGTTTTCAGAGACAACAGTCAAAATAAATTTGTTTTAATATTCTGCAAATAAATGTAGATTCTTAAATGTAAAAAAATACATTTGTATTTTTCTGATTTTTTCTTTATTTTTTCAAATAAAAAAAATATTATATTTTAAAAAAAAAAATTAAATAATAGATCGATGGGGGGGGGGGGGGGGGGGGGGGTTGTGACCCCCCCTCAACCCCCCCCCCCTGCGTACGCCACTGGTCAGCTCGGGTGGTATTCTCGTTATCTGACCATGATTAAAAAATACGAGGCATTATTCCCAGGTCTTTTCTTCGAGATAGACCCGAACCAACGTTGTGGCACGCAACATTTGTTGCACGCATGTTCCAGTGCAGTGTCCGTTCTAAGTGCGATGTTAATTAACCAAACTAACGATTGGAAATTTTGAACACCACAGTGCTAAAAATTCCTAGTTCCAACTTATCAACTTTTTATAGGATAATTTTATTGTGGAAGTCATAAGGGGGGGGGGGGGTAACAAATACAGCCATGTTCTGAAAATGTAACATGATCTGTGAATAGTGGGAGTGAAAGGGACTCGGCAGTTGTGTCAACCCAACAGCCATTGCTAATCTTAACATAAAACATAAATAAAATAATATTCAAAAATAAAAAGTATCTACATACCAATATGACCATATTTATCAAGTAGTAATTAAATTATAAACTTTTTAAATTAATAACCATTTTAATTCTAAATTAATCAATGCAGGAAAACAGGAATTTAAATTATTATAAATAAATTCAATAAACTTAGAAGTATTCAAAGAGAGAATCCTCCAAAGTTAATGTTAAAACGAAACACATATCACATAAAATTAGGTAAAGAAAATAGGTACTAAAAGATGCGTCCTCCGCGCATAAGATTTTTCGTAGCAATCGTATCGAAGTCCGAGAATTTTTTTTTTACCGAGGGGTGATTTAAATAAAAGAACCCATCGAAAGTTCTGGAAGTTTCTATTTGAAACTGGTAAAAACTAAAAAGAAAATATTTATAGAAAAACAAATCACAAAACAAAACAACAACAAAAAATCCTAGACACGAGACTATAAATATATATGGAACTGGCGCGCCAGTCCCATATATTCGAAGCGCCATGGCGCTTCGAATATTAGCTGAAAGAAATTTTACATTGTGGAAGGCAAAACCAATAGGGTTATATGAAAGAAAAGTGATTTTCGAATAAAAATGAGAGGATTTTGATTGAGACAATCGCATATAACACAATTAAAAGAGAAGTTATTTTAATAAAAAGAACACTGTGTAACAATTGCGTAAAGTGCAACGCCGTATATTTTAAAATTCTTTAAATGATAATCTAAACGTTAAAACATATAATATAACTTTGACAATAACGAACAACTGAATGAGCAGATGCGACCGTTTTTTTAGTCGCCTGCTGGAAATCTGAACACATTGCTCCTTAATTTAAACAATTTATTATATATTTCAAATGTGGGATTTTTTTTTTAAGGAAACGATGCCACGGTTAAAATTTTTTTTCGCTTGACGCAATAAAAAATACAATGAAATTTATAAAACAGTTCCGCCACTGGCGTTGTGTCGGCTACAGACTACATTAGTCAACTCCATCTGGAGCCTTAGCGTCGTATCGGTCGAAAGTGTGCAGTGAACTCTGAAACCAAACACACGAATTTTAAGTTTAATTTTACAAGTTGGACAATTTCTAATTTTCCCTTAATAACCTTGTTGTTTTTGCTTTCATTTGTTAAAAATATTAATTTTCTTCAGACATAAATTTTCCCAACTCGGGTATTTTTAAACCTTGAAGTTGAAATTCCCAACTTTTAGGGTTTCCAAATTATTGGGGGGGGGGGGGGGGTCGAACTCCCATCCCCCCCCCCCCCAATAATTTGGAAACCCTAAAACCTCCACGGCGCGACGTGCCTGCACGTAGGGGATGAATGGGCCAGGGAAAATACCTTACCTCAAAGCAATCAATTTCTGGATTGATGCACTGTGAATTCCGGCTCTACTGCCGCCCCATTTCATGTGTTATGAAAAGTATCCTTTTACATGTACAAACAAGCAAGACAATCATACAGACCTACTACCCCATCGTCCCTCCCCCCACAAAAAGTCGAACTTTCTGTCTTCAAGGTTGTTTCACCATTGTTCTCCTTAAAATCATCCCTTCAGGGACAGAAGGGAAAGGAGCAGGAGATACATGTGGGGTAGACCAGGAAATGCGACGTGTGTTTTCTCTATAGAAATCAGAGAAAAAATCTTCGTTTTTTTTTTTTTTTTTTTTTGCATTTGTTATTTTTCAAAAAATAAAAAACTGGCTATGGGGGGGGGGGTTCTACCCAAATTAACCCAATGCTGGCTACGCCACTGCACCCATCTTCTGAACTACCATTTTTAGTTTGTCAAGTTTCATTAAGATCACCTGAACAGAAGCAGATTACCATTATAAATCACACTGCTCATTTTTGAGAAAGTACGATTATTTAAATTTGAGTACGTCATCGCTCATTTACGATGTGCCATTGTACTCAAAGAAGAATAGAAGAACCGTATGTTCAGGTGCTCAATTTTAAGTACCTTTTTTTTTACAGTGCATGCGTTGTAAAAATATTGAATAATTGACTGCTTTAGAACCTGAATATTCATAGACATCTTTATAAAATGGCTCATTTTGTTATTCGCTTGAGTCATGCACATATACACTGTAAAAAATTACTGTAAAAATACAGCATTTTCGTAGCATAAATACAGCGCACGTTGCTGTATTTTTTCACAGGACGTTCTGTAAACACAATTTACAGCACATTGTGATGTAACCTGTTTCCGAAAATTTCTCAGAGCCCGTCTGGTGCGTACCATGTGATATTATTAACGAATCAGCTTCGAGACCAGTACGGAGCCCCAGTTGCTCAGTTGGTAAGGCGTTCAGCTACTAATCAGAGGATTGGTTGTTCGAATCCGGGAAATGGACTTGACGTAAAAAAGTAGTGATCTTGCGATCGGAGGGTTGCCAGCTTCACTACAAAAATACTAGAAAGTCGTCCAGAATATCCAACAAATTATACTGGCGTGTATACGGGACTGGTGCACGATAAATCTGATCGGGGTTCAAAGTCCCGACGTCTATTGAAGACGTTGGGTGCCAGTTCAGGTGTTTCCTCGTCATCTGACCATGGTTCTAAAATAACGAGATGAATGTGTGTATGAATGTGTGTGGGAATGTGTATGTGTTCCCAGGTCTTTCCTTCGAGATTGACCCCGAACCGTCGCCAATAGCCCACTGTGCAGCTCTAGTGCAACGTTAATTAACAAAAAAAAATCGAGACCAGTACTTTCAAAGAACTTATACTTTTAGGTTTGGTTTTACTAATTAACGTCGCACTAGAGCTGCACAGCGGGCTATTGGCGACGGTTCGGGGTCAATCTCGAAGGAGAGACCCGGGAACACATACACATTCACACACACATTCATACACACATTCAAACATGCACCTCGTTATTTTAGAACCATGTCAGATGACGAGGAAACACCTGAACTGGCACCCAACGCCTTCAATAGACGTCGGGACTTTGGACCCCGATCAGATTTATCGTGCACCAGTCCCGTATACACGCCAGTATAATTTGTTGAATATTCTGGACGACTTTCTAGTATTTTTGTAGCGAAGCTGGCAACCCTCCTATCGCAAGATCACTACTTTTTTACTTTTCTATGTCAAGTCCATTTCACGGATTCGAACCACCAATCCTCGGATTAGTAGCTGAACGCCTTACCAACTGAGCAACTGGGGCTCCTTATAATTTTAAGAAGGTTCACTTCGACAAAGCGTAAGTGGCACTCTTTCACTTACTTGATTGGTTTGATTAAAAAATGTCGCACTAGAGCTGCACAGTGGGCTATTGGCGACGGTTCGGGACCTATCGCGAAGGAAAGGCCCGGGAACGATGCCTCATATTTTTGAACCATGATCAGATGACAAGGGCAAAACACCTCGGCTGGCACCCGACGCAACATCAATAGGTGTCAGGACATTGGAGCCCGATCAGATTTATCGTGCACGAGTCCCGTATACATGCTAGTATAATTTGTTGGATATTTAAAATTTCTAGTATAGTAGCGAAGATATCAACCTTCCGATCGCAAGATCACTTTAATTTTACTTTTCTTTGTCAAGTCTATCATCCGATCTACGGGACTGGTGCACGAAAATTCTAATCGGGGTCCCATGTCCTGAAGCTTATTGTGTATGAATGTGTGTGTGAATGTGTATGTGTTCCCGGGTCTTCCCTTCGAGATTGACCTCGAACCGTCGCCAATATCCCACTATGCAGCTCTAGTGCAACGTTAATTAACAATTCCAAACCAAACCAAACCTGAAGCTTATTGACGTTGCGTCGGGTGCCAGTTCAGATGTTGTCGTTGTCATATGACCATGGTTCAAAAATACGGAGCATTGTTCCCGGATCTTTCCTTCGAGATATGCCTCGAACCGTCTCCAATAGCCCAATGTGCAGCTCTAGTGCGACGTTAATTAAAAAAAAAAACGTCATCCAATCCACTGATTACTAGCCTAATGCATTTATCCACTGGGCAATTGGTGGCCCTTCTCTCACTTGAAGTCGCAAAGGTTTAGGCATGTGCGGATAGCAATTTTTTTTGGAGCCTGAAATTAAACGTTTCGTCGTCAAGAAAGGATTGCTATTTTGTGATGTGTTGACAGTCAAGATCGTTCATGATTTCACTATGAAAAGACATTTCCTGATATTTAGGATAAGTCCCAAGCAATTTATTATTAATATAGCCAATTTAAAGCGCACATATACTTCTGGCTGTTGTTTTCTAAACACACTTTGTCTCAAACGGCAATAAAGCGACTTCTTTAGGCTTTCCAAATAATTGGGGGTTCGAGTAATCTAAGTACTGGACTTGGAAGCTCTTTGTAGTTTTTATTATATGTTTGTCAATGGAAAATACGATTACATAAGTTTGGTTTGGTTTGGTTAATTAACGTCGCACTAGAGCTGCACAGTGGGCTATTGGCGACGGTTCGGGGTCTATCTCGAAGGAAAGACCCGGGAACACATTCACACACACATTCATACATGCACCTCGTTATTTTAGAACCATGGTCAGATGACGAGGAAACACGTGAACTGGCACCCAACGCCTTCAATAGACGTCGGGACTTATGACCCCGATCAGATTTATCGTGCACCAGTCCCGTATACACGCCAGTATAATTTGTTGGATATTCTTATTGATGATTTCCATTAGTGGGGATCGTTTGTCAATGCTTTAAAATCCAGACAAATTTTATATTTGTTTGATGTGCAAGATTTAATTAGCTTTGATTATTTAAGAATATCAGCAATCTGTATTTTAGGAAAATTGTGTAACAATATTATGGGGAACTCAACGCACATTCATAAAATTGTTCAAAACATATTTTTTTAACTAAGCTGCACAGTGTCTTAAAAGTCTTTTCACACAAAAATAAACCTATCAGCTAATCTTAATTTGCTTATATGAGGAATTAGTTTGTATTTGATCAAATCTGAAACTTTTAAACTTTGAACCGCATGAGGCATACAAGTATACAATTATAAAAATTTTATTAAGTATAAGTATTCTTACAATATTTTCTGGAATACTTTTACATCCGTTACTTGTTTTTGGAAGGAGACTAAATGTATATAAACATATTTTTGATTGTGAAATTATATGTTTTAAATTTTGTATTTTTATTTCTTAAAGGATTAAAAACTAATAAATAAATAATTTTTGAAACGTCTCATTTAAAATTAAAAAAAAAATTGTGATATTACTTGTATTTAAAAATAAACACTCCTTAATATAATTGTAGTCTTAAAGTTGTTTTTCATAAAATTTCTTAGTGTTCGGTTTGTTCGCTTGTAGCTAATGATCTGGCGCCTATTCATATTGCGTCGGGTGCCAGCTCCCTCGTCATCTCACCATGGTTAAAAAATATGAGACAGTGTTCCCATGTCTTTTCTTCGAGATAGCCCTGAACTATTGCCAATAGCCGACTATGCAGCTCTAGTTTGACTAGATTCGTTACTAAATTAAGAAAGTCGTCTTAAATTAACCTCAATTTCCATCGGCGTGTATATCGGACTGGTGCACATTAAATCTGATCGTGATCCAATGAACTGACGCCTATTCAGATTGCGTCGGGTGACAGCTCATGTTTTGTCCTCGTCATCTCACCATGGTTAAAAAATACGATATAGTGTTCCCCGGCATTTTCTTCGAGATAGCCCTGAATTATTGTCAACAGCGACTGTTTAGCTCTAGAGTGACGTTAACCATACATCAAAAACTGCTGTAAAACATAAAATGGCAGTTTCTGAAAGAAACTAATATGCAATTTAAAAAATAGTGATGACAGCCGATGACACTTCAAATGAAAAGTTTGGAAAGATGGCTCAATTTTTCGATAATGTTATGGCCATTTCGCAGATTATTTGAAGTAATGATTGTTTTAGTAATTTTGATGGTCATCATATGTTATAAAAATTGTTAATTATGTATTACATGCACTACCAGAATTAGGTACTTAACGAAACTAATTGTAGCAAATAATATAAGTTTAATTGTAGAATGTAAATTAAGTTATAATTATAATTATTAATTAATTATAATATTTTTTGAAATATTAAAAAAATTATAAAAACGGGTAAATGTGATTTGTTTTTATAAAATTAAATGCTTATGGGTAATTCCATGTAAAAGTGTCCTAAGAGTGAATTTTAAAATATTTTTTTACAAAGTTGAAATTTTTATATTTAATAGAAAAATAATTGAATTTATTATATTTTGCATTAATAGAAATTTTGTGAATATTTTGTGACAATGGTGCAAATTCAAAATGGTTGCTATGTAATGAAATTGAACTTGCTTGCATTTGCATTATTTGTACTACTTTATTCCTAAAATAAGTTACATTTTCTGAATATTTTGAGCATAGGTTTGAGAAATACAACTAATGTACAATCAAATTCCTTACTTTATAAAAATTTATCTTGATTTAATTATTGATTTAGAACCAAATGAAATAAGGATTTTTCAACTGTAGTGTAAGTCACAAAAAAGAAAAAAAAGTTCTTCTAGTTTTTTTTTAATTGAGCCACAATTAAAAAAAAATCAGTAATTTCCTCCTCTATACTAATCTCTATCAGACTGCAGTTTTGATTTTTAAAAGAATGAAATTTTTTAGTGAATATTAAATAAATTATAGCTGTAGTGTAAGTCACAGCGTAGAGTAAGTCACAACTATATGCTGTGTTTGTAGAACAACAATGATTACAAAATACACAGTAACAATATTTAAAAATAATATCACAAGTGATCTTATTTTTAAATATTGTTATTTATTATACTTTTCTTATTCAAACTGTAAATGGGGAAAAAGTAGCAAAGTGAAAAAAAAGATATTAGAGAAAGAAAAAAACAAATGGAATATTTCAAGCAGTTAAAGATAATTAATCTAGATAGCAAAAGGAAAGGTGTAAGAAAATGGAAATTACAATGAAAGTTCATCAAAGGGATTTTTAAAGCAAAGAAGAGGGAATATATAAAAAAAATACAGGTAAAAAAGAATTTCCACAGCCGCTTAAAATGAACCAAGCACTTCTAATCCAAATTCAGTAGATTCTCCTAAGAAAGCCTATCAAAATTGTAGCTCATTTGGTAAAGATATTGCAAGAGTCAAGAAAAGTCTACCTTAAAGACCAAATAAATGTCAGGAAATTGTATAGAAACTAGCACATCAGTTTACACCGGTGATAGATCAACCTGCCTGCTCAACATTCAAGAATTACTGCACTAAGCAATGAAATAAAATCTTTGATAAAGATTTTTATGAAGAGGCATATAATACTCCTGTAATCAAGGATTTTGTTATTCTTAGAGAACTGAACAAAAAAGGAGAAGACCTAAGAAAAAGATAACAATCGAGAAGAACTTAAAAGTGGCATTAGGGTATAGGTTTCATCAGTGCCGTTACACACAAAATAGTTTGGGGGGTTGAAACAAGAAATTTCCCAACTTAACGATTCGAAATTCTCAACCCTACTATTCGAAATTTCCAACAGTGCTGAAAATTCCCAATTCCAACTTATCGACATTTTTTATGATTTTTTATATATATTTTAGGTAATATTAAACAGTTCTCTCACAAGCATTGATCTGTTGCACCCATATTTCAATGCAGTGTCCGTTCTGATGTCTAATTTAAATAAAATCTTACAAGTTGGGCAATTTCTAATCTTCCATAGCTTTATTTGTTAATAATATTAATTTTCCCAACTCGGATAAATTTTCGCAGCTCGGAGTTTTTGGAAGTTGAAATTCCCAACTTTCAGGGTTTCCAGATTATTGGGAGAGTCGGACAACCCCCCCCCCCCCCCACCCGTTGCGACGGGCCTGGGTTTCGTTTCAAGAAGAAAAGTGAAAAATTTTGCTGGACAATTCATTTCTAAAGAAGGCTCTACATTAAAAGAGGATTTTTGCAATGCACAAGGAATAATTTTCATCGGCCAGAAAAAGCAGGTACTGAAAATGTTGTAATTGTTGAAAAAATCAAAAAAATTCCCCGACTGAAACTTTGATTGTAAATTCTATTATAGTTTTTCACATTATAATTTTTCAAGTTATGTAAAGTTATAATTTAATTTTATTTATATCATTTTACCAGTGCTTATTGTGAGTGTAGTGCAAGTCACGTTTTCAGTTGTAGTGTAAATCATAATTTAAATTAAAATAATTTGAAAATACATCTAGAGATATATTTTTTACCTGATTAAACTTCAAACCTTATACAACGAAAGTGGCATAACATAATTTTTTTATATCAAAGCATGAGGAAGAAAACGTAAATTGAAATTATATCCAAAAAATCGTGTTCTTTCTTGTAGTGTAAGTCACACTGTGACATTTTATTTTTAAAAATTAAAGTAAAACAAAATGAAAAAAGTTTATACTGTCAAAAAATAGAATATATGTCTGGTATGTCAACTGACATAAAAAGTTTTTTTTAAAACATAAATTACTTTTTTTAATTAAGCTTACAATGTGGTATAAATTGTCAAACGTAGTGTAAGTCACGCGTGGAATTACCCATATATATATTTTTTAATATTTTTTTATATTTTTTGACATGTTTTTTTTTTGCACATGCACGCTCCTATAATATTATAGTGTTTTTTAATGGAGATACATTATTAGATGATTAAATGTTATTGTGCAAAGTAAAGCAAATTTCTTCCAACGATCAGAATAGCAAAAAAGCAAACTTGACAAGTTTTGTATGAGTGTTATATTTCATAAATATTTACCTGAAATTATTTGTTCGTATTTTTGCATTTATAATTATACATAACGATTTTTCTCATATTCAATTTGAATTTATAGTTTTCTCTGTTTAAATGCCTTTTTTAAATAAATATTTTCATAAACGAACCATTATTGTTTGTCTGTTCTCTGAATATGATCAGAATTGTGCTGCCTTGTAATTTTTATTATACTCACATAAAGTAAAAACACCTCTAACTTTTACAATAACTGCAAAAACATGTCTTTCTTTTTTAGCTTATTGCTGTATTTCTCTTGATAGGTTGCTGCATTTTTTTAAAATTACAAAGCATTTAATTTTTTTTGTAGTACACTAAAAAGTGTGCTTATAATAAAAGAAAATGCTCTGTAATTAAAAAAAAATGTAACAACCGGTCAAGAGAAATAAAAGAAATTATTTTACAGCTACTGTAAAAATACAGCACGTGTGATTAAAAAGTACAGCAAAATTATTTTACAGCACACTGTAAAAATAAAGCACAGTGTGTAGGCATTACATTTACCAGCACACTGTGCTGTAATCTTACTCGGGAAATAATTTTTTTCAGTGTACGAAGTCTAGTATTTTGGACATTAGTTATTGGCGCGGTTTCGTATGGAAGGTGACATTGAAATGGTATAGAAATGCGCCAAATTAAGCAATATAAATTTTGAAAGCGACAGAATATACACGTCGCCGTCTGGAAATATTTATTCAGACACAAGTTTTCTTATGGTTAATACAAAATCATATTAACGATTGTGTCTATTAACTTTGGTGTGCGTAACCAAATCTGCGCATTAATTCGAAACTTTACTCAAACTACGTTTATCAGCTTTATTGATGTTCAAAAGCTGGAAATTACATACATAAAAATTGGTACCGCATTTCTAAGCGTTGTGAAATCTTCGCCTATTTGTCGCTTCCCAAGTCACACAATTTTCACCCAAATGGTGTAAACTCAAATGAACTCGTCGTTTTCTGCAAGTACACACTTCACTGGCGGCGCCCGTGGTCGAAATGTTAGTGCAGCCGAAGTCATGTGAAACCCTATATTTTCCACAACCATACATGAACGGAAATTCTTTAATATTTACTACTAAAATCAAAGTTTCCTTTCAATTTTTACGAAAGGATAACATGCGAAAAAAATATATAGTTATATATAATAGTTATATTATAAATATAATATATTATATATATTATAAATATAATATATTATATATATTATAAATATAATATATTATATATATTATAAATATAATATATTATATATATTATAAATATAATATATTATATATATTATAAATATAATATATTATATATATTATAAATATAATATATTATATATATTATAAATATAATATAACTATTATATATATTATAAATATAATATATTATATATAATATAATATATTATATATAATATAATATATTATATATAATATATATATTATATATAATATATTATATAATAATATTACCTTTATAATATATTATATATATTATAAATATAATATATTATATATGTTATAAATATCATAGTTATATTATAAATATAATATATTATATATGTTATAAATATCATAGTTATATTATAAATATAATATATTATATATGTTATAAATATCATAGTTATATTATAAATATAAAAATATACACTTAAAAGTAATCAATCATTTTTAATTTTAGGATCCAGCGGAGAAAATAAAATGTTTAATATTAATTTTACGCTTATTTTAACTTAGTTAGAGCCAATTTACAAAAACCATACCTAAATTATGGCAGCTATTTCAAAGAGTTGTAATATACACAAAATTAATATTAAATATTGAAAAAAATTCAAAATATTAAAAATAACTTCTTACGTTTTAGCGCTTTTTTTCTTTAAGACGTTTTTTAATCATTATTTTAATTTTAAACAATTGATTTAACTGAGATAATTTATAAATGATTATATAATAACAAATATCAATTTTTTCGGCATTTATCTTTCAATTTGCATATATTTTTGTCGTTATTTTAATGTCATTAAATTTTATATATATATATATATATATATATATATATATATATATATATATATATATATATATATATATATATATATATATATATATATATATATATATATATATATATATATTCCACTTTTTTAGTTTTTGAAATTTTCAAAACCGTGGAAGACCGCATTTCAAGATATGCTATCGAGCTGAACTTTTTTAGTATTAATACATTGTATTACGATACATTTCTGCATACCATATTCTTTAACTAACTTTAGAGATTTCCATCAACTTAGTGACGTGACGATAATACATAAGTACCTGTATTTTTTTATCATTGTGTATCATTATATACTACATAATATTTTTACAAAAATATTATGATTATACACTGAAATGAATATTTTGCATTTAATAATTAAAATATGTATAAATGTAATATGTTAATGTAAATGATTAATTCATGTATCATGCAGCATGTTAAATTCCAAGAACAACTCCGTGTAGAATAGTTTAAAGTTTACCCAAAATTAGTTGGTACAATGTATAAATTTTAATGAACAATGAGATATTTTTAAAAAGGGAACATTTCAAACATATAATCATAATACATCTTAAATGTAACGAGTACTTTACAGGCGGTACCTTGCAGACGAGAAAATTACAGACGAAAACAACTTTACACTATTACCAACTTCCAAACCATACATGTCTCATTTATTAACAAGTGCAAAATAATAGTTATTTGTATACAAAAATAAAAAAAACATAACAGAATCATAATTATTTTGACTACGAAATAAAACGAAACCAATTATTCACTTTAATATTTTTTTCAAAATCTGTATAAATTTAACGGAGTACAAAAATAATAGTCTTGGAATTGAAATTTCTCTTCGTCTTTCAGTATTTGAATTGAGTCCTGTTAACTTAATTAATTTATGAGGTGAATGGAAAGTTACGTGTTTATGATTCTTCTGGAAAAACTTAAGAAAGCGGATTACCTCCCCAAATAAAATGTCATCGCCAACTTTGGCGTAAAAGCCCAAGTTAACATTTACAACACCGAAACATCTATTTCACATAAACAACTGGGTGGAGCTAAGTGTTGTATATTAAACCAATGAGAGTCACTTAATATAAAACGTACCTGACGTCTGTTTGGCGATGGTTTACTTAACTTATAGCATATGTTAGTTAGTTATATATTAGTTATTTTTAGTTGCTATGACATCAAACAATACAAATCTGCGCATGCATGTAAAACACACTAAGCAAGCATTGCTCAGGGTTGCCAATTTGAACTGAAATCCTATTGAGCGACATTAACTTTGACGCTTTGTCGAAGTGACCCGTCACATCTTAAATTTAATGGTGTTCTTTTTCATATGGAGTGTTGAAACACTTTAGCGGTGGTTTCGTGTCCATTTCCGACGGACGAAATAAATAAATAGAATGAAACGGGATACAACCACCAAATAGACTGCAACAAGCAACAGAAGAAGTTTTCAGAGAGTTACCACAGCTAGAATTTCTAGAAATAGACAAGCTATATTGGGGAGCTAAATAAAAATGACGTTCGCGCACCAAAAAGGCATTCCGTATTCCTCAACCATAGCATAATGCATGCTCTCGAGCAAATCGGGCAGCTTGTCGAAGAAGCAATAACTTAAATGGTGGGATTGGGGGAATCTCCAACTTGGAACTGGATCGATGTCCTGCCATTTCTTCTCTTCCACAAAGCTGGAGAGAGACTGCTGGTCCATGGCTCCTCTGTACTGTCGGAAGGAGCCATCTTTCACATGGTATATTCGCCGATTCTTAAAAAATAAAAAGATAATGTTTCCTGGTTCATAGGCGAGGTTCAGGTCGGCTGCTGTGATATTCAGATCTTCACCCCTTTCAGCAAATTCTTCCCACAATGGTTGTTGCAGTTCACAGTCAACATACCATAGAAGTATTGGCTTTGGCGAACAAAATCTCACGATCCATTCTCCAGTCATTAGTTCCGACCACGTACCTTCATCTTTATTTAAAACAGACAACTTCCCTTTCGATAAGACAACTCTGGGAATTGTGAGTAACGGGAAGAGTAATATTAATTCTTTATGACGAAACATTTTGCCATAAAAGAAGAATATTTAAATGAAATATATATAAAACGAAAAAAATATTGTTTAAACTTATGCTAATAACAAACTTGTTGCCAGTTAATATATGATAAACTTAATGATTTATGATCGTTTTTAATTATTTATTTAACTAGGGGGCTCCGCCCCCTGCTCCGCTGACGCTCCTCCAAACCCCGGAGGATTGCTACGCAATCCTCTTTAGTTTGCTTCGCAAACCAATACCGGTTTCATACACTGTAGACAATGACTATGTGTCCTAACAACAATACTTTTTCAGTTATATAAATTGTTACTGGCAATGCCGTCACACCACGGAGTAAAGAAGAAGGTGAAGGTGTGAACAAGTCTAAAACCGGTTTGCAATGTGAAGTAAGCAATAGCTTAAAAAGTAGGAACTAGCGAAGTGTTTGGCGCTATTCCAAAGCACTACTTTGTACCAGTACTTGGCGATAATTTATTTTTCCCTCGTAGGAAAACTACTGCAAACTAGGTTTGCTTGTTCCTAGTTTGCTTACGTCTCATGAAATCTCGCCAAATCATCTCCACCTTTTTCTTTACTCCGTGCGTCACACAAATTTATTTTTTGGATGTTGCGACAAGAAATTTGCCAGGTTAACGATCCGAAATTCCGAACATGAACGATTCAAAATTCCCAACTTAATGGCGTCGGGTACCAGGTGAAGTGTTATCCTCGTTATCTGACCATTGTTAAAAATATGAGGCATCGTTCCCGAGTCTTTTCTTCGAGAAAGGCCTCGAACCAAAGCGTCCTTGATGTAGTAAGTAAATACGTACTAATAACAAATCAAGGACGCTTTGCTCGAACCAACGCAAGTAGTTCAATGTGCAGCTCTAGTTCGACGTTAATTAACCAAACCACACTTAACGATTCGAAATTCACAACGCAACAGTGCTAAAAAAATTCCCAGTTCCAACTTATAGACATTTGTCAGCTGTTTTATAGGTAATATTAAACAGTACTCTCGAAAGTATTGATTTGTTGCACGCAGTGTTCCGTTTTGTGGTCTAATTTAAGTTTCCTCTTAATACAAGTTGGGCAATTTCTAGTCTTCCATCGCTTTTATTTGCTTATAATATTAATATTCCTGAGGCATAAATTTTCCCAACTAAAGGATTTTTAAAACTCGAAATTCCCAACTTTTAAGGTTTCAAGGTTACTAAGGGCGGGGGGCATGTTTCCCCCAAATCCCCCCCACATCCCCGCTGTCGCCGTTGTGGTTGGTCTGATTACTGGAAAAGCTCAACTGTATAACTGCTTCAACTCAATTGTTTCTGCTCAGTGAAAAGCGAAACATGTGTAAACAAACAACAGCATAAACGCGCCAAGCATAAATAAGTCTAATCCCCAACTTTTATTTATATAAAGTAAGATAATTGAGAATTTGCGCTAAAAATAATTCGCCGTTAAAATATATATTAAGTTATTGACATTTTGCCAAACATGTCGGCATTTCGCTTCCGAACTGCTTTTTAATAATATTTATAGTACTTCACATAAATAGTTACATCTAATTTATTTTTTAAAATAGAATTTCAGTATTGATACCATTCATGAAAGGAGGATTTTGCGAACATAACTAAATTTTTTTAATGGAAAAAAAGTATATTGTTGAACTACTTAGAGCAGTTTTAATTTTTCCCTTGTGAAAATACACGTAAAATTGACGATTATTTCAGACATTTCGTCAATTATTTAAAAATTTATAACTACAAAACTAAATCGAATTTTCACAAACGCTCTGGATCATTTGTAGCCAATAGTTTAATTTATATCCCTAATTTTTTATTTATTTTTTTGTTGAAAATTGGAAGACAAATATCCAAAAATGTATGAACTGTTTTCAAAGTTTTCTAATATCATGACTTTAACATAAAATAACGTCTAATATACTGATCGTATTGAAAAATAAATATATTCATCTTATTACCCAAACATTTCTTAATAAACTGGCATAATTTCATAATTTTAGGACATTTACTTTTTGAGATGCAAGCGGAACAATGAGACAAAAAGTCGCAAATTAAAATTTGCTGGAAATATCCGACATTTTTTCCCTTCTTCGCTATTTTTTATACCTATCTTAATAAACCATATCTAATTTAATTTTAAATATAGAAATATAATCTTTATAACATCGGATAGATGAAGTTTTAATTAACCTTAATATATTTTTTTTGAATAAGAAAATATGTAATTTTAAATTACTTATAGCAGTTTAGAAATCACGTCTGAAAAATGAGGGTGAAAAAACTTCAAAAAGTGGAGTGTGTTTAAATGTTTAAAAAATTTATAAATCCAAAACTAATTCTAATTTTAAAAATGCTTACTTGGATTTCCAGTTCAAACCTATTTGTACACTCCCTAAAAAAATTGGATCTTTCCTCTTAATAGTGTTTCAGAAACTTGACGGACAAAATTACATGTAAGCGAAATTTTATCAACGACGACTATTAAATAACTTATAAACTAATAACAGTATTGAAACAAAAATATATTTTTCTTATTTATCAAACATTTCTTAACAAATTCACTTAATTTTGTAATTTTAGGACTTTTACATTTTGGGATACGATCTGAATGACATTGAAAGAACTGAAAATTCCCCCTAGGGCTTACTTTTTTTTAAAATAGAGAGATTTTTATTATTAATACTTAATAAGTATATTTCTCACTTGACTTCACTGAGCTCAAATATAATAACTGGAATTTTGACTCCCATTAGTGGAAAATGTACTTCACCTTAGCGCCGTATTGGCATTCGGAACATTGTGTTCAAATGTCATTCGTTGCATTAGCATAATTGGATATAAATAACATATTTGCAAACATAAATTCCCTCCTATCAGTATATGTTTTCTTCGCCAAATTTGGCGGGAAAATTAGGTTCAACATTTCTAACGCCGAAAAATCGATGCTATGTAAACAAGTTGGCGGGGCTAATTGCTCTATATTAAACACATGAGAGACACGAAATAATACACTTTCCTGATGTCATGGTTCATTTAACTTAAAATTAAAATTCTTCGAGTCATATTGCTGCAACGTCAAACAATACGAATCTGCGCATCCGTGTAAAACACGATACGTAAATATTACTCAGGGTTGCCAATTGAAGTGAAATCTTATTTAGCGACGCTTAATTTGACGCCTTGGCGAAGTGTCCCGTTATTCTTAAGTTTAACCGTGTTCTTTTTCATGTGGAGTGTTGAGACTCTTTAGCAGTGGTTTTGAGACCGGCGGTTTCGAACCCATTCCCGACGGACGGAATAAACCAGTGGTATGGAATGGGATACAACCACCAAATATGCTGCAACAGGCGATAAAAGAAGTGCGCCAAGAAGTACAGCAAGTAGAATTCCCAGAAGTAGACAGACTAGCAGGGGGAGTTCAATAAAGATGATGTGCGAGCACATAAATGATAGAATTCCGTATTCCTCAACCATTGCATAATGCATGCCGTCAAGCAACCTTGACAGTTGGTACAGTCTGGAGATCAGGTGCGCCGGATGGATGTTCTGCCCTTCTGCCATTTCTTCTCTTCCACAAAGCTGTGGAGGGACTCTGGGTCCATGCCTCCACTGTACATGCGGAAGACGCCGTCCTTCACATGGAATACTTGCGGCTTTACTACTATCAAAAAGCGGAGACCGAGTACTTCATAATAGGGAAGATCCACTTCGCCCACTGTGATATTCAGGTCCTCACTCCTATCAGTAAATTCTTTCCACAAAAGTTGCAGCTGTTCGGGGGGATGATAAAGATGATGGTAATCATGAGATAATAATGAAACATCCCATGGCATACAGAATCTCACCATCCATTCTCCAGTCAACAGTTCCCGCCATTTACCTTCATTTAAATCCGTTAACTTTCCTTTCGCTAACACAGCTTTGGGAATAAGGATTAACGGGAGGAACAATACTAATGTATAATATCGCAACATATTTACTATAGAAGAACACTACAATGAATGGGATTCAACCAAAACAAAACTTCCAAATAACAAAAATATTGCCATTTGCAATATGATAAACCTAATAACGTATTACCGTTGCCAATTATCTATGATAAATAATATGATCTAAATAGTATCATTAACAATATGTCTCACTTGTTTGATTTCCAAATATCTGTGTGTATTTTGTTTTCGGGTGAATAGAAGTATAATTTATATTTACCTAAGGCAATGGTCGGCAAACCGCGGTCCGCGAGCCGCATGTGGCTCTTTGGTCTCTTGAGTGTGGCTCTTCCACAAAATAACACGTTCGGGCGCGCACAGTGCAATTGAAACTTCATGAAACTTTGTGGCCCAAAATAGAAAACAACAACATATAAACTTGATCTACCCAAACTTTCCAAGAAGATGCAATTCCATTATTCACATTATTGTTTGTCAGTCACTGTTATTATTTAATTTCATAGATACCTTGCAATTTAATTTTATCCATAAATAATATCGTTATTAAATATAATATTAAGTTTTATTTAACGTATGTATAATTTAACTAAGACTTAAAACTTTGAATAAAATTTATGAAGTAAATTTTAGAGAGCGTTGTGAAGTGAAAGAAGATGTAGCGTCGAGGATTGAGAAAGGAATGTTGAGATGGTTTGGACATTTAGAGGATGAACGAAAGGAGGCAGGCGAAACAAGTATAAAAGACGAATGGGGATAAGAATTGTAAGGGGTCAACCTTTCAGATTGAGGACGTTCCTAACAAAGTCTAGCTTAGTAGTTGTTGTTGTTACTAGTCCTTCGTTGGCTAGCGGCAGCTAGACCGCTTCCATGAGTCCCCACACCCTCAAAAAATCCAGGGCCTGCAAAGGATCCGTCTCGAAAAAGTCCCTGGTGAGCCGAAGACAAGACAGAATGTGTTCCGGGGTCACTCTCCACTCCACACTTGGAGCATACCGGAAATTGTTTAACGCCGTTTTCATAAAAACAACCTCGCAAGTGGCCACTAGCTTAGTATATAACAATGCACCTACCTATATATTTTAAGTTTAAAAAATTTGGCTCTCAAAAGAAATTTCAATCGTTGTACTGTTGATATTTGGCTCTGTTGACTAATGAGTTTGCCGACCACTGACCTAAGGTACCTATTTTAAGGTGCTAAAAATTGTAAACACTTAAAATAAATTCTCAATCTGTTCTAATGTTGTTTTAGTCTTGTTAAATCTTTTTTTAAAAAGAAAATATATCTATAAATGAATGAATCGTGAATTATCTTATTCTTTCAGATAACAAATTGTGCAATCATGACTTGTCACTAAGTAATTTTATTGTTACCAACTTTATAATATTTTGTTGGTACAATTTTTTTTTAATCTTAAAAGGCTTATTTAAAAAGTAAATAAACGCCTACGAGGGTGAAATAAAAGGCTTTGTATTAGAGCTTTATATGCATAATTACTCTCGGATGTGATTTGTCGATCGTTAAGAGATACGTAACATTCTGAAAACATCGTATTTAATAAATAATTGATGGGAGCGCATTTATCATCCGCGGCTAAATCCATACCATCGGCTTTTATAATTTTTGCTTGGACATTTAGAAATACCTGCGAGAGATCAAAATAAGACTCGCCTAGCCCAGAGGCGATAAACTCGATTGTATTACTGTCTGCAATAGAAGCTATAGGAAATATTTCAACAAATGATGAGCGGTTGATCGCTAATTGAATGCTCTCTCCCGTGAATAAATCGAGTTCGGATTTTGTACAATAACAATTCGCCATGTTTACGGACCTTTAAAAAAGATGTCTTTATGACAGGTCTTTTTCTTCTTAGACTGTTTATTTGTCTTACGTTTTTTCCTTTTAATGCTTCCACCGCCTTGTAGTTTTCGAAGAATATCACGTTTAATTGCCTGTCCCGATTCGCGAAAACGTTCGCGTGACGCCTCTCCGAGAGTTTTTCCCTGAGACACATCCTCTAAAACATTTTGACCGGTATGTAACAGTTGTTTTCCTAGGTATTTACCCGCTTTAAGCATGAGTGGTACGACGAACCGTCTTAAATTACTAAATATCCCGTAACCTCTCTGTATTGGCGCATCGGAGGCGAAATAAGCACCATTGCCCGACTGTTGATTGCAATAATATTCTATGCATAGTTTGGGATCCAAAGTCGGATTACGTCTATACATTATGAAACAAAGATGTTAAATAATAAAAATCCTTCTGCGAATACGTCTTTATATTAATTTTTTTTCCGAAAGCTTAAAACTAAACAAGATTTCCCTGATATAAATTTTATTGGAGAACCACTCGATGTTCTCATTTGAATTTCGATACTATCAAAATGTTGTTTTTTTACTTTAAAGTAAAGCGGAACGGGAAAATATTTTACGATTTGATCGTGTCGTTCGTTACCAATTGCAATAATTTTTAGGATAGGGGCAAGTACATCACCCACTAACGATGAGGTTACAATGTCACTGTACACATAAATCTCATTAATACCTGCTGATAATTCTAAAATATAATCCGACATGCAGTCACCCTCGTCAAAAATACTTTCTAAAAATCCTAAAAGATCTCTCAGTTTTTCTCCGAATGTTACTTTTACGAGGGGGGGTACAGTTAACATAACTTTCTTATTTGGTAATTGTTTTAAAGTAATACCCTCAAATTCCGAAAAAAAATCATCGGCTGTATGATACATACCACTTTGTATTTTACGTGAATAAGTTTTATTCTCGAATGTGTCTTTCGTAAAGATCTCATAGACGATCAATTCAAACTTTTCATCGTGTAAAGTGAGAACAGGTGTGTACGGAAATCTTATAATTTCATTCCCTCGGATGATATGTGACGATGAATCGATGCTTAGAGCTTTCATGAGATTCGGACAATTCTTGCGTTCCAATAGAATGTCTACATTATTTTGAACATTCACCGTTACGACCTTGTCGGTTACTAAATGTGTAAATTCTGCAACGTTTTGTTGGGTAATTTCGAAAATATTCTTATTAATTTGAGCAAACATACTCGTATCTATGTCATGTGTTAAAAGTATCTCATGTCGAGATTTTAAAATAGGTCCTGATGCACTGAGCTTTATAAATTGATCTCGAAATATTTCCAAATTTCCATGAGGTTTTTGATAATTTTTCCAAAAGGTTTTCACGGTTGACTGAGCAACTAGTTCCATTGATCGTCTCGTTTCTAACATATGTAAAACTTTGCGTCCGTGTCTGGTGACTGAGCAACTAGTTCCATTGATCGTCTCGTTTCTAACATATGTAAAACTTTGCGTCCGTGTCTGGTGTCAATCTTCAACGACCAATGTGGTTTTAATTCAAATACCATTCGATCTTTCCCACCGACTGTTTCATCAAATATTTTGAGCGGAGGGTTACTGAATAAGTTTTTTACATTGTTGTTTATTCCATCTATGAAAGTTAATGCGTTAGCATTATATACGGGTATCCATAATTCAGCGACGGTTGACGGTACTCGTATAATTTCTCTTTTCTCAATCCAATAGTCATCATTATAATTGGGTTGTATGGTATAGAAACTTCCAGGTATAGTTGCTTCGATCAGTGAACATTCCCATTGTCCCTGAAGCGTGATTGGATGTGCTAATTGTGTTTTATATTGATCAGGGGTATTTGTTTTAAAGATTTTCATACTGGCATTACTCGGTAGAATAACATGGAAATCATCTATGTTTTGATCCATTCTGCTTTTACCCAAGAGTTAAACGAATCGTCGAATCCGACCCACTTCACCAACACTTGACGAGACTTTCCTTTCCCCTTGCTACGAATAATGTTCTCCACTGCCCAAAAATCGTTATTCGTTTTATCTATTTTTTGTAGCTCTTCAACATAGAAACGTCCATCTATTTCTTTCCCATTGAAATCTTGTAATATGTACGTGTGAGGACTAGTAGGATATCTCTTATAAATTCGAAATGGTTCTTCTGTCCAACCGGGCAAATAACCTTTTTTAAAAACTCTACGTGCTTTAGAAATTCTCACGACATCATCCACAGCAAAACGAAATTTAGATAAAGAACTATGTCCATACAGTCGTTTATAGATGGTGGGTTCGTCTGTGGTAGTCACGGCGATGGGTGCAAACCCGTGTGCACTGTGTATCGAGCGATTATATCCGTCTACAAGAAATTGCAAAATGTCATGATATTTATAACTGTTACGTTGCGTAAAAACTCTATACATTCGTCCGAGAAGTGTTCTATGCGCTCTTTCCAAAATAGCGCATTTTGCTTCGCTTTTGGTGGAATAATGGTGAATTCCATATTTTGTAAATAGATCACCTACTGTTTTATTATAGAACTCTTTGCCTCTATCGGTCATTAAATTAGAAGGGTGAATTTCTTTGAATACATTTTTAAATGCTTGGGCGACAGTTTCTGCTTTCTTATTTTTAATGGGAATGGCTCTTAGAAAACGAGATGTTACATCTATAATTGTAAGAATAAAACGATATCCATTGTTTTCTTTTGCCAGCTTCTGTGTGTCGACGAGATCGGCTTGCCATAATTCATTTACTCCATATGCGATGGTTTTTCGTCTTTGAAATTTATATCGTACTGGTTTGTGCAAGGTGTAAGCGTCTTGTTGTGCAAGCCATTGACGCACACGATGAGTAGAAATCTTACTGGCTTTAGATAAACGTTTCACTCCTCCGAATGCACCAGGGTTTTTCGGATCGAAGTAGATGTCTTTTAGGCGCTCCACGGATCCCATTTAATTCTTTTCGACATGGGTGTTTTACTGGATCCAGCTGCTTCAGGCGTCGGCGTCTTTAACACATTTCTTTTATCCTCAGTACTTTCCCATTTCTCCAGTTGTAGTGTTGGATTCATGGAAATCGTTCTCGATGGTGTTAACGTGGGATCTGTATCTGACAGAATCATCTGCTCCCTCAGTCTTTTATTACCAATCCATTCTCTGGGAATGTTACTTTCATACAACCCTCTGTAAAAAGTATCGAATCCCGTTGGAGGAGGTTCGGCTTTTCGTGTATCTTTCATAAGATAACTAAAGAGATCGATCATGTTGCTCCTATACGCGGTTTTTCCATTCACCTCTATTTCGCTGTTATCGTTAAAGGTATAATTGATTCTTTTCAAATTTTCAAGTATGGGTATCAGATATTTCCTTTTCGTTTTCGGAACCGCATGTGATAGGTATTTAGCAACTAATGATACGCGCTCCGTATTATTTTTCTCTTCAAGTTCTTTCTCTTCTACATCCGATGAGGGTGTTTCTAAAGCTGATAATAATTCCTTGGGAATTTCAAATGGCTTTGCAGGTGTAGGTTGCATTAATTTTTGATATTTTGGTATTAACTGTGAAAGTAATTTGGCTTTTATATCATCAGGTATTTCATTCTTTTGTAATAAACTAGCAATTGTATCTTCCGCTCTAAACTCAGGTTTGGTCATCTGATAATATTCAGACACCAATTCTTGTGGAACCAAAGCCATTTTTCTAGCCATTACGAAACGAGTTTTCCAATACCTCCTAGTAAACTCAGGACAGTCGGGAGAATCATAGGTAAAAATCCACCGCTTTGATTGGTGAACAATTTGCGTTTTTGAGAAATGGGAATTTTTTTACTAGCTAATTGCCTAATAATTTTCTTGTATGAAGCAATTTTTTTCACTTTAATGTTTGCAATATTTCCCGACAACAAATTTTGACAAATTTCGCATAACGACTTAATCTGTTCACTTGATGCTGATCTTAGAATGGCTTTTCTCTGTTGTGGACTAGCTTTTGAGAGCACATGTAACAGGTGAACGTGTCGTTTGACTCTATTCATTTTTCACGGGAATAAAGACCCAGTTTATCACTCCATTTTCAGGAAATATATTTTGTCGAAGACGCTCTCGATCCGGCGTTCTCGGATGAACATCCACCAGTAAATAGCTGTAAGGTTCTGTTGTCGCTTTTTTATAAGCATCCATAAAGTATTTTCCTTTTCCAGGGAAGGCCTGTCGAGCGAAACACGCGGCCTGTGATAAGTCACGATTATTTCGAAACATGACTATGTAGTGTGTGTTTAAACTTATATCACGCATTGCTTTTACACGGGGAAATAGATTTTGTGTAATTAAAATTATGCTAAAATTTCTGTGATGCCCCTCGACAAGAAACTTACGAGAGAGGCTATTATTAATATCGTTTTGAAGATCGTCTAAAACCAATAAGTCACACTCTTCATCTTCGGTTGGTAAACCATATACAAATTTGAAATTTTTCTCGCGAGTAAACCAGGGTTGCCAGATCGCATAACACCAAATAATTTTTTTCACCTCTGATTCGTAAATTTGATTTGCAATCATTTTTCTCACAAGTTCAGTTTTACCTGATTGACTGCTACCTGTAACTATACAATTACTAGGAAATTTAAATTTCAACATTTTGACATAGTCTTGAAAATTCTGATTCAAACAGTTGAATCCCGATTACTTCAGGTTTTAAGTATTGACTTTCATTTCTCCAAAACTTTCTAATATCATATATTTTTTGATGATTTTTTATACAAATATGCAAAAATATTTGCCTTCCTATATGTTCGGAATACACACACGATGTATCCGTCAAATTAACTTTGTAGGAACTGTTATAGAAACTTACAATAGTTATTACTTCAATTACAAAAATTATACCTAAAACCAATAGAAGGAAATACTTCAAATTATGAATGTTTTCAAAACATTTCATTGTGATACACCACTTGCTCGATCAAATTTTATATTTTCAGACAAAATTTTGAACGATTGTTCACATAAAAATGTTTTTTTATCTGGGTGCTTTTCTATCATAACTTTCACAAAAGCTAAAAAAAATCCTATATTAACTACAGTCGTACCGTTCTTAAACAAGTCATGGCAAACTAAACGAAGTACATTTTCACTAGGCGGAGAACAACTAGCGATATCCTGTAATTCTTTACCACAATACCCAAAGATCTCGTCCATTGTATGATCATTTATCCATTGGTACATTCATTATATATAATCCCCCTCTAACGACAAAATTTGTAAACATGTACCTCATAAATTATATACATTAAAGAAAAAAAAACTTTATTACATACAGCAAGTTTCATATATACAAAAAACATTTTGAAAAAAGAATTAGTTCGAATATAATTTATACACAAGTTCCATCATAGATATTACATCTATCGTTTCAAAAAATTCATTGGTTAAATATCTCAGTAAACCGAAATTTTCATTAACAAATTCGCTTGCAATTTCTATTAGATTAAACTTTGACAAAGCTAAATTAAAATACTTATCAAGTTTTTCTTCTTTACTCATCATCACGCAATCATGTCCTAATTGATTTTCATACTGATGCATACAACCATCACATGTAAAAACATCACTAATACTTTCATCTAAATGTTGTTTTAGTAATTCACACAATGATGTTGTTAACGCAATTTCACCTTCTATCGCCGAGACGTTGGTATTAAGAGGTAACGGAAAATTTTCTTCTACATTCTTCAAAACATTCATTCGAAATTCATGTTTAAACATCACTGTTATTACACTATCTGTGACTTTTCGACTAATGTCTTTAAGCACACCCCACTGATACTCCGTCATTATGCACACGCATGGTAGAAAATGACGGGAATAGTCACTTTTAATGAAACACTTTTGCATTGATATGCATTTCTCTACGTCTTTTTCAATCACAGCAAGAAAAAGTTCGTTCCGAATAAGGGAAAACGCATTGTAATAAACAGGTAAATCCACAAAATCGGGGTTATTCATCGAATCACATAATGATTGCCACATGAATGCTGACAAAAAAATTTCGTTTTCAGATGGTACAAGTTCATTTGCGATGTTCTTCACAAATTCGCATATTTGAACATTTACCACATCGTCATTTAAATACACCAATACGAATAGTCCATTGCCTAAATGATAACAATGAGACGGCAGATCAGTTTCAATGTCACTACTCACATCGTAAGTCTTTATGGCGTCGATCAATGCGGCAGGGGGTGGGATGTCATCCATACTAAAGTTTCAGAGCAACTTGGAACACCGCAGTTCTTTTCAACAGTGTTAGAGAAAATGAAAAGTTTTGTATATTGCAATCAAGAAACCTGTTTTCTTGATGAGAAGTTCGACAATTTTAAACACGTCATACTTTTTACGAACTAGAACTTTTTAGAATACATTTCATGTTTTTAGTCGTCTTAACATGCTTGTACATTCAGATACATGTTTAAGTCGGTTGTAAGTCATATTTTTTTACGAACTAGAACTTTTTAGAATCCATTTCATGTTTTTAGTCGTCCTAACATGTTTGTACATTCGGATACATGTTTAATTCAGTTGTAACATGTTTGAAAGCAGTCAACTATTCGCTGTGATCTGTAGTGTTGGCAAAAATGACTAGGTATATGCAAGTTGTCTAAAAATGACTCGCTCGCGGTGTATATCACAGCCATCCTGCGAAAACAAACATATCAGCGCCATCAACATTAAAATCATATATGACAGCTATCGTAATTAAAATCGTATGCGAGAACCATCATTTCAATACTACTGTAATACATTAGTGTAAATATTTACTTACCTAATGAAAGAACTGAAACAGTTGTTCATATCACTTACCACTCACACAACTGACTCCCAGGCACGTAAGTATAGAATTTTCTTGGGAGGGGTTCAGTGGCTGAGCAACGGAGTTCTTTAGGTAACTTATTTCAGTGCCCTCAACCAAATGGGGGTAATGTATCTCTTCCACCAAAATAAACAACCCCCCCCCCTCCGAAAAAAAAATAATTTAAAACTTCTATCACCCATTTTTTTTAAACCTGTTATTATCCCGTGCCATTTTTTTAAAACCCGTTAATATTTATTTAAGTACACTAGATAGAAACAGCAAAATCCTTTATTTTTCACGGAATCGTTACCAATATCATTCATTAGTAAATATCACTCCCTAATTAGGAAATAAATTACAGAACAAATTTAAATTCTGAAAACCCGTGTTTATAATAATATATGTTTGGAGCATCTTGTTTATACGGCCCGGCTCTGTTTGACGATATTTCCCCTTTGTAGCCGAATCCAAATACTAGATAATGAAATACGATGACGTCGTGTTAGGCTTAGTTTTAGATAAAAATGACCTAAAAGAATATTTTTGAAGCATTTAAAAATCTATTTTCCGGGGGTAAGACACCGGAAAATACAAGTTTTTCCTTCATGGAACTCAAAAAGAAGTATTATGCTAGAATTTTAATTTTTTTTTAGTCTTTTAAAATATTTTTATGATTTTTACAGTAATTCGATTTCTTTTTCTGGACTTTCAAGGGGAGGGGTTTGAACCCCTTGAACCACCCCCTTACTACGTACCTGCTGACTCCATATTGGTGTGAGGGCTAATGGCAACCGTGATGCTACTCCTGACCCGACATGAGAACTGCTCTGCCCAATAGTATGTGAACAATGAACATTGTGTAAACCTGCCCCTGTACCAAAATTGCCCCTGTCTACCCTATATACGAGACAGAAATCTTCAAAATTGACGTACAGAAGTGGTAAAGCAAGGCTGCTAGTCTTCTGATACTCAAAAGCCATTTTCGCGATTATAAAGTTGTTTTCTCTGTTTGAAAGTTTAAATATTTTTTCTTATACAAACTGTTTGATATTTATTTCTTACAATTGCCTTGCGTGGGAAGTAAAATATAATTCAGCCAAACTTCTATTTTTAACCAAATTAACTGCGCCAACCAATTTCAAAAAGGGCGCCAAGGAAGTGGTTATCAATTTGACGGTTCGGTATTTTTTCCCTTGCATAATATTTTTAAATATTAATTTAAATTATAATTAGATTTTAGTTTAAAGGCAATTTAGTTTAAAATAAACAAACTTTAATTTGCACAGATATAAACAATTTTACCTTTACATTTTTACACAAAATATATTTTAAAAAGAGCAGAAGAATGTTTCCACCCACTACCATTTACAGATTGGAAAATATTTGTAATGTGTGCAGTAGGTTTTTTTTTCGTAACAGATAAGGAAGATCACTAAAAAAAATAAAGTTATGATATTAAATTTCCAATAAAAAAATCAAAACTAAATTTTGTAAGTTATTAGTTTTATTTTATAAAAACAATCACTTGTCTTTTAATCATCTTTATCTGAGATGACTTTGAAAAAGGTTCTGAATCCGAGGAAATATTCTGATATTGAATAAATGAATTATTGTTGTTGTTATTTTTTTTTGTCGTATTATGTAGCAATATGTCTCACATTAATTTTGAACACTTTTAAAAAAATTGTCAGAACACAAACATAGAAAAAGGCGTTCCAAAGAAGGGTAAGTTGTAATAACTCATATAATTCTTAACATATCGACATAAAATAAAAGTGGAATACCTTTTTATGGACAATTATATGAAGGTCGTTTAGTTAATTTAACGTTGGTCCAACAAATTCTGTGGTTATCCTGGACACAATTTGACTTTTACATCAAACTGAAAATACACAGAGAAAACCTTTTTATAATTATAACTCGTATCTCATAATCAAGATACTAAACAAAAACATCGATGTTAATATCTATTTTCGAGTGGATACTATGATTATATTGAGTCTAATCAAAATCATAACATTAGTTTCCGAGATATGAGCAAACACACCCCGTTTCATAATTTCATTAGTAATAGATTTCAAAACATAACATTAGTTATTAAAATTAAATATTGAATGAAAAATCCTAGAAAGTGGCCTTTCACAGCCCCATAACTCCAGGGAGAATCAGATTGTGGGAATAAAAGATCTACCATCGTGTAAAGAAAAGTGAGCCGCGTCGATTATATTCGCCCTTAATTCGCTCTCCTCTTTGATAAAAATTTTGAGCATTTACAAATTATTTGATTAGATGATATTTAAAAACCATTTATGCAAAAAGTGTATAGAGTGGAAAGTGACGATTTGTCGAAAATTTCTCCATAAACGCAAAATATAATTTTAAAGTTAAATTTCGGTATAGGAAACTTAAACAGGTTCAAAGTGAAGTTCAATACGAGGAATAAAAGGAAAAAGTTTAAACTTATGGCAAGTATGGAGATATCTAGAGCTTACTGAAGACACAAGAAGGAGCCGGCCGAGCGGGCACACGTACAAAGTATTCACGAATCAAACCTTTTGTACAGTGGGGACTGTGCCTACCTGAAATTTTAAGGCTTAATTTTCGAATGTTAAGTTACAAAAAAGCTACAGCTGGACGTTCAAATGTTAAATTTCAAAAAATAGCAATTTCTAAACATTCCGGCACTCTTTAAAATTTGGTAGAATTTTAGAGTTTGTTTGAACACGCCATTCATTTAAATGGCAACTCAACGACAATTGAAAAATTGGAATATTTAAAATCATACCTACAGTGACTCCGAAAAGTGTTCGCACACTTTAAATTATTTTTAAAAATGCACTGTAATTTGGAATTGAATTCGAATATAAAGACCATGTAATTCTGAATAAAACCTAGTACAGTGGCTCCCATAAGTGTTCGTACACTTACAAATTTCAGATAAATACTGCTCTATTTATTATAAAAAATAATATTTCATAATTGGAATTTTTTAATAAGGTATATAAATTGTTCTTAACAAAACTATATAAAATATTTTAAAAACATAGTAAAACTTTTTTTTTGGAAAATCAATATTTAAAAAGTAACTAAAAAATTATCTCACAAAAGTCTTCGTACACTTTAAAAAAATGTCTACACATTAATAAATATTGAAATATTTCGGTAAATTAGTACTTAATAGGATGTCCTGTAACATCTACAACAGCTTTTAAACGCCTGGGCATAAATTTCATTATTTTTTTTGTAATTTTTGTATCATTTTCTTCTATACTTTGATTATTACTTTTTTAAGTTCGCTTTTCGTTTTAATGTCGTATCTTCGTACTCTAACCTGTAATTCTTTACAAATGTATTTTATTAGGTTTAAATTCAGCGGCTGATGTGTTTTTTCAGAACTTGTGGACAATTATAGAGACAACAGAGGCAAATATTAAGAGCAGTGTGCTAAAGATCGTTATCTTGATAAGAAACAAAGTTGATTCCGATTCTTTGTTTCCTTATGACTTCGATCCATTGTTAAATAATAAATAGAATATTACGAAGTAAACAAGCAAAAATTAATACCAAACGAATATTAAATGTCACCACAATGGAAAAATATAAAAAAAAGCGACGGACGATAATTTTATTTATGAATTTATTCGAAAATGCTTTGGTGTACGATCACTTTTGTGGCGTTTTTTTTCTCTGTTTCTTTGCATTTTCAATTTTATAAAAAGAAAATAATTCAATATTTAAAGAATATATATTTTGTTTTATTCAGAATAACATGGAGATGATGTGAAATAATATTGGATTTTATTTTCGAATTCAATTCCAGACTACAGCGCTTTTTCTACAAATTTTTAAAGTGTACGAACACTTTTGGGAGCCACTGTATATATTTTTAAAATGTTGAATTATCTTCTTTTTATTAATAGAAGGAAGCAAAGAAAAAAGAACGCCACAAAAGTAAACGTACACCGAAGCATTTTCGGATAAATTCATAAATAAAATTATCGTCTGTCACTTTTTTTAAATTTTGTTTTTGCATTGTGGTGACAATTAATATTCGTTTGGTTTTAAATTTTGTTTTTGCATTGTGGTGACAATTAATATTCGTTTGGTTTTAATTTTTGCCTGCCTGCTTCGTAATATTCTATTTATTATTTAAAATGGATCGTAGTCGTAAGGAAACAAAGAATAGTATTCGAATATTGACAATTTTTTATCATAATAGTTGTAAATTAGCTCGGAGTATCACTAAATTTATACATTTATCCCAATCTACCTGCAGTTTGTGATAAAACGCTTTAAAGAAGAAAATTGGATCACAAACAAGGTAAGAAAATGTTGTCCGGCAATGTTAACTCAACGTGATAACTTGTGCATTATTTTTTATTCAAGAAAAACGAATATAAGTTCCATTACTTCTGTAAGTTAAATGCAGTTTTCTTTTAGGAACAATTTATGAATGGTTGACATTCGTATTTACATTTATAAGTCAGTTTTTATTTTTAAAAATGATGAATGTTTTTACGATCTATCTCATATTAAAATACATGATACTTATAACAAACGATAAATTAAAAATATATTTTTCATTAATTTGCCATTTTGTCCTTATTCTTATTTATAATTAATTGTATTATATTTAAAAATAAGTAATATCATATATTATTTTTGATATGAACTTTGAAAAAAAAAAGTTTTTAAAACAATATTAAACTTCTTCTGTAAATTGTGATTAAGATTTTTTTTGTTCAAAATTGTCATGAAAGTGGCACTATAAAGCTGTATGTAAAAAAGGAATCCATCTCATAGAATCGCGATTCCAATGAAATTGTGCATTTTATTGGATTCTAAGATATTATTATGGTAATATTGGAAATTCAACTAAAAAGTACGATTGAAGGTTTAAAAGACAGAAGACCAGAACGAATGGTGATTTTTTTAGGCATGACGAATCGCCGAGAATGTTTAGGAAAGTCATTTCTTTCTTTGACGTTATCTTTATTTTTACTTCTTGTCTTATCTTTTTTAAGATAAAAGAATGTCACTTTTTTTTCGATGATTCTCTAATTTTAATATAATTTTCCATGCACTCATTTATTTCATATCGAATCTCGTATGGAATTGGCTTATTGGGCTTTTTAATTATGCAAGCGCAGCAAATCCATCATTATCAAATGTTTAAAGATAAATATGAAAAACAATAAATATTTATTTTTAAAGATCGCAAAATCACGCGTTTTAATATTGTTTTTTAATAAGGCATATTTGTATAATGGAACACGTAAAAATTATATAATTAAACAAAAATAATTTACAATTAAATTTAACAATTTAAACAACATTTTAATTTAAATATCGAACAATTTAATTTAAATATCTATCGCATTATTTATGCGCTCAAATATGATTTTTTAGAAAAGAAATTTTATATGGGAGGGATTCGGATCCTATGACCTATACCATTAGTTGGTGGGACAGGGAAGTTAATTAGCAAATAGTTGATAATTAATAATAATGAACATTATGACAGAAACTCCTGTGGACGTGGGAAAAGGATAAGTAGAAAGGGCGGGGGGGGGGGGGGTCCAGAGTAAAAAAATTCTACCAAAAGTTGTTGATATCTTAAGAAAGTTATACAATTTACTCAGTAATTCAGAAATTATTAATAACAAACAATTATTTGCTAATTAATGATTAGGTATGTACATAGCAGAACTGCGAATTATAGTTTATTTTTTTATATTGGTAAATATTCTGGGAATGGAACTAGTTAGGCCCCCACAATTTTTGAATTGAAATGCCACTGGTCCCTTCCTACCATAGAAATGTATAAGACCTAGAAGGAAGAAGGATATTGAAGCCGATGAAGCCTGCATGGGCGCGAAAATGGGTTGAGTTAGGCACATGGCTGCCAGATGGGCGACTTTTATCGCTTGCTTTTGATGCTGTTTCAATTATATTTTGACTACAGTTGGCGAGCTATTTTACGTGATAATTGGATTATAGTATACGAGTTTAGACGTTAGATACGGATTTTTTAAAGAGAAATTTAATAAATCATTAATCACATAAAATTTCCTTTTATTACGTTTTTGAAAAGTTACTAAAATGTTTAATTACGTTTTAAAATCAATTATATTATAATTTTTAATTAAGAGTTCCAGAAAAACACTATATTTGAACTAAAAAATAGTGAGTAAATTTGTTTTATTCCGGTTACATTGTAATAGGGATTACTTTTTGTATTGTTTTACAAAAGTATATTTATTGATTATAACTATAAGACCGACTTATAAGGCCGAAGTTATCGTAATTATTTGTAAATTCGCTTATTGATAATTATTTAATTAATTATGCTTACTCTAATTAATAAATGAATCTAATTAATAAAATATAGTTTAATTAACACAGTTTAATCTAATTAATAGTATAATCTAATAAATAAAGTATAATCTAATTAGTATTATAATTAATAAAGTGTAGTCTAATTAATAAAGTATATAATTTAATTAATAGTTTAATTATAAAGTTATATTATTAATACTTTAATTATAAAGTTATATTATTAATACTTTAATTAATAAAGTATATAATATAATTAATAGTTTAATTAATAAAGTATATAATATAATTAATAGTTTAATTAATAAAGTATATAATATAATTAATAGTTTAATTAATAAAGTATATAATATAATTAATAGTTTAATTAATAAAGTATATAATATAATTAATAGTTTAATTAATAAAGTATATAATATAATTAATAGTTTAATTAATAAAGTATATAATATAATTAATAGTTTAATTAATAAAGTATATAATATAATTAATAGTTTAATTAATAAAGTATATAATATAATTAATAGTTTAATTAATAAAGTATATAATATAATTAATAGTTTAATTAATAAAGTATGTAATATAATGAATAGTTTAATTAATAAAGTATATAATATAATGAATAGTTTAATTAATAAAGTATATAATATAATTAATAGTTTAATTAATAAAGTACATAATATAATTAATAGTTTAATTAATAAAGCACAGTTAGTCTAATTATTAAAGAGTATTATTGCATAATAATTTTTGTATATATTTTCTTCAAATTAAAAATTTAATCACACTATTTTAAAAATTGTTAGTTTATTATTTGCTGCTTGTGTAATAAATCATAATTGAAACTCGGTCCCATATTGCTAAGTGGTACTATACATGCTAATTAGTACCAATTAAAATATAGTTTTTAAAATTTTATTACAATTAAAAAAATATTTATGTTGTTAATTATTAATTATTTTAATGTTAATTAATTTTTTATTAATTAATATTAAATTGCTTCAATTAATTATGGCAATATTTTAGGCATTGAACCATAAAATAACTAAAATTACCGTTAAAAGTTAATAAATATAGCCACTCATGTGGACGTATAAAACTTCTAAAAAATAATATTTCCCCATAAAAGCAACACAAACAACATTTTTTCTCACTATCTACAATATTTCCGTGATTTTTTGCAATAATCAGCGTTATCAAAAGAGTTGTACTTAGAGCGCAATAAATTTTTAAATAAAGCGATTTTAGCATGGAAACTCCTATCTCCCGTCCCTTTTTTGAGTTGAGTTGGCGAGAGCCGCCATACCTTCATTTCCCCTATTGGCGAAACCGGCTTTCAGCCTTCCAGCAACCCTATTAGAGTTCAGTGCTTCCTACCCATGTGAGTTCGGGAGTGCTCAGGTTGACAACGTTGAGTAATGTCATTCTTCCCTGTTGAAAGAGTAAACTTTGTCCTAATGAATAACGTTGTTAAAAAATCCATCCCCTGTGTGTTCTTATATTATTAGAAAATATATATTCATCTGCATTTTAGAAGATTGTTCTTGTTAAGATTGCATATCTGTGTGAAAATTTGAATTTGACATTGTACTAGCAAAAATACCCGTTCTTCGCACGGGGATAAATAAAATATCGGAAACTGACAGAAAATATATACATTTCCTCTCCTCCAGGGGTAATATTATATACCAGTTTAGAATTCCTTCTTAAAAAGTTCCTATAAACAATTGGCCTGTTCGAAACGCCTCATTTTTTTCTACACGATGGTACGTCAATTATCGCCATAGGATGATTCCACATGGAGTTATAAGGATTTGACAGGTGTCTTCTTTTAGAATACGACTCCGTGCTTTGAGGTACCCCAAACCGATTTTATAGACTTATTCAATAATTTAATAACGTTCCCAAAATGCTTATCATGTACTTTCAAAAAAAATATTTTAAATTGATAATTATATGCGATATTTTGCTTCTTTAAATTTTTAAATATAATTTTTAGTGTGAATATGTGTAATTTATTGAATTATTTAATAAATTTTGAGGAAAGCTTCCCTTCTACCAAATATGAATGTGTCATTCGTCCTTCAAATACTTAATTTATTAAAACACCCGAAATAGCTTTCTTGTTGATTACTTTTACAAACTTCTAAAATTTTCTGCACACTGTTAAAAATATGTACGCAAAAATAAGTGAAATGTACTCATTTTTGTGTACATTCGATGCTTATCATTGCTCCGAAAACATGTTTCATTTTTGAAAAAGACATGGACTCAAAAATGAGTACATGAGTAAAAATGAATAGAAAGAGCAATTGCTTTTCTAAGTAGGCTGCATTCTTAAATAATTTGCAATAAATATCAACAATTCCAACCAAGGCTTACCGGGAGTCAAACTCATATCCTAAGACTCCGCAGACCGGAGCCTTATCCGTTGTACTACCAGGGCGACGTGAAGAAGTAATAAACGGAAGAAATGTTAAAAAGGTTGCCAAAAGAATAGGAAGTAAGATAATTAAGTTATAATAATTCAGCTTACATTTAAGTAATGGCATCAAATGATATGGATAACCATCTTCTGAACAACTATTTTAAGTTTGCCAGGTCGGTTTGTTAAGATGGCTTGAATCAAAGCTGAGATTAGCAATATTAAATCACACTGCTCATTTTCGAGAAAGTACGATTACCTAAATTTAAGTACGTCATCGCTCATTTACGATGCAATTGTACTCAAAGAAAAACAAGTGTGTTCAGGTACTCATTTTAAATACCGTTTTTTACAGTGTAGTATTTGTGTGTGATGTTATGTAAATCTTGTTTATTTTGAACGGAACACAGATATTTTACCGAGCCGACATTTTAGGAGTGCCGAAGTTACACTTTTGCAGTGTAAATGCGGTCGCGCCGTCAGTGTCAACGAGCAATGTCCGGTCCGTATGCACAAATAACAAAGGCTGTCACCCAGATCCTGGAGTTAATTACAATATAAGTGATGGATGATCACTGATGTGCAACTGGGACAGCATTAGGAAGGAATTCATTTGGTCTTATTTCAGTGTCTGCTGTGCGGTATCTGGCAGCCGAGTAGTCTCTAAATGGAAATTGCGTGACGTTGCGGCACTTGGGGGACGATCTAAAACCGGAGCTAATGGTCGTTTTATTACAATGTAGTCTTTGCTTTTAACTGGTGGTTGTATTACGGGGGATTCAATATTCTTAAAAAATTGTTTCATTCAATTCTTCAAATGGTTAAAAAAAATTGCGAAAGCGTATTTGAAGGCGTTGAGGACTCATCCTAAATTATTTGTATAATCTCTTATGTACAGCCGGGGAAAAAACACGAACTACCTGTGGTTTCTCGGCCACTATTTATTGTAGAGCTAAACTTAACGTACCATTTTGTAGGGAATAAAGTCTACTACAAATTGATATACAAAAAATTTGCATAGGGGACCATCTTCATACTCGAATCCGCACCAACTTCAAATTTTTCAAAAGCAACACCAACTTTTGATAGCGCAGAAATGTTCCCCGCCCTCAAAATAATCTAAATATAAATTTTCATTAATTTCCTACATTTATATGCAGAAATATTATACAATATGTATCTATCTTATTGGATCGGCTACCTCCACATTGGACAAAGTATAGTCAGACTTATAAATGAATGACGCGGGTAGAAAATGTTTTGGCGTTAGTTTTGGTTTTTCTTTTCCCGTGGTTTTTCTTTTCGTGGTCAGACCAGAGATAAGATAAGGCTAGGCTTATAATTGTTCTAATAATATGATGCAGTACGTATTGTTCTTACAGATATGTTACTATTCCAATGTGATTGTATATAGTATTTTTGATGGCGTCAGGTTTTATTGTATTCTTAAGATGTTCTGAAATTATATACAAAATTAATATTGTAAGAAATTTTTTAAATTATAGAATATATCTTGAAAAAATTATTTATTCAAAGTTTAAAATACATATACCAATAATTTACTTTAATTTTAAAATTCAGATGAATTTTTTTTTAAATCTATATGTATTTAAATGAAATATTGCAGTTTGAATTGAGATTATGTAATTGCTCATTTTTTCCCCATAAGATTATGCTTGTCTTAGGTTATACAGGGGGAACCAAAATTATTGTAATCCTTTTAAAAATCCTTTAAAAAACAAGAATATGCACATACGGTGTTTTGTATTTAATAAAGAAAGCATCGAAGTTTTTTTTTAAACAATATTTAGACCATTTCAATGCGCACACCATTTTTGCATATTTAAAAAAATAGTTAAAAATATAATCACATATGGTGGGTCCAATTCGGCTATGTGAAATATTGGAAAATTTGTAATTTTAATTGCCGCTGTAATTCGATTCGGCTTTTCAATTATTCAGTGACACCGATTGTGAACTTTTAAACTTACACTTTTTCCCGTTACCGTCAAGGGGGTTACTTTACACCTTGCAGGGTAACTTTACTCCACCTGTTAAAAAAAAGTCTCATATTTGAAAAAAGGCGGGGCATTCAGAGAAAGAAGTCAATAATATATTTTTCCCGTGAGGGTTAGCAATCCTGCTGTCCAATAGTAGGCCTTTTTTCCATCCCTTTCTTTAGGGAAGGTTACAGCTAAAAGTGTTGTGTAGGTATAACACGGGTTTTCTTACAGTGGAAACAGTTGTATTTTTGCATAAACACGTGTACCCTGAATAAGGCAAGAGCGTAATTCTGTTATGTAAAAATTTAAAAGTATAATAATCGATTTTCTGCTTATAGTTCAGGTTACGAATCCTTTGGTTCACTAACCTCATTCCAATCCAACATTCGGGGTTACTTTAATACAAGTTTAAAATTAAGTAAACCTTATAATAGTGAAGTAAACCTTAGTAGAGAGAAACCTTGTTATTCTGTTGCGGTTGTTAAGGCTGAATCGTTTTGTTGTCCTTTTTATTCGAAATTTGATTTTCACTCTAGTTTTTAGGAATTTATATTGTTAACTGAAAGCCTCTTCCTCTAAAAAATACATCTCTGGTTATTTTTGATGCATTTATTTAAAGTTACAATTTATCCATAATATATTTTTTATTAATTACTACCCATTTTTTTATTTACATTATGTAGTGGCGGCTTATATAGTGGTGTGGTGTGGTTTTCTTTAAAAGACATGGGCCAACGGACATAATTATTATATAAAAAAGTTTAAGTATAATGAACTACGATGTTTACATTCTTTAAATATTTACATGTAGTATTATCAACTTAAATCAATGATTCTCAATGTTTCAGTGGCCGCGGAACACACCAGAAAGTTGAAAATTAGACAAAGCACGGATAATTTTTTTTATTAACACTTATAAAATATAGATACCAAATGCAATTCTGACACGAAATACAAGTCGAGTATTAAATATACTTCAGTTAGTAAATACAGAATTTTGAAATAAATATATTAATTAAAAATTCAAGGAAGTTGTGTATATTTATATTATTTTAAATAATGAAGGATGAAATTTCAGAATACATATTGTTCATCAACATCAATATTTTTGAGTAATATAACATACTAAAACAACGTTGGCCACCTTTTCACAAACAAACATTTAACTGCTCATAAAATATACTAGAACTTTAAAAACAACATTTGAAAAAATCAATATAAACATACCAAAGTGTCAAAATGTATTTCCAACGCATAAATGCGTAACGGTTCCTGAATGGTATTCATATTCAGTAAATTTTATAACTACTTTTAATTAAAGATAGTATGTCCCATTTAGTCGATTAACATCAATCATTTGGCTCACGAAATTTACAGTGGAAGTTTACTAACGCTATAGAAATACGCTATAGAAATTGGAATTTTTCAATTAATGGTAATTTTGCTTTAAAGCGTGGGGAAATTAAATGTTTTTAATTTAATAAAATCCTAATTATTTTATTATGTTAGATGAGATCCAAATATAAGGATCCTTTATATTCATATGTTGTCCTCGTCATCTGACCGTGGTTCAAAAATATGATGCATCGTTCTCGGGTCTTTCCTACGTCCCCAATAGCCCACTGTACAGCTCTAGTAAGACGTTAATTAAATAAGTTCATATTTTTGAAACATGGTCAGATGACGAGAACAACATATGAATTGACACCCGACGCAACTTTAGTAGACGATAGGACATTGGACTTGGATCATATTTAACGTGCACCAGTCCCGTATACAAATCGTCGGTATATAAAATTTTAATATTTTATGCCAACGCGATCACAGCGCTTTTAATTCGCAAAATTAGTGAAGATTTTTGTTACGTTCTGCTGATTTAAAATTTGTGTATGACCCCTGAAATAATCATTTGAAGCACATTTTAATATAGCAAAAAAAAAATACAAATAGGAAAATCACGAAATTTTAGATATGCATATAAAGCGTTTTTCTGAATCCATCACTATCAAAATATAGCATGGTTGCTATTCATAAATTTTATGAAAATTAATATCCTAATTTAAATAAAATTAAAAATATACAAATAAGTAATTAAAGTTAGTGTATTTAATTTGGGTCGTTTAGAAGTAACACAGATAAAAATATCAGCTTAATAAAATTGTTATTTCGAAAGATATGACTAAAAGTTTAAGAAATTTATTTAACATTACGAGTTCTAAACTTTCGATATTCAAAATTAAAAAACTACTTAACCAAATGACTTGCAAATTGATATTCAACGATAAATTTTGTCGCAGATTCTAAAAATTAAATCAAAACTGGGTGTTGCTGTTGGAAATTTTAAAGTTGGTGCGGATTTTAATATGAAGATAGTCCCCTATGCAAATGTTTTGTATATCAATGTGTAGTAGACTTTATTCCATATAAAATGGTATATTAAGTTTTGCCCTACTATAAAAACTAACGAAATAATCATTGGTGGTTCGTTTCTTTTCCCCCGACTGTACTTCTGAAAATAAACTAAAGTAATTTAAAAAAAACTTGCATTTTATTTACAATAAACTTCTTATTTCAAAATTGTCATTGGTGTGTAACTGTACCCCAGACGTTGTGTAGTCGTGCAAGTATACACAGATGACATCACTCCAAGAAAACATAGTCAAATTTAATAAATATATAAATTTAAGGCTTTTTAAAAGCACCACGTTGTAGCTTAAAGTTCAATGAATGAAATAGTAATACCAAAAATAGTGCAATATTTAAAAATAAAAAAATAATATTTCAAAAAGTGTGTGAACCTACTCTGGTTTACCCTACAACATTAGAACAGTTAGAACATGCCGCCATCTGTCTCTGTCGTAAATAATCTGAATATGAATACACGTCTATTGTCATAGCATTACATGTAGTGTTAGTGACCTTCTTAGTTTTGAACATCATAACCCTTTCGTAAATTTTATATTTTGGCGCCACGGACCTTTCTGATTGGGGCTGTTCACCCTCAACACAAAACTGGTACCACTCCTGAGTCCTACGACGGAGTTCGGCAGTCTCTAGTGCCATCCTCTCATGGCCAAAAACCTCCACTTCCCACTCAAATTTTTCCAAAAAACGTTCGTAAAGCAAAGAATCGGCGTAGTTGAGGGACCGAAGCCTTACCATCTCTGTCTCGCTCAAGTTACTTTTGAACTTGGGACAGCGAGCGTTCACCTTGAACGCGACTACGTCGTCCAAGTCCCAGCACATGAGGTGCCTCAGCAGCACCAAGGACTCGTCCATCCTCTCTGCCACCAACACCAGGTGGAACCAGGACTCGATCCTGTCCAAGTACTGAACGATCTTTTCGGTGTTACTGAACACAGAAGGGGAACCTCCGAGATCGAAGAACATCTGGTTGGCACCGTATCTCCCCCTCAATCTCTTGCTCAATAACCAATTGCTGAACTGTGGTAGGAACTTTGTGAAGTTGTGGATGTCCGACTTGAAGATCTCGTCGAAGTTGTAATAGTGGAATAAGGACTCGAAGGCATGTACGGGATCTCGGACTATTGTGACGTACATACTGTCACGTGGCATGACGGCATTTAGTTCTGAGTAGTCGAACCTCGTGTGGTGGGCGAGTATGTTGAAGGAGAAAGTGCGAGGAGAGCCCACCAGGGTTCGACTGAAGGGAACCGGGTGACCTATGTAGTTGCTACTCCTCGGCAGCAGAAAGTTAAGTTTGTGTTTGTCGCCGTAGCGCATTAGGATGTTTTGTATTGTGGAACTGGCGGATTTGTGCGTCTTCAGAAAGACAATGTTGGTCTTCGGGTAGCATACCCCATTCGATGATGTTATTCTGAAAGAGAAAAATCGTCAATAATACTTTGCCGATTGTGAGCAAATCTATATTTGTACTAGCAATATGGCCCGACGTTGCTCGTGGTCAATTGGTTAAGTAAGAGGTGCGTGACTTTTTTAGTTATAGCGTAACCTGTCGAATATCGCTCGTTATGCACTTTCTCAAAATCAAATTTGGAGAGTGGAGTACCAACTCATGCGTTGTTCCCGTTACCTTAAGTCAGTGATAACTTTTGCACTACAGTTATTTTCGAATTTAATCACATTAGAATTAATCGCAGAGAAAAACTAAATATAAGGTAACATTATTATAGTTCTAATATTTGATATTTTATGTGCCATATATGTAACAGTCCTTTTGCGTAACTCAAGTTCGATTTAATAAAATTAAACTTTTTATTTCCATAACCCTTATCTTAATTAATTTTTACTTTTTTTTATTAAACGGAGTGTGAAAATTCACAACTGAAATATTTCGAATTAATATCCGGTTAAACCAATCTTGTTAACTAACGCTAAGCCTAACGTGATGCTGTCGTGTCCAATCAATCATCATCGTGTTTACTTTTGACGACCGAAAAAAAAGATCGCCAAACTGTGTCGTATAAAATATCTGTTCCTTGAATTTCAATATAATGTTTTTGACGTAAAACTTTAAAATCAGCTACGTGTATAAAATAGAAACCCTAAATTAAACTTTTAATGTGATCCATTATGACACTACGTTCCATTCCGTGACAGCCTGTTCCATTACTTGACAAATAGCATGAATTACATAAATGTAATCACGTTGGGAAAGAAATTAACCATCGATGCGCTTAAGATATATTGAAACAAAACACTACAAAGCGTAAACAATGGCGTCAAACGTAACTTAATTTACCTTCGTACTTCGGCTGGCGCGGTTTTTGTTAACGACCGATTCATATAACCTGCTGCTATAGTAATTTTAAAATCATGCAATTTTCCCATTATCTAACATTCAAAGTCTAATAAATAGCGTTTTTTACCCATACCTCTTCGAAAAAAAACCGCTTCTACTAACGTTGTAAGCAAGTACCCTATTTTAAAAATATATCATTCGAACTCTGGTAGAAAAGTGATTTTAATTTTTTGGCCAATCAATGCATTTAGAATTTAATCTACGAAATGTGAGGATTGAGGAGGAATCCTACTATTCCAAGAGTCGCTAGAAGTAAAAGTAGCAATTTTCTGGATACTTTCGGACATGCTTTGGCGATCGATTTCAAGAAGTTCGGAAGCATAATTCGAACTTCTTCAAATACATCATCGTTCATCTAAAAAAGGTAACAGTTAAGGATATATTTTTCTTTTTTAAATTAAATTTTTTTTTTAACAAAAGAATTGCCAAAATGGTATAAGAATACGTTATCTGTAACCTAGCACATAAAGAAATATATTGAACACTAGCAATATGGACCGGCGTTGCTCGTGGTCAGTTTGCACAGTAAGAGCTGCGCGATTTTGTCTTGTCAGCGTAGCCATCGCTGCACTGTGAAAAATAAACTTTATCAAAATCCAGATTTACTTTGAATATTACCCAGAATTACTTTGAGTATTTGAAATACCTAAATCTATTTTTATGTTCACGGCTTTACATGCTATGCGACTACTGTTTAAACTGATGTTTTTGTAAAATGTTTATTTTTTTTAAATAAAAGTTCCTAAATTTTTTTTAAATTGCAGATTTTTTGTATAAAAATTAATCATTTAGTAACAATAAACCTTTGTAGAAAAATTTCACATTCATTAGTTTTAATATTGGAGAAGCAATAATATATCAAAGAAAAAATATTGCATTGTTCCAAATCGAAATAATGTATCGTATTTGGTGAAGTTTTTTTTTTGTTTTTTTTGTGCCAATTGGTGACCGGAGTCTATATATCCGTCTTTCAACATAATTTCATAAGGGTCAATATTTACGGACAATATTTCTTATAAAAATTAATTATCAAATATTAATTTTTGAATTCCAATAATATGTTTTTTTCAGGTAAAAATTAAAAAAATAAGCTACATGGAGGTATAAATATAGAAAACCTTAAATTAAACTTTTAGGGTGGCCCATTTCAACACCATAGAAATATTCCACTCCGTAACAAAAAGCACTATTGTCATAAAGTTAAGTAGTTCAGAACATGAATACACATGGCGTCAGTCAAAAGAGCTGGTTTATCTTCCTCCTTCGGTTGGCGAGGTTTTTGTTAACAACGTTAATTTTGTTATTTGGACACTAATTTCGCCATTGTGGTGATATTTTTAAATATAGGACCTCTATTTTAGCTCATTCGGCAACATTTTTATTGATGTGGAGAAATTTTTAATTCATTTGGCGACATTTGGCGACATTTTTAATCAGTTTGGCGACATTTAAAATTAGTTTTGCGACATTTGTTATTCATTTGGCGACGAGTTTAATTTATTTGGCGACATTTACTCATCAGCCAATAAAAATAAATCGTTTATCCCAGTATTGTCGAAAAACATTTTTGGTCGCCAAGGTGATTTTTAACGATAATGTTATAAGGGGAAGATCGAGATCTAAATTTCCCATAGGCGTAATGTTAGAGAAAATGGAAAAAGTTCTATAACTTTTGAAAGGTTGCAGATATCCACATGAAACAAAGTGCAGATTTTAAACTAAGAAAAGTTTGTCCACATGGTGCAAGTTTCATAAAAATCCGTGCAGTAGTTTTTGAGTTAAATCCGGACAAACAGACTGACAGACAAAAAAAAATTAAATGTGATTTTCGGAATCAGTGTATCCTAATTCGTGGAGAAAACTCAAAATGAGGGGTTTTGTTCGATTCCACTGACAGACACTCCATTCTTATATATAAGTATTGATGTCATTCCCATTTTGTTTTATAAAATGTATTTTATTGGTACTACTTAACTTTTTACCGTAATAAAACACAGGTTAAATTATCTGTTCTTTGTTCTGGTTTTAGTAAAATAAATGTCAGAATGTTCTGAGAAAGAATTGGATTGGGATATGTTGGAGTATGATCGGGTTTTACATGAAATGTCAGTTTAACATACTGTACAAATATTAGTTGATCGCCTACGAAAATCTCGCCAGCAGACGGAAAATAAACAAACTCTTCCGTCTGACACTGCACTCCACTATCTCCTACGTACTTGAATTTATTTTAACTAATTTAACGACTAATTTATTATCGAACGAGACCCAAGTTATGTCAATCGTGCTATACTTTTACATACATTTGTCCGTGAATCACATTAAAAAGAAACATTATAAATAATATAAATATAATAATAAGTAATGGGTATTTCTAATATTCGATATATTTGGATAGTATAATATCTCTGCATATAATGGTAGGAAATTAACGAAAATTTATATTTAGATTATTTTGTGGGCGGGGAACATTTCTGCGCTATCAAAAGTAGGTGTTGTTATTGAAAATTTTAAAGTTGGTACGGATTCGAGTATGAAGATAGTCCCCTATGCAAATTTTTTGTATATCGTTGTATACTGCACTTTATTCCCTACAAAATGGTATATTAAGTTTAGCTCTACTATGAAAACTAACGAAATAATCATTGGTGGTTCGTTTTTTTTTTCCGCAGCTGTACTTAAGAGATTTGGTGTTTTTGAAGCGGCTGGAGTTGTGATCAATTTTTATACACCATTTAGGGTCTTTATGGTAGGGAATTATCATCAATTGGGTTTTTGTAATGCTTAGTTGAAGACCATATTTTAGGCACCAATCCGAAATGAAGGTAGTTGCGTGTTATATTTTGTTGATTATGTCTTTTTTATTTTGGCATGAAGTACAAAGAGGAAATCATCCCCAAATGCGATAAGTGTTCCCTGCGAACGATTGTTAGAATCTTCGTATGACTTCAATAGAGTATTTGTGATGCATAACCAATAAATAGGTTCTGAATTGGATCCCTGGGGGACCCCGCAACTGTAACGTTGCTTGATGTTTATAGACTTTGAGGAGAAGGAGATTTCTCGGTCTGTGAAGTGGTTATCAAGGGAAAATGAGAAATTGTCCAATTTGTAAAATTAAACTTAAATCCGTGTGTTTGGTTTCAGAGTTCACTACACACTTGCGACCCATACTACGCTGAGGCACCCAAGGCTACAGATGGAGTTGTCTAATGCAGCCAACACAACTCCAGTGTGTTCCAAACAGACATACATCCGTTATCCATTGGCGCCTATAAATGCTCGCATCTACTCATTCTGTTTTTATTTTTGGAAAAACAAACAATACTTTAAAACCTTATTACATTAAAATGTAATATTGCGTAACCTATAGACGCTGAACGTCTGCGCATTTTTGAAATTATTTCGGTAATAAATCTCTTGTTTTATTATTACTCTTTGTGATTTGCGGTTTTGTTCCGCATCGCGCCTGACGACCGGAACAAAATATACATATATACCGGCCTGACGACATCGCATGGGGGTGCTCAAGCCCCATTTAAATTGGAAACCTTAAAAATTGGAAATTTCGAGTTTTAAAATCCCTGATTTGAGAAAATTTAAGCACAGAGAAAATTAATATTATTAGCACATGAAATCGAGGGAAGAGATTAGAAATTGCCCAACTTGTGAGATTAAATCTGAACGGACACTGCATTTGATGTCGCACTAGAGCTGCATAGTGGGCTATTGGTGACGGTTTGGGGCCCATCTCAAGTTAAAGACCCGGGGACAATGCCTCGTAGTTTTGAAACATGGTCAGATAACGAGGACAACACCCGAGGCTTCTGGCGCCGTTAAGTTAGGAAATTTCTTTCAAGGAAATTTCTTGTATCTTGAAAAAGTATTCCAAGTAACGCATTTGTGTATTAAATTAGTAAAACTTTTCCTGCTTGTTTACGTATTTTATTGGATATCATTATTATTTATAAAGAGTTTAGTTTTAGTTTATATTGCAGAATTACTTATTAAATTTATCCACTGTCATTTAAAATACACATTACTTGCGACGTCATCTAAATTATATTATTTTACCGGCCAAGCAGTTTGTTTATCTGCGATGTAATCTCCACCCCACTTCACACCTTCTTAAATATTTGTTAAATTTAATGATTGAAATTCGTAACAAAGATCTTAATAAGAAAAGTTTAATAAATTTCACATTTCCTGAATTATCATTTAAAGAATTTTTAAATTCTTTGAATTTAATTTAATATTTATAATAAGATAAATTTGGTTATTCGTTACTTTTACAACTTTGAATTAAAATGACTTTTACGATTTAAATTGAATTTATAGAAGTTAATATTTATTGGTCAAAAGTAAAGACATTCCTTTGAATGGGTTGCACACTACCATGCAATATCGAGTCTTTGACTCCCACTATACTTCAGATCAAGTAGCCTTTATATTATTCTTTACCCGTTTTGGTCAACTAAAACGCTTATTATATCTTTGAATTGCCATAACTATACATTTTTTTAACTAATTTATTTCGTAATTAGGGAGTAATTTACTAATTTTAAAAATAGTTATTGACTACTGTTAAAAGTAGTTGTGCTGTTGCTCATATAAGTCAACCCCTTGCATGTAATATTTCTAATTATTGAATCAATATTTATTTTTTATTTTGCAAAGCAAATGCTTGCCGACCCCTCTTCTTTCTATTTTTACAGATATTGTTCTTTTCCAAGCATATCGTTGCTTTTTCTCAGTGCACACTATATGCATCATGTTGGGGGTTTGCAATGATTGATCATTACGTCACATATGCTACTGTTTTGTTTTATGAATCCCTGGGGATTGAATATTTCTGCTATGCTTTTTCTTCCATTTTTTTTTGTTGAGTAACAACCACGTTTTCACGTCCACGCTTTCTCCAACATTTTGCTTTGTTTTAAACCCAGAAAAACGGAGCTCGTTGCCTTTTTGTTACGATATAATTCTTTGTAGAAGTTTCGTGAAAAATTTGTCTGACGCTCGTCTTTTTTTTCCCGGAAGATTTTTTTTGGGGGAGGGGGGGGGGGGGGAAGATGAGGTGTGGACTTTGAGGTTTTGGTTCGTACCCTTTATTTATCATCCTCTTTTAGACTGAATTTGAATGATCAAGTTAATACTTTAAATTTGCATTAGTTTGCCTTTTTTCAAAATAATATAGTAACCTTTTCTTTCACTAAGAAAGCCTTATTGGTCACCTGTGCACAACGTGTAGAATATGTAACCATTATGATATATCATTGGCTGTACATAATGATATATTAAGACAGTTATTCTAATATACCAACTACAAAAGTAGATATTTTATAAAAATATCCACCGTGACAGTAATTAATGGCAATGATAACTGTTTCGATATATATCTTCAAACGTATTCCTGTTTACTTAAATGAAAATTAATTTTTCACATATTTTTTAGTTAAGAGTAAAGGTTCATTTAAGTATAATTCATATAGGCTTTTGCATTAAATTCTCAATGTAAAGTTTTCTGTCAGGAAAATTACAAATTATCTTCATACACGAATTAATAAATATATCCATTATGAATTAATAAGTATTCTGCAATAAATTAAATCAATTAAAACAATATAAAAGCATGTATCGTAGCTTTCTACTGTTTGTTTTAAGACTTTAATTCTACTTAATCTATAAAAAAGTTGAAAAATGTCGGTCACTTGGAACTGGAAATATTTTGCAATGTTGAGTTGGGAATTTCGAATTTTTTAGTTGTTGGGAAATGTTTTGTTTCAGCCCCCCCCCCCCCCCCCCCCCCAAAAAAAAAAAATAAAAAAATTGTGAGTGACGGCCCTGGGTGCTGTAGATGAGAGTAGCAAAGTCACGCAATTTGACATGTTGTTGTGCCAGTAGGTAAATGCTGATGCTGCGCAAGAAGATAAATTTTAATCGTGTATAACATATTGGCCATCGAACGTGTTTTGTGCAAGGCTCCTGGTCGGTTTAATTTTACTGCTTGTGTAATATTGGGAAAGTCAAGGTATATTAGGTAAAGCTTTGGGAATTTCATATAATCATCTCTGTATTTTCAAGAATCGATGGCACATTTTGCTGCATGGATTGCACTGGCTCCAAGATCATTAACTACTAGACTATCATTATCACTAGAAATTTCCCAACTTAACCATTCAAAATTCCCAACTCAACAGTTCTAAAAATTCACAGTTCCAGATTATGGACATTTTCAACTTTTTTTTTTATATTTTAGGTCATATTTAACAGTTTTCTGAAAAGTATCGCTTGGTTACACGCATGTTCCAATACAGTGTCCGTTTTGAGGTCTAATTTAAGTTTAATCTTACAAGTTTGACAATTTCTAACCTTTTCCCTCGTTTTATTTGCTAACATTATTTTTTTTCAGGCGTGAGTTTTCCCAACTCAGATATTTTTAAAACTCTAAATTCCCAACTTTTAAGGTTTCCAGATTATTAGGGGGGGGGGGGGGAGATCATGCTCCATACCCCCCCGGGTGCGACGGGCCTGTGTCTACTTGATTAACATAAAGGGATGTATATACCAGGGCCGCCCTCAGTTGCCGCAAGGCCCTGTGCGAACCTAGCTGTAGATTGATTATTTTTGAAATGCCAATAAAAAAAAATCAAACCTTTTCAAGTTAAACTCAATTTTATAGTACACTGAATTCAACTGATTCAGTTTGAAAAAAAATAGTAATTCATTTCTATAAAATACAATACTTGTGTTTTTTAAACTGGGCGCGGGGCCCCTTCAAAAGTGCAGATAATTTAACCTGTGTTTTTTTTCCGGTAAAAAGTTAAATAGTAACAATAAAATACATTTTATAAAACAAAATAGAAATGACATGTTCCAATATATTTCTTTATGTGCTAGGTTACAGGTGACGTATTCTTATACCATTTTAGGAATCCTTTTGTTAAAAAACAACTTTTATTTAACTGTGAAAAATATATCCTTAACTGTTTCCTTTTTTTAGATGAATGATGATGTAATTGAAGAAGTTCGAATTATGCTTCCGAGCTTCTTGAAATCGATCGCCAAAGCATGTCCGCCAGTATCCAGAAAATTGCTACTTTTACTTCTAGCGACTCTTGGAATAGTAGGATTCCTCCTCAATCCTCACATTTCGTAGGTCAAGTTCCAAATACACTGATTGGTAAAAAAAAAAATTAAAATCTCTTTTTTGCCAGAGTGTCGAAAGATTTATTTTTAAAATCGGTACTTGCTTGCAACGTTAGTCGAAGCGTTCTTTTTTCGAACGGGTATGGCTAAAAAACGCTATTTATCGGACTTTGAATGTTAGATAATGGGAAAGTTACAATATTTGAAAACTACTATAGTAGCGGGTTATAGGAATCGGTCGTTAACAAAAACCTCTGTTCCTTGTTCTGTTTTGTATCTTAGGCGCATCGGTGGTTAATTTCTTACCCAACGTGATTACATTTATGCCAATCATGCTATTTCTCACGTAATGGAACAGGCTGTCGCGGAATGGATCACATTAAAAGTTTAATTTAGTGTTTCACTTTTATACACGTAGCTGATTTTAATGTTTTACGTCAAAAACATATTGAAATTCAAGGTACAGATTGTTTATACGACACAGTTTGGCGATCTTTTTTTCGCTCGTTAAAAGTAAACACGAGGATGATTGATTGGGCACGATAGCATCACGTTAGGCTTAGCGTTAGTTAACAAGATTGGTTTAACAGGATATTAGTTCGAAATATTTCAGTTGTGAATTTTCACACTCCTTTTAATAAAAAAAAGTAAAAATTAATTAAGATAACGGTTATGAAAATAAAAAGTTTAATTTGGTTAAATCGAACTTTAGTTACACAAAAGGACTGTTACATATATGGCACATAAAACGTCAAATTTTAGAACTTTAATTTTTTTACCTTCCATCGACATGAGTTCATCAACTTTTCTTTATCTTCCAAGCATTTCCCGGGAGAATTTCCACTTCAGTGATGTTTACACCAAGAGCCAATCACATAGCTCCAGCACATGAGTCCCACGCAAGGGGTGGCCAAAATCATGTAAACACAGACTGAAAGAAACTCATTCCCAGACATTTCTTTTAACTCCCTACACGATAATTCGGCGTGCTCCTTATCTATCTGTAATGCCATAGATTTTACCTTTAAATGTAAATGTCTTTAATTACTGTGGTATTCTTCAATTTGTCCATCAACAAATAATTAACCTTCTGAAATGGAGTCTACTATCGCGTGTCCGCACCAAAACAAACTCCGGCCCCCGCACCGATGACCCGGACAATAGTAACACGCACCTGCAATCAGTATTCCGGACTCTCAAAATGCCAGCGTAGTCACAGTATCTACGTGACCGCGCACCTGCCCACCTTGTAATCCAGACTCCTACATTCCGCACCACTCCTGCCTCGGACAACTGCAAGCCCCTCAACTGATGACCATCATCACAACAGTGCCACATTTCAGACACATGCAAGACCCTGCAAGTGTCCCTGGAATTCCGCTCGCGCCACACTGCTGATGCGGTCATCGACTCGCCTCTGCACTCCGACTACGGGATGGTAGCCGCGACTCACTGCCTGCGACCGCATCCCGCTACATCATCACGTCTCCGGCGACCCATTGCCGAGACCGCACCCCAGATCAACACGTCTCTGGCGATCCACTGTCTGAGACAACAACCCCACAACAACACGTCTATGTGACCCACTGCCGAGACTGCGTTCTGGATTACCCCTTTCAACCCGCAACCTGGCAGCAACAACAACAACAACAACAGTCCGGATCACTTCAACCACCACTCTGGTAATCCCGTGCCGCCCCATGGGCGCAATTGCGGCACGGTCAACACACCTTCCGCCCCATCACTGGCTGGCGCGGTCAGAAAACTCCCTGCTGCTTGAATCCCGCAATATGATGCACCTCTGCATTCGAATTCACCGACCGCCATCCATCAACACCCCCCTGCTCTTCATCCTCCTCCGACAGCCACACGAACCTCCACCAAAGCAAGACACATCCCTTCTACTTCCAGCATCCACCCCTACAAACAAAACGCGAACATTTTTCCTTTGGCTCCAAAGTGAAAAGTTCGCGAGCATTCGCGTAGAGCATTTGAAATGGAATTGGGAAATTCGAAACCGGCTGCTGTATCGCGACTTTAAGTATAGAGCGTAAATTCAAATCTAATCTGGATTTAGAAATAAAATGCAAAGAATTTTTACAGGAATACATTGATCTTGGGCATATGTCCTTATCCAATGAAAATTCGAAATTAATAGAAAATGCATCTAAATTCTACCTCCCTCATCATTGTACAACTAAACCATCAAACAAAAGTATACGAGTTGTATTTGATGGATCGTGTAAGAGCTCTACTACTTATTCTTTAAATTCTTGTTTAGGAATTGGACCTAAATTGCAACCCGATTTATTTTCGATTCTTTTGAACTTTAGATGTCATAAAATTGCGGTGACATCCGACATTGAAAAAATGTATAGGCAAATTTTAGTTTCGCCGAAAGATCGCACATTTCAACGAATCTTATGGAGATTTAATGAAAATGATCCCATTAGTGAATACAAATTGAACACGGTTACTTATGGTCTATCTTCATCTTCATTTCTAGCAACTAGATGCCTGCAGCAGATATCCCAAGATTGTATAGTGAAGTATCCTAACATTTCTCGTGTCATCCAAGAACAATTTTACATGGATGATTTGTTGACTGATACTGATAGCCTAGATGAAGCCATCTCAAACTGTAAGTTACTTTCATCTTTATTCTGTAGACATGGATTCAACCTAAGAAAATGGTCGTCCAACTCCCAAGAACTTTTAAAGGGTTTAAATTCTGAAGTTGAAAGATCAACTATTGAGATAGAACCCTCTGAATTATCAAAGGTATTAGGTTTGCATTGGGATACTGGGGCTGATAACTTTTTCTTCAAAGCAGTCTTACTGATAGAGAACACATTGACTAAACGAAAAATATTATCCCAATCCGCTCGTCAATATGACCCTCTCGGCATTCTGTCCCCTTGTACTGTTTTCATAAAAATCTTTTATCAGAGAATATAGTTAATAAATACAGATTGGGACACTCCTCTTCCCGACGACTTAGCAAAGGAGTGGATTAAATTTCAAGAGCAATTTCATCTTATAAATTCTATCCGAATTCCTAGATGTGTAATGACAAGTTTCTCAGAAGATATACAACTGCATGGCTTTTCTGATGCTTCCACCTTAGCCTATTTAGCTGTAATTTATGTCAGGCAAGTTAAATCGAACAAGATTGAAACGAACCTTTTAGTTGCTAATACAAAGGTTGCACCAATTAAACAGTTGTCTATACCCTGACTTGAACTTTGCGGCGCTTATCTACTTGCACGCTTGTTCAAATCTATTTTTCCATCAATTCCTATAAAAAATATAAAAATATTTGCATGGTTTGATTCGAAAGTTGTTCTATCCTGGCTTGCAGGTCACCCATCAAAATGGAAAACTTTCGTTGGAAATCGCACTTCAATGATTTTGGATATACTACCAAACAAAGTATGGAATTATATTCCATCCAAAGATAACCCGTCTGATATTGCAAGTCGTGGATTGAACCCTAAAGATTTAACTAATTGTGATCACTGCTTCCGGGGTCTCAACTGGTTAACTGAAAATCAAACTAACTGGCCAGTATCTAAGTTAGACTCTGAACTTGTAAGTAAAGAAATCATATCTGAACAAAAGAGTATAGTTCAATGTGCATATGCAATGTCTGATAACGATACTTTTAGTAAACTCTTTGAAAATGTTTCATCTTTATCTAAAATTGTGCGCATATTAGCATACGTGCAAAGATTCATTGTAAAATGCAAAAACGCTAAATCTAATTCTAAAGCGGTAAACTCTCATGCTAGTGTGCCATTGAAACTGCATGAAATTGATGAATCTCTGAAGAAGGTAATAATTTGGGTACAAAATTCTCACTATACGGAAGAGCTAAAATCCATAAGACAAAAACAGTCTTAAAAATCAAAAAGTGCTTTGTTATCTTTAAATCCTTTCATCGACAGAAATGGCGTGTTACGGGTGGGAGGCCGTTTACGAAATGCACAAACATCATTACCATCCAAACACCCTATCATTCTCCCCTCAGGACATAACATCAGTCACTTACTGATTAAGCAATATCACATTACTCACTTACATGCGGGGCCGACTTTACTTTCAAACATTCTTCGACAAGAATATTGGATAGTCGGCGGAAAAAGACTCATTCGCAAATATATCCACAAATGCTTAGTATGTTGCCGTTTTGGAGCAAATACACAACCTCAACTAATGGGCGACTTACCTGAACATCGTGTGTGCTTAGAACGTCCTTTCACAAATTGCGGGATTGACTTGAAAATTATTGTTTTAAAATTCAACAAAGGTCGTGGCGCTAAAACAACGAAAGGATACATAGCCCTTTTCATTTGTCTTGCAACCAAAGCAATACACTTGAAATGCGTTGGAGGACTAGATACAGACTCTTTTATTGCAGCACTTCGACGATTTAGCTCCAGAAGAAATGCTCCCAAACGAGTGACAATGCTACCAACTTTGTCGGTGCCAAGAGAAAACTTTCGGAATTTGAGAAGTTTGTGACTGCGTTGGCTGACACCGAATCTGTATTCCACCACTTGACTTCAACTTCCATTGAATGGAACATGATTTCGCCATTTTCTGCTCATTGTGGCGGGTTTTGGGAATCGTGAATTAAAGCTGTCAAATTTCACCTTCGGAGGACGCTGAGCAGCACCTTACTGACTTTTGAAGAGCTTACCACCCAACCCAAATTGAAGCTATTCTGAATTCACGTCCTCCGAGTTCAGTATCCGATACTAACCCTGAAAATTTAAATGTTCTTACACCCTCCCCTTTCTTGACAGGTGACATGCCAACTTTCATTGCTGATTCAACAGACCCTTCATCTCGGATCAAAGTAGGAACGCGCTGGGAAGCTGTTCAGAGACTTCGCAGAAGCTTTTGGAAAGTTTGGCATCGAGATTACCTCAAGCGCGGATCCAGGTGGGGGGTAAAGGGGAAATTACCCCCCCCCCCCCCCAAAAAAAACATTTAAGAATATATTATCAAAAATCACTTAGGCAATGAAAAATTTCAAACTAAGGGGGTCAAATTTGATGTTCATGATATCAATATACTGTATTACCCCCCTAACAATAATCTCTGGATCCGTCATTGTACCGAAGATTATTCAATGACTCAATTCAATACCCCCCCTAACATCTAAGGTTATATTTTCAAAAGTCACCTTAGGCAATGAAAAATTTCAAACTAAGGGGGTCAAATTTGATGTTCATGATAACAATATACTGTATTACCCCACTAACAATAATCTCTGGATCCGCCCTTGGATTACCTCAACTCTCTCCAGCAAAGATCAAAGTGGAGAAAACCCTCATCTAACCTAAAGCCTGGGGATTTAGTCACCGTCAAGGAGGAAAACCTTCCCCCTGCTTCCTGGCCCATTTGACAAAGAATTACTGATGATTTTTCTCTTTCAGAATAACATCTTCGAATGGGATATTCTACCCGAGGACCAACATAGTCTTTCTGAAGACGCACAAGTGCACCAGTTCCACGATACAAAACATCCTAATGCTACGGCGACAAACACAAACTTAACTTTCTGCTGCCCAGGAGTGGCAACTATATAGGTCACCCGGTTCCCTTCGGTCGAACCATGGTGGTCTCTTCTCGCACTTTCTCCTTCAACATACTCTCCTACCACACGAGATTTGACTACTCAGAACTAAATGCCGTCATGCCACGTGACAGCATGTACGTCACAATAGTCCGAGATACCGTACATGCCTTCGAGTCCTTATTCCACTATTACAACTTCGATGAGATCTTCAAGTCGGACATCCACAACTTCACAAAGTTCCTACCACAGTTCAGCAACACGTTCTTCAGCAAGAGATTGAGGGGGAGATACGGCGTCAACCAGATGTTCTTCGATCTCGGAGGTTCCCCTTCTGTGTTCAGCAACACTGAAAAGGTCGTCCAGTACTGGGACAGGATCGAGTTCTGGTTCCACCTGGTGTTGGTGGCAGAGAGGATGGACGAGTCCTTTTTGCTGCTGAGGCACCTCATGTGCTGGGACTTGGACGACGTGTTCGCGGTCAAGGTGAACGCTCGCTGTCCCAAGTTCAAAAGTGACTTGAGCGAGACAGAGATGGTAAGGCTTCGGTCCCTCAACTACGCCGATTCTTTACTTTACGAACGTTTTTTGGAAAAATTTGAGTGGGAAGTGGAGGTTTTTGGCCATGAGAGGATGGCACTAGAGACTGCCGAACTCCGTCGTAGGACTCAGGAGTGGTACCAGTTTTGTGTTGAGGGTGAACAGCCCCAATCAGAAAGGTCTGTGACGCCAAAATATAAAATTTACGAAAGATTTAAAATTTACTACATATGATGTTCAAAACTAAGAATGTCACTAACACTACGTGCAATGCTATGACGATAGACGTGTATTCATATTCAGATTATTTACGACAGAGACAGATGGCGGCATGTTCTAACTGTTCTAATGTTGTAGGGTAGACCAGGGCAGGTTCACACGCTTTTTGAAATATTATTTTTTTATTTTTAAATGTTGCACTATTTTTGTTTTTACTATTAATGGAATAGTAATAACAAGAATAGTGCAACAATTAAAAATATCGTTGAACTTTAAGCTACAATGTGGTGCTTTTAAAGAAACTTAAATTATTATATTTATTAAATTAATGTTTTCGTGCGGAGATGTCGTTTGTGTAAATTTACCTCATGATCGGGGCACGATTACACAATGCCTGGGTCTCATTTATACACCATTAATTTTTTTTAAATAATAAGTTTATTTTTTCAAAATTACTTAACTTTATTTCAAAATGTACGTAAGAGATTATAGAAATCATTCAGGATGAGTCCTTAAGGCTTTAAAATCCGCTTTCACAATTTTTCAAACATGAAATATTGAATCATCCGTAATACAAACATCATGTGACCACCTCTTGCACTGGGCGCGGTGTATCACTGATCTCCAAGAATTTTGGTGTGGTCTCAAATAGTAAATTCACACACAGTGTACATCGTCGCACTCATCATCACAATCAAATTTTTTTTTTGTTTTTTTTATTTTGATCGAATAATTTTCTTGAGGGATTTGCTGTCTTTTTCGGTAAGAGTGGTTGGATTCATTTTTTTTATTTATCATGTTCTTCTTTCAAAGCAATGTGTCTGTAAGAATAGTAGTTTGACTCTTTTGCCTACTTTTATTACTTCATTTTCTATGTTCTTCTTTTTCAAATGTCAGCACACACACTGTGTAAATCTACCCCATTTTTTCTGTGTAAACTTACACCTTCGTCATGTTTTCGTTACAACTGAACCTCCACGTTTCATTCTAGATTAAAACAATTAAGGTAATAGCTTAAAATAACCAGAAACAACAGCCAAGTAAGATAAGCCATAATGGCTTATGAAAATCTAAAATTACAGAATAAGTTAAGGCTAATACATCACCGTAAAAATTTGACTAACTAATGAAAAAACTGAAGGAAAAAAAAGTAAGAACACTTGTCACTCACCTAACTGATGTCAGACTGGTGTGAAGGCTAATGTGATGCTACTCCTGACCCGACGTGTGGAGCTCTCAGACCAACAGTATGTGAACAATGAACATTGTGTAAACCTGCCTCTGTACCAAACTTGTGACGATGTACCTATATACAAGGTGTACCTATATACTTTGCTTGTATACAAGAATGATGAATGATATCTTCAAAATCGATGTACAGAAGTGCTAAAGCAAGGGTTTTAACCTTCTGACACTCATACGATTTTCGCAGTTATAAAGTTGTTTTCTCTGTTTGCAAGCTTAAGTAATTTTTCCTATACAAACTGTTTTATATTTATTTCTTCCAATTGTCATGTTTGGAAAGTAAAACATAATTCAGCCAAACTTCTATTTTTAACCAAATTAACTGTGCCAACCAATTTCAAAAAACGCGCTGGTTATCAATTTGACGATTCAGTATTTTTTCATTGCATAATTATTTAAAAACCAATTTAAATTATAGATCAATTATAGTTTAAAGGCAATTCAAATAAACAAACTTTAATTTACCCAGATATAAACAATTTTATCTTTAACTTTTTATACAAAATATATTTTAAAAAGGGCATAAGAATGCTTCCACCTACTACCATATCTTTTACAGGTCGGAAAATGTTTTTAATGTGTGTTCTAGGTTTTTTTTTCGTAACAGATAAGGAGCATCAATAAAAAAAATAAAGTTGTGATATTAAATAATAATCAAAAAATCAAAACTAAATATTGTAAATTAGTAGTTTTATTTTATAAAAACAATCACTTGTCTTTTAATCATCTTTATCTGAGATGACTTTGAAAGGTTCTGAATCCAAGGAAATATTCTGATATTGAATAAATGAAAGTGAGATAAAAGATAATAATAATAAAAAAATGACTCGCACTGAATTACTTGAAAAGACAATAATAATAAAAAAATGTGCTTGCACTCTGATATACCACAAAATTTCAGTTTGAAAAAGTTGCCATAGTGAGTGTTTTTCTTTAGCGTAGGAAGTTAAATCTTTTTTTGGCATCGATCCACCCTTTGGCACGATTTTCTATCTAATAATCTAATTACTCTTTTAGCTAATTAAACTTATAAATAATTAATATTATAAAATAAAAGTTACAAAAGGCCCTTGTGATGCCATAAAGCTATCATATAAGTTATTAATCAAAATAATCGGTTAAATGATATAGTGTCTAGCTCGACTTACAATTTTGGGCTTCATAATTTGAAAAAGTGACAAATCAACTAACTTTGCGCAAATTAAAAAAAAACTTCGTATCTCCGTTGATTTTCAATGAAAAATAAATATTCTTGTATTAAATTAAAGGTTTCGCGGTTCCAAACATACTGATTTTATTTTTTTACAAAATTTAGTTCGGATTCTGAAATAGTAATAACAAAAATAGTGCAATATTTAAAAATAAAAATAATAATATTTCAAAAAGCGTGTAAACCTGCCCTGGTCTACCCTACAACACACTAGAACATGCCGCTATCTCTCTCTGTCGTAAATAAGCTGAATATGGAATCACGTCAATCGTCAAAGCACTGCACGTACCGTTAGTGACATTCGTAGTTTTGAACATCATAACCTATTGTTGATTTAAAATTGGGCGTGAAAGATATTTCTGATTGGAGCTATTCACCCTCAACACAAATTCGGTACCACTCCTGAGTCTTGCGACGGAGTTCGGCAGTCTCTAAGGTCATCCTCTCATAACCAAAAGCCTCCACATTTTTCTCAATCTTTTTCAAAAACCTTTCGTAAAGCAAGGAATTGGCGTAGTTGAGGGACCGAAGCCTGTCCATCTCTGTCTCGCTCAAGTCACTTTTGAACTTCGGACTGCGAGCGTTCAACTTGAACGCGACCACGTCGTCCAAATCCCAGCACATGAGATGCCTCAGCAGCACTAAGGACTCGTCCATCCACTCCGCTACCAACACCAGGTGGAACCAGGACTCGATCCTGTCCAAGTACTGGACGATCTTCTCAGTGTAGTTGAACATGGAAAGGGAACCTTCGAGATCGAAGAACATCTGGTTGGCGCCTTACTTCCCACGCAATCTCTTGCTCAATAACCTATTGTTGAACTGTGGTAGGAACTTGGTGAAGTTGTGGATGTCGGACTTGAAGATCTTATCGAAGCTGTTGTAGTGGAATAAGGACTCGAATACCTTGATGGGTTATCGGACTATGGTGACGTACACGCTGTCACGTGGCATGACAGCCATTTGTTCTGAGCAGCCAAATCTCGTGTGGTAGGCGAGTATGTTGAAGGAGAAAGTGCGAGGAGAGCCTCCCACGGTTCGACGGAAAGGAGCCGGGTGACCTATGTAGTTGCCACTCCTGGGCAGCAAAAAAATAAGTTTGTGTTTGTCACCGTCGCGCATTAGAATGCTCTGTATTCTGAAACTGGCGCATTTGTGCATCTTCAGAAAGAATATGTTGGTCTTCGGGTAGCATATCCCATTCGAATGTTATTCTGAAAGAGAGAAATCGTCAATAATACTTTATCAATTGTGTGCAAATCTATATGTGTACTAGCAATATGACCAGACGTTACTCGTGGTCAATTTGTTAAGTGGTGAACGACTTTTTAGTTCGTATAACCGGTCGAATATCGCTCGTTATGCACTTTCTCAAAATCTAGATTTATTCAATTATTTTGAGTGGTTTTCGAGATACCTAAACCGATCACTTTTATTTTTTTATATTTACGTCTTTACATGCAATCGCCAATCATATAAAATGATGTTTTGTGTTTTTTTCTCCTTTTCTACTAAAAAGCCTTTACTAATACTAACCTTGTAATATGATCCGATGAAAATAATGCATTTAACAAAAATAAAAACACTTGGCAATGTTGCTTTGATGCCAATTGGCGTAGAAATCTTATATTATTTTAAGAGATGCATATTTTTGTTGTATAAAAAATAATCCTTTATTGACAAAAAACTCTTGTATTAAAATTCACATTCTTTAATACTGACGATGTAATAACATGCCAAAAATAAAATTTTGCATTCATTTGGAAATAAATAATTGTATCTGGCAAACAATTTTGTACAACAATCGACGATAGGAGTCTTGGTACACTATTTCCGAGGAAAAATATTTTATTTTATAAATGTTCACCCTGCAGTTTCGGAGAATTGTAAAATATAAAAATGAATGTTTCAATATTTACTGACAATATTTCTATTAAAAATGAATTTCCAAAAATTCATTTTTGAATTTGGCTTAAATTGTTTATACGACGCCGTTTGACAATGTTTTCATTCGACTTATAAAAACAAATTAAATAAATAAAATGGTTGAGCATTGGTCTCTCCCCAAAATGTAGCCCAATTACGTAAATATTGAATTTACGAATTAGAAACATGGATGACGTTTTGACGAGAGGTTTGTGCAGATCACATAAGTATATAATCGACTGCTCGAAGGTTTGCCTTTAATCACCGTATTCCATTGCCCCCAGGGAATACCATCTTCGATCCTGAGTTGTCAGAAGCCAAAGGCCGGAGACCGCAATTTCCCGGGGCCGTAAATCGTCGTTATGGACTGTGACATTAGCGCACGGTACATGCGTGCGATTAAAATGGTTGGTGACCGGAGACCACGTGAAATTCAAATTTGGAGAGTGCAGTACCAACTCATACATTGTCCTTGTTATCTTAAGTCAGTGATAACTTATGCACTAAAGTTATTTTCGAATTTAATCATAGTAGAATTAATCGAAGAGAAAAACTAAATAAAGGTAAAATAATTAAAGTTTAAAAATTTGAAGTTCTATGTGCCATATGTAACAGCCCTCTTGTTCGATTTAATCAAATTAAACAGTTTATTTCCACAACCCTTATTTTAATTCATTTTTAATTTATTTATTAAAAGGAGTGTGAAAATTCATAACTAAAAATATTTCGAATTAATATTCTGTTAAATTATTCTTGTTAGCTAACGCTAAACCTAACGTGATGCTATCGTGTCCAAACAATCATCATCGTGTTTGCTTTTGACGACCGAAAAAAAAATATGGCCAAACGGTGTCATATAAACAATCTGTTCCTTGAATTCAATATAATGTTTTTGACGTAAAACTTTAAAATCAGCTACGTGTATAAAATAGAAACCCTAAACTAAACTTTTAATGTTATCCATTCCTACACTATGTTCCATTCCGCGACAGCCTGTTTCATTACGTGACAAACAGCACTATTGGCATAAATGTAATCACGGTGGGTGAGAAATTAGCCACCGATGCGCTTAAGATATATTGAAACAAAATAAAACAAAACAAGGCGTGAAAAATTGCATTAGACGAAACATTTGGTTTACCTTCGTACTTAGGCTGGTGAGGTTTTTGTTAACGACCGATTCCTATGATTCGCTCTATTCCCACTATCTAACGATCAAAGTCTGATAAATAGCGTTTTTTACCCATATGTGTTCGAAAAATAAACGCTTCTACTAACATTGTAAGTAAGCACCGTTTTTTAAAAAATACATCTCTTGAACTCTGGTAGAAAAGTGGTTTTAATATTTTGTCCAATCATTGCATTTGGAACTTGACCTACGAAATGTGAGGATAGAGGAGAAATCCCACTATTCCAAGAGTCGCTAGTGGAAAAAGTAGCAATATTCTGGATAATGGCCGACATGCTTTGGCGATCGATTTCAAGTAGTTCGGATGCATAATCTGAGGTTCGTCAATTACATCAGGTTCAGCTAAAAAAAGGAAACAGTTAATGATATATTTTTCACAGTTAAATAAAAGTTATTTTTTAACAAAAGAATTACCAAAATGGTATAAGAATACTTCATCTGTAACCTAGCACATTAAGAAATATATTGGAACAAGTCATTCCCATTTTGTTGTTTTTTTGTCCCCCGCAAATAAAATTTCGTTAAAATTAGAACTTTTATTACTTTGGTTTCCCATGATGGGTGACAAATTAAGAATATTATTTCGCTTATTAATATTGTATTTTTTTTATCTATATTGTAACTTATTTCCTTCCCGAGCGTAGAAAGGGTATTTCAGCTAGTCTCTATATATAAATAACGATAAATCCCTAGCCACTCATTCACTCATCACTAATTCTCCAACTTTCTGTATACTCAGGAAGACGAAACTTGGCAAAGTTCTTCTTTATACCTTAAATAGGAGAAGTAAGCTATTTTTATTCAGATCGAACATTTTTAAGAGGGGGGTAAAACCCCCCTTATTGTTATTTACCATGTTATTTTCGTTTACTCCCGATTATCCCAGAATCGTAAAATTTTGCGTAATGATACAGTTTAACATGCAAATAAAGGAAAAAATTTGAAAATTTAGAATTTTGAACGTAAAATCTTTAAAAATCGGTTTCGATTTTTTTTGTACGGACCGTTGGTTTTGGACACTTAGGATTGTTTTAGAATTGTGAAACTGATACGATTTACCGAACAAAATATTAAATAAATTTAAAAATCTAGAATTTAGCATGTAGACCGTCACAGCACTATATATATATATATATATATATATATATTTACGGGAACCTTTTAAAATGATAGCACAGTGTACCATCCCAAGAACTCTAATCTCTCTTACCATCATCAAGAACTATCTCAATCTAGTGACACTGGGTGGAGCCACCAGCTTGGTGCTTTGAGAACTTAAGCGTTTTCCTACCTCTGAGAAAACCGACAGAGACCTTTTGGACATTCATCGGGAAGGATGTTATTTCTTTACTTAGAAGAGGCCAGTCTGCTAAGCGTCTCCTCTGTTTTCTTGTTTTTTGTATTAATTGTAAATAATCCGTAACTTAAATATTAATTTCTTTAAACTCTAGAATTTTAACTTTAATTAAATAATTTCAAAATTTAAGTTTTGAGTCTCTCATTTCTGGGACAGAAGTTTTGTTTTAGTATGCATGTAGAGTGAATTGCATTCAACACAGGAGCTCCAGTCCTTATCGACAGGTTTGCAAAGAGGATGCTACAACGGATTAAGAAGACAAAATATTTTTTCCCGTGTTCATTTTTATATTCTCGCTAATGTATGAAGTTTAACGACTTTTGTTGATATTGATCTTTAATACAAGTTATTTATGGATAATTAACTTTTCGAATGTTAATCTACGGGAGTATTGTTCATTTGCCGCATTGTTTTATCGCCAACTTCTCTGTATTATAAAGTTTGGAGCCAGGTCGACAAAGGAAGATACCTGCTCGGGAATCCAACTGCAGCCCTTCTGGAGAAGATGAAGGAAAATCCAGTTCCTTATCAAATTAATGCTATTCAGGCTAGAGCTCAGAAACGTGTGGCAGAACAAGAAAGGGGATCTACCAAAGATGTCGTGGAGGAAATGGACAGTCCTGTGCCCGTGGGTGAAGAAGATCACGAAATTGTAATTGAAGAAGATGATTTGTTCTCCTTCCCATCGGAAGAGCCTGAGTACAAGGGATTGACTCTTTTGAAAGTGGATTCTGAAACTTTTGCGTCTCAGCAGAAAGATTGCCCAGTTCTGAAGCCAATCATGGAAAAACTGCAAGGAAAATCTCCTGAAGAACCGGCAGGAGAATTTGAAATTCTTTCCAATGGCATACTTATTAAAAAGAAAGTGGATAAGCTAGGAGTGGAGAGGCCTTTATTGGTCATACCGGAAAAGTATCGAGACGAATTGAAGTCTTTGTGCCACGAGGGAACTTCAGGTCATTTGGGAGTGACCAAAACTAAAGATGTGTTCTCCAGATATTTCTTTTGGCCTCATTGCTATAAAGAGATTGAAGAATATGTCAGAAGTTGTGAAGTGTCAACGGGTTGGGAAACCTAATGACAAGAAGAAGGCTCTCATGAAGATAGTTCCTGTGATACAAGAAGTTTTCTTAAAAATCAACGTCGATGCTTGTGGACCTCTACCAGTTACTCCAAGGGGTAAACGATATCTCATTACTGCCATGTGTCTAGCATCAAAGTATCCAGACGCAGTTCCGGTTGAAGATATCACATCTGTTTCTGTTGTTGAAGCCTTAATGCAGATATTTAGTAGGATGGGATTTCCTAAAATACTGCAGATGGACCAAGGAAGCTCGTTCACTAGTGAACTCACCACAACTTTTCTGGAAAAGTTTAGTATATCTGTTGTTCATAGCTCCGTTTATCATCCTCAAAGTAACCCGGTAGAAAGATTTCATCGAACGGTCAAAAGTATTTTAAAAGTACTATGCTTGGAGGCTGGAACTGATTGGGAAAAAGCGATATGTCCCGCTTTATTTGCCTTACGAACTGTTACACACGAAATTACGGGATTTACACCAGCAGAGCTAGTTCACGGAAAAAATTTAAGAACTCCTTTGACGTTTCTGTATGAGAAATGGATGAATAAAGAAGAAGAAGACGAACCTGTGACGGATTATGTTTTCGCTTTGATAAACAGAATGAAACAGTGCCAAGAACTTGCAACCACGGAGATGGAAAAATCACAACAGAAAAATAAAACGTGGTATGACAAGAGAACGATCAAAAGAGAATTTCGTGAGGGTGACCAAGTACTTATATATTCGACATTCAAAGCGAACAAAATGAGTCCCTATTGGACCGTCCAGAAACAATTCTCCGAAAGCTTTCCGAAACAAATTATGTGGTCGAACTCTCTAGCGAAAAAGCAACTTTCAAGGTTTACCATGTGAATATGCTCAAGCCTTATTACAGAAGATCTGAACAGGTGAATTTTCTGCTCTGTGAGACAGCAGACAAATTGAATGAAACTGAGATGGAAATTCCTTACGTGAACGCTGATCCGAACATCCTGGATCTGGATGAGATGTTTCAGGACCATTACAAGGAAACCAAATTAACCTAAGAGCAAATCATTCTATTGAAGAAATTAGTTTGTAAATATGATAAATATTTTTCCAATGTGCCTGGAAAAACTGATCTTGTGACTCATGATATCGATCTCAACAACGATACGCCACTTCTATCAAAACCATACAGAAATTCTCCTAGACATAATGCTATTCTGAAAATCGAAATCCAGAAGATGTTGGCTATGAAGATCATTGAAGTCGGATTTTCTGATTTCACATCTCCGATGATTTTGGTTGAGTCTCCAGGGAAAGATCCAAGACCGTGCGTGGATTACCGAAATCTCAATAAGGTCACCAAGACTAAGTTTTTTCCATTACCAAACATAGAAGGCGTATGTCCAAAAATAATCACCAGTTGTCTTTCAGAAATCGGACTCCAAACATGCCCTTTATTATAACCACCATATTATTAAGACTAAGTAAATATTATCATCAGCAGGAAAATAAAAGTTTGTTTAATTTTTTGCTTAACCAATCACGTCTCTGTTATTTGCCATACCACTGAACTCAAATATATGGATACTGTTTCTATTAAAGTATTTTTTAAAGATTGTAATAGGTTTGGAATAGGCATAATAAATAATTTTTCGAATACAATTCTGGAAAAGTTACACTGTAAAAAAAGGTGCTTAAAAATGAGTACCTGAACGCATTCGTTTTTCTTTGAGTACAATTGCATCGTAAATGAGCGATGACGTACTCAAATTTAAACAATCGTACTTTTGCAAAAATAAGCAGTGTGATTTAATATTGTTAATATCAGCTTCTGTTCAAGCCATCTTAACAAACCGACCTGACAAACTTAAAAATAGTTTTTCAGAAGATGATTTTCTACATTTGATGTTGATTGTTTAAATGGAAACTGAGTTATTACAATTCAATTATCTTACTTCCCATTCTTTTGGCATACATTTTTAAGATTACTTCTGTTTATAACTTCTTCACGTCGCCCTAATAGCTTAACGGATAAGACTCTGGACAGTGGTGCCTGCAAATGTGGGTTTGATTCCTGGTAAGTCTTGGTTGTAATTATCGATACTTATTCAAATTGATTTATGAAGGCAGCCTATGTAGGCTAGCATCTGCTCTTATTCATTTTTACCCATTGTACTCATTTTTAAGTACATGTCTTTTTCAAATTGAAACTTATGTAATCGGAGCCATGATAAGCATCGAATGTATTAAAAAATGAGTACATTTTACTTATTTTTGAATACCTATTTTTAACAGTGTAATTTAATACAACATGTATAAACGATATTTTTTAGGAAAACAACGTATTTATAAATAGTTAATTATAAGCGTGAAATTGGCTTTCACTTTTTTGAAAGTGCAGAGAATGTTTGATTATAATGTAGGGTAACAGGATTACACCAACTTCTGGGATTCGACGCCATTTCGCACGCTCGGTTTGTGAAAGACAACGGAACGTTCCATGCTTTCGCCATTTCCTTCCGTTGAAATAGCGGATATGATTTTACTTTCCGTAATTAACTCAGTCTCACAAAAAGAGACAGCTTTCGAAGTAGACCGCATTTTTTTGTCAGACCCAACAAAGTACATGTTATAAAGCTGTTTCTCAAGACGTTTATAGCAAGAGTAAGGTAGTAAAAGAACTTTTCTATTTAGAATGATCTTTTTTCTATTTAGAATAACTTTTGTATGCCATGAAATGTCAAACATAATAAAATAACGATTTAAATCATTTCCCCCTTTTCATTACTTTTTTATAATTTTCTTGCGCAAGGATGAATTTAAGACATTCAAGGTCTTAGGCAGTTTTTGAAGTGTGTTCATAAAAAAGGATAATTTATTTTTAAAGAATCTATATTTTAAAAATGCCTTCCATAAACAATAATCCTGTATAAAAGCTAATGTTTGTCTGCATCAAAAGTCGAGAATTACAGTACGGAATTTCATTTTTTATCAATAGTTTTGATTACTGAGAATGATTTTAAGCTGCATGTTATCGCTCTAAAAACCAAGGGGTGTTGAGGGGTAATCAATAAAATATCTATTCACGTTAACAAGAAGTTCAAATGCTTAAAAAGTAAATATATTTTTGTTATAATTAAAATCAATATTTAATTTCTATTTATGTTTTAAAAGATTTGCTTATATGGTTTTAACAATGTAATGTCCGCTAAAGATATTCCAAGAATTTTTTCGTTATTTAAATAAATTTGTTTTTTTTAGATTAAAACAAAAATAAAATCTGAAAAATTACTACTAAAATTTAATTTTTCGACTTTATGTTGTTATATATATGCAAGTTTATTATGCAAGCTTATTTAAATATACCACCAACTTAAACTTTTTTCGTACTTCCTTATGCATTGAAGAAATTTGTATTTATATTTCAATAAAGTAATTTAAAAATAAATCTGTACGTATCCCATTCAATATTCAATGCTATTTAATTGCTTTAAATAGCGTTGAATTACCATCGGATGAAAATTTGATAGGATTTGAAAATTTATAGGAAGAAAAAATTCAACTGGACGTCCCAATTCTCATTTAATATGTTCATTCACTCAGATCTTCAATTGTAAGTTGTACTATTACAGAGGCGCCTGAATTTATTTTTAAGGGAGATGGCATGAAAATTAACCTCAGACGTTTTCACTATTTTACCTTTGAACTATTTTTGAGGAATCTTCTCGCTACTAGTTATATGAATGAAAGCAGGTATGGCAGTTTTTATTTCATACCGTGCCACAAGTATAAAGCTTTTCCATCGAACGATTTGATAAAGAATGACACAAGGCGTTACCCAATTAACAATTCCATTGTGCTTGTGTCGTTGTATACAACCAAAACAAAAGTGTCATTAATTTCCCAATACTTTTGATCCAGCAATGGGCGTGTGGCTTGTTATAAACGAAATATGAGAAAACAATGCCTTGTTTTTATAAATATCCCGATACCAGACACTGTCTTCTGTTTTAGAAATAGCTTTGTGAAAACAAGAACTGTAAACTGCAAACATACTATCCAAATAAATGAACTATATAATAGCACGAAAATATAATTTGGTTAATTAGTTGCACAGAAAAGCTGTTTATCGTAGTGTGAAATTACATTATAAAACATCCATATCTAGAAAATTTCGAAGTTAACATTCATAACCGTTTCCGAAACATGTATGACACCAACGAACGCGATAGCAGATGTGCATTCCTAAACATTTAATGGAATATTTTCTCCGGTTGGCACTTTATTGCTTTAAAAAAAAATATTTTGCCAGCTGTTTTATCGCCGGGATACCATGCTCAGATCAGTTCAGAATAGATCACCAAATTTCATTGAAATGCATGTTAATCCGCGCTTTCATTCCATTTTATGGTCAGAACGTTTCCGATCGTTTTTCAGAAAAAAAGATGTATTGCTCTAAAAATACCACAAAAGGGGTGGCGTGCCATGGTGTCTGATTTTGTAGAATAACTCGTAACTCATTTTCTAGCTTTTAGTGTGACCTTTTTAACACTCACCTTTACCTAGTTTGGCATCCCGTCATCTTTTATTCAGTAGTAGTATCCGCAATGCTTTTGATATACATGACAATTTCGCATTTGTCGCTTTTGTTCATACTTGTCTTTGAAAATAATATACTTTAACAAAATATTTGATTGTCTAGTGGTCTATGAATTAAAAGAAACGGACTGGGTGGAACTGATAGGAAATATTTAATCATAAAATATTTGATATTTGAGCTATTACAAAATTATTTTTTAATTAGTTTTTAGGGCATATCAGTCAGAAATCCATTTTTAAATATCTATTCTTTTACTTAAGTGAAATGGACCGACAACCGATATACCTGAGAACTATTGGACATTAAGAAAGGTTCATTTATTAAGTCTACAATTTTTAATTTTTTTTTGTACAATCCCCTTCTACTCTCATGTCACGCACTGTCACACTTGACCCCCCCCCCCCTTTCCTCATCCCCTCTCCACCATGTCCCGTCACAATTTAAAACTTCAATTTTAATTATTTTATCAAACATCCATGTAAAGACTTGACCGGATGTACATCTCATCTCGACGAAAGCTGCTGTCTGTAAGATAGACTCGAGACTCGAACTGTGTCAGATTGAAAAATAAACCATGACTCGTGCTTTGAAAAGTGGCAGTCTGCGTGCTGTGTTTTTGGAACTTTTAAAATTTGTCGGAACGACTTCCGTAGAAGATTGTGTTTGATATGTTGTGCTGAAATCCTTGTTGATTACTGACTGTGTTTGTGTAATATTTTCATCAAATCGTCTTCACTAAAAATATTAAAAAAACACTCGACTATATTTTCATATCACTACTACATCACAACCCATTAGAAAGATAGAGATTTCTATAAAAAATACCTATTTCAAAATTGCAAAAAAACATGTGCATTTTTTTCACATTAAATTTTGCTACGTTACGCAACCACTGAGATCCCTCCCCCATGGTAGACCCCTTTCAAGGATGCATAACGTAATAAATGAATGCCCCTTTATAAAATTATCAAAAATAGCTAGATGAATAGCAACATATTATCTTTACTAACTTACAATGTATAATTACTATACGAATAAATTTCGTTGTGAGCCTCTTCCGTTGTTCGTGTTAGTAATTCGCTGGTTGTTTTTAGTAATGCATTTAAAAGAATATTATAAACGATTTTTAAAAAAATGTCTTAATTTGTTTAAAACAATAAAAAAAAAATTGTGCGTGATTAGTGTTTGTGGTGCAAACACAAAAGTTATTAACAAATGGAATCGCGAATCACGGATTCAGATGAACAAATGTATGAATCCCTATTTTTCCAATCAACCCTGAAGAAAATCGAAGTCGTGTAGTTAAAAATCGAAAACGGATTATGTATTTATTCTCCTCGTTGTACCAGCTGTTCCCAAGGGTTTCAAGCTGAGTTTATATTCTTGGTCATCGCTACAGTTTATCGCTAGGGGAGAAGTAAGTGAAGTCAAATATGTGTTTTTACCAACTCTTGATAGTCAAATTACCAACGTTTTTTAGAGTCTAAGAATTTACCGCTGTCCTGCCGAAAATTGGAATAATTTATGTAAAAAACAATTGCGATGGACACATAAATTAATTAGTAATTAAACTAAAAGGAATTAATAATTTATTCATCAGAATCAGTAAGAACATTGGATGCAGTTTATTACACACAAGAAAAGCCAGCACATTGAACATTGTCTAAGTGGTTATGGAGATCCTAATTCTGGTAAATAAAATATTATTTTCTTAGAGTTTAATCACTAAATTAATTTGTATTTTTATCACAATTTTTTTTACATATAAATAATAGTTTTTGGCCCGAACAGTGCCAAATCCCCTTATCGATGATTTTTGTAACTAAAATAGTTTTTAATACGGAAATATTTTCACCATGACCTCAATACCCTTAACATGAAATTTGGCGTAGTTTCACTCATTAGGTTTAGTTACAGATGACTCTAAACAGTGAAACTTATTTAATGACCACCCATTATTTTAAAATGTAACCAAATTTATAAAGTATTGATGTCAAATATCATCTGTCAATATTTTGGATATAACCTGTTTTGCATCTGGGATACTTACATATAGGAATAATTTTATTCTTCAATTATAGGGAGAATTAGGTAGAGACTTTCCTGAATCCAATTCATAAAAATACATCGCTTTTAATAATAATAATAATAATAATAAAAAAATGCATTTTTGTTTACTTATCAAAATGACGGATTTCGTAGAAATAGATGTACAGACAATTCTGGTAGTTTTAGTGTTAAATACTCATTTTTTCTACGTATTTGAACAAGGAAAAGCTTCATTCTTAGCGTGAGCCTGCTATTAACACATAAGTGACCTTGTCAACGAATTAGAAGCTAAGCTGTCCGGAAATTGCATAATGATGATTCAACAATGATGTAGAATTAAATATCCCAATTCTTTATTACGGCTTTATTCGAGATTTTAATATGAGGAATGAAGGATATTATTATCAAAATATATAAGCTGGGCATGCAAAATTAAGTTTTCAATAAGACAAAAGTTTATTTATTTGGACTTAGAATGGAATTTTCAGCTCGACTTTCACAATCGACCTTCACACAGACACCAAGTTGGTATGAATCCCTTCTTAAAGATTATACTTGTAATGATTGTTTTTCTAAATACACCATACTGCTCAAATTCGAAATTTAATACGCAAAATAAAAGCAGTGCTTACATTACCTTATGATTATTTACTGGATAACAAAAAATAAAAAAAAAATCTGTAAAACCTCCTTTTTTGCATGTGTTCTGTCTTTGCAAAAAAAAATGAAGAACAGGTGTTTTCCATAATTGTGCACGTAAAACGTAGGATTCACTTAGTAACGTAGGAAATAACTTGAAATAATTACACAGTACGCATCAGTCACCTTTAATTACTATTGCTTTATATGTCGAACTGATCACTGGAGGTGATATCGCACCCTTAAAATGTCCAAGGTTCACATTATTTTATCTGTTGGATCAATGGTTCTCAACCTTTTTTCTCTCTCACGTACCCCTTGATATTACTTCTCGAGTACCCCCTTTCTCTCATAGCCGTTCTTACCTATCCCTATATGCAAAAAGAGTTTGTTTTTGTTAAGCACTAATATTCTTAGGTTAGCTGGAAATTTACTCAAATTTATGAATTATATGCTTTTATTTTAGATTTTACTTATTACATTTATTTATCTTTAACTTTAGGTTTTGATATTACTATTTTTTTTTCGAGTACCCCCAACTGGACCGGCATGTAGCCCCAGGGGTACGCGTACCACAGGTACCGCTGTGTTAGATAATGCTAAAAAATGCTTAAATTTTAGTAATTAAGTAAATATGTGATTGTTTATAAATAATTTTCAAATATGATTCTTTTTAAAGTTCAAGTTTTTTAAAGCATGTGTTGGGTAACTTATTTTTTAAGGGTAATAATCGACTTTCAAAACCTTATTGTTCTAGTTACTAATAATTTTTCTTAGATCCTTAAGAATTATTTTGGGATTTAATTTCAGCTGTCCTCTTATTTCTGTCTAGTTTAATTTTTTTTATTATTTTCTTATAATACAAAACCAAAGATTTTATTGGTTTTTTATGTTAATAAAATGGCAGTACTGTTTATAAAAATAGCTTTAATGGTTATAAATATATTGTAGGAAAAGTGCCTTATTTCTTTCGAGGTTTAATTTAGTATTTTAAATTTGTGTTGATTTTTAAATTTCAATTCTAAGCAATTAATACTGAGTGAAATGTTAGGTAAGAATGTATAAAGTACCTAATTTTCATGAAACCATGAACATGTAAATAAATCAAAAATACTGTTAATAACTGAAAGAAGCATTTTTTTAAAGAACACAATATTTTCTATTCCATTCTATCCAGAATATATTATCTGAAAAATACGAAACGCACAAACGTCTCTAATCTAAACTTGTCTAACTGTTGATTTGTATACATGTCAAGTCAGTCATACAAACAACTCATGTTTGTTTGTTTAGAACAGTAGCTGCCAACCCGTGGTTCGCGGACAACTGGTGGTCCGTGAGAGTGGCTTAAGTGGTCCATGGAGTTCTTTTTTAATCATCAAAATATTTTTCAAAGGCATTGTTGACTATTTCAAAGGCAAGATATTTTCAAAGGCAGATATTTTTTCAAAGGCATCGTTGAATATTTATTCTTTTTTTATAAAAAAAAATTGAAATAGGGAATCAACATTTATTTGCTCACCATAAAAAATATTAAATAATAAAGCGTTTGTCGGGAGAGGTAATTTTATGCCAAGTTTGTCAGTCTGCTGATATATTTTATGAGTTTAACTTGTTTTTGGAAAAATAAATACTATGTTAAATACTTCCATTAGCAACTTTGAAAAGATGATTTTCTTTTCTTCCTTCTTTATGCATTAAGTAATTAAAATAATTTAAATTAAAAACAATTGAATTTTCTTAACTTATGACAAGTGTGATGAGATCTAGAGATCAACGAAGATCTAGAGCTAACCGAAGATCTGGAGAACTGAAAATCTAGATCTAACTAAAGATCTGGAGAACTGAAAATCTAGATCTAACCAAAGATCTGGAGAACTGAAAATCTAGAGCTAATTACCGAAGATCTAGAGCTAACCGAAAATCTAGAGCTAATTACCGAAGATCTAGAGCTAACCGAAAATCTAGAGCTAACTGAAGATCCGAAGATCTAGAGAACAGAATATCTAGAGAACAGAAGATCTAGAGCTAACTGAAGATCTAGAACTAACCGAAGATCTAGAGCTAACCGAACACCTAGAAAACCGAATATTTAGAGAACCGAAGAGCTAGAGCTAACCGAAGATCTGGAGAATCGAAGATCTAGAGCTATCCGAAGATCTAGAGCTATCCGAAGATCTGGAGAATCGAAGATCTAGAGCTAACCGAAGTTGTAGAGATAACCGAAGATCTACAGCTAACCGAAGATCTAGAAAACCGAAGATCTAGAGCTAACTGAAGATACGAAGATCTAGAGCTATCCGAAGATCTAGAGAACCGAAGATCTAGAGCTATGCGAAGATCTGGAGAATCGAAGATCTAGAGCCAACCAAAGATCTACAGCTAACCGAAGATCTAGAGCTAACCGAAGATCTAGAGCTAACCGAAGACCTAGAAAACCGAAGATCTAGAGCTAACTGAAGATACGAAGATCTAGAGCTATCCGAAGATCTAGAGAACCGAAGATCTAGAGCCAACCAAAGATCTACAGCTAACCGAAGATCTAGAGCTAACCGAAGATCTAGAGCTAACCGAAGACCTAGAAAACCGAAGATCTAGAGCTAACTGAAGATACGAAGATCTAGAGCTATCCGAAGATCTAGAGAACCGAAGATCTAGAGCTATGCGAAGATCTGGAGAATCGAAGATCTAGAGCTAACCGAAGATCTAGAGAACCGAAGATCTAGAGAACCGAAGATCTAGAGCCAACCAAAGATCTACAGCTAACCGAAGATCTAGAGCTAACCGAAGACCTAGAAAACCGAAGATCTAGAGCTAACTGAAGATACGAAGATCTAGAGCTATCCGAAGATCTAGAGAACCGAAGATCTAGAGCTATGCGAAGATCTGGAGAATCGAAGATCTAGAGCTAACCGAAGATCTAGAGAACCGAAGATCTAGAGCCAACTAAAGATCTACAGCTAACCGAAGATCTAGATAACCGAAGATCTAGAGCTAACCGAAGACCTAGAAAACTGAAGATCTAGAGAACCGAAGATCTAGAGCTAACCGAAGATCTACAGCTAACCGAAGATCTAGAAAACCGAAGATCTAGAGAACCGATAATCTTGAGCTCAGCCGCGCGTGCAAAGTATTTACGAACAAAACCTGACGGTACAGTGGGAACTGTGGCTACCCAATATTTTCCTCGTTCTGCTAAGTAAATGTACGAAAATACCTTCGTTCCTTCATAGCATCGATAAATTCCTTTTCACCAGGTTCCTAGTTCCAACATGTGGGAAAACAGTGTATGTTTTTGTTAAGAAAAGCCCACCCACAGAACAAAATACTGGACTTTACACATTTGACTTTGCCTTGGACTGCAATAAAGAAAGGTTATATTTAGAGTTTCTTACGTCAATTCGTCTGAAAATAAATAGGACAGGATGGCTTCCTGAAACACATCCGTCGAAGTTCATCGACACAAAACTGATAAGAATGGAAGTGGAATATATTTACTTAAATCATGGTCCTCAAAGTTATTACTCTTCTGATTCCCTGTCGTTTTACATAACGTACAATATACAGTACTGTTGAATTAAAGTGTGCATTTAATGGGATGGGGACCGAAAATCTCGTAAACATCGCTATTTTTTCTTTTATAAATTATTCAGAGATTTCTGTATAAAATTAGTAACAACAAAAGTTCTGCTCTATCGTTACTACATTTTCAATGTTTGGGTGTTAGATAGATGACGTATGTGCTTTGATAGAATTTTATCTTTCTACTGTATACCCCTTTTTACCGTGTTGAGTGTTTCAAAAAGTTTGATTTTACATTGATATTGGTTAAAAAGTACTTGTTATTAAAATGGGATGATATTTTCTACAGGTACTTTTCAAATATATTTATTTACAAGACTTCAGAAATTGTGTACATGCATTTCAATTTCATTGTTGTTATCTTGTGTTCTAATGCACTTTTGTAGTATTTTTTTTTTTAATTCTCAATTTGGTGTAATCAAATTTCCTGAATACAATCTTTAAAATAAATTTTTAAGCGTGTAATGTATTGCAGTTTAAAATATAACATATATCAATAAAATAATTAAGAACAATCATTCAAAAATCTTAGAGTCCCGAACTTTTTGAATACATTATAGGCTTCATGCGTTTCCCATTTAAAATTCTGAATGTTTAACTATTAATAATTCTTCCCTTTCTGCAATAAATAATTTTATTTAGGTTTTATTTAAATATTGATTTACACAATATGAGTGTACATACTGTAATATTTTCTGCATTAGTAATAATTAGTAATACATATGGCTACCAGAAATCCCCTAAACCAACCCTGCTCCCCCCCCCCCCCCTAATCATTAATACGCTTGACAAGGCGAGTGGCCTTCTCCAATTCACCGGGATAGTTCTTAGGGAGGGTGAGTATCAGAAGAAGGGGGAAGGGTGCTGGGACAGTCAATCACACCAGCAATAAATAGGGATATTTTTAACTGGCAATGGGGATTTTCAGAAGAAATACTGGATTTTAGGTTGTCTGTTAACGGGGCTCATTTGTATGAATAATGAGAAATCCCAGGATTTGAGCTTTCAAAGGACTGCCCCGGCGAAACCAGGACCTCTGGTAACGCTTGTAATACATCATTAGTAAATTTTATGTGTTTTAACTGCGTTATTTTTCCACGTTTGATAAAAAAAAATCTGTCTAATCCATAAATTCCAATTTAAATTGAAATCCTTTTTAAGCACTAATTTTAAGAAAAAATACCATCAACTTATATCAATAACAAAAGGTATTCGCAATTACATTTGTCTTTCCCGAGTACTTATTACAGCAGCATGAAGTTAAATTATTGTTATTCTTATAATTAAGACTAAAGTTGTTTTTTTAACCGACTGCCCAGCGCGCCCACCAAAACTCCAAAATAAAACCGCCAGAAACTAAATTAAAACCGCCAACGTGCGCCAAGTCTAGAGGTTATTAATTCGTCTGTTATGTATTTTTTTTTATGTATGTTTGCGCGGGATTTCGGTTCTACTTCAGATATTTGCAAAAAAAAAAAAATGTTGGATAGAGGATGTTTCACTTGGGGGCAATTTTAAAATATATCCGGTTATCCGGCATTTAACTATCCGGAATTCTCAATTAACCGGACCGTTTGAAAAAAAATATTGTCTGATTTCGAAAAAAATTTCGAAATTTTTTCGGAAAAAAATTCACTTAGGCAATTAGTAAAAATCGGTTATCCGGCTGCTATATATCCGGAAATGTCGATTAACTGGAGGTTTTTTTTAAACAACTAGGGGGCTCCGCCCCCTGCTCCGCTAACGCTTCGCCAAACCCCGGAGGATTGCTACGCAATCCTCTTTAGTTTGCTTCGCAAACAATACCAGCTTCATACACTGTAGACAATGACAATGTGTCCTAACAAGAATACTTTTTTTAGTTATATAAATTATTACTGGCAGTGCCGTCACACAAATTTATTTTTGGGATGTTGAGACAAGAAATTTCCCAACTTAACGATCCGAAATTCCGAAAGTGAACGATTCAAAATTCCCAACTTAAGGACGTCAGGTACCAACTCTAGTGTTGTCCTCGTTATCTGACCATTGTTAAAAATATGAGACATCGTTCCCGGGTCTATTCTTCAAGAAAGGCCTCGAACCAAAGCGTCCTTGATGTAGTAAGTAAATACGTACCAATAACCAATTAAGGACGCTTTGTTCGAACCAACGCCAGTAGTTCAATGTGCAGCTCTAGTGCGACGTTAATTAACCAGACCACACTTAACGATTCGAAATTCAAAACGCAACAGTGCTAAAAAATTCCCAGTTCCAACTTATAGACATTTGTCAGCTTTTTTATAGGTAATATTAAACAGTTATCTCGAAAGTATTGATTTATTGCACGCATGTTCCAATGCAGTGTTCTGTTTTGAGGTCTAATTTAAGTTTCATCTTAATACAAGCTGGACAATTTCTACTCTTCCATCGCTTTCATTTGCTAATAATATTAACTTTCCTGAGGCATAAATTTTCCCAACTCAGGGATTTTTAAAACTCGAAATTCCCAACTTTTAAGGTATAAAAGTTTACAGCCCCCCCCCCCCCCCCTGGATAACTGGAAAATCTCAACTGCTTCAACGCAATTGTTTCTACTCATTGAAAAGCGAAACATGTGTAAACAAACAGTAGCATAAACGCGCCAATCTTAAATAAGTCTAATTCGCCAACTTTTATTTATATAAAGTAAGATTATTGAGAATTGGCGTTAATAATAATTTCCCGTTAAAATATATAATAAGCTACAGGATTTAGATTTACATACATGTTGGCATTTTGCCAACGTTGGCATTTTGCTCCGAAATATCTTTTAATAATAATTATAGTACTTCACATAAATAGTTACATCTAATTTATTTTTTAAGATAGAATTTCAGTATTGATACCATTCAAGAAAGGAAGATTTTACGAATATAACTATATTTTTTTAACGGGAAAAAGTATATTTTTGAACTACTTAGAGCAGTTTTAATTTATCCCTTAAAATTTTACGCGTAAAATTGACGATTATTTCAGACATTTCGTCAATTATTTAAAAATTTATAGCTACAAAACTAAATCGAAATTTGACAAACGCTCTGGATCATTTGTAGCCAATAGTTTAATCTATACCTCTAATTTTTTATTTATTTTTTTGTTGAAAATTGGAAGACAAGTATACAAAAATGTATGAATTATTTTCAAAATGTTCTAAAATCATGAATTTAACATAAAATAACGTCTAATATACTGATCGTATTGAAAAACAAAAATATTCATCTTATTACCCAAACATTTCTTAATAAACTGGCATAATTTCATAATTTTAGGACATTTACTTTTTGAGATGCAAGCGGAACAATGAGACAAAAATTCGCAAATTAAAATTTTCTCGAAATATCCGACATTTTTCCTTTCTTCACTATTTTTTATACCTATCTTAATTGACCACATCTAATTTAATTGTAAAGATAGAACTATAATCTTTATAACATCAGAAAGATGAAGTTTTAACGAACATTAATATATTTTTTTTAATAAGAAAATATGTAATTTTAAATGACTTATAGCAATTTAGAAATCACGTTTCAAAAATGAGGGCGAAAAAACTTCAAAAAGTGGAGCGTGTTCAAAGGTTTAAAAAATTTATAAATCCAAAACTAATTCGAATTTTAAAAAATGCTTACTTGGATTTCCAGTTCAAACCTATTTGTACACTCCCTAAAAAAATTGGATCTCTCCTCTTAATAGTGTTTCAGAAACTCGACGGACAAAATTACTTGTAAGCGAAATTTTATCAACGACGACTTTAATATTAAATAACTTATAAACTAATAACAGTATTGAAACAAAAATATATTCTTCTTATTTATCAAAAATTTCTTAACAAATTCACTTAATTTCGTAATTTTAGGACTTTAACATTTTGAGATACGATCTGAATAACATTGAAAGAACTGAAAATTCCCCCTAGGGCTTACTTTTTTTTAAAATAGAGAGATTTATCCGATTTCATAATATTTTAATTGTTTAACAGAAGTTGTACAACAATCAAATTTCGTTTTACTGCCATGGATAGGGCTTCTTTTACGATATACATTGTTGAGACAAAATGTAAGCACAAAATGTCGCAATTTGAATTTCTTGTTGAATAACAGCAGGAGCGAAGCCCCCTGCTAAATTAAAAACTGAAAAGGGAAAAATCAAATAATCTTTCTAAAAAAAAAGGAAAACCGACTTTAAGGAAAATGCGCTAAAAAGTAAAATATAATTTGTAATTTTACGAACGACTTGGAAAAAATTGAATTATTTAATATCAATTTTGTACTTATTAGAACTTTTTGAAGTTGGTGTCAATTTACAAAAATCCCTTAAATTTTGGCGCCGATTTCAAAAAGTTTTAATATTTATAAAATTGATATTAAATAATTAATTTTTTTAAACTCGTTCGTAAAATTAAAAATTAAATTTAATTTTTAGCGTATTTTCCTTAAAATCGTTTTTTTTTAGAAAGATTATTTTAATTTTCTGTAATTATCTGTTGTGCTCGTTAGTGGGAATCCGAGATTTCAGCAAGGCTCAAACTCGGTCACAGGAAACTCGAACGGGAAGTCAGCGCCTTGACTACAACCAAAGAGTCCATATATTTTATCATGTTCTAATTTTGTAAATACTTATTTTTAATTTGCCTTAAGTTGTTTCAAGTACAACTGTACTTAAAAGAAAACAAATAAGTTTAGGTTTTTATATTTTTAAAATTCTTTTTAATTTTGACGTTTCTTGTTTTTTTTTAAAAATGCCAGTCATTCGCCCGAATCTTGAATATAAATTTTTATGTTACAGGGTTACAATAATTAATATACAGCTGGATAATAGGCAATGAAATATATATAGAAATATTTAATTTTTAACGTAGTATTTTATTAATACAGGAATTGCATTAAGGTAATTAAAAAATATGCTTTAACACACTATTAAAATTAAGTACTCAAAAATAAGTAAAATTTTCTCCTTTTTTAGTACATTCAATGCTTATCATGGCTTCGAATAAATAAGTTTCAATTTTAAAAAAGACATGTTCTCAAAAATGAATAAAAAAAGCAGTTGCTTGCATATATAGGTGGTCTTCACGAATAGCTTTCAATAAATATCGACAACGACAACCAAGACTTACTGTTAATCGAATCCAGATCCTCAGTACCGCAGTCCATTACTTTACCATTTAAACTACCAGGGCGATATTAAGAAGTTATAAAGAGATGGAATGTTAAAAAAAAGTGTTCCAAAAGAATGGGAAGTAAGACAAGTGAGTTGTAATAACTCAGTTTCTGTGTAAGCAATCGGATAATGTGGACAACCATCTTCTGAACTACTATTTTAAGTTTCATTAAGATCATCTGTACAGAAACAGATTACCAATATTAAATCACACTGCTCATTTTTGAGAAAGTACGATAACTTAAATTTGAGTACGTCATCGCTTATTTACGATGCCATTGTATTCAAAGAACAGAAGAACCGTATATTCAGGTGCTTATTTTTAAGTAAATTTTTTTTAAAGTGCATGCGTTGTAAAAATATTGAATAATAGACCGCTTTAAAACATGAATATTCATAGGCATCTTTATGAAATGGCTCATTTTGTTATTCGGTTGAGGCATGCACATATATAAAGTCTTGTATTTTGGACATTACTTATTGGCGCGGTTTCGTATGGCAGGTGACATTGAAGAGATATAGAAATGCGCCAAAATAAACAATCTAATTTAGAAAGCAACCGAATATACACGTCGCCGTCGGGATAAATATTTATTCAGACACGTCTTCTTATGTTTAATACAAAATCATATTAAGGAATGTGTGCGTAACCCAACCTGCGCATTAATTCGAGACTTTACCGTAACTACGTCTGAGAGCTTTATTGATATTCAAAAGCTGGAAATTCCATAGATAAAAATTGGCTCCACATTTCTAAGCGTTTTGAAATCTTCACCTATTTGCCCCTTGCCACATCACACAATTGTCACTCAAATGGTGTCAACTCAAATGAACTCGTAGTTTTCTGCAAGTACACACTTTACTGGCGGCCCGTGGTCGAAATGTTAGTGCAGCCGGAAACCCCCTATTTTCCACAACCATACATGAACGGAAATTCTTTAATATTTATTACTAAAATAAAAGTTTCCTTTCAATTTTTACGAAAGGACAACGTGCGAAAAAAAATAGAAAACATTTCATTGTTTTTTGAAAATTAAATCCATCCTCCTTTCTTTTATACTTGCGAATCGGTCAATTTTAATATTAATTTAAGTAAAGAAACAACAACACACATGTAAACTTATCAGGAAAACTATTTCGAGAGATTTTTGGAAATTCTGGGTTTCCCCCCAGCCCACCCCGTCGATTCGCCGCACGAGCCAATTAATTCATAGCAGTCCCAAGTGCTTATTTGAAAAAAATCCTTTTGGGCTACATTTGTTTCATCACAACCTCTATTTTAGCGTGCAAGGGAAGTCATGCTACGTAAGGTTGTCATGGCCACGATGCAGCCAATTTCGAACTTCCGCTTTTTGGCTGCAGTTTTGATTGAATGGAGTTTTTTCCCTCCTGAATTGTGTATTACGATAACAGGTTTGCTATTTATCGGAGATTTTTTTTACTTACAGTAGCAATTTCGTCTTCATTTCCAATTCTAATCTTCATTGAGAATACACTAATAAACACTAATATACACTAATACACTAAAATACACTAATAAAATTAGGTGCAGCCCGCCTGTACTTGCTGTAGTCCACGAGCCGCCACTGACACACTTAACAGTTAGTTAACACGAAACGTCGATTAGAATTGAATGAAGTTACAGCGCCTAAAAAGACCAGGGTATGCCGAAAATTTGACTAGTCTCTCTCCGTTCACGTGGCACAAAGCTCAAAGGCGTGGGAGTAGATGAATGGCCGATCTGGACAGATTCACCTCCCTCTACACGATGGTAGGTCATGTATCACCTTAATCTGATTCACCCTGGAGTTATGGGGCTTTAAAATATCAACATGTTTCTTGTTGCTCAAGTTTCTGCAGATGACCAATGTAGCCGGATCGATTTTAAAGAAGTATTCATGACAAAAAGGAAATAATAAAATCATTTCCTGAATTATTGCATACCAACTTTCAATGTCGATTATTTCATTTATTGCTGATTAAATACCTCTCTACGAAGTTTATAATGCAATAATTACGTTTTTTAATGAAAATGTAGTAGAAAAATGGTGAAAGAATACAATTTTTTGCATAAAATTCATTAAAATACTAATACTTCAAATTTCTTTGAAAAAGTAAAATAAAAAAGACGCAATACTCAGAAATGTTTCTGGCCTTTTTTATAAACATTTTCTTCTATTTCAAATGTTCTTTTTGTTGAATAGTAAATGTTTCCATTAAAAAAAAAATGTTGTAAAATTTCGGTTAACCGCGACTTCAATTAAACGGAATCGCTGTTAACTGGACTTTGTGAGTGATCGTTTTCGTTCGATTTTTTTTTTATTTAAATGGAGTGTTACAAGTTTTGAAATGATTAGTTTAGTATAATTGCGTTTATCCAGATTTATTAAATCGGATAACCTCAAAATATGTTAACCACCTGGACGAGAAGAAATGTGAGTAACACTGGAATTTCCTGGTTAATAATAGCAGGGGGGGGGGGGGGGGGGGGAAGCCCCTCGTGAGTGAGTGACTGAAAAGAGAAAAATAAAATAACCTTTTTTTATGACAGAAAACCGTATTTAAGAAAGAAAAAAAAAATACTTAAAAGTAATCAATCATTTTTAATTTTTAGAACCAGCGGAGAAAATTAAATTTTTGATATTAATTTTATACTTATTTGAACTTTTTGAAGTTAGAGCCAATTTACAAAAACCATACCTAAATTATGGCAGCTATTTCAAAAAGTTGTAATATACACAAAATTAATATTAAATATGAAAAAAAATTCCACTTGTTCTAAAATTAAAAAGGACTTCTTACGTTTTAGCGCTTTTTTTCTTCTTTAAGACGTTTTTTAATCATTATTTTAATTTTAAACAATTGATTTAACTGAGATAATTTATAAATGACTATATAATAACAAATGTCAATTTTTTCGGCATTTATCTTTCAATTTGTATACATTTTTGTCGTCGTTATTTTAATATCATTAAATTTTATCCAAATACATATATATATTCCCCTTTTTTAATTTTTTGCAATTTTCAAAACCGTGGCGACGGCATTTCAAGATATGCTATCGAGCTGAACTTTTTTAGTATTAATACATTGTATCACGATACATTTCTGCATATCATATTCCTTAACTTTAGAGATTTCCATCAACTTAGTTACGATAATACATAAGTACCTATATTTTTTATCATTGTGTATCATAATATACTACATAATATTTTTTAAAAAATATTATGATTATACTCCGAAATAAATATTTTGCAATTAATAATTAAAAAATGTATAAATGTAATATGTTAATGTAAATGATTAATTCATGTATCATGCAGCATGTTAAATTCCAAGAATCACTTCGTGTAGAATAGTTTAAAGTTTATGCAAAATTAGTGTTGGTGTAATATATAAATTTTCGTGAACAATGAGATTTTTTTTTAAAAGGGAACATTTCAAACATATAATCATAATACATCTTAAATGTAGCGAGAACTTTACAGGCGGTACCTTGCAAACGAGAAAATTACAGACGGAAACAACTTTTCTGTACTACCAACTTCCAAACCATACATGTCTCATTTATTAACAAGTACAAAAAGAATAGTTATTTGTATACAAAAATTAAAAAAAAACATAACAGAATCATAATTATTTTGACTTTAAAGCAGTATAGAAAAGTTCCATAAGCCATTACAAAAATAAACGAAACCAATTATTCACTTGAATATTTTTTTTTAAAATCTGTATAAATTTAAGTACACAAATAATAATCTTGGAATTAAAGTTTTTCTTTGTCTTTCAGTATTTGAATTGAGTCCTCTTAACTTGAGCCATTTATGATGTGGATGGAAAGTTACGTGTTTATGATTCTTCTGGAAAAACTTAAGAAATCGGATAACTTCCCCAAATCAAATTTCATCGCCAACTTTTGCGTGAAAGCCCAAGTTGAACATTTACAACACCGAAACATCCATATCAAATAAACAACTGGGTGGAGCTAAGTGTTGTATATTAAACCAATGATATTTACTTAATGAAAAACGTACATGACGTCTGTTTGGCGATGGTTTATTTAACTTATGGGATATGTTAGTTATTCAGTTGCAATGACATCAAACAATACAAATCTGCGCATGCATGTCAAACACACTAAGCAAGTATTGCTCAGGGTTGTCAATTTGAACTGAAATCATATTGAACGACATTAACTTTGACGCTTTGTCGAAGTGACCCGTCACATCTTAAGTTTAATGGTGTTCTTTTTCATATGGAGTGTTGGGACTCATTAGCGGTGGTTTCGAGTCCATTTCCGACGAACGTAATAAATAAATAGAATGAAATCGGATACAACCACCAAATAGACTGCAACAAGCAATAGAAGAAGTTCACATAGAGTTACCAAAGCTAGAATTTCTAGAAATAGACAAGCTAGATTAGGGAGCTCAATAAAAATGAAGTACGAGCACCGAAACGGCATTCCGTATTCCTCAACCATAGCATAATGCATGCTCTCGAGCAAATCGGGCAGCTTGTCGAAGAAGCAATAACTTAAATGGTTGGATTGGGGGAATCTCCAACTTGGAACTGGATCGATGTCCTGCCATTTCTTCTCTTCCACAAAGCTGGAGAGAGACTGCTGGTCCATGGCTCCTCTGTACTGCCGGAATGAGCCATCTTTCACATGGTATATTCGCCAATTCTTAAAAAATAAAAATATAATGTTTCCTGGTTCATAGGCGAGGTTCAGGTCGGCTACCGTGATATTCAGATCTTCACCCCTTTCAGCAAATTCTTCCCACAATGGTTGTTGCAGTTCGCAGTTAGAATACCATAGAAGTATTGGCTTTGGCGAACAAAATCTCACGATCCATTCTCCAGTCATTACTTCCGAACACGTACCTTCATCTTTATTTAAAACAGACAACTTCCCTGTCGAGAAGACAACTCTGGGAATTGTTAGTAACGGGAAGAGTAATATTAATTCATAACGACGAAGCATTTTGCCATAAAAGAAGAATATTTAAATGAAATATATATAAAACGAAAAAATTATTGTTTAAAATAATGCTAATAACAAACTTATTGCCAGTTTATATATGATAAACTTAATGATTTATGATCGTTTCCAATTATTTATTTAATTTTTATTATTAATACTTAATAATTATATTTCTCACTTGACTTCACTGAGCTCAAATATAATAATTGGAATTCTGACTTCCATTAGTGGAAAATGTACTTTACCTTGGCGCCGTATTGGCGTTCGGAACATTGTGTTCAAATGTTATTCGTTGCATTAGTTTTATTGGATATAAATAACGTATTTGAAAACATAAATTCCCTTCTATAAGTATCTATTTTTGTCGCCAACTTTGACGTGGAAATTAGGTTTACCATTTCTAACACCGAAAAATCGATGATATGTAAACAAGTTTGCGGAGCTGATTGCTCTATATTAAACACATGAGAGACACAAAATAATACACTTTCCTGATTTAACTTACAATCAAAATTTTCGAGTTGTATTGCTGCGGCTCCAAACAATACGAATCTGCGCATCCATTAAAACACGCTACGCAAATATTACTCAGGGTTGGCAGTTGAAGTGAAATCCTATTTAGCGACGCTAACTTTGACGCCTTGGCGAAGTGTCCCGTTATTCTTAAGTTTAACCGTGTTCTTTTTCATGTGGAGTGTTGGGACTATTTAGCGGTGGTTTTGAGCCCGACGGTTTCGAACCCATTCCCGACGGACGGAATAAACCAGTGATAAGGAATGGGATACAACCACCAAATATGCTGCAACAGGCGATAAAAGAAGTGCGCCAAGAAGTACAGCAAGTAGAATTCCCAGAAGTAGACAGACTAGCTGGGGGAGTTCAATAAAGATGATGAACGAGCACATAAACGGTAGAATTCCGTATTCCTCAACCATTGCATAATGCATGCCGTCGAGCAACTTGGACAGTTGGTACAGTCGGGAGATCAGATGCGCCGGATGGATATTCTGCCGTTTCTTCTCTTCCACAAAGCTGTGGAGGGACTATGGGTCCATGTCTCCACTGTACGTGCGGAAGACGCCGTCCTTCACATGGAATACTTGCGACTTTTCTACGATCAAAAAGCGGAGACCGAGTACTTCATAATAGGGAAGATCCACTTCGCCCACTGTGATATTCAGATCCTCACTCCTATCTCAAATTCTTTCCACAAAGGTTGCAGCTGTTCGAGGGGATGATAAAGATGATGGTAATCATGAGATAATAATGAAAAATCCCATGGCATACAGAATCTCACCATCCACTCTCCAGTCAACAGTTCCCGCCATTTACCTTCATTTAAATCTATTAACTTTCCTTTCGCTAACACAACTTCGGGAATAAGGATTAACGGGAGGAACAATGCTAATGTATAATGTCGCAACATATTTACTATAGAAATGAATGGGATTCAACCAAAACAAAACTTCCAAATAACAAAAATATTACCATTTGCAATATGATAAACCTAATAATTTATTACCGTTACCAATTATCTATGATAAATAATATGATCTAAATAGTATCATTAATAAAATGTCTCACTTGAAGTTTGATTTCCAAATATCTGAGTGGATTTTGTTTTCGGGTGAATAGAATCATTGTTTCTATTTACCTAAGATATTTATTTTAAGGTGCTAAAAATTATAAACACTTAAAATAATTTCTCAATCTGTCGTGCTTTTATGTTCCAACGTTGTTTCAGTCTTGTTAAATCTTTTGTCAGAAGAAAATGTATCTGTAAATGAATGAATCGTGAATTATCTTAGTCTTTCAGATGACAAATTGTGCAATCACGACTTTTCACTAAGTAATTTTATTGTTACCAACTTTATAATATTTTGTTGGTACAACTTTTTTTTTAATCTTAAAGGTTTATTTAAAAAGTAAATAAACACCTTTGAAATCAACTATCTAGATTTCAGAATCGAAGCAGAAGGGGGAAAAACGAATACTACTTACTATTCACCCATACTTGCGGGTGAATATGAGCAGTGCATAATTAAATTCAAGAACATTCCCTCAAAGTCAAAAATTAAAAAAAAAATTGACCATCTGTCGACCGCACTTTTAAGGTATTTGAAATTTTAAGTGTAGTAGAAAAAGACTAAATATATGGCTGTAAAGTTCAAAACTGCTTTTATTCACTCGATTCCATGGTAGTATTTAAAAAAATTGTAATATCTCAAATATTTTTTTTTATTTAAAAGATGTGGATCTTGTTTATCGCAATTGAATTATGGTAGCACTGGCACTAAGATATTTACAAAGAACTGAAATTCTAGTTCTCAGTAAACTATTTCGCTTGTGTCGCTTTACAGTTAGGTAAGGCCGGAGGTGGCAGCTTTTTTCCGGGAGAAGGCTAGTGAGTGGGTGTGCAGGGTTGAGCCCCCTAGTGCAATTGGCTTGTTTTTTTTTTATATCACAACTTTTTTAGCCACAGTTTCGAAGATTTTTTTAGGGGGAGGGGGGGGGGGGGGCTTAGCGTTTTTTACTTTTATAAAGTTTTTTTTTGGGGGGGGGGTTATCAGTCCTGTTTTTCAACCCACCTTTTGGAGAATGTCAGACCAATCACTATTATACTAATATTTTTTCATGTCAATATGCAGCCCTAGCCAGAGAGTTGTAATATTAAATAGAGAGCGCCTACAATGCCAGACTCTCGTAAGGCCGCGGTGTCAACATTGAAAAGAAAAATCAACATCACGTGGTTATAGCGCTGCCACATTTGGCGTTCAGACATCTGCAGGAGTTTCAAATTTTTCGCACTTTCTTCTTTTTTGGTGATAAGGACTTCTGTCCGTATTCAACTTCTTAACATATATGTAGGTATTTACTTATTTTAAAACAATGTGCGCTAAATACTTTCTCTTCATTAACGAAACGAAAATATTTTATTTGTGTTCAATACACGAAGAAGCGAAACTCTTTATATTTCTCAGGTTTTATTGTTCATATTTTCTTATTGAAGTATACAAAATAACAATTGAAAAAACTTCGTTATGGTAAATTTTTTACATAAAACGTAATGCAATTATTTCAAAACTACAAAGTAAGAAAAATCTCCTTAATGTATCTGTTAAACTCCCTTAAATTGTGCCACTCGTTAAAAAAAAACAATATTTAAATACAAAATTAAACACAAAACCATATTACAATACTTCGATCTCGTTTAGTTCTTAAAGTCGCCAAGGCCTGCCAAGTAATATTGGCGCATGAATGAATTGGCATTTCCACATATCACATGGTTTCAATGATGGACACACGGAAATCAGCATTTTTATTCCTCTATTTGTATCATTACTCTATGGCCCTAGCGTGATGTCAATAATCTAATGACAACTTCTTTTTGCTTGGTTGGTGAATTAACATCGCAGTAGAGCTACGCAGAGGGCTATTGGCGGCGGTTCTGGATATATCCCCCCCCCCCCTCCCCCAAATAAAGACCCGAGAACACTGTCTCGTTATTTAGAGCCATGTTTTAATGACGAGAACCACACACGAGCTGCTACCACACGCAACCTGAATAGGCATGAGGGCCACAACGGATTGTATTTCTAAAGTGAACACTGCAAAAAGTATTAAAACTAGAACACGTTTAACAGAGAGAGTATCATTATAATTTTTATAGGTAAAATATAAACATTAAATTTAAGTATATGGTTTAAAACACAACACACGTAACCCTTCAGAAGTTGGGCTGTTTTTTAGTACAAACAAATGTAGGAGGTTTTTTCTATCAGCATATTTTACTGTTTTGCAAGTAGGTAAATATTTCTATATTCTAAAAATCCATTTAAAATCATAACATCTTTCCTAATGAAATGTGCTTTTGTAATTATGCTAATCAATGGGCAGTGACTCTAATTAGAAGAGGACATTATAAATGCTCAGTCATTACTGTCCTCGGTAAATTGGCTATTCTTATTAAATTCGTTGTGATGGCATTCTGCACTTGCCAGAAGTCAACGCTGCTCAAGTACAATTGCGAAATAAAGTAATGGGTTTAATAATTGGACAGAATTGCATTCAAACGGCCTTAAAAAATATGAGAAAAGAAATATTTATACTGATTTTGTGATAAAAGCTAAATTAATTTGGGAAGAAATGGTATGGGAACATGCTAATTTTCCAGTCGTAAGAAAACGGATGGTAAAAAAAATGTCTGGCGAGACAGCTTCCAATAGCGAATTAGAAGCATCTATAAAACATAGAATGTGTTATTATGAAGTTCTTGATGCAATGTGCAATGAATTGGAAGAACGTGCAAATGGTTTCAACGAAATAAATGAAATTGTAGGATTTTTGAAGCCAGAAAAATTAAAAAACATAACTCAAGATGATTTGGAAATTAAGCCTGTTAATGAATAAGTATAATGATTTATTTTTACAACGGACCTTAAATATAAATTAAGCAGTTTCTCCGAATTTTACTTTTCTCAGAATATAAATTTTGCTAGTGATAGCCCGCTGCAGTATTTAGAATATGTAATTTACAACAATTTGATGGACAGTTTTTCAGAATGCAGCTCGTTGTTTAAAATACCGTCGTTCAACTATGGCTCATGATACCTTGAACGATTGCAGCATTTTAAGTATCGAAAAATCAATTGCAAACAAAATTAACTTGGAATCAACTGTAGAAATTTTTGCTGAACAAAAAGCAAGACGAGGCTGCAGCTGTAATATTAAATAAGTGTAATATTTGAATATATTATGTAAACTTTCAGTAATATTAGTAAATATATTTTAATATGTTATTAGAATTGTTTGTACTTAAAGCTATTATTCTTGTTAATATTATTGTAAAAGATGATTTAGGAACAAACATTCATAAATTGTGTTTTGTCACATTAAGTGTGCTTATAGAATTTGAGGAGTTTGTGGGAAAAACCGCAAATAACTTTTTTTATTGCATTGACTGATCTACAGATTCCAAACGTTGCTAGATAAATTCAACGGATAAAACGTGTTTTGGACACATAAAATAATTAAGTTCTATAGAAAATTCGGAAGCAAGTTCAAAAGATGTAATAATCCCATTTTTAGAAATTTTAGGAATAAACGCGTTTTTTGAATGTTTGCTCCTAAATTATTTATTAGATAGAACACGGACCCCTTCAATTATTTTTGCCGCATTGGCCTTTTGTCTTAAATACGCCACTGATATCCACATTTATATAAATCAATAATATAAAACATAATAATAATAATAAAAAAATAACTCACACAGAATTACTTGAAAAGCGAGTAATAATATTAAAAAAATGTGCTTGCAATGAACACTATACTCGGGGACAACCTAAGTTGAACATGAAGGCTACGATGTGTAAAAATCTGAGCTAAGGCCCTGATTGGCAAAAAAAATATCATCCTTTGATTTAAAAACAAATGAATATGTATCGCAGTAGTCATATTTGGCGCCGTTATTGCATTTGGCGCCGTTATCGCCTCCCCCCACCTTCCCCTACTGCTTATATGTAAAGCTGAGAAAACTTGGGAATGAGTTTATTTTGCTGAGATTTTTTGTTTGTGTAGCTGAAACGTGGGAATGAGGCATTTTGCTGAGAGTCCATTTGGGTATTTCATAGATTTAATACGGAGTTACAAAAAACTATTTTCTTGATGTTTTCGAAATCAAAGCATTTGAGAATTTAAAAAAAAAGGCAATTAAATCTTTTCTGCCATTATCGTTGAGAACATTCGCTGATAAGTAAAATAAACAAATATACTTTTGTGGATTGTGTTTTAAAAATGTTCAAATCGGAGATTTTCTGAGGAAAATAAACTATTTCAAAACCAAACTATTTAATAAATAATCATATGTAAAATTGTAAACTGTTTGTTTCGAAAAAACTATAGAAATTATATGGTTAAAAAAGTTAATCGTTTTGATTAGATTTTGCAAGTGTATGTTTTGGTTTTGATTTAATTTAACAATTACTTATACTTTAGAAGCAACATTTATTAAAATATACTACTTGATTTAATATTCGAACTCGCAGAGCGCCAAGTTCCTTACCTTGAGGTTGCAAGCCCGTTCTCCCATCATCCAAACATTTGACGTTTGGAGGCGACTAGCGCACATTAAATCTGTCGTGGTTAAAATGTTCTATTGGTCATGGAGAGGGACTACGTTCTCGCATTGGTCACCCGGTCGGACGAGTTTGTAATCGGATGGTTCCAAGCCCAGACTGTAACCGCGAGCACCCTAAGTTCGATCCTCACTGGGGTCCGACTGAATGGTGAAAACGAAGAAAATTGACTGACAACAACACGAGAACATCCGATGAGCGCAGCTTCGTTTCGAAGCAAAAGTGTGTAGCGATCTGATGATCGGAGGGCAGTGGCGGCCCGTGGTCGAAAATGTTAGTGCAGCCGAAATCATGTGAATTACCACAACCCATACATGAACGGAAATTCTTTATTATTTACTACTCAAATCAAAGTTTCCTTTAAATTTTTACGAAATGATAACATGCGAAAAAAATAGAAAACACTTACTTATTATTTTAAAATTAAAGCAATCCTCCTTTTTTTTAAACATGCGTATATGTCAATTTTAATATTAACTTAAATAACAAAACAACAGCAGGACCATGTCCTGAAACAACAGCAAGCAGTAAATTTATCACGAAAATCATTTCAGTTTGGAGATATTCTCGTAAGTTATCGTTTCACCTACCTATCCCAGCGTTTCACTAACGAGCCAATCAGCATATCGAATCTCAAGTGCAGCTAAAACAAGAAAATTCATTTCGGCTGTACCTTCTCACAAATGCAGTGCATTGGCACGAGGAGGAATCTCCATACTACGTAGAGGTTGCCATGGCAACGATGCAGCCGATTTCGAATTTCACTTTTTGGCTGCAGTTTTGATTGAATGGTGTTTTTCCCCTCCTGAATTGTACATTACGGTAACAGGCTTGCTATTTATCGGAGATTTTGTTTACTACCGTAGAAATTTCATTTTCAATTCCAATCTTCATTTAAGAAAATTAGTAAAATATCTTATTTTAGTTTTAAAATACTGAATTTAGGTGCAGCCTGACTGTACTTGCTGTAGTGGACGAGCCGCCACTGTCGGAGGGTTCTCAGAATATTGTTCCTTACACGCACCAAAAAATATCCACTGTAATATCATCGCGCCAACCATCATCATCATAATCATTGTATTTAGTTTAGATATACTTATTTAGAATGGCAACATTGATAATAAGCTAGGACACCATTTTCATACTGTGTAGCGTTCTCTAATAAAATCATCACTCTCATCTTGACGTAATGTGTGTTGTATCTGAAATATATCTCTTAATACACAAGATCCACAATGTATAGAGGATAGCTGCACGTTAAATGAACGACCACTGTATAGAAAGCCGTATGGCACGTGCATTTTACATCACAAACTGAGGGCCGATTTCACTTTCTGTGTGTGTCGTGATAAACAGGAGTTACGATTTCGCCTTCCTTCGCCTCTTTTGGCATACAGTTTGTAACGTAAAAAGCATGTGTTATACGGACTTCTATACAGTGGACGCTGGTTAAATTCGTTGTGCTTCAACGTCCACACGCTCATTAAAGTTGCGTGATGGGACAATTAAGGTTTTGTCCTCGTCCTCTAACCATAATTCAAAATTACGAAACAGCGTTCCGGGTTTTTCTTTCAGGATAGTTCTCGGACCGTCACCAATAGCCCATTGTGCAGATTCGTGCGACGTTAATTCGACTAACTAGCGTTTCGGAAAGAGGAGAGTTTTAATAATCGGAGGAAGAATGCTCGATACCAGTTTTTAATCGTGATCGGTACGGTGCGCGGTTTTCCCTCATCGTCCAACAAAACATTCGCCGCGCAAAGGGGAATTGCGCACTTTAAATCTGTCGAGTTCCAAATGTTCTCACATCAGTCAGATATGGTAGAGTTTCTTTTTTTTTTTATCAAAAGAAGGGTTATAAGGTCGATCATGTAAGTATACGGAAGAGCAGAGTTTTCATAATTGGAGTGTTGCAAGTTCGATGTTTTGTTTTTGAAAGAGTGGAGAGCTCGTATAATTTCGTTCCTTAACGTCCAATCAAACATGCGCCGTAAAGAGGAATTATGCACGTTAAATCTGTTCCTCTGTCACCGTCAAATCCTGTTACTTTTTAAACTTATAATTGCAATAAGTTTTGCGCTACTATCAGGCACGTAGGTAAGGGGGGGGGGATTCAGGGGGTTCAAACCTCTCCCATTCAAATTTTAAAAAAATAATCAAATTTCTGTAAAAATACTCTAAAAAACAAGGAAATTTTAAATTTATCTTTTAATACTTCTTGTTAAGTTGCATGAGGGAAAACCTGATATCTTTCGAGGGTCCTATCCGGAATTTTTTTTTAAAGACTTCAAAAACATGTTTTGAAGTAATTTCTATCTCAAACCCTACCATTACGTTATCATGTTTCATTATCCTAGCATTTGGATTTCGGCGACAAAGGGAAAAGATCGCCAAACGGGACCGTATAAACAAGATGCTCCTAAACTATATATTTTTCTAAACAAGGATTCTCAAAATTAAAATATTTACTCTAAATTTATTTCATAATTAGGGAGTGATATTTACTAATTTAAAAAATTAGTAATGAAAAATAAAAGATAACGGTTGTTTTTACGATATTTATCTGCAACGTATTCCTGTTTATTTAAATAAAAGTTAATATTCTTTTTATTTTAAATGGGGAGGGGGGGGGGGATTTTGTTGATTTTGGAGGAGGATTCCCCCCAACTGTTGTGGTTTGGGGGGGGGGGGGTATAAGTTTCTTAAAAAAATCTGTTGTTCAGTCTCTGAACCCCTCCCATGAAAAATCTATACCTACGTGCCTGGCTACTGTAAAACGGTTTCCTTTTTTAACCGACTGAACAGCGCGCCAACCAAAACTCAAAAATAAAACCGCCAGAAAATTTACATTGAAACCGCCAAATCGCGCGCCAAGTCGAGAGGTTATAGATTCAACCTTTATGTAGTTTTTTTTCTTCTTTTTTTTATGCATGTTCGTGCGGGATTTCGGTTCAACTTAAGATATTTGCACATTTTTTTTCTTCTTTTTTTATGGATCTGAAAGATTAGTTTCATGAATCATTCATATTAGATGTAATTGAAAGACTTAGTAAAGTAAAAATATCTATTCAATGCACAACGAGTCAGAAAGAAATTTGAGAAACGTTAGTTCATAATTCTAGCAAAATTTACAAAATCGGAAAAAGAATGAAAAAAAATTCAAAATAAAGAAAGAAAAAAAATCAAAGGCGCGTGAATACTCGTATTTAGCCAACACCACCGTTAAGGTGGTATTGATTTAGCGCGCCAAATTCAAGGGTTACTGGACGCAGTCGAGATGGAGCTTTTTATTCGTTGAAGCTGGAATTACGCGTCAGGCAGTTCATTAAATACCAAAATAACTGCTTGATTTGACAATAATGTGAAGAATTTTAAAACTCAATTGAAAGTTTTATTCATTATACTGTGGTTTAAATGTATTTTCAATATTGGGGAACTATATTTCTCTGTGCATTGGCGGCGATTGTGTAGTAAAAGTGGTGGTGGTGGTGGGGGGGGGGCAAGATCAAGATGAAACAAGTGTGTGCGAAACGGGGTAGTAATAAAAATATTGGCCGCCAGAATAGTGAATATTGTATAATTATATTTACTCTTTGTTTTGAATTATTTAAAGAAAGGATCCTATATTAAAATAGGTACGAGACGCCCAGGTCGATTATTAACCCATTTCCGATTATTTCTCCCCCCCCCCCCCCCCCATTTTTTTTATGCAAGGATACGGACTGTTGCAAAGAATCTAATTAATATACTTATTGTCCGACCTCCAAAGGGATAGGTATCCTTTCCATTTGTGTCAGTGTTGGAAAAAAAAAGGGAAAATTTTATCTTCTCACCCTTCCAATTTCCAATTCCTATTAAATTTCCTGAAGTATTTACAATTCTACATTTGTGGTTCGACTTTTGGGACCCTGAGAAATATACTTACAGTTTCAAACTGTATAATAGTACAGGCACGTAGGTATAGAGTTTATGGGGGTTCAGTGACTGATAATTTCTTTAGGCATCAATTCCCCCTCACCTAGAGAGGAGAATCCTTAACCCCACAAAATCCTCACCCAACCCCCTACCAAATCTATAAAAATAAAAAAATCTCAATTTTTTTTTTAAATTTCATTAGTAAAAAGAAATACGTTGGCATTTGTATATCGAGGCAGCAACAGTTGTTACTGTCATTCACTACTTTTAAAAGTTGTCAATAACTATGTATTTTTAAAATTAGTAAATCACTCCTAATGCTGAAGTAAATTTAGTGAACAAATATAAAGTTTGAGAATCCTAATAGTAATATATGCGTGGAAACGATTAGTTAGATAATTTATAGTTATGGAAATTGTAAGATCTAATAAGCTTTTTAGTTGACCAAAAAAGTAAAGAATAATGTAAAGGCTACATGAGCTAAAGAAATGTGGGAGTCAAAAGAGTCGACATTGCATAGTATTGTGCAACACAATCGACACTGATAATTTTAAATTAAACATTAAATATACATAATTTAATTCAAAAGAAATTATTTACTTATTACCAATACATATTAACTTCCATTAATTAAATTTAAATTTTAAAGCTAATTTTAATTCAAAGATCTAAAAGAAACAAAAAAATTACCAACTTAAGGGCGCCAGGTATTGTCCTCGATATCTGACCATGGTACAAAAATATGAGGCATTGTTCACGGGTCTTTCCTTCAAGATGGGCCTTGAACCGTTGCCAATAGTCCAATGTGCTGTAGTGCGGCGACGTCCAATGCAGTGTCCGTTCAGAGGTGTAATTTAAGTTTAAAGCAAGTTACTTCCATCGTTTTCATTTGCTATTTCTTTGGGCTTAAATATTCCCAAATTAGGGATTTTTAAATGAAAGATGATGAAATTCCCAACTTTGTTAGGGGGGGGGGGGGGGGGGGGAGGTCGATCGAAACAAAACCACAAGCAAATCACAAACAAAACAGTATTAAAACAAGATTTATTACCCTTATAACGTCAAAAATGCTCAGACGTTTGGCGCCTATAAATTGCACTAACTACATTTTAATGTAAGAAGTTTCATTTCATACAGTCGCTTAATATAAAAAAAGGGTGTCTGATCTTGAACTATATTTGGATATTTAGAATTACATAAAAAGGCCGATACTGGTATGGGTTGATTCTATGGTCTGGATTTAAGTCAAAGAGGAAATTACAAAAAGTAAAAAAAAAATAATTAGAAAGTTAGATTATAATCAAAGAGCAGGTGCTGGGTGTTTTCGCGGGCCAATAAATTTAAAACTATTATAAAAAACATGGGAGATGGTTTTGCTTTGAATGAACTGGCAACTTATAATAAAGTATTTTAAGGTTAACGAAAAACGAAATTATGTGGTCTTTGCTCGAACAGCCATACCACAATATGGTTTCCATAGCATGTTTTGGAGCATCTTGTTTATCGACCCCGTTTGACTTTGTTATCTTTATTTTTATTTCAAATTAAACCTAACATGACGTCATCGGGTTTTTGATCCAATACTCCATGCCTTCGAGCATGAATGAACTGTAGTGGAGCGAATATGACGTCATAATCGTGAAACCAACATCTCAGACCGAATGGCCTTAGACACGTGACTTATTTTCAAAATTATGAATTAAAAAAAAATACTCGCGATTGGCTGATGAATTGGGAAATGTGTAACAACGAAAATTTATGAATGGAATGACGTAATTAACCACGTGTCTGAGGCCATACATGTTGGCCTCACTTTAATGTTAGCGAGTTTATAACATTATGTTTTCTCTACTATGAAGGATCCATGCTCACAGAGGGGGTATCGAGACAGAATAACCCCCCCCCCCCCCCGCCAAATTTTTTTTCTATTTTTATGATTTTTACAGAAATTCGTTTTTTTTATTATTTGACTTAGGAGAGGTGTGAACCCCTCCCTTACTTACGTGCCTGTGGTAGTGGGAGGAAGTTGGGGTTCAAAATGTTTCCTTTGTTCAGCAATGCAGTGAAACAATTGACTTGTAACTGAGTTTTAAAAAGTGCAATATTAGAAAGCCCCCCCCCCCCCCCCTACCGAATCGCCGCCACTGTACAGTTCTACAGTTGAGCTTTTCCAGTTATCAGGCCCACTACAACGGCGGCAGCGGGGAGGTGGGGTGGGGGGGAGGGGGGGGGGTTTGCAAACCTAACGCCCAATTTTAAGAGAATCATGGAATCAAAGAAGCAGATGCATTCTTCACATTAAAGATTTTCCATTTATTTCAGTTTATGTTTTGTATTTTTATTAATTACTAGCAATATGGCCCGGCGTTGCTCGTAGTCACTTTGCGCAGTAAGAACTGCGCGATTTTGTCTTGTCAGCGTAGCCATAGCTCTGTGCACTGTGAAAAATAAACTTTATCCAAATCCAGATTTATTAAATTACTTTGAGTATTTTTTAAGATACTTAAATCTCTTTTTATGTTCACGACTTTACATGCTATTGCGACTGCCTACTATTTAAACTGATGTTTTTGTAAAATGTTTCTTTTTGTGAAATAAAAATTCCTAAAAAAAATTTAAATTGCATATTTTTTGTATAAAAATTAACCATTTAGTGACAATAAACCCATGAAGTAAACTTCACATTCATTAGTTTTAATATTGGCGACGCAATAATATATCAAAGAAATAATATTGCATTCTTCCAAATCAAAATAATTTATCGTAATTGGTGAAGTTTTTTTTTGTGCCAATTGGCAACCGGAGTCTAAATATCCCTCCTTCGACATAATTTCATATGGGTCAATATTTACGGACAATATTTCTTATAAAAATTAATTATCAAATATTCATTTTTGAATTCCAATAATATGTTTTTGAGGTGAAAATTTAAAAATAAGCTACATGGAGATATAAATATATAAAACTTTAAGTTAAACTTTTAAGGTGGCCCATTTCAACACCATAGTAATATTCCACTCCGTAACAGATAGCACTATTGTCATTAAGTTAAGTTGTTCGGAACATGAATACACATGGCGTCAGTCGAAAGAGATGGTTTAGCTTCCTCCTTCGGTTGGCGAGGTTTTTGTTAACGGCGTTATTTTTGTTATTCGGACACTAATTTCTCTATTGTGATGCTATTTTTAAATATAGGACCTCTATTTTAGCTCATTTGGCAACATTTTTATTCAATTGGAGACATTTTTTTATTAATTTGGCTACATTTTTAATTTATTTGGCGACATTTTTTAATAATTTTTCAATATTTGGCAACTTTTCTAATTCATTTGGCGACATTTTTAATTCATTTTTCTATATTTTTAATTCATTTGGCGACATATTTAATTCATTTTGCGACATTTACTCATCAGCCAATCAAAATGAATCGTTTATCCCAGTATTGCCTAAACATATATTTGGTCGCCAAGGTGATTTTTAACACTAATGTTATGAAGGGAAGATCGAGATGTAAATTTCCCATAGGAGTAATGTTAGAGAAAATGCAAAAAGTTCTATAACTTTTGAATGGTTGCAGATATCCACATGAAACAAAGTGCAGATTTTAAACTAAAAAAATATTGTTCAAATGGTGCAAGCTTCATAAAAATCCGTGCAGTAGTTTTTGAGTTAAATCCGGACAAACAGACAGACAGACAAACAGACTGACAGAAAAAAAAAATTGATTTTTAAATGTGATTTTCGGAATCAGTGTATTCTAATTCGTGGAGAAAACTCAAAATGAGGGGGTTTGTTCGATTCCACAGACAGACACTCCATTCTTATATATAAGTATTGATTTCTGTGGTGAATTTTTTTTTTTTTTGAGTTTTGCTTAATTCAATAAAATCTGAAATACCAAAATAATACTTGTTTCATTTAATATCAGATATTAAATTTTGAAAAGTCGTTAATTAAAAAATATTCAGGGTTTCGCGATCATTGGCAACAAATTTTGGGGTTCCACGACCAAAATAGTTTGGGAACCACTGCTCTATATTAAACACATGAGAGACACGAAATAATACACTTTCCTGATGTCATGGTTCATTTAACTTAAAAAGAAAATTTTCGAGCCATATTGCAGCGACGTCAAACAATACGAATCTGCACATCCGTGTAAAACACGATACGTAAATATTACTCATGGTCGCCAGTTGAAGTGAAATCCTATTTAGCGACGCTTATTTTGTCCCTTTGGCGAAGTGTCCCGTTATTCTTAAGTTTAACTGTGTTCTTTTTCATGTGGAGTGTTGGGACTCTTTAGCGGTGGTTTTGAGCCTGGCGGTTTCGAACCCATTCCCGACGGACGGAATAAACCAGTGGTATGGAATGCGATACAACCACCAAATATGCTGCAACAGGCGATAAAAGAAGTGCGCCAAGAAGTACAGCAAGTAGAATTCCCAGAAGTAGACAGACTAGCAGGGGGAGCTCAATAAAGATGATGTACGAGCACATAAACGGTAGAATTCCGTATTCCTCAACCATTGCATAATGCATGCCTTCGAGCAAACTGGACAGTTGGTACAGTCTGGAGATCAGGTGCGCCGGATGGATGTTCTGCCATTTCTTCTCTTCCACAAAGCTGTGGAGGGACTCTGGGTCCATGCCTCCACTGTACATGCGGAAGACGCCGTCCTTCACATGGAATACTGGCGACTTTACTATTATCAAAAAGCGGAGACCGAGTACTTCATAATAGGGAAGTTCCACTTCGCCCACTGTGATATTCAGATCCTCACTCCTATCAGCAAATTCTTTCCACAAAGGTTGCAGCTGTTCGGGGGGATGATAAAGATGATGGTAATCACGAGATAATAATGAAAAATCCCATGGCATACAGAATCTCACCATCCATTCTCCAGTCAACAGTTCCCGCCATTTACCGTCATTAAAAACCAATAACTTTCCTTTCGCTAACACAGCTTCGGGAATAAGGATTAACGGGAGGAACAATACTAATGTATAATATCGCAACATATTTACTATAGAAGAACACTACTATGAATGGGATTCAACCAAAACAAAACTTCCAAATAACAAAAATATTGCCATTTGCAATATGATAAACCTAATAACGTATTACCGTTGCCAATTTTCTATGATGAATAATATGATCTAAATAGTATCATTAACAATATGTCTCACTTGAAGTTTGATTTCCAAATATCTGTGTGGATTTTGTTTTTGGTTGAATAGAAGCATTATTTCTATTTACCTAAGGCAGCGTTTCTCAACCTTTCAGTATTCGCGGCCCAGTTTTCAATCATAATTTTCATCGCGCCCCCCGCTTACAATAAAACGTATACGACAAGGATGTATATTGAGTATTTTGGATTCTGTTTTTAAATTATTTTTAACTAACTGCGAAAACAAGAGAAAAAGTGAGCCAACGTTGGCGGGAAACCACATCTGGCATTTTGCCAAGCGGACGGTGAACAGATGAAGCGAATGAAAGCGGGGAAAATTTAAATATTATATTTGAAATGAAAGCCAAACAGGGAGATAACGTTAAAAGAATATGAAAGTAGAAAAATTCGTTAATGAAAGTTAACCTAGACGGGGTGAGCAAAATTTAGAAACTGGGAATACATTTTTTCGAATAATAAAAGAAATAAAACAGAAGCATGACTAAACAAAAGAGAAAAAAATAAGTAATGTTTGTAGAAGGGAATCCACACGACCGATGCCGTCTCGAGCATGCGAAGAGCAAATGTTTTCTCATAGGAAGAAGGAAAATGTTCTATAACACAAGTTTCAATTCCAGCCAGTCTCATTCGAGTCGATCCTTCTATCTCTATCGAAACTATCGTGAATGTGTATGTTATATATGTTTTCGTGTTAATTGCGATTCACCATATTAAATATTCGCGGCAGCAGATTTATGCAGACTCATGAATAAATTTTTAAGCGGAAGTAAGCGAGCATTAGACGATAGTCAAGCATCAACAAGTACACAGACGAGCGTGGTTCCGAAAATAAAATCAAGAAAATATTCTCAAGAATACTTATATTTTGGGTTACCAGTACTGAAGTAAATAAAGAAGAAAGGCCCCTGTATCATTTGCTCAAAAATATTGGCCGCAAACAGCATGAAACCTAATAAACTTAAACGACATTTGGAAACGCTTCATAGTGAGTACGTCAACAAACCCAGAGAATTGTTCGAATTAAAATTAAAATCATAGAAAAAGCAAACATCCTTTTTTAAAGAAACTTTGTCTGTGAATAAAAAAGCTTTAATTGCATCTTACACAGTTTCATATAAAATAGACCGATGTAAAAAACCTCACACCATTGGTGAAAAGCTTATTTTGCCATCAGCAATTGAGATTGTAGAAACTATGTTTGGAGATAATTTTTCAAAACAATTGCAGTCTATACCTCTTTCAAATGATTCTGTTGCTCGTTGAATTGGTGATATAGCTGAAGATGTACAGTGTCAGCTTTTCTCGAAGTTGCGTGACAAATTGTTTTCAATACAGCTTGATGAAGCAACAGTAGTAATAAAGATGCTCAATTGTCTATGTTCGATTTTGTGATAATATGTCAGTAGTAGAAAAACTACTTTTCTGCAAACCAATAGAACTCAAAACAACAGCGCTCGCATTATTTGCTATTTTAAATAATTTTATGAACGAGGCAAACATAGAATGGAATGCGTCGGAATATGCACCGATGGTGCTCGTTCAATGTCCGGAAGATTCTAAAGTGTACAAGCACTTGTAAAACAAAAATCGCCTCAGTGCGTCTGGACACATTGCATGATCCACAGAGAAGATTTAGCGTCGAAAGAAATGAGTCCTGGTCTGAATAGTGTGTTAATTACGGTTGTAACCGTAGTAAATTATATAAAAATGAGACCCCTGAAATCGAGAATCGTTTCCGCACTTTGTAAAAACATGGGTTCAGTACACTCAGCGTTACTATTTTATTGCGAGGCAAGATGGTTATCACGTGGGAAATTTTTGCAACGTGTTTATGAATTAAGACAAGAAATCGCCATTTTCCTAGAAGAAGAAAACAGACCAGAAGCCGAGAATTTTCGCGATGGTTTATTTGGGATGAACTTGAGCTACTTGGTCGACATATTCGAGAAATTAAATAACTTGAATCTTCAACTCCAAGTAGCAAATACACATATGTTGGATACGAGTTATAAAGTTAATGCTTTTTGTAGAAAATTGGAATTGTGGAGCAGAAATTTAAAGCAAAAAACCTAACAGTGTTTGCAAATGTGGATGATTGTACTAAAACTTACAACCCTGAAGAAAAACATGTAAAAGTTGTTTTTGTAACCATTGAAAATCATTTAGCCATGCTGGCAAAGAATTTTAAAAAGTAATTTCTTGCTGACGACAAACTGATAGCAAGTTACGAGTGGGTTAGGGATCCATTTCATAAGACTCCCGAAGGACTCTCAATTGATGAAAAAGAAAAATTCATAGACTTCACGACAAGTGGCGAAACAAAAAGGCAATTTAGTAATTTATCACTATTTGAATTTTGAGCAGGTGTAGAGGATGATTTTTCTGCACTAAAAACAAGGGCATTTTGCATTCCATTACCATTTTCAACATCCTACCTTTGTGAAACTGGATTTTCTGCTGGGCTTCTTTGAAGACAAAATATAGATCTTGGTTAAATATAGAAACAGAACTGAGAGTGGCTATTTCTAATATTAAGCCTTCCTTCGAAAAACTTTGCTCTGCAAGACAGGCCCAAGGAAGTCAGTAATAATTATTAAATTTGGCTTTAATTTAGTATGTTTTGATTTAGTTAGTTGTTTTACTTTATTTGTTAAATCGAATGTATTAAACGAAATGTATTTTAGTTTTCTATGTGTATACGTGCTTTTTTTTCAGTCAGTTAACCAATTTTTTTTAAATAATATTTTCTCTTGGATATTCTTGCGCCTCCCCTCTAGTGTGCTAGGGGGGCGCGCCCCACAGGTTGAGAATCACTGACCTAAGGCAATGGTCGGCAAACCGCGGCTCGCGAGCCGCATGTGGCTCTTTGGTCTCTTGAGTGTGGCTCTTCTACAAAATAACACGTTCAGGCGCGCACGTACATGCAATTGAAACTTCGTGGCCTATGCTACATGAAACTTCGTGGCCCAAAATAAAAAACCACAACATATAAACTTGATCTACCCAAACTTTCCAAGAAGATGCAATTCCATTATTCATATTAGTGTTTGTCAGTCACTGTTATTATTTAATTTTACAGATACCTTGCAATTTAATTTTATCAATAAATAATATCGTTATTAAGTATGATATCAAGTTTTATTCAACGTACCTATAGTTTAACTAAGACTTAAAACTTTAAGCAAAGTTTATTAAGTAAATTTCAGAGAGCATGGTGAAGTGAAAGAAGATGTAGTGTAGAGGATTGAGAAAGGTATGTTGAGACGGTTTGGATATATAGAGAGGATGAATTAAAGGAGACAGACGAAACAAGTATACAAGACGAGTGGGGGTAGGAAAATTGTAAGGGGTCAACCTTTTAGATTGAGGACGTTCCTAACAAAATATATACTACCTATATAGTTTAAGTTTAAAAATTTTGGCTCTCAAAAGAAATTACAATCGTTGTATTTTTGATATTTGGCTCTGTTGACTAATGAGTTTGCCTACCACTGACCTAAGGTACTTATTTTAAGGTGCTAAAAATTGTAAACACTTTAAATAAATTCTCAATTTGTCATGTTCTCTTGTTCTAATGTTGTTTTAGTCTTGTTAACTCTTTTTTACAAAATAAAATATATCTGTAAATGAATGAATCGTGAATTATCTTATTCTTTCAGATGAGAAATTGTGCAATCATGACTTTTCACTAAGTAATTTTATTGTTACCAACTTTATAATATTTTGTTGGTACAATTTTTTTTTTAATCTTAAAAGGTTTATTTAAAAAGTAAATAAACACCATCAAAATCAACTATCTAGATTTCAGAATCGAAGCAGAAGGGGGGAAAACGAATACTACTGTTCACCCATACTTGCGGGTGAATACGAGCAGTGCATAAAATAATTTTTTTATGCCCTCAAAGTCAAAAATTAAAAAAAAAATGAGCATCTTTTGACCTCACTTTTAAGGTATTCGAAATTTTAAGCGTAGTAGAAAAGACTTAATATGTCTGCGAAGTTCAAAACTGCTTCTATTCACCCGATCCCACGGTAGTATTTAAAAAAAATTGTAGTATCTCCAAATAGTTTTTTTTATTTAAAAGGGGTTAGGGGGTGGTTCATGGGGTTCAAATCCCTCTGATTGAAAGTCAAGAGAAAAAAAATTAAAAATCGAATTACTATAAAATTCATAAAAAATACTTTAAAAATCTAGAAAAATTTAAATTTTTAGTATAATACTACTTGTTGAGTTACATGAGGGAAAACCTGGTATTTTCCGGGGGTCCTATCCCGGAAAATAATTTCCAAAGGGCTTCAAAAACATGTTTCGAGGTTATTTTTATCTCGAACTACGCGTAGCATAACGTCATCGTATTTCATTATATAGCATTTAAATTTCGTAGAAGGAGAAAGATTTTAAAACGGGATACATATATATTATTTTAAACAAGGAATCTCAAAATATAAATTTGTTTTCTAAATTAATTTCATAATTAGGGAGTGATATTTACTAATTTTAAAAATAGTTAATGACTGATATTGATAACGATTTTATTAAAAATAAATGACAAATATAGCTGTTTCGATATTTATATGCCAACGTATTCCTGTTTACTTGAATAAAAATTAATAAGTTTAAAAAAATGAGGGGGATTTTTTTGGGGGGCCGGGGGGGAAAGTTACTCAGTCACTGAACCACCCCCATGAAAAATCTATACTTACGTGCCTGGATGCGGATCTTGTTTATCGCGATTGTAAATTATAGTAACACTGGCACTAAGATCTTTAAGAGAATTGAGTTTCTAGTTCCCAGTAAACTATTTTGCTTGTGTCGCTTTACAGTTAGGTAAGTCCAAAGGCGGTTTAAGGCCGCCACCAAACAGGCGTTAAAGAAAAAAAAATCAAAAAATCAAATATTAACATAAAAAAAAATTACAAAACTTTTAAAAGGTGAATTTACTACTATGCGTCAAATACTGGTATTGGAATATTTCGTTTTAATGCGCCAAATTTATAATTATAACAAAATTTAAGTTCGCCAAGCAGTTGATAAAATCACTTTTTAAACTTTGTTATAAAGGTTTACCGGGAAAATCGTATTTCGGGTTAGTGGTTCAAAATTAATTAGCATATCCAGATCAGTAGGCTTTGTCAATCAAGCTATTTTGACAGACATTCTTGATTATTGCTTTATAATTTAACAAGGTTCGTCAAATTGTAATTATTGAGAAATATATAACATTAATATATAATTTTTCAAATAACTTATGAATGTTTTAAATGCAAAGGTAAAACCCCAAAAATACTCTTCCTCATATTTTGATTTTTATCTAATTCACGAAAAATTGGGAGAGGGGCGCCAAAATCGAGTTTGCTTGTGGCTAAAAAGTTTCTTGCACCGCCCCTGGTTCAATCTTTATTTGTATCGTATATTATAGAATAGTTTAAAAAAATCTAGGTCATAAAAAGCTTTTGCATCTCTATCCAGCGTGGATAGAGTGGATATAGCTTCTTTTGTTTCTGAGTGGCTTCTTTTTTGAATTGTTATTAGTAAATAATAATTTTTGCTCCAACAAAATTGAAACCCAAGTAATAATGTACCTATTGATACCAAAATGTCCTTTTCCTCATTTTTAGAGATTTATTTTGCATCTAGGTTACTCAAATATTAGACTATTAATACATTTGTTTCCTTTTTATATAATAGAGTTTATTTGCACATTTTTAGTATCGTTTCCTTGGAACAAACATTCCGGACACTTTACAGTCGGAGAAAGCAAGAATAAGAATTCTTTTAAAATAGTCCCAAACCTTCTACCCTATTCCAAAAGGTGAATCACACATCCTGCAACTAAATTTTTTTTTTTAAACCACAAAAAGGAAACCCAAACCGAGTTAGATATTTGCATAACCAGAATTTTATTACATAGTCCCACGATTCCCCGTCCCACTCAAATTAAGTCATTTTTAAAAGCGAGGAAGGAAGAGGAATAAGATCCGAATAATGGACATAAAAAAAATAAACCAAAATCGAATAACAACTGGGTCACACAATCGTCTGCCGGTGACGCATGCGCAGAAAACTTTTCATTTGGCGGGACTCCAGAACGGTCGGGGCACTTGTTGGCTCCCTCACTTTTGATCACATGGATGCTGGATCGGATCTGTCATATAGCACAGTTGCAGGTGCAGTTAGTGGAAAGAGTTCTATGAGAAATTTAATGTTTTGAAAGGCAATTGTCAAGCCATCTATCAGTATTTGTGAGTAAATTTTTTTTAGCCTTTTATTTTGAATACGTTTTTGCTTATTTAAAGATTTCTTCCTTCACATTCGAGTCGTCTATAAGCAAAAGCAATTATATCGAAAAATGGAATTTTGGTTGATTATATACTCTTTTACTTTGGCTTCAATTTCTGCCGAACAGTGAAGGAATAAATAGTTATTTATTAGTATAATCTTCAAGAAAAATTCGAACTGCATGAAACCATTTACAGTAGAAATTTGGTTTAGTATGTAATGTAATTTAATAAGTATTAAAAACTATGTCATTCACCGAAAAGAAATTTTTTAAATGTAGATTTTGCTGATTTCTATTTTTTTTTCTCAAAGCGATAATTGGCGATCCACTTTGTTTGATCCGGATAACTGGAATTAGAATAATTAGAGTTTCAATGTATATTGTTCGACTGTTTCTGAGATTTTCTTAAAATAATTCCGCTTTGTTTGATCCGAATAACTGGAGTACGAATAATTAGAGTTCTACTGTATATCGTTTGATTGTTTCTGAGATTTTCTTTAAAAAATCCGATTTATTTTATCCGAATAACTGGAGTTCGAATAATTAGAGTTTTACTGTATGTCGTCTGATTGTTTCTGAGATTTTCTTAAAATAATTCCGTTTTATTTTATCCGAATAACTGGAGTTTGAATAATTAGAGTTTTACTGTATAACGTTTGACTGTTTCTGAGATTTTATTAAAATAATTCCGCTTTGTTTGATCCGAATAACTGGAGTTCTAATAATTAGAGTTTTACTGTATAACGTTTGACTGTTTCTGAGATTTTCTTAAAACAATTCCGCTGTGTTTAATCCGGATAACTGGAGATCGAATAATTAGAGTTTTACTATATATCGTTCGGCTGTTTCTGAGATTTTCTAAAATTAATTAAAGTGCATATAGCTGAATTTGCATTATCTACCTATTTGTTTTTTTCATTCACCCACAACAACGGGCATAGAACATTTATTAAACTACAGTAGAGCTCCAATTATCCGGATGAATTGGGACCACATCCCATCCGGATAATCGAATATCCGGAAAATTGGATAATACACGAAAAAATGTTACATCTAAGTAAAAAAACACATTTTGCTACGTATAATAATGTATGAACGTATGTAAACGAACGTATGTAATGGAATTTTTAATAACTATAAAAATAACAATATTATTAACAGATAAGAAACTTTTAAAATGTGGTTTATATATATATATATATATTCATTTATTTTTGACGTCTGGGCGTATTCAAAATTAGATATTTTTTAGGTTTTAATATTTCATTCTTGACAGTTAATTGCAAATTCCTATCATTGTTTCCCACAATGACATTTTTTTACTCTAGTTAGACAACTTTGACTAAGGATAAAGTATGAAATATTTTTTATGAGTAAAAATACTGAAAAAACTAATGAACAATGAATTTCTGCTAAAATTTTTTCGATTATTATAACAAAAACTAATTTAAGAAAAATCAAAATATAATGCAAATTTCTTTAGAAATATTTTTTTACATCTTCTTCAAATGTGTCAAAACCAACTGAAGGAGGAAATTAAGACTAAAAAATGTCATGCAACAAAAATAAATTTCAGAAAAAATATTAATTTAAATTGGAAAATTTCGAAACTTTTAACAATAGAGGTTTCATCATCTAACGTGTCTTCATTCAAAATGAAATGAAAATATAAAAAAAATTTGTTGTTGTTCTACAAAAGATTTTTAAACACCAAAACTTGAGCCATTAAATATTTGTTCGTAATTTTGCCATAAGATATTTATTCGCATTTCGATTAACTCTAAAATGGGATCAAAACATTTCTGAGAAAGGTCAACAATAAATTTTGATTCACCTTTGTTGAGATAAATAACTGGAAGGAAAATTTTTTAATTAAAAATAAACAAAAAGTTACCTTATAGTCTAATTTTAGTACTTGTTGGATCTTATTTTTGTACTTTTTATCTAAGCCAGCGGTTCTCGACCTGTGGTACGCGTATCCCACCCCTGTGGGTACGCGAAACTATAATATTAGGAATAGCGGAAAACACCTAAAATAAAAATAATGAATGTAATAAAATAATTGAGTGGAGTTGTTTGATTAATTTGCCATCGAATTTAAGAAAATTTCTGTCTAATAATTTTTTTTTTTTTTTGTGGTGGGAAAAGGGGGTACTCACAAATTAAAACTTGTATCAAGAGGAACGGAATAGAATATAAAGGTTGATAACGACGGATCTAAGCATTAATAGATTTGGCTTGTGAGCTGCATTTTATATTTTACCCGATTATTGATATTCGATTTGAAATATAAAAATAAATTCATATAAATACTCTAATATGAAATATAAAAATACCAATAAAAGTATTGTTTTTACGACGAGGAATTTTCTATTTCTATTCATCTTGATTGCCAAGAAATTTGTTTTCTTTTAAACTGGTTCGGGTTTCCCTTTAAAATAATATAAAACGAGCTGGTCAAGTGTAAACAAAAAAGTATATTTTTAATTACAACAGATTTGAACATTAGAAAATGGCTCTACAAATATTTCATTTAGAGATTTAAGTTCTTTAAAAAATTAATAAATTTATTTTACTTGTATTGCATTTAAGAATATTACTGTTAAAATTAAAAATCAGCTTAAATTTGACTAAAGATGTCAAATAGCTATATTTTTTTTCTAGATTAGTTAGCTTGCACCAGAATTTTTTTAAATTAGTTACCTTGCACAAGAGTTTTTCTAGATTAGTTACCTTGCACCAGCATTTTTATATATCACATCGCAACCGGCAAAGGGAAGTAATTACGCCACCAAGTTTGATCCAAATCGATTCAGTTGTTTTAGATAAAACCGCACCCAATTCAAGTAGGGGATGCTGCAATCAAAATCAAGTAGAACGCTTTTTAATGCGAGGATTTTGATGAAAGCAGTTAAATACAGTATTACATAAAAGAATATTAATGTTATATTTGTTGGCAGCATTTACAACTAGTACGCTTTTTAACCATTTATCCTTTATATACTGTAGTTCGAATACAATAATTTCTGTAAACAAAGTAAATGAGTCGATCATTAGAGTGCCTTTCACTTCACAATGTTTACCTGTTGAAAACACAATACTCGACTAGAGTACATTTTGCCATTATACATTCGCACGCAAAGTCATTGTATGAGCTTCCTTGTTTATACCTTTCACAAACTTGACTATTTTATATAGAGGAGCGTAAAACAACCCATCATGTCTAAACTGAAAGGGGAGATAGATATTGAAGAAGTTATTTGCGATAATATTTATTGCAGGTAATTTGATGCCTTCGCTATGAAGTTATCGAATAATAGAGATGTCGAGAGATAGATCAGTATGGATCCTTATTAGTTATATGTGAACGAAACGCAGAAAATGTCAATCGTATCATCTTTCTGGTCAAAGAAGGAAATACAAATATATTGACTTTTGTTAAGGTTATGGAATATTTAAAACTAGCTGCATGGTCCCGCGTTACTGGGTTGCATTCGGATGTGGAACCCCTGACCATTTGTTCAGAGTTTCAACACTCTACCTACTAAGCTGCAGAAGCTTGGCTAGTTTCCCTCTTCGTTCGTTCATTTCCTGATCCCGACATAGCGCATGCGCAGTTCTCACTTACTACGGCCCTACGATAATACGATACGTAAACTTTAAATATTAAAACTTTAAATATTAATTAAAACTTTAAATATTAATTAAAACTTTAAATATTAATTACAACTTTAAATATTAATTACAACTTTAAATATTAATTACAACTTTAAATATTAATTAAAACTTTAAATATTAATTAAAACTTAAAATATTAATTAAAACTAATTCAAATAAAAAAAAATTGTGGTTCTCAGGTTCACAATTACAAGTTGAATACCTCTTATGTTAGAAATTTCAGATAGTGTTTTCCGTGCCACAGACAGAGAGACTCTTTCTTTTATAATTATATAGTTTTAGATACGAGGAGGGAGTAATTTCTTTTTGACAAATATAAAATGTTATCGAAATTTAAAAATGATGAGCAAAACACAATAGGAAAACATGCATTTTTTTCTTATTATTTTGCGCCAATATTGTATTAAGATTAAGATTATTTTTCAAAAAATAATATTAACTTTGAAAGGTCACATTTAAACTAGAATATTTGGTATGATGACATTAGTTGTTTCTGGAAGAATACTCAGCTGAAACCATCCAACATGCCAATTTTTACGCAATAGAAAGTTAATTAACTTTTGATTATTACAGTTTTCTACGATCATTTGAAGGAATCTAAAACATTTCTTTTGTTTTCGAGATTGAAAAAAACAACCATTAAATGCAACAAGTAATTTCAAACTTTTATGCACCAGTGCGCACAAATTCTATAATCTATATATGCCCCATTAAGTGATTAAATTATTTATTACATAATTACATTAAGTTCAATAATTCATAGACTTTGTGTTAAATATTTGATTTTGGAAGTTCGTACACAATACTTTATATTTATCCGGACAAATATTTATATTTAGTTAATAAATATGGATATTTAAAATATATAGTAATTTCTTCGTTTAAAATTTTGATCAGTGGCGGCCCGTAAGTAATAAAAGTGAGAGGGGCCCAAATTAAAAGATAGTTCAAGTATATTGGCAGGGGCGCCGTAACCGGTATGCCAGGTGGGGCTGCTTTCATACCCACTTTTACCCAAATAGTCTGTTGTCAAAAATATTATTTTAAACATTCCAAATAGTAAAAACGTAATTTTTTTTATGTGCAAAACCTTTTTAAAATAAGTTCCTGTGCCACTGCATATCAGTATTATTCGATATTTAACTTGCCTTAAATTTCTAAATTAAAAAAAAATATATGAAATAGAGAAAATGTATTCCTTAAATTATATATAAAATATTATAAAATTATTCAAAAAAGTTATGGTGTTTAGCCCCCCTATGGCTTCTCTGGCGAGCCGCCACTGATTTTAATTATATTAATAAGGATCTCAGAGTAAAGTTTATTGAAAAAAATGTGCCAATGATTTTTATTCGATTTTTAATTTTGTAATTGTTTTTAAAAGCTTAAGTATAAAAAGCATATATTGTAGCAAAAAACAACGAATTTGAGAAAATTAAAAATATTTAAAATATAGGGAAAACAAATAAATGGACATTCATTTCGCATAATTTTAACGATTCTGCTTTTCTGAGAACCTGTTAAAGTTTAAAAATTGTATGGAAATCATACTTTCTTAAATCAGGGGAAAGGGTAATAATATTTAGGCCTGCGGCGCCTGGAGTTCATAGACCCTTCTTTCGGTTCCTAGAAATCGAGAGAGGCATGCAACATTAAGTCAGTTGTTGATATCTCAATCCAATGAGAGTTCGCCAACGAAAGAGGCCCCACGCAGGGGAGCGGCCGCTTTCGACAACACTTGACTGAATACAGACATTCCCAGCAAACCAGCCATAGTGACAACATCATATATCTCATGCTCCTAATGTAATTGCAATATCACCCATTTAACCTTTAAATGTAAATTCATAACTTCCATAATTACATCATTAAATCTAAGTTGTTTCCTAAATACTATGGCTATCATCCATTTGTCCGTAACATTAAAATTAAACCTTCTAAACCTTCTGAACAACTGGAGTCAACCATCGCGAGGCCTAACCTAACAACAACGGCTCCCGCACTGATGACGCCGAACCAAATTGGGCCGCCGCACTGGTGAACCGGACAATATTAATACGCACAAGCAATCAGTGATAACGGACTCTCATTATGCCAGCGTAGTCACCGCATCTACGTGACTGCGCACCTGCCACCTGTAATCCAGACGCCTACACTCTGCGCCACTCCTGCCTCGGACAACTGCAAGCCCTTCAACTGATGACCATTATCGCAACCTGCGCATCGGACAACTGCAACACCCTGCAAATGTCCCTGGAATTCCGCACGCGCCACACTGCTGATGAGGTCATCGACTCGGCTCTGCACTCCGACAACGGGATGGTCGCCGCGACTCACTGCCTGCGACCGCATCCCGCTCCACCACCACGTCTCCGGCGACCCACTGCCGAGACAGCGCGCCACAACAACACGTCTCCGCGACCCACTGCCTGAGACTGCACCCCACACCAACACGTCTCCGCGACCCACTGCCGAGACCACAATCCTCAACACCTCTCCGCGACCCACTGCCGAGACCACAACCCTCAACACGTCTCCGCGACCCACTGCCGAGACAACAAACCCACATCAACACGTCTTTGGCGATCCACTGCAAAGATAGCGCACTCAACACAGCGTTCTGGATTATCCCCTTCAACCCGCACCCTGGCAACCACTGAAGTCCGGATCACTTCAACCACCACTGGGAATCCCGTACGACTAATGGGCGCATCTGTCAACACGGTCATCACACCTTCTTCCGCCCCACCCCCACCTCTGGCTGCCGGCGCGGTCAGCAACCCCCGCTGCTTGAATCCCGCACTGCTACCCAGCATCGGATTCCCCGACCGCCATCCGTCAACGTCCCACCCTTCTCCGTCGGCCAGACCACCTCCGCTAAAGCAAGACGCATCCCTTCTTCCAAGCACCCACAGCGCACTCCAATCACACACCTCCCGATGTCAACCGCCACATCGTTTTTCCAGCATCCACCCCTTCAAACGTAACGTGAATATTTTCCTTTGGCTCCAAAGTGAAGAGTTCGCGACCTACTTTCTTCCTGCAACTTACAGACGGACAGGTCTTCCCCTCTGTTCTCATAAATCAAGAGCGACTTCAACCCCACAACAGCATTTCGAGACACACCCCTCTTCGGCTTCCCCATTAGCCGTGTAATCTGACACCACGCAGTGCTTTCTTTCTCCCCGTCACTGGACCCACTCAGTGGGGGAACGTGAGACTCCCTCTCTGCGTCAGCTGTTTGTCGTAAACAAGTGTGGTCTTCAATAGATGTTTCTTCGAGTGCCTGCTTTTTACAGTGATTTTTTTTTCTTTTCTTTCACTGCTACAATGTGCTGCGATGTCTTGCTTTTTAGTAATTGTGGAGATGTTCCTTTTACGGAAGTGCAAATTTAATTATTAATGGCATTCATATCTTAATTTTAATGGCATACTTTAAATTTTAAACCAGTGTATTTAATGCCTATATTTTTATATATCACATAACAAATTCTGTAATTTCACACATGCGCCATTTCATTGCACTTCTGCCATTTCAATAACCTGTAACTCCAGTCACCTGCAAGTTTTTTTTTCTTTCTTTCGTGATTTCCGATGAAAATCACTGGGCAAGGACTATGCGGCGCCTGGAGTTCATAGACCCTTCTTTCGGTTCCTAGAAATCGAGAGAGGCATGCAACATTAAGTCAGTTGTTGATATCTCAATCCAATGAGAGTTCGCCAACGAAAGAGGCCCCACGCAGGGGAGCGGCCGCTTTCGACAACACTTGACTGAATACAGACATTCCCAGCAAACCAGCCATAGTGACAACATCATATATCTCATGCTCCTAATGTAATTGCAATATCACCCATTTAACCTTTAAATGTAAATTCATAACTTCCATAATTACATCATTAAATCTAAGTTGTTTCCTAAATACTATGGCTATCATCCATTTGTCCGTAACATTAAAATTAAACCTTCTAAACCTTCTGAACAACTGGAGTCAACCATCGCGAGGCCTAACCTAACAACAACGGCTCCCGCACTGATGACGCCGAACCAAATTGGGCCGCCGCAGGCCCTTACAATTGATAATTATGGCTTTGACTTGGTGAGTGGCGACTGTTACATATAATTTATTATAACCATATAATTTAACAAAAAAAAATTAAAAAACACATGTTAAAACTTAGTTTGCAAATATATGTTCAAATATTTTCCTCAAATCACCATATTTTAAAATTTCCTTAACTATCACCCCTTTTCTATAATTTAATATCGAATTAATAATATTCCCAATCCTGTTTATAAAACTTTTTTACCATCCCACATAACTTATCTATCAGATTAATATTTCTTTCTTTAGGGCAATAGAGTTCTCATAACTTTTTCACACTGACGCTACATTTCCAATCTTAATTTGGCGATAACAACTGCCTACGCGAATGTTCTGGCGCAACTTACATACAGGAATCCTTTAGGGTTAGTTTTAGTGCCTCCACTTGAAAAGTCCCTGGGCCGAACCATTTCGGACCAATGACTGATGTTCCTGGCTCATTCTAATGAAAAATAATCCCTAAAAATCCCTGTCTTCAAATATGAAAACTCCCTATGAGAGGACTTTCATTCTTAATGTAACCCTTATTCTGTAACGGCATAACTATTGGCTCTGGAGTAATAAATGCTTTGAACTTAACTTATCGGCCCTTATTGTTATGCTTTTACGACTGAACCCCCCTAAAATGCATGACCTTCACATATATAATATCTTTTATTTTTATTTCAAGCATTTAAATATTTTATCACCATCTCAAAACAGGATTGCTGTGCTTTCCAAATGAGGTTACAAAAGACTACTTTAATCAGTTATCAAAATTCGATAAAAACTAACTTAAAAATTAAAAATCAGGCTATGAGATGCATTGATAAAGTTTTATAGTATTTATGTTTAAAAGCTTCAGACAGTGTGTAGTTGTAAGAGGTATTTTGTAATTAGCACACCCAATTTTTTTTTCTTTTATTATTATAAATCTCATTGAAATTAAGAGAAAAAGCATGAGCTTGCGCAGAATACTGATTTATACTCGTTTTTCCCATCAATATTTTTTTAATACAATTATGGGAATATGCATTTGATGTGTTTGAACTTAAATTTTTTCTATCTGAATTAGTGTTTCAGTACTATGTTTTCAATTGTTAACACCGAAACAGTACCTTACTTTGTACACAAACACAGTTCTATGAACCCTGACACTTTGATGCATTTCAGGCTTCAAGCCAGCTGTTGAATGTGAACCTTTGTTGTCGAAAAAATTCGCGTTAAACGTGTTTGAATTTTTAACGCTAGGGCGGATCTACTAAAATGTCCGAAAATAATTTGTATGAAATAGGAATACTAATTTAGGATTGTAGAATTTTAATGTTTTTCATGCTTTATGAATAATAATTTAAACGTTTAGATATGCTAGATGAAATCGAAGATTATGAGATCGATGAAATTGAGTAAAGGGAGCATCTTCACTTAATTTCTTACATTATATAAAGATTTTAAAAAAAATATTGTAAAAAGTAGTTCTCATGTGAATTAAGCGTGATAAAAATTACAAGAATTTTTTTTTCTTCATTTTTAATGTAATCATATAAGTTGGGCAATTTCTAATCTTCCCTAGATTTCATTTGTTAATAATATTAATTTTCTTCAGGCATAATTTTTCCCAACTCAGGGATTTTTAGAAGTTGAAATTCTCAACTTTCAGGGTTTCCAGATTATGGGGGGGGGGGGGGGGGGCGAAACTCCCTCGGTACGACGGGCCTGGCCACCACACAACAATTACAAATAGTGTATATTTTCTTTAAATTTTCAGTTTCATGAGGGTCATTCAAACCGAGCATTAAATTACTCGCTTTTGCTTTACGCGTGCAATCGAATCTTGAGTAAATACTGTTTTTTTTCAATACATCGGTCATGTATACACTTAAAAAAAATTCTTAACATTGAGTACCTGAACGTACTCGTTTTTCGTTGAGTGCAATTGCATCGTAAATGAGCGATGACGTACTCAAATTTAAGTAATCATTCCTTCTCAAAAATGACCAGTGTGATTTAATATTGTTAATCTCAGCTTCTGTTCAAGACATCTTAACAGTGTGCCCTGATAAACTTAAAATGTCTGTTCAGAAGATGGTTTTCCACATCATTTGATGTCGATTGCTTAAATGGAAACTGAGTTATTACAATTAAATTATCTTACTTCCCAATCTTTTGGCACATCTTTTCAAACATTACTTCTATTTATAACTTCTTCACGTTGCTCTGGTAGCTTAATATATAAGACTCTGGACAGCAGTGCCTGCAGATATGGGTTCGATTCCCGGTAAGTACTGTGGTTGTAATTGTAGATATTTTTGGAAAGTGATTTAGGAAGGCAGTCTGTGTAGGTAAAAAACTGCTCTTTTTATTCATTGTATTCATTTTTGAGTACATGTCTTTTTCAAAAATAAAACATCCATTCGAAGCTATGATAAGCATCCAATGTACTCAAAAATGTGTACATTTTACTTATTTTTGTGTACCTATTTTTACCAGTGTAAGTTCTCATCAATTCCTACTTTTTAAGACTTGAGTATACGCATTGGAAAAACACTGTTGCTATTATTCGTTTGGAATGAACCTGAGATACAACTGTTTGAAAGGCACTGCATATGCATTATTCATTTATGTCTACCATTTGTCTTGTTTGTATTCCATTTGAGAAAATAATTTTTTTTCAGAAGTTTGTTGGTGAAAGTACTTCAGAACCCTTTTTTGACGAAATTTGTTTACTAAATTAAATATTTTAACGTAGACGAGAGACATATTTCGACAGAACTTGTCAATATAGTGTGGGACACACGAAACTCTCCTTGCGTATAAATTTAATGTCAAAACGTCTGAGTCTTGTAAATATTGATTGACAGCATTGTTAACAAGCAAAGCGAGCACATATTGCTTTGTGCGTGCCAAATATGTGTTTACATGGAGCATCGTAATAAATTAGCTTATTTTGTCGTTGTCTTACTCGCATTTCATGAAATATTCATTCCGCTGCGTGACTTTAGAACTGTTTATCGTTTTGGATATTCAAATTGCGTTATTTCCTGCTACAATTTAATGCGTTAACAACGAGTTGAGAACGTGCTCCAATAGCATGCCTTTCGAGGTGTATTTTTCTCTCTAAATATATACAAACATTTTTTTTTTACATCATTGTAATTATCAACATATCGTATTATAAAATAAACTTTAAAAAAAAAAAAAGGGAAACCGACTTCAAGAAAAATGCCCTAAAACGGGAAAAATAATTCTTAATTTTACAAACAAATTGAAAAAATTGAATTATTTAATATTAATCTTATACTATTTACAACGTTTTGACATCGGCGCCAAATTTAAGGTATGGTTTTGTAAATTGGCACCAACTTCAATAACTTGTAATAACTATAAAATTAATATTAAATAATTAAATTTTTTTCAATTTGTTCGTTAAATTAAAAATTATTTTTCACTTTATATGGCATTTTTCTTGAAGTTGGTTTTCCTTTTTTTGTAAAGGTTATTTTATTTTCCCCTTTTTAGTTTAATTTAACAGGGGACTTCGTCCCCTTCTATTAATATAATCACTTGGAAACTCAAGTTGTTACTAACTTTTTCCCTCGCCCCTGATAAGTATACTTTGAAATTATCCTGTTTCATAAATGCCAGGTGAATGAAATATCATTGTTAGACAAACTTTATCTATAGCAATGAAAATATTATGAAGCCATTGCAACAGTTTTAAAAAAAACTGGTTAATCGATAGTTCCGGATAAACATTTTTTTACCTAAATGTAATTTTCTCTATCCAACAAAAAAAGAATTTTCGAAATATGACAATATTTTTTTCAAACTTTTAAGTTAATTGAGAATTCCGGATCGTTAAATGGACATTTTTCAGGCTAAACAGGATATTTTTTTCAAAAGATGCCCAAGTGAGACATCCTCTATCCAACAAAAAGATAATTATCCAACTATCTGAATGTGAACAGAAATCTTGTTCGAATATACATTAAAAATAATACATAAAGTCGAATTGATAACCGCTCTCCTTTGGCGCGCTTTGGCAATTGGTTGGCGCATTTTAAGTCGGTTAAAAATACAATACATTGTTTTGCTAACTAAAATTTTCATTCTTCTACGTAGTTTAATTTAAACAAATAATACAGTAATAGACGTTAAAAATACTTTAAGGTGCTTCATCGAAATAAGCAATGACATAATGCGGGCAATACTTATTTTTTTTTGTATTTAATTGTACGTATATACTAAGGCTATAATGACTAACGCGTATCAAACATAAGCATGTATCCTGTACTATAAACATGTTTCGTTGGTGCAGCTTTAGAGTGTGGAGTTAATCAAATAAAAACTTATCACCGAATGGCTTTTTAGAGGAAAAAAAGTTATTATTTTCCTTTTATTAGCCTTTTTTAATAGCTCAGGTACTACAGTTTTAAACCCAGCATTTCGGTTAGTGGTATTGTATATTTAGTGCCCCTGTATTTTGGTGATTTGTGTCTCTTTTGAAAGCTGCAAAAAGTTTCCATTATTGCAGTTCCACTATATTTATCATTTAAGAATTGCCTTATGTAGATTTATATATAAAAGCAGATACATAGAGGATTTCTGAAATGTAAAAAATAAAATAGAATTACCGAAATCTAACTGCGACTTTAAACGAGGACAAATTCTCTCCTACAGAGACACGAAGAACTAGTTACAGCCTTAGTCACAATAATTACAAAACCTACACTATTAAAAATTTCAGTTCAACGTTACACCATTTATTTGGGCTCTGCAGAAATTTATACCATCTTATGGTGCAATCTATGTTGAAAGGAAAATCCTTAATTGAGAACAGCGCAGCTGTTATCAAAAAATGGTGCAATCTCCGAAACTACAACCGATCTTCGCTGCATCTACAAACCGGGGAATTCCCTCAATCTTCTTGCATTAGGGACCCGGTCCGGTTGGCCAGTGCATTCACCTGGTAATCAGAGGATTGCTAGTTCGAGCCCGTGCGGTGGAATTGATAAAAAAGGTAAAAAAAAATATATCTTGCGATTGCAGGGTTGCTAGCTTTGCTACAAAAATACTGGAAAATCGCCCGAAACATCCAACAAATTATACGGTCGTTTCACCATAATATGGGGTAGCGAATGCGCGAATTTTGGTTCAATGTTTTACCATAAAATGGTGAAGCGAAAATATGAAATTTGGTGTAACGTTTCACCACTAAATGGTATCCGTGGTAGCACCGTAAAATGGTGAAACTAAATACCAAATGTTAGTTGCAGCTAAATGGGTACCAAATTTTGGTGCAAGGTCGTAATAATTTTTAACAGTGTGTTTATTAATTTTAGAAACCTTATACATTTCAGAAACCTTTTTGTTATTACTATGTGCATCAAAATGAAATTTCTTGATCCCTTTTGTTATCCCTTTGTTTTATTTTGTTCCCTTGTTTTCCCTTTTTAAGTTAACCTCAAAGAATCTTTCGAATGTGTCATTGCCGTAGTCAAAAATATTTTGAAGTAACTGAAGACGTGAATAAGAACGAAAAACATTGCACTTTTATTACTTTGAACTTTGAGTTACGTTCCAGTGACAGTTTCATCACGATTTGTTCTGTGCTTCTCAAGTGTTTGACGAGAAGACATAAAGAGACAATATCAAATTGATATTCTGACAACTTATTTATTGGTAGGACTGTCCAAACAATGCCCTATTACAGAATAACTAAGGAAATATTACTATTCCTGTACTGTCTAAAATACTTAAAGCTCAATGCAAAAATGTATATAAATATACATTAACATAGAAATACTATTTAGTTTTACACTTTTACAAGTTTTCATAACAAAATATAAGAAAACTTAAAACTGTATAAGGGTGAATAACTTTATGCACAAATTTCATGAGAAATATACATAATTTCTTTATATTTAGAATTATTTATTTTGTTTCTTTGTGTGTGTTTATTTTAAATTTCAACTATATATATATAAGTTATCCCTTTTTAAGTTAACCTCCAAGAATCTTTAGAAATGAAAAAGTCAGTATTTTTTATTAGGGGAATGGGACACATTTTACTTTAAAAAAAAATTGCTGATGTCAGTCTAATTTTTTTCATAAAAGTTTGTAAATCAATCATATTAACATAATCACATACCCAAACATTTAACTTTTAAATAATTTTTTTTAAATAAAATTTGTTATTATTTATTTATTCTTATTATTGTTATGAGTTAAGAAAATATTTATTTTCTGAATATTATAAGTTTACATTTTTATAAACAAAATAATGTGTTAAACAAACTGTCTTTACATTTACAAAAAAAAAACTTATAGTTTTACTGGGAAAACTATTTTAAAAAAATTCTAAACAAAATAATTATTGTTTGCGAATTAATTCGCAAACAATAATTAGTTGTACTTAACGTAGAAATATAATTATGGTACCGTTTGATTAAAAATAAAATTTATATATTTAAAGCAATATGATATTTTTGATGATTTTGTGTCTTTTAAGACACTTAAGAAAATTTATTGAGTAGTTTTGTTTAATTTATATGCTACACATTTTGGCGTCATAAAAAATATAGAGATAATTTGTTTACGATTTTCCTTACATTTAACTACTACGTCCATTATTTTCACTGTTTTATATTTTTCCTGGCGGTGTAAAAAAAGATGTGAATTGGTTCTTAATTCTGAAATTAGGATTTTTCCGGCCAAACACCTACCCTTAAACTACATATATTCTAGATAAGTCCGGGTATTGCATACTTTATTTCCACTGTCTGTACTCAAGGAAAGGTATTTTGCACCTAAAAATTTCAGTTTAACGACCGTAATTTTACACACAGTCGCCATTTTTACATTATTCCAAATGATGTAGAAAGTGGCCGAAAAAGACGATCAGACTTTAAAAAAAAATAATCTATTTCGTTAATAATTTTTTTTTCCCCTTATAAATTATAAAATGCATTTGTTTTGCTTATTATCATTATAAGTATTTACAATGTCTGGGTATATGTCTACTCTTAAGTAAAGCAGTCAACCTCTCAAAATTTTTTAATAATAAAAGATTATTTTAATAAACGTTCTCATACTTTTTAGTAACATTGTCTGTAAGACGATAAAATTTTTAGAGTACAAATGGAAACATGCTCCTAATTTTATGCAAAAGAAGTTTTAACAATCACAAAAATATCGTAACAGTTTGACAGCTCTGCTTAGGCATTTTGAATTATTTTAAAATTATACATTTGCAGAATATTTTACAACTAAAAAAAAATTGCTAGATGGCAATGACGCCTAACTTTTATCTCCTAATTTCGAACACTGCGTGTATTTTCCCTTGAAATAGACACTTCGCCCACCACATCATAAAAATAAAAGAAAAAATATATTTCTAAAAGAAAAAAAAAACGTTTCTTTCATAAACTCGCTCTATCGGCATTATTGATGTCTCTGAAATTATACCCGGTTACTGATCAAGATCCCGATAGACGATAAACGTCTTTCCACGATGACATATTTTCGAAGATGAAATCACGCAACGCAATATACAATTACAAACCAGAAGATGGATAGGCGGTAAACAAATATCTTCGATAGGGCGCTTTTTTTTTCCCTTTTGTTTATCCAGTCGTGTTTACCCTTCCAATGAGTTATACTCAGAAAGCGATTTTCGAGTGTAGTGAACAAAGAAAAAAAATCAATCTGTGTGGAAATATTGCATCGTGAAAATCGCACGAAACTGTTCCACTTTTAGAATGTAACGATTTCCTGAGAAAATAAAGCTTTTAAAAAAATGCAAAAAAGCTACTATTATTTAAAAAAAAAAACGTTCTAAAAGTAGTTAAAAAAAGCTGTAATATCAAATCACCAAGCCAACTAACTGCTTGAGAATATAATAAATTGAGATTGGAGGTTGTCGTTTTAAAAATGAGCTCTTGTTGTTTTATGTGTTTTTAAGATGACCGTTAAACTTGACATGTGACTTACTCTCTAGCATGAGTGGCTCGGAGACTTGATAGCACTCCTATTTTTAGCAGCAACTTATAGAGATTTTCTGAAAAGGTATGTTAGTGTATTTTTTTACTTTTAAATATTTTTATTCTAAAATTTACAAAAGAATTCAACTGAACCTTCTAGAAAAACTAATCTCCAATCAAAATTCTCAATTAAAGTCTGCAGCATGTTATAAAAAAATGTGTCCCAAAATTTTAAAGTGAAAATTTATTGGGTACATTTTGACAAATTTATCTAAACTAAAAAAACGTTATTTTTCCTTTTATTTGTAACTTAAAGTTCACTTTTATATTCAAATACCAAGAGGACCGAGCCCAGATCGATCGCATATTTTATTTCTTAATAATATTTCTAAAGAATCGAATTAAATGTAAATGTTTTGAAATATCCATATCAATGGTTAGACGTTTCATGATATATTTTATTGTCTATTAATGTCTTCATTAACGAAATAAGTTTAAGTTCTTTGAAATGCTTATATGATTGGTTAGACGTGCCAAGATTGCAAAGATAAATTGCAATTCTGCAAAAGTAACTTAAATTAATGTTTTTAACGAATGGTTGCTTTAGACGTTTTTAACTGAACGTCTAAAGCAACCATTCGCACAATTGTAGCACAAAGTCATCGGTTGCATGCTAAATCCTGACAATATTCTTATAGTTCAGTATTTCAGTAACAATTTGTTGTGATGTGTTGCATCTGTCTAACTCTGGAGTAGCTGAATGGGCTTTTACATGCTATGCAAAGTAGCATTTGTTAGACAAGTTATTGAAGTATAGTAACATTTATAGTTATTACAAGTTATTGAAGTATCTGCCAAGAAGATTGTGATAATGGAGATCATATTATTTTTTTGCTACCGCAAAATTATTTCAAATTTTTTTTATCTTCAATCTGCATGCACAAATATAAGGAACGAACAACATTTTATATTCTTATTAAACGTTTAATCAATAATAAAGATTCGTACTTATTTCGAATAATTTTATGTGTTATTCGGAATTAGTCGTAGTGATAAAAACAGTTTTATTACAGTAAATCTTAATTTAACAAAACTTCATTCAATTGAATTCCATTGGAATATAAATGCTTAACAAAAGAAACGAAATTCTTTCTAATCAAATGTATTTTGTTTTGAAGATTCCTTGTTCTATTTGTGGAAATACACACCAATGTCCCGACATGCACAATCTGGTGTCAAAAATAACTATAGCGGAATAAATAATCTGTTTTAAATGGAATAAAAAAACTTACGTGGTTTTCCAAAACAATATTTTCTTTTACTTATTTCTTATACAGAATTTTAAAAAGTTTCTTTTGTATATTCCACTTACGACGTCACGTAAATAAACACAGTAACAAATCACATAATTAAAATTGTTCAAACTTTGATTATTTGAAATGCAAACGATTTTTGTTTCAAGTTCTTTTTAAACATTTATTAGAAAACTTATAGTATTTAGTAGACGAAAAAGCGATCAGAATATGTTTTTTTTTATTTGAAAACGCAAACGATTTTTCAATTTGAATTTGAATTTACTGATGTTTAAATGATTTTTGATTTACTGATGACAAAAAAAGTACTTTATTTAAGACTAAAAATGTCTCACCAAAATATTTTACACGTTTTGAATTAAAATAACATACGATGAATTATAACGTTTAACTGTTATTGCCGTATAACCTATTAACTCATACGCGATGAATAATTTGCAATGGAAAGAATTACATCGAACTTTTATTCTGCTTATTTCACCCTCTAAATGATATTTTTCGCAGATGAAACCTACCCCAATCGAATTTTACCCAAAAATTGGTAATACATCAATTTTTGTGAAAATCGTTAGACACTGAAAAATTGGAAGTTTAATAGTATTGTATAGATTAGATTAGATAGATAGATACTTTCTTACAGTATTTTGGGGTGTCAGTCTTTCAGTATCGCTTTCTCTAATTGGAAAGAAAAATATTTGATTAAGTACAACCAGTTTTCTAAGGAAAACTACCATTTTTTTTCAATCATAATTTTTAGATATATTAGATTGATAAAAGGTCTAGATGATACAATGTCAGCAATGGTGGTTAGATTTTCATGTGACATTTCGTTCGTATCTTCGAGATTCGTATTCCAAATTTGTTATGAGGAAACTTCCATATCTTTAACATATGTAAAGTTATAGAATAAGCGACTAATGATTTAGCGTTTTTCCCTTCTTTCGTTTAGCGAAAATTCCATATTAACTTTGCATTTATGATTAGGTTTGTGTTGCTGTATTTTTAGTTTCGTTGCATTTTAAGTACAAATTAACACTCCATTTAGTGAAGCAGCTAAAGTTCAATCTCCAATACTTTTATTATTCTCCAGAATTTCACGATTTATAATGCACTAGAAAAAAATACACGTTCTACGCACGAGATGAAAACAATTTACAAAATAATGTTTATAAGCTAAAGAAAAATATTTTTATTTTCTCGCCCTTCAGGAGGGAGGGACTCACAAAAGTAAAAGTTAAAAAATTTAACGAAATTTGATTTTACAAGGTCCCGAAAGAAATGGAAAGCTTCATAATACGGAGAGGATGGCGATAAAACAATATCGACATCGATACAGTATTCCCGTTGATTAACACATATCTAATAATTGTTAATAATAATTATCCTAAACAACTTGTATTGTGCAACAAAAGCCGTTAAACTTTCTAAATTAGCGAAGGTATAAAATAAAAAAGTGGGGGAAAAATTTAAATGTTCCATATAAAGAATTTTAGATTTTCAGATATTTTCCTGTTTGTATGATAAAACAATATCTGCATACGAAATTTTACGACCCTAAGACATTCGGAAGTGTCTAAAACTAATGTTTCGTAAAGAAGTATTCAAAACTAACGTCAAATAAGGGGTTTTTCAAATCTTAAAAACGTTCGATTACGAACAAAAAAAAACGCTTCATTTTTCTATATAAAGTATAAAGAATAACATTGCCAAATTTCAACTTCAGGGGCATACAGAAAAATTGAGAATTAGTGATGGCTGAGTAACTGAAAAAGTGACCAAGGCTTTTGTATTTTTATATAGAGATAAGACATAGTAGATTTTTGAAGGTTCCCAGATTTTCCTATTTTGTCCTTTATATACAAATACAAATATTGACGACCAACAAGGTTGGTCCAACAAGCTAGTATCTCTTAACTATCCCCCAATGCATATCTAACTTCTTCTTAAAATCCGTTACTCCTTTACAATTAACAATATTCACTGGCAAGTTGTTCCACTTGTCTATTACCTTATTTTTCTATATAAAGTATAAAGAATAACATTGCCAAATTTCAACTTCCTAGGCATACAGAAAAGTTGAGAATTAGTGATGACTGAGTAAGTGAAAAAGATAAATATTTAAGATAAATATTTATATAAATGAAATACGTTAGTATGCGATATTCACGATTTTAAGATAATCATAAGTATTTAAAACTACCTTCCATAAAAAACCCGATATTTAAAGGTTCTTCCTGCAAAACTCTAAAAATTCATGTTTTTCTTTGTTTGTATGGTAAACCATACCAATGCAACATTACACATTTTTAAGACAATTAGTAGGGTCCCAAAGTAAAGTTCCGTAAAAAAATCGCAACCGATTTTTAAAAGTGTCACGTGCAAATTTCTAGATTTTCAAATTTTTGCTTTTGTATGACAAACCCTATCAGTATGCGAAATTTCATGATACTACGACAATCCGAAATGTCCGGAAAAAATCTAAACATTTTATAAAGATTCCACGTGCAAAGTTCTAGAAATATGTGTGTTTTTTGCTTATATGAGAAATCATACCAATATGCTGCGTTAAGCCATTTTAGTTAAATTAGTAGTGTCCAGACTAACTTTCCGTAAAAAAAAATAGCAACCGATTTATAAAGGTTCCACTTGCAAAATTATATATTTTCAAATTATTTCCTTTGTTTGTATAGTAAATCTTATCAATTTGTACAGTTTATCGATTCGAGGGCAATCGGATTGGTACAAATATCATTTTCCGTAAAACAAAATCACAATCGATTTTTAAAGGTTCTACTTGACAAAATTCTAGAAATAAATATTTGTTTTCCGTCGTTGGTATGAGAAACCATATCAATATACTACAGTACGCAATTTTAATTTCTTGGATTTCAAAGGGTTAATTTACTTTGAAGAACAGGGAACAAAGAACAGGTCGTTATTTTGTTACCTGAAAAGCGACATTCGAGATAATAGGTTATAACAATATTCTAAAGAAGGAAAAAATATTGTAATTTAATTCGGAAAAACTAGTCTGCTTGTCAGCAACGGTTCTCAACCTGTGGTACGCCTGGGTGTACGCGAAAATAATATTAGTAATGGCGGAAAATACCTAAAATAAAAAATTAATGTAATTAGTAAAATAAAAATAAAATCAATCATAATTTGAGTCGTTTGATTCATTTACTAGCTAATCTAGGAATATTAATGCATAATAAATGCCATAAAAACACACTTTTTTTGCGTATAGGAATGGGTGACAAGGGTTATGAGAGAAGGGGGTACTCATAAATGAAAAATGTTATCACGGGGGTCCGTTTAAAAAAAAAAAGATTGAAAACCACTGTGCTAGTGGAATAACAGCATTTTTCGTTCGCCTTTAAATATCAAAAAAAAAAAAAATCAATTCAAATATTTTTATTAAGTTTTCGTTTTGTTAAAGTAAATCACCTTAATTCTGGTAAATCGAGAGAAAATATATAAAAAAAAAGTTATGTTCGATTTTAGAATAGGAAGTATGAAGGAGGAGCGGTTGTGTCTTGATTACTTTTTAAAGAATGAATGCGGTTGCTTAAGAGAAAAAGAACAGAAACTTGAATGTAAACGAATTACAGTAAATGCATTGCGCTCTGCACAATGACGTGAGCAGACGATTGCATTCGCTTTGTTTAAATAAAATACTATATTAAAGAAAATAAAAGTTCGATATTTCTAATAACTTTTTTGAAATTATGGAACATCTACGTAGTCAACAAAATAAGTTAAATAAAAGCACTAAAATTAATAATTTTTTAATTGAATTTGTTTTGTTGTTTCCATGTTTTTCAAAGATCATTATTATGAGCTTTATCAATTGATTGGATAAAGCTTTTTCTTTTCCCATTATAAATAATTTAAATAAGTTATGGTTAAAACTTAAAATTTTAAAAGGAATAGCTTTTTTATAAGATTAAAAATTCGATATCCTTAATACGAAATGTTTGTGTTTGGTTTCTTTAAAACAGTTCGAATAATTTAGTTTGTTAAGTTCTTTGGGATAATTAAGAAATACATAATTTTCGTAATATAATTTAAAAAATACAAAGTATTCTTCAGCCTAAATCCCTATAATAACTAAAATAATTATTTAATTACAACAAATAGGTTCTTTTTATATCTCTTTCAATCGTTCCGTTGCTTTTGTAACTCAATTGATTATATGTTTTCTTCTGTCTTTAATTGTCATTTAAGGTATCTCGAATGCATATATATTGTCGTTTAATAGCATAACTATTTAATAATAAAACAAATAAATGATTTTCTTTTATAGTGAATATCCATTGGGAATATTGCAACACATACACCCTCCATTCGCTTATTTTAAAACTTATTACTTTTGAGAATTAAAGTAAAACTTCTCTTTTCTTACATGGCTTCGTTAGCCAGATAACAAAGAAACTGGTTTTTATTATATGCGACTAACTATCTGATTTTAAAAGCCGAATTGTATTTTCAAAATCAAAACTGGAATAATGCGAAGAAATGTTGAAATGAAATGTCTTACCCGTTATGAAACTTTTCAGAGTTTTGGAAGACATGCAATTTATTTTTAGTTTCCTGGGTACAAAAAAAAAAAATAGAATTTTTGTTTCTTTGCAATTTGAAGAGTACAATTACGGAAACCTTTTTCCGAATTGTTTAGCCTATTTCACCCAAACAGCATATAAAAAAATGTCTAGTGGGACAATAAACAAAATTTTCTCAAGCAATGTAAGATTAACACAATATTATAAATTTTAAATTGCAAAACGGAAGTATGTGTCATAATTAGATGACATTTTTTAAATAAAACAATTTTACTAATAAACAATTTTTGATGTTTAGATAACTAAACTCAGTTCGCAAAATAACCTGAAGAACTAAAAGGACACGTTTTATTTCTTCAAGTTGGTAAATTCCTTCTAAACTGCGAAAGATGATTTATTTGCTTAAATCCCACACATACATTATTGTTCGTGACAATAACAACTGATTCCTCAAACTCAATCAAGTGTCAGCCAATTTGACTTTGACGGATTAATGGAAGTCACGGATCTTTTGTTACAAGAAATTTCACTTAGGAATAAATTATATAAGAAGATCAATCATAAAACTTCAACCTTTTCTTGAGCCCCCAGTTGCTCAGTTGGTAAGGCGTTCAGCTACTAATCAGAGGATTGGTGGTTCGAATCCGGCAAATGGACTTGACGTAAAAAAAGTAGTGATCTTGCGATCGGAGGGTTGCCAGCTTCGCTACAAAAATACTAGAAAGTCGTCCAGAATATCCAACAAATTATACTGGCGTCTATACGGGACTGGTGCACGATACATCTGATCGGGGTCCAAAGTCCCGACGTCTATTGAAGGCGTTGGGTGCCAGTTCAGGGGTTTCCTCGTCATCTGACCATGGTTCTAAAATAACGAGGTGCATGTATGAATGTGTGTATGAATGAATGTGTGTGAATGTGTATGTGTTCCCGGGTCTTTCCTTCGAGATTGACCCCGAACCGTCGCCAATAGCCCACTGTGCAGCTCTAGTGCGACGTTAATTAACAAAACCAAACCAAACCAACCTTTTCTTTGTAGGGTAAAACAAAATGTATCGGTTGTGGTTTAAGTTTTTAACACCGCATCACTCGCTAATTGAAAATGTATATCGTCGGTCGTATAGTGTTAAGTTTACATATAGACAAATTACTAAAACTAAGAAGCTTTTTTTTGTGCGAAATGCCGATAAGAGACTGACTATGTCACTTCTACACTGTTAAAATTAGATGCTCAAAAATAAGTAAAATACACTCCTTTTTGAGTATATTCAATGCTTATCATGGCTCCGAATACATCAATTTTGAAAAAGAAATGCACACAAAACTAAGTACAATGAATAAAAAGAGCAGATGCTGGCCTACATAAGCTGCCTTCATAAATAACTTTCAATAAATCTCGACAATTACAACCAAGACTTACTGGGAATCGAACCCAGATCTTCAGGCACCGCAGTCTAGAACCTTATTCCTTAAACTATCAGGCCGAAGAAGTTATAAACCGAAGTAACGTTAAAAAAGTGTGTCAAAAGAATGGGACGTAAGATAATTGAGTTCTAATAATTCAGTTTCTATTTAAGCAACCGATATCAAATAACGTGGAAAACCATCTTCTGAATAATTATTTTAAGTTTGCCAGGTCGCTTTGTTAAGATAGCTTGAACAGAAGCTGATTTTAGAAATATTAAATCACACTGCTTATTACTGAAAAAGTACGGTTATTTACAATGCAATTGTACTCAAAGCAAAACGAGTAGGCTTAGGTACTCATTTTTAAGTACCTTCTTTTTACAGTGTAGTCACACAGGAATGTTTTAAAAACTGTTTAGAACAGTGGTCCCCAATTTTAATTAGGCCACGGCCCCTAACTAAAACTAAAATTGGGCCGGGGACTCTTTTTTCATATACCCTGACCGAGTTGTTGGACTCTGGAACTAGAGGTCCGCGGTTCGAGTCAGCTTGTCGATATTGAAAAATTATATTATTTAAAATCGTCCTCATTTTTGACTAAATAAATTTCGTTACAAAAAATTAAATGATTTTTTTCAATTTAACGAAATATTTATTTCGAGCATATAGCAAGCGACTGTTTCGTCAACAAAAGTTTTGTCCGAGAATGCATTTTTAACAGTGTTCGAAATATAAATAAAAAAAATTAAAAACTCCAATATTTTGATATTTTCCTTCTTTGTACACACGATGAAAACATTATTTTTTATTAAGATTGAATACTACTTTAAAAAAACAATTTCATTTAAATCTGATCGTTTTGTTTTCTTCTAATCTTTAATTATTTGAATAATCATTTGTTTTTCTTATTGTTGGAGGAATTTCTTATGTATCGTGTTAATCTGTAGATACTATATACACATCACTAACTCAAATCTTCAACAGGACGAATATCTCCACATAATTTTTACAGATAGGAAATCTTGAAAATTGATACTTTGTTAATAAAGTGGCTAGTACAAGTTTTGACCTTGTCTGCAAAAGCAGATTACCGGCCATCGATAATTCCAACAAACACTTGAATATTTTAATCTTAATTTCTCCGTAAAAATCCTTGGCATTATGTAAAATAACAAACAAACAAACACTCTTTTTAAGACTGTAAACTTCCTACGTAAAGTAAATGTTACAGTAAATATAAATGTGTTAACAGTGGCGTAACGATATATCTAACGATTAACACAATATACAGTAAAAGTAAGTAGATTAAATTAATAGATAAATTAAATTTTCTAACTCAAAATGTTCCAATTTATTTCTTAAAGTGCTAAGTTGCAGATGACGTATTCTTATACAAGTTTGGTAATTATTTCGTTAAAAAATATTTTTTATTCAATTGTGAAAATATATTATCTGTTTCTTTCTTTTAGCTGAACATGATGTAATTGGACAATCTCGGATTATGCTTCTGAACTTCTTGAAGTCGATCGCCAAAGCATGTCCGCCAGTATCCAGAAAATTGCTACTTTTTCCTCTAGCGACTCTTGGAATAGTGGGATTTCTCCTCAATCCTCATATTTCGTAAGTCAAGTTCCAAAAACACTGATTGGCCAAAATATTATGATCACTATTTCTGCCAGAGTTCGAGCGAGATATTTAAAAAAAGAAGGTGCTTACTTACAACGTTAATAGAAACGCGTTTTTTTCGATTAGGTAGGGTAAAAAACACGATTTGTCTTGTCGGTCTTTAAACGTTGAAGAATTGTGGGTTCTCAGAGTCATGGAGTGAGCAACAGCACAACCTCTGCATCATTTGGGAAATATTCAAGACCAGTTGTAGTGATAGAAAGAATAGATCGTCCAGGTTTGTAAGGGGTAACCGAAGGCCAGCAGAGCAGCAAATTACAGCAGATTTTAATCAAAGATACTCTCAAAGGTTAAACGCCCTATTCGCAGTACCTTTCAGCGTATGAGATATGGGAAGTGGAAGCGTATAGAATATTGTCATAATATGTTGGCCATTCAGTGTGGAGTTTTTCATTTCTTATAACAAACATCTTTTACCATCTTTTATCCTGTATGTTAGGTTATTTGTACATTTCAAAATCGCTGTTAGCTCATTGAAGTATAGAAAAATTACGAGATATGATTTGTATATATAATTTTTGCACTTGGAAATCTAAAATTTTAGGAAAGGTTAGTCCATTTTAAGACATTAATTCCTTTAAAAGTTATTTCATATTGCCGGACTTCCCCCAAATAAAAATATTTCTTACGTGCTTCTTCATTGTAATATTAAAAAAAAAAAGTTGATAAGTTTCTTGTTTACGTAACACCAGCCAGTTTAGTTGGAATCTTCCACAAGTGTGTCTATCACTGTTACGTTACCAAACTTGTTATTCGACAATATAGGACGATAAAGTACTTAAATTCTAAAATATTTCAATAAATTACTTATCCAGCTTTTGTGTTATGTGCATAATATATAGACTTGCACAGATTGGTGTATTAACGATTTCCTTCTTTCAGAATAACATCTTCGAATGGGATATGCTATCCGAAGACCAACATAGTCTTTCTGAAGACGCACAAATGCGCCGGTTCCACAATACAGAACATTCTAATGCGCTACGGCGACAAACACAAACTGAACTTTGTGCTGCCCAGGAATGGCAATTACCTAGGTCACCCAGCTCCCTTCAGTCGAACCCTGGTGGGCTCTCCTCGCACTTTCTCCTTCAACATACTCGCCCACCACACGAGGTTCGACTACAGAGAAATAAAGGCCGTCATGCCACGTGACAGCGTGTACGTCACCATAGTACGAAATCCCATCCAGGCCTTCGAGTCCTCATTCCACTACTACAGCTTCGACAAGGTCTTCAAGTCCGACATCCACAACTTCATCAAGTTCCTACCAAAGTACAGCAACAGGTTCCTCAACAAGAGATTCAGAGGGAAGTTCGGCGTCAACCAGATGTTCTTCGATCTCGGAGGTTCCCCTTCCGTCTTCAACAACACCGAGAAGATCGTCCAGTACTTGGACAGGATCGAGTCCTGGTTCCACCTGGTGTTGGTGGCGGAGAGGATGGACGAGTCCTTGGTGCTGCTGAGACATCTCATGTGCTGGGATTTGGACGACGTGGTCGCGTTCAAGTTGAACGCTCGCAATCCCAAGTTCAAAAGTGACTTGACCGAGACAGAAATGGTGAGCCTTCGGTCCCTCAACTACGCCGATTCTTTACTTTACGAACGATTTTTGGCAAAGTTTGAGAGGGAAGTGGAGGCTTTTGGCCATGAGAGGATGGCCCTAGAGACTGCCGAACTCCGTCGTAGGACTCAGGAGTGGTACCAGCTTTGTGTTGATGGTGAACAGCCCCAATCAAAAAGATCCGTGACGCCTAAACATTATGTTAACAGCAGGGTTATGATGTTCGAAACTAAGAACGTCACTAATAGTACCTGCAGTGCTATGACGATGGAAGAGCTTCCATACACAGCTTATTTACAACAGAGACAGATGGCGGCGTGTCCTAAATGTTTTAATGTTGTATATACGAGACTGAAATCTTCGAAATCGATGCGCAGAAGTTCTAGAGTAAGGGTGTTAAGCAAATTTAAAGTTTGATGATAAATCAAATTTCTAGCCAATATGTCAGATATTTTTAACATGGCCAATTATTTTGTGTAGGGAGCAAAAAAATCAATCAAACGTCCATTTTGCTAATATAATTTCTTTAAAAACCAATTTCAATTTTAGTTTATTAATCATAGTATTATTCAATTTTTAATCAAAACTAACACAAACCTAATTTACACAGATATAAATAATTTTATCGTCAACTTTTTACACAAAATATATTTTAAAAACGGCAAAGGCATGCTTCCACTACTACTATATCTTTTAAAGGTAGGAAAATATTTGTAGATTTTTTTTCGTAAGAGATAAGGAACATCAATAAAAAATAAAGTTGTGATATTACATTTCCGATCAAAAAATCAAAACTAAATATTGTAAATTATTAGTTTTATTTTATACAAAAACAATTATTTGTCTTTTCAATTTTATCTGGGATAATTTAATAAGGTAGTTGTACTTTTTTAGAAAAAGGTTCTGAATCCGAGATTCTGATATTGAATAAATGAATTATTGCTTGTTGGTATTGTCTCTTCTTTTTTATCAAGTTTTATATAACAATATGTCACACATTAATTTTGAACTATACATGTCATTAAAAAGTTAGTGTTTCAAAGACTCATATATAATAACTAATATCCTTCTTAACATATCGACACAAAATAAAGCGGAAAACCTTGACAACTATATGAAGCTCATTTAGTTAATTTAATATTGGTCCAACAAATTCTGACGTTATCGAAGACAAAATATGACTTTTACATCAAACTGAAAATACACCGAGGAAATATTTTTATAGTTATAACTCGCATCTTCTAATCCAGATATTAAAACAAAACTCGACGTTAACATATATTTTTTCGAGTGGAGACTATGATTATATTAAGTCCCATCAAAATCGGTTCATTAGTTTCGAGATAGGAGCATGATCTAATTAGTAATAGATTTAAAAACATAACGTTAATTACTAAAAGTTAAATATAATGTAAAAGCATTATAATGTACTTTAAAAGTTGAATACTCAATATGGCTTTTATACATAATATAATAAAAGTACGTTCGAAAGACAAAATTCTACCAGTATGTCTTGCTTGATACCGGTCTGTAGCAAGACATAGGCCTGTATCAATTCTTATTTTTGACGTAAATACGGTTTTAAAATTGTATCGGTACAGTATTCATTAGCAGAAACTTAAACGACATAAAAAGTGGTCAACTTTCAAAGCACCATAACTCCAGGGGGGATTGAAGATCCACTATCGTGCGGAAAAAGTAAACCGCGGCAATCAGATTGGCAATACACACACCTCTCTGATTCATATTTTGGACATTCGACAATTACACTTGACCAGTTTAAACTATTGTGACGGTTTGGGATCTATCCCGAAGGAAAGACCCGGCAACACTGCCTCTCGTAATTTTGAACTATGGTCAGATGAAGAGGATAACACTTCATTTCTTGAGAAAATGGGTTAAAATAAGTTTTAACTATGCCTTTCTATTGCAATATAATATATTTTTTTTAAAACAGAATTCTTTTAATTTTGACTGGGCCAATAATCTACAATTTTTATGGATAGTTTTCTGAAGTTATTCGCATCTTTCACTCCTGCTGAGAAAATGTTACTTTCATGACATTGGGAAGTAAAATTAAGCATAGAGGTTTTCATGGTCGAAAAAAAAAAGAAGCAACATTTTCCGCATTGCTAATATGTTAACATATTTAGCTTCGTTTTTGTTAAATAAAAAATATTTGGCAATTTTTTTTTAAAACTTACCATTTACAATTATGCATTTTGCACACACATAAAAAATAATGATATTAGACTTTTAATGATTTTTTTGTGTGCTGAAAAATGGTTTATTCAATTAAAAAACTGTAACACTTGTTTTAGGTGAAGCAGAGACAGCAAAAAAAACAATATCAAAATTTTATAACAAAATATATACTAAAATTTAATAAAAAATTATAAATCAAAATTTATATAACAAATTGTATACCAACTTTAAATTGCCAGTTAATATTTTTATTATAATTGTACCAATTAAAGTTTTTGTTTTAAATTATTAACATACCATTTAAAGTTATTCAATGAGCAGCTCATGCTGAGTCGTACATACTTTATGTCTTAAAATTTATAAATAGTTGTCTTTTTTTTTTATGAAATCCTATTTTAATTTTTATAAATTTCTAAAAGTAGTTGCATAGTGTATAGTTTAAAAGCAGTGATTATTAAAAGTAAATGGATTAAAAACAAAAATTGAAATTCGCACTTGGTTAAAATTTTTATTTTAATAATAATAATATAATTATAACGAAACATGAAATAAATTTTTATAACAGTTTTAAAACGATGAAAGAAAATTCTCATAAGTAATATCACAATAAGCGTGATATGATTGAGTCTCAATTGAAAACGGTAGGTATAATGAAAAGTAAATAATAACGATTATTTTAACAAACTATTTTTTTTTGCTTTTCTATAGTTCTTTAAACATTTAATTTCATGTTTTATTTTTTGGTGAGATCAATAAAAACTTGATTATGAAATGATCAATATCTCCTACAATATATTTTGTACAATTTTTGCGAGAAATTTGGTTCAGCGTTCAAAATTATTAATATCAGTACACTATACCGAATTTTTTTTTGTCAAGTTGGCCGGTGGTTATTAACAATGTAAGCTTCTTGCAGTGTTACTAGACACTCCAGCTCCACTAAAACCTATAATTTCCAAACTATATTTGCGATAAACATCTAAATTGCAGTAACTGAGCTTAAGAATCGAATTCAAAACATTTATTATCATTTCTAGTTTGCATAGAAAATGTAAATATGTTGCATGAAAATTCAAATATAGTAACCTAAATAATTCAAATATATTGAATTTGTGTGGCTGGAACCCCCCCCCCCCCCCCCCCTCCTAAAACTAATGTTCCGTAAAGAAATCGTAATCCATTTTTGAAGGTTCTGCGTGCAAAATTATAGATTTTCCCGATTGTTTCTCTGTATGCATGGTAAACTGGCAGGATAACAAGTTCCATGATTTTAGGGCAATCCGAACTCTGAAGTGACCAAAAACTAAACGTTCTATTACAAAAAAAAAAGTAGCAACCGATATTTAAAGGTTTCATCACGTGCAAAATTCTAGATTTTCAGATTTTTTCCCTTTGTTTGTATGGTAAACTCTGGAACAGATGAAGTATAGGACATTTGGCGCGTATTTTTTTTTTTGCGACGAAAAATTGCCGTTAAACAGCGCTATGACGTCATAGGGTTGCCAGATTGAAAGTCGCCACAAGCATCGGAAAATACCAACAAAGTCAGGTGGGGTTGCCATACTATAAATTTATCGCCTCTATAACACGCCAAAAAAAACCTCGCGCGCCAAATGTCCTATACTACATCTGCACCAAAAAAAAATCCTCAAATGATTTGTAAAGATATCACGTGCAAATTCTAGACTTTAATCCTCCCCCCCCCCCTCCTTTGTTTATATGGTAATTGGTAAACCCTATCAGCATGTAAAATTTCACGATTCTAGAGCAATCGGGAGTATCCGCAACACCGTACCTACAAATGTTTTCCACCCCTTGAAAATGTTCAGTCTCAATAATAATACTTACTTTTCCCATTTAAGATATAAGTAACAACTCTGCCAAATTTTATCTTCCTGTATATAATAGAGTTCAGGAATTAGTGATGAGTGAGGGCTTTTGCATTTAAAAATAGAGAAGTTTTATAAGCAACAGGTATAATTGGTATTCAAACAACACTACAAGTCAGGAATTAGTGATGAGTGAGGGCTTTTGCATTTACAAATAGAGAAGTTTTATAAGCAACAGGTATAATTGGTATTCAAACAACACTACAAGTCAAATAGTATATGCTAATTTATTTATAAATACAAATTATCAGAAATCAAATAAAAATCATGTAGTTATAAACTTCCAACTAAAAAAATTCATTCTTTAAATAACGTCAAAACAATTGCCGAAATGAGCAATTATATTTTTTAATGTTATTGATTTTCCCCAGTTTTCTGAATGTTACCATAGTAGTCAACTACGATTTATGAATTGTTTAGAATATTTTGCATAAATTACGTTGTTCCTTGTAAATTAAGCTGAACAAATATATTTTCCGTGGATTTATACAATAAAAAAATAATTACAAACAAGAACAAATAAATTGTCAAATAAAGACATTGCCATTAAAGTATCATTAAATCAACGTATAAATAGCAGTTGCCATTACATAAAAAGTAGTAACTAGATTTTTCAATAAATCCTTTATTTTGAAGTTTAATACATACTTTAGATTATCATATAGTCAAATTTTTAATATAGAAAAGATTTTTTATGCCTCAGTTTTAAAGTACGAGTTTTATAAAACATTCAAAGTTAATTTGCATGCTATAAATATTAAGCGATGTGAGTTATAAACTGTAACTGTAACTCTAAAAATGTGTTGTTGGTCGTTGACGAGTTGTTTATTTTTAAAGTTAAAATTATATTGCTCCCAATTTCCCTTTTATACATTGTAAAGAAAATTAAGTAAGTTTATTTATTTTCATTATATTACTACTTTTATGTTACTTTAAAAAACAACGCATTTTTAAGCCTGCAATAATTTTTGTGTATATTTCTTGCTAACGTTTTCAGCAAAGTAAAAGTTTATTATTACTCTATTTGAACTTGTAAAAAATGCCATTTTCTTTTCTTTTGGACTTGGTTTAAGATTTTCTAGAGTCCGTATTTAATTAAGCGAAAAATACAGTTGACTATTGCTGTAACAAATCAAGCTTTTCCTCATCCTTTAAAGGTAAACTTTACCTTGTTATATACCATATAAAGTGTTTTTTTAACACAAGTTAAAATGTATTATTTTACTCAAAGCAGGAACAAATAATTTTATTTTTTATTCTTAAACTTTCATTCTACAAAAATCGTTTAGCATGCATCAAAACCCAACCCAGTCCGATTCCTAGCACTGCTAAGTAAACCTGTGCAACTAAACTATTTTAAGGTCCTTTTTCAGTATAGGATATTTTTAAAAACTGATTTGACTTCTAGGAACAAGTTATTCAAAATAGTTATTGAAACGTTTTGCATTTTTATTTCCTTGTCATTCTGTATCAGGGTTAAAATGCATTGTACGGTACGTTTTCACAACTTTTCTTAAAAAGTTATATTTGCAATGCTAACACGTTCTTGGCAACAAAAACCGGTTTGGTTGTCAATCAAAGAACTCCGTTTTCCTCCTGCATCGGGGTTTACCAACGGGTTACCAGATTTGAAGAAAATTCGGTAAAAATTTACTGTACGGTCACCCTTGGCGACTTTTTCAAAGTCTTGCCAAAAGTCGCCATTTTGGCGACTGTTGTCCAATAGGGTACAGATGTACATTTACATTTACATACAGTATTACATGTACATTTACATACAGTACATTTGGCGCGCGAGGTTTTTTTTGGCGTGTTTTATTCGGGCGATAAATTTATAGTATGGCAAACCCACCTGACATTGTTTGTATATCCAATCCTTGTACCAACTTTCAATCTGGTAACCCTATGACGTCATAGCGCTGTTTAACGGCAATTTTTCATCGCCAAAAAAAAAATCGCGCCAAATGTCCTATACTACATCTGTTCCTCCAATAGGGTTGCTGCAATTCCTTGTCGAATCGGAGGGAGGTTGCCATTTAAAAAAAATTATCGCCAAATGTGAAAAAAATCGCGCCAAGGTTGACCGTACAGTAAATCTGACCCGAAAATTAATGTGTACCAAAGAATACATTAATTTTCTGTAACAGTTTAAAATATATTTTACTCTTGTAAACTAATAATATTTTTATTTAGGTGGTGGTGACAGTGAATTGAATGCAACCATTCGATGTTAATGGTAGATATATAAAGTTTCAAAACCACAATGGAAACTGAACAATTGCAAAACAAAGAAGCCATAGTTTCTGATACAACCAATATACTCAACACGACAAAAGAAAATGAGCTTATAAAAAGTTCAGAAACAAAAGGCAATACAAAATCTCTTTTAGAGAGCATTTGTAGTGATTTTCAAAACATTGATGTTTTCTCCCCTAAAGACAAGCTATCAAAGGAATCAGGCCAACCTGGAAATTCTTTAGAAATAAACAAATCAAGCAATACTAGTTCCAATAAAGGTGCAAGACACTCAATTAGCAATACAAATCAAATTTCTAATCATCTAACTAATGTCGCCAAAAAATCTGAAGCATCCACATCAGTAGTTCCAGCTATAAAAGATTCTCCCTCTCCAACTTGTACAGTCAGTGCTGCTACGAATATCAAAGCGGCGTTACAACAATGTGGCATCCAGAAACCTGTGAGTGAAGATAGTATTATAACTAACAATAAAATAATATCTTCGTCCCTAGCCGAGGTAGCCGATGCCGAAATCGTACAAACCGATGATAATCTTGTATCGATCATTATCACCAATCCTCGCCTAATTCAAGTGTTGAACTCTGAGGATGGCAAGCAGCAGTATAGCTCGCTTCCTCAAACTGTTGGCGCTGCTCCTGGGTTGGGGAGTCTCGACGAATCGGTTGTCATAGAATCATCTCCGGTTGGGCAACAGGATTTGGCATTCCAGAGTGAAATTAGTGCAGTTGCGGATGAAATAATATATGATGCCCGTATGCAGGAGAATAGCCCAAAGAAGAAATATAAATATTCTACCCCAAAGAAATATAAGTTTTCTTCTACCCCGAAATCGTACAGAAAAAAAGGAAAGACAAAAGCTGTTGTGATAAAACAAAAGACCGATAGTGGGTGAGTATTTTTTTTTAATATTTCGACCTTTGTGTAAGAAAAAATAATTTTTATTTTGACAAATTAGGGCCCTTGATGACCTGATGATGCAGAGCTAATAAATGATGGGTTGCATATTTTACCTTCATCAGGGATGGGAATTCTGCACAGAGAGCACCAAATGTGGTATCCTGTCAAGAAAACCCTGTTTATTTGCTTTAAATCTTCATTTAAACTTGTTATTAGAGAGTTATAGTTTTAGAAGTCTGATAGAGGTTTAAAAAACACAAACAAGAACATTGCGAGTGGTGCATACTTTTAGGCACATTAAATCATGGCAGACTTTTGGGAACGGCCGTTTCTCCAGCCACTTTTTCTTAATTTTTTATTTCTAGGCTTAAATATTTATTTTAAGAATTAAAATTTCACTTTTTTTTCATGATGATTTGTCAATTTTAATCGGCGTGTACGAAAATATAAATTGGCTTATATATGAGTTTTCAGTTTGGGACAAAAAAAATCCACCTACTGTTACATGATCTGTTTATATGCGAGTATATACGGTATATTAAATTACCTACAGGGCGGCAACATAACCTGGGTAACCGGGGAATTATCATAACAAAATTTAACTCTGAAAAAATCAGGGAAATTTTCGAAATTTCACAAAAAATCAGGGAATTTTTCAAATTTGGATCATTAAAATGGCAATTATCGTCTGTTATGCCCTCCATTCTTGGTAATTTAATTGTCAATATTTTCTTTTAGTTCTAAATAAAAATTTAAGAAAAAAAGGCATGGTTAAGCACATTTTTTATATTTTCAGTTGTATTTTTGTAAAAACAAGAACCACTGCTGGAAGGAAAAGAAAAGTGTGTAACCAACATGTGAGGGGCTAATAATTTTGAAGATTGGATTAGGAAATATGAAGCCTATACAACATTTAAAATTAGGGACATTGTTATTAACAATTTGTCAAGAATTTATATTAAAAAAATTAAATCTAAATTGGGTAAATTAACTAAAAGGTATTTTCAAGAATAATAAATTAAAAATTAATGTAAATTTTCAGTTTCTTATTAAACTTTTCTCTGCCAAAAAAATAAATTATTTTGACTTTTATGCGCTAGTTGTATGCAGCTTTTTCTGAAACGTCAAGTCCAATACGGGCGGTGGCAGCCCAATGGTAAAATATCTGACTCGCATACAAAAAAAATGTAGTTTAAGAAAAATTCTGGCCAATATAAATTTTTTGTCTAGGAGGCCATACGGAATATGCCTACATCAAGATTGCATTGTTTATCTGAAGTGTATACAATTCACAGAATGAATACCATAGTCTATAAAATGAATTGTATTTAACTCAAAGAACCTCTTGGACAAAAAAGGCGGAAGTTAAATACAACTTGTGTAATAGCAGCAAAAGGGTTAAGTTATTATTCAGACATAGCTTTGGGTTATTTTTTTTTTATATGAACAAGTTATTTGAAATGAAAAAGAATAAATTAGGTGAATTTGTTTAAAATTACATTTTTGTTCAATTTTCTAGAAGAATCACAAAAGCCCGGAGAATTTCTGCCAAAATGAAAATCGAGTGGGCCAAAACATTGTCTAAAAGAGGCAGCCTTGTTTGTCCGATGCAAGGATGTTATCAAAAATATGTCACTATAGCCAATTTTGTGACTCATTACAAATTTTGCCCAGGGGTAAGCTTATTTTCCTACTAATGTTTTATTCTTTAGTGTGAAACTTTTGTAGTAACACTTATATATTTTGCTAAATTCACATCGTACTTAGTTTAGTTACGATTCTTTCTCTGGAATTAAAATGTTTTTTAATTGTAGGTTTATTGTAATTGGTTGTATCTACTTATACTTATTTTTTTATTACATTATTGAAATTGCATTGTACATGACATAAAAAAGGGGTATTGTGTATTTTATTTATTTTGTGTTAGAAATTGCCTATTAATAAAAAAATGCTGAAAATAAATACAAAATCAGCTATTATAATGAATTTAAAAAACAAAACAAAAAACCTCTATTTAAAGAAATAGAATTAGGAAAAATTGCCAAAAGACAATCACAATAATTTTAAAAAGCTTCATTGCGTGACTTAAAATAGTAATAAAAAAATATTTAAGACAACTAAATATGATTGCTTGTATTCTCGGCAGCTATTAAGTTTATTTAAGTATAGTTTTATGCAAGATTAATTTGTCGTCAAGTTACTTTAAGGTTATCAAAGTTCAATATGTTCATCTTTTATACTTCCAAATTCATATTAAGTATATAATATACATAATATGTATAAAAAAAATGTACACATTTAGCAATAAAAAAAGATTTTTTGTCTATGTATACAATAACGTATGTGGAAAAAACTATATCCAAATTATTTTTACAGCAAACGGAATTGAAGCATTGTCCCCATTGTTCGAGCTTAATATTTTCAGATAATAAAGCAATGCTTCACCATATGGAAGTTGAACATCCTGACAAAGTAGAAGAATTTAAAGGTTAGTCATTAGGTTATTTTATTCTTTGTTAGTCAGTATTAACATTACAAAGTACAGTATGTTACATTAGTTGAAATATATCATATAAAGTACAGTAGATTTTAAATACTGCCTTAGTTCTTTTGTTAAACTGTGATGCAGTGGTGTAACTGTCCTGCCTTAGCCAACCCTCTCTCAAAAAATACTTTAGAGCCTTGGTTAAAAATATTGTGTATTGAAGCAGTATAAAAACTTTTTCCTCGTAAAATTTCGAGACACAAGTGACGGTAATTTAACAGACATGACAACCTATGCTCATGCTTCAAATGGTGGTGACATAACCTATGCATATATGTTCATTGTAATGCAAGAGATTCAATCTTTTCAGTGTAACTCTAAAAATATGGGTTGCAAAGTTTGAATTGTATGTGTTTGCAATTAGTTTTTGTGGTCTAATGCAGTGCTTCCCGCAAGTGTGTGCCGCAGCATCTTCACAGTGGCGTCTTGAAATATTGCAAAAGCTTCAGAATTAATTAAGCTTTCAGTGATTCCCAAAGTATAAATCTAAAACTAAAAGTAATCCCATATCTAAAAATAATCGAACTACCATAAGATGCGTAACTGCTCAGTTAGAAACTACAAAATGCACTAAGGAAAAAGTTTCAGAACTTGACAAAGGGAAGCTGTCTAAAGCTATACTGTAAACCATCGACTATGCAAAGGGATCTTCTATCAGTATTAACACTTCTACATACCAAGACTGATGATTCGTTGAAACTTTTTGTGACTTCAATAGGTTCAGTGAGGTGAACAATGGTAGACAGTGAGGGAAGTGGATCGAAAAGGCCAAACCTAAGAGTTCTCCTCCTTTTACTTCCTTTCCCTTAAAAATCAGATGCGTAGTAGACCCCGCGACAGGTTTCAACTCTCCTGGAACATCTTATGGACAGAATATGTAAGCTTTTGTTGCTGGATCAATTCAGTCAGTTAATAGTTGAAGTATATTGAAGATAAACTCTATGTGTGATATTGTTAATAGCGAGTTTTATTTATTTTTTATCTCTTGCATAGGATTAGTAATACTTTTACTTAGGCTATGGAAAGGCGGCATGGTCAAATCCTAATGAAAAAAAAAAAGCTGTGACTCCAAAAAGTTTGGGAACCTTTTGTCTAACGTTTTCAAGTTATATAATTTTGTTTTGTGTTTTTTTTTTAATATCACTACATACAAAATGCAGTAAAGTTTTTAGGGATATTTATAAGTCAATCCTGGGATAATTTGTATCAGGAAGACATAAATACAGTATTTTTTACGAAAGTTTTACTATTTGTAAATTTTACATGTTTCTGCATACAATGATAGATTTTATTATTTGGGCTTTTGACTTCTGCATGAAATATTGAAAATTCTATTTACTGTGTTATGTGATAGTAACCAGAAAATGTGTTTAAAGTTATGAGTCTGTGACATTAGCGCATTGTATGTGCATGCTCTTAAAGCTGTAAGTTGATACTGGTCAATCTGTTTAACTGTGATTTGTGCATGTGGGATATTTTTAGATTTGAAATGAATTGAAATTTATCTATACCAATATTTAAATATTTGACGACTTTTTTTGTCACCACGAAATGTAAACACCAGAAAAGCCATTGTACTGCTGCTGTTTCATAATTTTATTTGGAAATTCAATTTCAATATTAAATTCGAAAACCAATATCAATACAGCATTAAATATTAATTATTTGCGAAATTCCTTGATAGTAATAGAACTTGCTCAAGAAGAACAAAATTGCTCAATTTGTTTTATTACAAAGATTAGTGTTATACTTTTCGTTTTGTGTTATGTGATTTTTTTCCTTAACCTTTTCGTACCCAATATGTGTTTGTGCTTGCATGCATTACGATCATTGCAGACCTATCCGTTACAACCCCGCTGTGATGAAAGTTTTCCTTTCTTTTTAAATGGATTTCAATATTTTTTTGCTTTTACATTTTATTATTCTATATGAAGTAAAGAGTATTTATTTTTATAGCAGTTTTTGTTTTATTTTAATGCAAGCACTGCTTAGATTATTTTTTACTATTCACATATTACTGCTTTATAATACAGTACAAAGTTGCACTTTTTGTAAATGCTTATGTGAAATTCAATTTGTGACTTATTTTTAGATCTTGGTTGTGAATTTATTATACTTAGTTATTGTTATATAATAAGTATTATATGTTATATTATTATTCAAATATACGTTAAAGGTCATATTATCAAAATTACATTTTCAAGGACTACATGAACTTTAAAAAAATAATAAAGATCTTATCTAAACATTTTTTTTTAAATTTGTACTTAGATTATTTTAATTAAGAAACATTATGGACAATCAAAACTACGATTTTAAAGTTTATTTTGTATACGCATAATTTTCTTGTCTTTTTACTTAATTTTATTCTTTTGAGGAAAATTCTTTGTCTATTGAGCTTCTATTAAATAAAAATTAACATAATTAATACTTTAATTTTAGCCAATGTTTCTGACGATGATGAAAGCTCAGCCCTCTATGATGAAGAAGATATTCCCGAGACTCCTACGGAAAAGCGGAAAATTTCTTCTCTTGCCAAAGAAAATCAATCTCCTAAGGGAAGGAAACATAAAATATTCAAGTCAATTGCGCACGAGACAGAAATTGAGAATATAAAAGAATTTAGGAAGTGTGTTCGATTTGATGATATTGTTTCTAAGATAAATTCCTGTGATCAGGTTGAATCTCCCGATGATTTGCAAACATCCGATCAGGCTACTAATTCTAAATCCCCAAAAGAACGAAAACGGAGACTCGTTCTGACGGGGAAGATAGTCGAAGAAGAGAAATATTTTGAAGATGCTGATGAGTTTTTGACGAGGGAACCTAAAGAAGAAGATGATAATTTTAAGCTTAATACAAAATCACGGCTAGTGCTTAATTTGGAAAGGTACAAACAGTTTAACCAACATCTCAAACTAACCAGAGATTGGTCTTCTGCAAGAAAGACTTACTCAAGGTCAAGAATCTCTGATAGCTCATTGGATAATTCTTTTTCGTCTGTGCAATCTGTTGCTGATTGCCCTAAAGATGATCATCAGTTGGATGATTTGCGCTTGAAAAGTTCAAATGGCGAAGATGACACTGAAGTTCTTTATTATGCAAATATACCAAAAGAGTTATCAGAGTACGATTTGCAAGACCCAAAAGCTATTCAAAGGACACGCCCAAGCTTGATATCACAAAGCAACTCTGAAAGGAAACGTGTCGGTATTTTAAGGGAAAAAGTTGAAAATACAAAAGAAATTGAGTCTCAGATTGTGGCAACGTCCAGTGTGTACGTTTCTCCAAGTACAGAGAAGCCCCAAAATGGATTTGTACTGAAAGAGAAAAAGGTGCCATGCTACCTTAGAGATACTATTTCTAATTCAACATCAAAAAGTACCCCAGAAGGTCGCAAACCAGTTGTGAGAGTTGGCCCCGTTATTACTTACGGTAAAAACATTCCAACACCTGAAGAAACGAAAATGAAAGCTGAAAAGTGTAGTGTGGTAGATTTTGATACTTTATTTAAAAATTCCATGAAGGAGATGAAACTTTTGCGTGAAAAAACGGAACCAGTTGTTGAGAATATTAGTGAAGTAAGGCATTTAAAAGAGAATGGTATTAAGGAGCCGCCGGTCATTGTGAAACGAAAACGAGGCCGTCCCAAAAAAATCAGAGATCTTCCAGAAGAAGAACAGACAAATGCTAATACGAATTCAAAAGAGGATGGTATCAAATTGGTTGATATTGAAAAGAATGTCGATATTGAACAAAATGCTATCACAGCTAGAAACTTAAAACGTTATGCTAGAGCATATATAAAAAGTAAACGACAAAGGAGTATTAAGAATCTTAATTCAAAAAGAGCCAAACAATCACATGCAGTGATACAGAATCCACCTTCAACTGTGATTGATGATACAAAAACTAGTGAAGTTACTGATAAAAACATTTCAATAAAAACTAATGAAAATGCAATTGCTAGTTTACTTGATAAAACAATGCCTGACTTCAAAGAACAAAATTCATATGCACCTACAGTGGAGAATTTTGATAGTAAACTACTGACAATTGAACCTCAACAAAACTTGGATAGTATTCCAGAGAAAATGGCTTTGTCATCTACACTTGAAGTTGAAGATCCAAACAAACTACAGGCTCAACCTAATAAAGATATTAATATAGTCGAATCTGTTGAGTGTGCAATTGGAGATGTACCAAATACTTCAATTAATACTAATTCCGAAGCAAAGCAAAACACTGAAATATTAAAACCAGTTATTGTCGACACAGATGTCACCTCTTTAGAGCCTTCTTGTGTTCATTCAGTTGCAAACGAACAATGTTCAGTTCAGACTATACCAGCTGCTAGTGCTTACAATGAAGAAGCTACTGTAAAAGCAAATATTCCAACCAGCAATGATACACAAATTTTGAATAATGTTACAGAACCTGTTAAGCGCCGTAGAGGAAGACCGAAGAAAATTGTAAGCAATACAAATGCTAAGGTACATACTGCTGCTGTTTCAACAGCTAGTTTACATTCAGAAATAGTACAGTCTAAAACTGTGACATCTGAAGTTGTGCAGTCGGAAAGATCACAATCTGATGCTGGGCAGTCGGAAAGATCACAATCTGATGCTGGGCAGTTGGAAAGATCACAATCTGATGCTGGGCAGTTGGAAAGATCACAATCTGATGCTGGGCAGTTGGAAAGATCACAATCTGATGCTGGGCAGTTGGAAGCTGTTCAAATAGATGCTAGTCAGTCTGAAGCTCCACAATCTAACGCTGGGCAGTCAGAAGCTGTACCATCTGATGCTGGACAGTCGGAAGCTACACAATCTGATACTGGGCTATCTGAAGCTGTACAATCTGATACTGAGCAGTCTAAAGCTGTACAATCGGATGCTATGCAGTCTGATGCTGGGCAGCCTGAAGCTGTACAATCTGATGCTGGGCAGTCTGAAGCTGTACAGTCTGATGCTGGGCAGCCTGAAGCTGTACAATCTAATGCTGGACAGCATGAAGCTGTACAATCTAATGCTGGGCAGCCTGAAGCTGTACAATCCGATGCTGGGCAGCCTGAAGCTGGGCAGTCCAAAGCTGTACAATCTGATGCAGGGCAGTCAGAAGCCGCACAATCTGATGCTGGGCAGTCAGAAACTGCACAATCTGATGCTGGGCAATCGGAAGCCACACAATCTGATGCTGGGCAGTCTGGTACTGATCAGTTGGTTACTGTACAATCTAGTACAGTGCTTTCTGATGGGCAATCTGTGGCTGTACAATCTGATTCTGAGCAATCCTTGGCTGTGCAGTCTGCTGCCGAAGAGTCTAATGCTGGGCAATCTGTGGCTGTACACTCTGATTTTGTGCAATCTGTGAATGCACAGTCTAGTGTTGAGCAGTCTGAAGCAGTAATGTCAGATCTAAAACAGTCAGATGTGCCTATTAGGAAAAGTCTTAGGAACAAAAACCGAAACTCGTCACACCCAAATGAGTATTTTGTTTTCCCAACCAATAAAAAGGAACCCAAAAGTTCTGAAGAACATACACCTCCAGTCAGAACTGGACGACGTGGTAGACCTAGAAAGTATCCACTGAAGATTGACTTGAACTCATCTGCCAGTGAAACCCTTCCAAAAGATGACTTGAATTCATCTACTGGTGAACACACACTGAAAAATGATTTGAGTGCATCTGCCAGTGAGACAGCTAATGAATCAATAAATTCTTTCAGCGAATCAAAGGAACAACTTCCAATTGCTGGAGAACAAGTTATTCGGGAAAAGAAAAAATGTGGAAGACCAAGAAAGTACCCTCTAAAAAGGGATCTAAATTCATCGATTAGTGAATCTGATAATTGTGCAGAATTGGAAGATAAGCCAATAACACCAGCAAGAAAGCGTGGTAGACCAAGAAAGTATCCACTTAAATCGGATTTAATATCTCCCAACCAACTGAATAATTCTGTGGATTCTGTTAAGCCTATTAATAAGAGTGAGACTTCTCAAACAGCTGTACGCAAATGTCCACGCAAAGGTCGTCCAGTGAAATGTGTTCACTACGAGGCTCTCAATTCTCACAAGTCTCCCCCCTCAGCTGCGGAAATAATCCAAGAGAAAAAGGTTGAAGAAAGCTTGGATAATAGTTGTGCAAAGACAGAGGTTGCACCCTCTACCGTAAAAAACAAAGATTCCAAAGATCCCTCTGTGGGTTCGAAACCAGAAAAATTCATTTTGCCCCCAAAGAAACGAAAAATTTCGGGCGAAGGTGAGAGCATCGCACTTATTAAGGAGAAAGCTAAAGATCCGGATTATTTGGATAGCGAAGAGATTTCTGATGAGGAAAGTGATGTTGAGCAAACAAAAAAGTTGAAGAAAAGAACTGAAGCGGATTTGCCTTATGTTCCTGAAAAGAGATTAAAGGTTAGTATACCTATGCAATTCAGTTCTGAAAATGAAGTCTAAAAATTCTCAATTATAAATTTTAGCTTATTCTTACTTTAGTGAAAAGTTTTTTTTTTTCACATTTTAACAGGCAATTTTTTTTTTTATTAAAGAATGGCTCATACTGTTTATATTCTAATTTTATAAATTTGAAAATAAATCTTTTTTTTTTAAAAAAAATACTGTTTTAAATTAAAATTAATCAAATGTTTAATGAGGAATTTTTCATTGTAAAGCAAAAATAAAATGTAATTTTTGCGCCAGAAACAATAACAAAAATTGTCATTTTCTTAGTTTTCTTTATTTATCAAGATATATTCATATTTTTTTGGCAAAACTGTTATTTATATGTTAGCTATTATCTGTTTTTAAAATCAAAATGGTTTTAATATTTATCTTTTCAGAAACATCTGAAGAAATCCCATTCACCTTCCAAGAAAGTTGCAGTCACTCCTGTAAAGCCGAGTTTCCAATTGTAAGTGAATTTCATTTTATTATACATACTTCGCTTTTGTACAACTTTATGTGTTACACTTATTAATCAGTACTAATAATTTTTGTTTCACTAATCATCCTTGATTAGTTATGCTAATTTGGCAACATTAAATAAACTAAGTTTTCTTTGTTCCCGCCATTCTTTTCTTCCATACCAACGTAATCGTAGTTAAAAATACAAGAAAGTGTTTTCGGGTCTTTAATGCGTTGTAGACCCCGAACTGTCTTCAATAGTCCATATATGCATCTCCAGTGTGACATTGATTAAACAACCACGCCCGCATAGAGAGTATACCCAATTTTTCTGCAAAATTAGCCAGCGTTTTATTATTAAATACCCCTTATGGGCATAATATTTTATTGCAGTTAAATAAAGCTAATCATTACTACTATGTTTGATATAAAATTAACATTTTGGTGCAGAAAACTTAGAAATCACTGAATTTTTTTTTTTTGCCTTAGCTATTTGGTTTTATCATTGGTTATAATACAGTGAGGCACATTCTTGTTTCAAAAAAGATAATCAATTGGTAGAAGTAAAAAAGCCTATTTAACATTTAATTTGAAAGTGTAAAATTGAAATAACTAAGTTTTCTAATTAATTTAATTTGCAAAAATGGAATTGTATGTTTCATATTGCAGGTAAATTGAGAATTTTTATTGTAGTTTTGCAGATTTTCCCAGAAGATTTTTATACTAGAAAAGTAGATTATTGATTTCCTAGAAGGCTTTGTACCAAGTTAGTCCCTAAACACAAAATCACGTATATAATAAGTAAAAACGTTAAGGAATTCCCTTATGTAAAAGTTTTAAAAGAATAAAAAAATTGTGCAGATTATACTTATAAGAATCTTAATTGTCGTAGGTTATTTTATTTGTGTTAATCTTTATAATTTAGGTTATATTATGCTAAAAATTAATATGTATTTATTTAATGCTAAAAATTTATTACAGTAATCCATATTTTTGTTATACCTTTATTTATTATTTTATATATGTTTTAAACTGCTTATGGAATTGCTTTCAATCCTAGTGAAAATATGGCATTTTTATTGATAAAGATTTTCTTTTTCCAGCCTTGCTCAATTCTCTGGAGCAGTTTATGAAGAAAAAGAACTTTATCCCAATTTAAAACCTATTCAAAGCATGTTTACAGCCTTGAGTGAAGGGTAAATATAAAGTTTAAAAATTCTTTTATACAATGTTTTTAATACTTATAAAACATTTCATTAGAACTTTTATTTATTTTTCAATTTAATTTTAGGGAATGGCAGGAATTTTTACCTCCAGTAGATTCAATATCTATTCGGCTAGATACTGCAGAACTTCGGCTGGATACTGCAGAAAGGAATTGGATTAAACTGAAGTGTTTTGAAAGTTTGAGCAATGGTATAACTTATTACTTGTTATTATTAGTTAAATATCAATTCTATAAGTTTTATACTGTACTTGTACATGATAAATCAGTAATTTCTCATATTGGAATATACGTATATATATATGTAAATGTACGAGATTGATTGGCCTTATTTTCTATTGAAAGAACTTTGCTTCTAATTAATAATGTTATAAAAAAAATCCCCTCATTCTGGATAATTAAACAAATGGCTTTTTAAAAAATTCTCTCCATAAAGATTAAAAAATTATATCGATTAATTAGCAAAAAGAGTCTTGTGTGCATGCGAAAAGAACAACAAAAATTGCAATAATAACTTAATTTTGCATTTTCATATAAAGTAAACCTTTTTAATTTTATATTGCAAACATCAAGGTTCTCAAATTGCACAAATTAAAGTTAAAGTTTGGAAAAATCAAAATTTCCTCATGCATATAAAATAGAATTATTTTCATATCGTATTTATTAGTTAAATTATTTAAAGATCCTAGAAAACACTGACATAATATAATTTTTCTCATTTGTCAAAATAACTTTTATCGATTACAAAAAAAGCTGACCTGGTACCTTTAATTTTTTTTATGATTGAATTATTGTAATTGTTTGTGTTATAATGAGGATTGTATATTATAATTGCAACTTAAAAAATAAATAATATGTTTTATATTTTGTTCCGTTTAGGGGCTTTGAAATATTTAACCTTTTTTACGGGAGGACCTGTTTCAACTTCTGCATTTTGTCCCACTCCACGTAATAAAATTTATGATCAGTACATCGCATTGGCCTCAAATTACGATTTTTTAAATATGCATTATTCTAGTACAAAAGCACACAAAGGACTTATTCAAATTTACAATCTTGGGAATCTGCAGGATTTAAGGTAAGTAAAAAATAATTTCTGAAAACTTGAAACTCAATGAAGTATAGAATTTATATTTTTATATTGCTAAGAAATATTATCAGTATATTTATTAAAAAAAAACATTATATTTAATACTTGACTAGCAATTGTATTGCATATGAAGGGTCCAATTTAAGAACAATTAAGTGCCATGTCTCTTGTGCAGAATACAAAAACAAAGTATCATTTTTCATGAATGTACACAGTGCCGTCACACAAAATTATTTTAGGGGAGGTTGAAATAAGAAATTTCCCAACTTAACATTATCGGGTGTCGGCTTAGGCGCTGTCCTCCTTATCTAACCATGGTTAAAAAATACGAGGCTTTGTTCCCGGGTCTTTCCTTCGGGATGGGTCCCGAACAGCCGCCAATATGCAGCCCTAGTGTGACGTCATTTAACTAAACTTAACGATTGAAATTCCCAATTCAACAGTGCTAAAAATTCCCAGTTTTAACTTATCCACATTTAAAAAAAAAAATTATAGGTAGGGTAATATTAATGAGTTATCTCTAAAGTATTGATTTGTTGCATGCATGTTCCAATGCACTGTGTATTCAAAGGTTTAATTTAATTTTAATCTTGTAAATTGGGCAATTTTTAATTATCCCTTGCTTTCATTTGCTAATAATAATAATTTTCTTTGTGCTTAAATTTTCCCAACACAGAGATTTTAATATTTAAAATTCCCAACTTTTAAGGTTCCAAATTATTCCCCCCCCCCTTTTTTTTTTAGTAATTAAAGATTCCACTTTTAAAAAAATCAGAAGATCAACGAATTTGGGTTCTTTTTCAAATTTGAACGCACAACAGTTTTGCTTGTTTTTGTTTCTATATAGAGCACTACTTAATATAAATTTTAACTCCATCGTCTCTTTATTTTTATTATTTTATTTGCTCAGTGGTTTAATATATTTTATATAGGTGTATTTAATAATGTCTTCAATTTTTTTAATGAAGCTCTTCCATCTTTTTTTAATATAATGTGGCACTTGAAAAAAGTTTTAAAATCTATTTTTTTTATTCTTGCATAGAATATTCACAAAAAATTTAAATATTAGAAAATTTTCATAAAATTAAAAACACATAAATAGTACTCTATTTAAAAAAAACACCTAGACCGGACCCACTGAGCCTGTTCTATATATTGCATACTTTCCGCTTAGTTCATAACAAGGATTTCATTTGTTTTAATATGAAAATAATCAAATCATTCATTTATCTTATTCATATTTCATTCTTTTTAATAGCCCACCTGTATTGGAACTAGCCTTATGTCATAAAAACGCAACTATCACCAATATGCAGTGGTGTCCCAGGGGCTGTTACCAAGAACCACCAATCCTATCAAACAGAACCTCGACCAGTAATGTGTTGCCCAGGCTTGGCCTGCTTGCTGTTGCCTGTGCCGACTCTTTCATTCGAATTTATTCCATACCTCATCCAAAATTTTTAACCGGCCTCAAAGTTTCAAGAGTTAACTCATTACCCTTTTTCAACTCTTCACCTTCAGTTATTTTGGAGCCTATGTGCGGTACTACGCGATCATCCATTGCTACATCACTAACATGGGCAAATACTGCCGATTGTGAGCAAATTGCTGTTGGCTATGGAAATGGTTTGTATATATATCTTATTTCAACTGTATTAGTGTTTTTGAATGGATCTAAATTTTAAAAAGTGTACAATGTACAAAGTTTTATTATTTGTCTGATTTTTTTTTTACTATTTTTAAAAAATATTTTATTTAAAGTTATTTTAATCAAAAAGTAGCTGAAGTGCCCGGGAAAAAACTAGTATCTTTTGTTAACGAAATTGCACTCAAAGTGTTTGCAGTGTTTTAAAAATAATATTTGCATATTGTGGATGCATCAACTGAATTATTTTTATTATTGCTTCTGATAATTGTATCAATATATACCTGAAAATTTAAAATTTACGTTCATGTAATGAAATGCTAAACCCATACTGAAGTTTCTAGAAAATATGCCTCTTAATTTCTTTTATTGGAATGTTTATTTAAAATAGTTTGAAGTTATTTGCCAAAATTATTATTATTCTGCTTTTCATTCATACTTGCCACTCGCATTTACTAATTACAAGTGGTCATGATCAGACAAGTATCATATCCCTAGGTTTCCTTATTCAAAGAAATATGTTAACCCCAAATTTTTTTTTATTCAAAATCTGGTAATTTGAGCTTCTAGATAATATTTCTATTTTGAAATTTCATATTTATTTGCTTTATAAAGTTTTCTTATCATTTGTATAATGTAAACAGGACAGTAATTGACTATTTAAGCACAAATTTATTTAGTTACTGGTCAGTGGTTTACACATTAATTAATGTCAGCTGAATGAATAGTTTATTTGATAAAATGTACAATTCATTAATTTCCTCTATATTTGAAATTCAAAACTAAACTATAAAACTATATTTCAACAGGAATGGTGGGCGTTTGGCTTGTAAATACAACCAACACCATTCTTCTGACCAGTGAGACTGCCATGGTTAAAACCATAATACCATATATGGTATTTCAAGCACATGGTACACCAGTTACCAGTCTCCAGTTTGCCCCTCTTCAGAACTGCCGCTATCTAGTTAGCTCTGGATTTGACAAGACTCTCAAGTTCTTTGATTTAATGGATACATGTAAGTCCTAAATAAACGTATTTTATTAATATGGTAATTCTTAATTATTTTAAAATGTTCAGTATGTTTTTTGTTAACTGTAAAGTAAATTTTTTATTTGTATATTTTAGCAATCCCATTTTCTTCTGCTAAAAGAGGATGTGCCATCAGTTGTCAATGGAGCTCCAGTCTATGTGGAGCTTTTGTTTCTCTTCACGATGGAATTACGTAAGATTGCTTTATTTGCTAATTACTTTCATTTGTTAGAAATAAATTAATGAGATGCATAGTAGAATTCATGTTACACATATACAAAATGCAATTTCTAGGATTATAATTTTTGCTAAAATACTATAAAAGTTTTAAAATACTATAAATGTGATTACTTTTTTTTTAAATATTTTTCTATCATGTTGTCACCACATTTTAGAGCAATACAAACCATTTTTAAACTCTTTAAAATATTTTATTCTTCAATAGTTTCTTTTTTTTTAATTTCTTGTGTATAAACTAAAAAGTATGAATTAAAAATAAACACAGTTTTATAAAGTTTAAATAGATTTATTGAAATATTATTTAAACTCTACTTCAGAAAAAAAAGCTTTACAATTTTGTTCATTGGTTGGCCACTGCGACAGAGAGTTAATATAAGAACGTTGGATTCTCTGACCTGGCATATCAGGTCACACAATATGTAAATGAATTGCATTAATTTTTCAGTGCAGTGTAAGTAACTCAAAATCTAAAATTGCAGAACATGTTAATTTATTTTACTTTTATGTTTCCTTAATATTTACTGAAAAATGCAATAGTATACTGTAATTTTGTAACACCATTGTAAAAACATTTGTTTTAAATAGGTTAGGTATTTTTTTTTATTTGTACATAAAGGCTGAGTAAACGTTGCTTAATATCAGATTAAAAAATTGTAGTCTCTAAAATTATTTTAACTTATTTTCCAATGTTCACTCTAGAAATAAAAAGGGCAGCCCGTTTTTAAAAGGGCACTTTAAAAAAATGTTTGGGGGGGTTGTGGCCACACATTGACACATCGGACCCGTGACCAAACAAAAAAAAGTTCTGATTTATTGGTTAACATTGCGTTAGAGCTGCATATTGGGCTAATTCGAATGAAAGACCCATACAAAATTGATGTATCTTTATGAAGATATTACTTAAAATCCAAAATTTGACATTTAAAAATTAAGGTTTTCCTTAGAAGCCAAATCTGTAAGTTGCCCTAATCACACCCCTTTCAAAACTGTTAAAAAGGCTACTTAAATCCAACATTTGGTAATAAAATGTCTAGTTTTGCCACTTCACCCCAAACCATCTTCTCTTAAAAAAAACTTAGCATTTCATATGCGGGCTCAGACAACCAATAGGATTTGTAGACTGCCATGTGCTCAATTACCGTGGAATCATCGCGATTTAACAACACGCACAGTTAAAAGGGAGTTTGTTTTTCTGTCATAATTCTCTTAATTTCAATTTTCACACACAAAAAATTTAAATCGATGCCTTTTTTAAAAACATCTGGAGAAACAAGGACGCTTGTTCTTCGCTGAAAAGGTCAAGAGGGACATAATTTTTTCAAAAGAGGGCACCATTTTTGAAAAAGGGGCATAAGGGAGGTATAGAGATGAAAAAAGGGTGACTGGGGAGGATCGCCCTTCAAAAAACGTCTATAGTAAACACTGTATTTTCTATAATTTATCTAAAATAATTCCAAGAATTAAAAAAAAAAATTCAATTGTATTTGTATTGTTGATAATGCAAATATGAGGTATTTTTTCCTAAATAAATGAATCTCCTTTAAATATTTATTTTAGTTAATTATTTTGGTTTTCTTCTTGCAGTTTTAAAGGATCAAACTACTTTAAAGATGCTGGCACAGAAGAATTCCCCATACAGACTATATCTGGTTCAATATCTTCCATTACAGTAAGCTGTTGAAATAATTTATTATGCTCCTATAACATACTCCATTATTTTGATCTTTACCACTAACAATATTTTTATAAATGAAATATAGTTTCATAAAGATAGGCTCTCCTTTAAATACTAGCCAAAAAAATCTTTCATCTCCATATTTGCGTCACATCAATCATTCGAATTTTAAATAAACTGATTGTAAAAACAAGTTCATAAGATAAAGTTTATAAAATGAAGTTATAAAACTTTTTAATAAATCATCCCTATATAACTTAAGTGTCATAATATATATTATTATTATTTTAAATATCAAATTGATATTTAATGATAAAATAAATACTATAATCTTTAATTTTTGGGGGGTGTTTATATTGATAAATTAATCTTACTTTTAATTCAAATTTTTTTAACAAATCTATTTATGTAACTCTTTACCTTTTTTTGCTTTAAAAAATTCATTCAGTCCGATTATTTTTATACCTTTACACTTAAAACTACCTATAATCTTCTTATAAAGAAACTCCTAATTTATTTTATCTTAATGTGTCTAGATTTTTTAATTATATTAATTTAATTTTTATTTTCAGCAAAGTTGTGTTTCGGATGCTATAAATGTTTTAGCAACTGCTGATATGAAAGGTTCAGTTGCAGTTAAATTGATTGCAAGAAATACTTTGTGCGGAAGCGATCCTGGAAAATTACCGCCATTGCATACTTATGTAAGAAATTTTGTTGAACTTTTGTAATTCTATTTTCGATTTTAGACAGGATTTATATATATATTTTTTTATTAACTCTGTCTTCAAATTCAACAGTCTACAGTTACTATTCATGAGCTAGAATTTAAATTATTTTTTCAATATATGTTTTCTTTAGAATTTTTGAAAAGATTGTTTTTAACCCTCCAACCCGCAATATAATGAAATCATTAGTTTTGTTTTAGAGAGTTTATATTATATTTATAATACATTGATTTTATACTTACATTAATTTTAATACTTGAAAAATCGTACTTATTTGAATAAAAATGACTTTCAAGTTTTATCTCAATAAATTAGATTTGAAAAATTGTGTTTTTCCTGGGGAAAACTAGTACATTGACTGATCAGCTGATTGGAGGCTTAAATCGGTTTTATGTGGATCGATGAATAGCACAGACATTAGCTAAACAAGAAATTTATTTATAATCCAACAAGTATATAAAGGAAATAAACAGCCAAATCTGTACACAGAAATTATAACTAGAATATATTTGCATATAACCAGATACCTGCTGATGCCAACAAAATCGAACCTTAAAATTAAAAACCTTTAATTTTTTTCTTTCTGGAAAAATAAATCTGACTTGGGACATGTTCACCTCCATATTACACAGTATTTTTTTCTTTTTATTTTGTACAGGATAATTCTGTAACTTATATAACTACAGAAATAACTTTGTAATTTATTTTTGCAGAGACTTTTCAAAGCTGAGGTTACATCATTTCAAAATGCTGCTAAAAGCGATATGCTGGACATAAAAAAATCCGTTTCCCACCTCAAAGATGTTATTGAAATTACAGCGGAACTGACCACTCAAGTTGAAAGCGATCTAATTTCTGAATATAACGAAAATATTGAGAGTTCTGTTTCTAAAGTTATGGATGGCATCCTTATAACTGCAGTTGACAATTCCAACTTGCTTTTAGCGAATGAAAAACAACAAATTCGTGAAACTGAAGTCTTGAACTTGGTGACCTCTCTATGTGAATCCACTGTTCATTCAATTAATTCACTGGATGAAGAAAGCTCCCAAGAAGATTCTATATCTGAAAACATGGACACAAGCTGTATATTAGAAGATATTACTCATGGCAATAATAATATGGTACGTATGTTATTCCTCTATATGGTTTAGTTCTTGTGATGGTCAGTAGCCATGGGATTAGCAAAATTAAAAGGCCAATGTCATGAATCTTAAAAAAAGAACACAGGCCTAACAACTCTTTCGCATTTGAATATCTTCTTCCGCTCATTCACATAAGTAATAAAGCATCTGGCATACTGGGACACAAGATCAAAAGTTGGGAAGTTTTTTTCAGAATTTTGGGGAATTTTGTTTATATATTTTAGTTAAATTTATAATAAAAATTTAATGTATTACCAAAAAATAAACACCATGAAATGGTTTGTTTTCACTAATATCTGACCTAGTGATCTGACTAAAATGTAATGTTATAAATTTACTTTTTATTCGGTACGATTACGTACCAAACAACCGCCCACATAAAATCTCTTAAAATTTAGCAGGTCTGTAAATACCAAAAAAAGAGTTAATGTTTCAGTTATAATTTCTCTTAAATGATCAATCTGTTTTCAAAAGCTTGTTCATTAATATATTTTTGTCCTTTGTAATGTTTCACATTACTCCATGACCTCAGAAATTGCCTCCAGCATTTGAAGTATTACAAATACAAATACAAATATTGACGACCAACAACAGGCTCAAGGCCCAACAAGGTTGGTCCATCTAGTACCTCTTAACTATCCCCCAATGCATATCTAACTTCTTCTTAAATATCTTCTTGGATAGAAGAAACCAAATATCTTCTTGGACTTGAAAAGACTCTGACAACTTTGAAACAACACCAAAACAAATTATAGAAAAAAGTGATAACTTAACGAAAACTTCCGATTCCCTAGTATCTCATAATAAGCCATATAATATATTCTGTATAAGTAGGGGGTAAATGTGGGTCAGAATTTTTTTATCAAAATGTGACATAATACAGCTTATGGTATATAAATTTCAAAATCGAAGTTAATACTAAATTTTTTCTGTTTCATATCTGTTAATTTATAATCTTCATCCCCACACAAATACAAATTGCTTCAATTTTTTAAAGTTCTATCTATACATTTTTCAGGAAAAAATAAATTTCTTGTTAGATTATGTAGTTAAAAAAATGTAAAAACAATTTAAAAAAAAATATGTTACCTATTTCTACAGTTATGTGGAGCATGTTTTATTTACTAATAAATATGAAATTTCTCTACTATAGATACAGTTGAAAATTGCTTTATTCTTGGTATTATTATCTATGAAATTATTTGAAAGAATAGTATTGACTTCACAATATTTTGTTTTCTTATCAAAACACTAGAAACTGTTGTTATTTCTTATAGTTATTAAAGGACTAACTTTTAATTAAATGTTTATACTTTTTCTAGGATTCACAAGAAATGTCTGATATTGATGATAAGCTGGATACAACTGTTTTAAAAGACTCTGACAACTTTGAAACAACACCAAAACAAATTATAGAAAAAAGTGATAACTTAACGAAAACTTCCGATTCCCTAGTATCTCATAATAAGCCATATAATATATCAGAAGTTGTGGTATCTACTGGGCTAAAATCTGAAGTTAATTCATCTGCTGTAAATAGTTTTATAAGTGAAAATGACTCTGAAGTAACTGGAGCATTAACTGATGCAATCACAAGTACCCCGCAAAATGAGCCAGATACTGAAACGACTGTTTTACCTGTACCTAGTGAAGGGAAACAGGAGTTTGATTCCCAAGAAATGTCTCAAATTATTGATATCTCTGATGACGATAGCTTTTCTTCTGAAGATATAGAGTCTGATAAGGAAAGTGACAATGCTTTTGATGAAGAACTTAATTTTTCAGAAGACTCTATGATGTCAGAATGTTCCTTATCTTCTAAAAGTTCCGAAAGCTCCTATTCGTCTGATAATGCCATGGATGAATCAGTTTCTATTGATTACATCCAAGACATTGAATCAAGGTGCAGTCCCATTCCACATGACTCATCTTTGATTAAGGACTGCGTTGAAACTTCTGAATTAAAGTGCAATCCTTCATCAAAGGATTTATCTTTGACCGAGGACTGTACTCAGAATTCTGAAGTAAAGTCCAGTCCAATATCAAATCCTTCATCTTTAAGTGAGCTGTGTACACAGAATTCTAAATTGGTTGATGCACCTGCAACTGAAGACTGCATTGAAACTTTTGCATCAAAAGACAGTCCAACACCTAATGACTCGTCTTTGGCTGAAGATTGCAGTCAAACTATTGATTCAATGTGTGGTACCTTACTGAATGATTCAGCTTTGATTGAGCTTCACAATTCATCTTCTCCTGAAACTTCTTCTGATAGTGGATTAGTTGATACGTTGAGCAGTCAAGAAATTTTGGTACCCAGCTCACCCCCTGCCAATACTACAGACAATGCTAAAATCTCAAACGATAATTTACCCAAATCGGATTTCGTACCTAGAACATTGGAATCCGAGATGTGTGTATCTACAGAATGTGACTTTCCTGAGAAAAATGTACTGTCAAAAGATTCCACACCTAAAAACTTAGAACCTTCTATTCAACAATTTTATAAACAGCAAACTAGAACATCTAAACCTTACATGCAAGCTTTTAAATCTGTGAGTGAAGCCAGTGTAAATAATGTAGAATGTGAAAGTAGTCTTGGAGAAACGACGGCTGCTGCAGAAAGTGAAGCGTATATTAATCATTGCTCATCCTATAAAGACATTGTTTCAAATCATGGGATAGTCTTCAAAGATATGCATTTGGTGAGTATTTTTTTAACATATAAAGTTTTGGTCCTAAAAAAGAACTTGCAGGGTGGTTACAAATTGTGGTTGTTTGTTTGTATCCCATTTAGCTGTATTGGCATAATAAGACATTATTTTTGCCCAATCACTCCGTTTATATTTTAAACAAGTTGCTTAACTGTAGTAGCAAAAAAAAAGGTAATTAAAGTATAGTAAAAAGAATGCTAGGGGGCCCTTTCATTCAGAGAGTCTTGATTTCAAGTTTGTGTACGAGCTCATTCAAACTCTGTGTTTGTGTTATGAAAGAGGGTCTACTTCGTAATAAAAATTTTAAGTAGTGCTGGATATTAGGAAGTTGACCTGTAAATTTTAATATTGTATGATTGTTCATTATATTAATTTAATTTAAGTGGATGGATGGTAACACTTCAACTTATTTTTGGTAACATAGCTTATTATACTTTTAACATTGTTGTTCTTCTGGTAGTTGAAACATCTTTTGTAGTAGATGCAAAACTTGCACTACAATAATTAATTTTATTTATATTTCATGATAATATATGAAGATATATTTTTACCTACTATGATATACTTTTTGATATTTTTAATCTATGATAATAAAATTTCTACTTTTAGCAATGAGTTACGGTAAATTGGTTTCCAAAATACTTCTTTCAACCAGAAGTATTTGGAATTTATGAGTTCAAATTGGAAAATATTATACCTTAGTTTTTAGATAAAAACTTAAGGTTTGGATTCGTAAAATCCTGTTTAGTATTTTAAATGATTTTAAAAATATTGCATAAAATAACATTAAAAAAAAATATTTCCAAGATTTTGAAAGTGCCTTTGTAGCATAGTTGAATGCGCACTGGACTTTGGAACAATAAGTAGTAGGTTCAAGTCATAGTGGTCACTCAAATTTAAAAATAAATAAATTATATGATTTAACAGGTTTCCTCAGCACCATGAGGCCAAACAGCTAGAGCTCTTATATAAATAAAATCATTATAGTGTAGATTAAATAAATTGTTATTTATTTCATTTTAGACATTTAATCAATGTCATATTTCTGTGTAAATATTGACTTTCCTTCAATTCACAGGTTAACACGGCAGAGTGCACTATAACTAACGAAGAAGAAGATAAACTTCCTGCCCTGGAGCACAATAATTTCTCTTCAGTGAATACTGTAAGTCTTCATTTCTGAAATTATGTCATTCCTCCGTTCATAATTAAAAAAAATTAATAACACAAAATGGGAAGTGAGACGGGTACGACAAAGATAAGGAATACACCAATGAAAACAAAACATGGTTTAATTTTTGTTTTACATATGCTTAATGGGACTTCTTAGTCACACTTATAATTTAAATCTAATACTAATACAGTTATCACCAAACGATTTTTATTAGGTCATTTGCAACTTCTAAAGCATAGATTGATTAAGGGTGGCACAACACCTGTTCTTTTCTAACCCGCAAATAAAGAATTGGTATGGTGTCATATTAGCGCATTCAATGCAGTACTGTGTTGATTGACCTCGTGAAGCACTTGGGGATAGTTACTGCACATGGTTAAATTAACCCTTTGTCGCACTTGCAGATAGTTACTACACTAGATTATTGATCCCATGTTGCACTTGTGGATGAATAAATACGGATTTGATCATCTTAACTGAACGTGTTAAGAGTCCCCATAAACACCAAGTTACTTGGTCCATTCCAACTATGAAGTAGCATTTGGTGTTAGAAAAACACCATCTTTTGCTCATTTTTTTTTTTTTAAACTTTTCATTCATGTATTACTTATTATTATGTGTTGTTAATTTTTAAAAATATTCAAAATCAAATTATAATATCTTTATATTCACAAGTGTGAAGATACAAATTTGAGCTGAACTATAACAACTGAACAGCATACATTTAGACACAAATTATTGAGAGAAAGAAAGTCGACTATCATTTCAAAAGTTAAACCTTTCGTCACCAAGGATGAAATTAGCAATGAAATGGTGTGAAAAGATCTCTTCAACTTACACAGCAACAAAATATGCATTTTGTCTAGTTGTTTGGTTTATTGACCCCCTCCACATACTTCTTTTTCATTTGATAACACTCTTTTCATACCATTATGTTGCTAGTCCTGAGGAAGAAAGTTTAACCTTTTTGAAACTAAAGTTGGATTTTCTCCAATTTGCTTTGTGCCTAAATATACATTGTTTACTGACTTGACTTTTTGAATGTGGTATCTGTGTTACAAGTCTGTTGTGTTATTTTTTATTTACATGTTAGTTTTAATTTTTTTAGATTGCGTGGAATCCTAATCATGGCTGTGAATATTGGTTGTTCTCAGCTGGGAATTCAGGCATTGCAAGACTTTGCTGTGTGTCTGAAATCAATGTGCCTGAACGCATGTTCTCACGGCGCAAGAATACATAATCTCAGCGGAAGCATAGGAGTAAATTTGTAAATGTACAGATTATGTGGTATATGCACCAAGTTTTGAAGTTTAATTATGATTGTATCATTATGTTATATTTGTTTCATTATGAACTATTGATGTGAAATCATTTAAATATGTTACTATTTTGCTTGGAAAGAATGTTATAAGAACTCCTGAATTATTACATGCCTGAATTAAAACTAACCGTTCTCATTAGAATCTTTTATCATATTGATTCTTTAAACACCCGAATTGGTACTATTATTTCTGTTAACAATGTGAATGTCTGTGCTTATCAGATCTTACACAATCTCAGTATGAAAATCAAAATTTCAATCACAATAAATTATTATTCAAATGTAAGATATTTATTCAGATGTGTACAAAATACATTTTAAACAAAACCTTGAATTGTAGTAATGCCTCAATGATGTATAAATTGCTAGTTACCCAATCTTGCATATAAGTTTATAAATTGGGCAAATATATTCCGGGATTCTGTCGCCCACTTTATAAATCTAGTCCAAGACATTCTTATAATCATTCTATATTTGCTATTAAAAAAGAGTTTGGAAAACCTAAACTGCCATGATTTTTTAAAAAATTATTTGTTAAACCTGAAAATGTCAGGTAATTTTTTCTTTTTCGTTAATATCTTGTGATGGCCACTTAAATATTTTCAGGGTTTTTTTTCATCAATTCTTTAAAGTACAGGTTGCTTGTTTAACAAACTTTTGAATATATTTCTTCTTGCATATGTATTATGATCACATATTCAAGACAAGCAAGTCTTGGTTTTTTAAGGCTTTATAAAATTTGATTTTTGTTTGTAAAACTGATTTTTAGAAATATTTAATTTAGATTGCATCAATTTTTTTCGGAGTAACTTAAAAAATAAAATTCTTTATTAACTGGATATTGTGTAGCAAAGATTAGAAAACTTAATTTCTTTCTTTTTACACTGTAGGTATTTTTGAATTATTATCATTCATAAACATCATTTGACTTATTTATTTTTTATGAATTTCTCATTAAAGTTTTCAAATTATAGAACAAATTTTTTTTTTATTATTTTGGGTCAATCTTTAACATAGAAGTTCAGCAATGATAATGTTTCATATAAATAAGTGTTAAAAATTAGTTATTTTTAATATAAAAAAAACATCAATATTTTAAAAACACCTTACCTTAAATACTTTCTTTGTATCAATTTTTGTGATTGGTTTAAGTTTCGCAGCAAATTGCACAAAAACAGGTATTTAATTTTCTTTATTAAATTATCGAAAATCACAAAATATTGATGAAACTCTCTTGTAAATAACTGGAATAACTTTCCCATGAAATTGTTTTTGAGAGAATTTTTTTTGTATTCATTTTGTATAATACATACTTAGATTGTCTAACCAAGATAATTTATGTTTTGAGATGTTTACGATGTATGTAACCTACTAATTTAATTGTGTTTAATTTATAATGATTCTATAAGCTTATTTATTGTACATATTTGTAAAATGGCAGAAAATAGATTATTTATGAAATGATCATTTTGTTAAAGTGTAAAGTGGATGTTCTGCCTTTGCAGTTTGAAAAGTGCAATGAAACATTTTTATAGGAAAACATGCACACTTTAATTTCTTCTGAACAAAAGCTGTTTAGACTTGTTTGAGGCAATAAGAGTTCAGATATATTGATAACCTTCTTTATAAAATCATTTCAAAATGTTATATATGCTCTTTGTTTAAATGAATTACTATTAATCTTAACACAAAATTAGTATTTGATTGTAAAATAATACTATGCAAACACAAAATTAAAAACAAAAATATCTATGCAACAATGTTTTCAATATAAATCATAATTGTTTTTATATATAAGTCATACATTTTTGTTTGTGTATAATTAATCTAAAGTATTTATACAGTTATATTCTTATAGTCAAATCATTTTATATTGATAAGGTAGTCACTATATATCTTTTGTGTTTAATTTTTCGTACATACTTGATAAGTATTTGACTTTATAATTTGTGTAATTTTGTTGTCATTACTTTATATTTATAAGGCTTTCTATATAATTAACTTATGTGAAAATTATATTATAATATAAAATATGATATTTTATTATATTAGTAACTATTACTTTGTTTGGTGTTTCGTAAGTTGATTTGTACACTAATAGAATTTACTATTGCATTTCTAAAACTGTTATTCTGCTATTTGTTGTAAACTTCTCTGTGAATAAAAAATACACCTTCTCTTTTTTTTCTCCTTTTTTTTTAAATAACATTATTTAAAATCAAAGTTAATGCATAATACAGAATGAAAAAAATGTTTTATTTAAAAACTCATTGGGGGAAAACGACAAGTTTTGTAAAAAAAAATACATAAATATGTTATCTTAATGATTGAAATTGATTAATAATGAAAATATTATAGAGGTCTGACTATTACAAAACATTGAATTTTATATATTATACTATTTTTATACATTACTACTAATCAAAATAGTATGCAATATATTACTGTAAAAATTATCACAAAATATAGAAGAGTTAGTTAGCAGTTCTTTTCATTCGCCATAGGATAAGTATAGTATCAAAACAGGTTTTGAAATGTTAACAACACTAGACTATTAGTCGTAGTGAATCTGAAAAACCTCAACACGAAAATCAAACATGAAACGGAAGTATGGATAGTGCATACGTACTAATTGAAGCCTGTGTTGATGATATCAGAGCTGTTGTGTGCTTCATGTTTTTGTTTGTTAAGTGTTTAAATAAAATTCGAATAATTTTAATTTTGGGGGAATTTTACCAGGTCGTCGTTATGTTACCAGGTCGTTTGTCGTTACCAGGACTCGAAACACTGATGTCTTGGTCCGCTAAATAATTTCTTGTATGAATATCTCACGGCCATCCTGCCAATGCTCAAGAAATTTAACAAAAGTTTCACTTCAACCTCGCGCTTATGTACGCGAGGCACACAGTTGTATGTTGTAGCGAAACTTTTTTTTAAAGTAAGATTTCTATAGGGAAAGCTTTTAAATGAAAGTTTTATTCCTTGAATAGTTTTTGTCAATTAACTCTATAGCCCAACATTGGTGTTTAGCTTATGTATCTTTTGGCTTGTCAAACTGTTGTAAAAAGGAAGCGACTGCATTTTCAGAGTACTATTTGGCTAATTATTTTATGAAACGTATTATGTTCTAAAAGTGGCTATAAATAATCTATAGTAATTACATAAATCAATAATTCACATTTCTAAATCACTGCATTTGCTAGCCTTTTTGTGTTTTATAGTTATAAAAAACAGTTGTTTCCTATAGTCATTAAATTTAATTCACTGGAGTCCTTTAAATTCTAAACTATTGAATATAAAATTAGTTTTTTTTTTTTAATTTGCTAAAGTTATAAGAGGAGCATCAGGCACGCAGGTATAGATTTTTCATGGGGGGGGGGACACTGACTGAGCAACGGATTTCTATACTTAATCTCCCCCCTTCCCGAGGGGGGGGGGGGGTAAGGTACCTAAAGAAATCCGTTTTTTTTTGGGGGGAGGCCCCCTTAGAGGGGGAATACTTAAACCCCCTCACCCCCAAAAAAAACATCAACAAACTTCTCCCCCCCCCCCACACTATTTTTTTTTCTCAAAAAAATTTATAAATTTTCATTAGTAAAAAGGAATACGTTGGCATTTGAATATCGAGGCAGCAACAGTTATCACTGTCATTAACTACTTTTAACAGTTGTCAATAACTGTACTTTTAAAATTAGTAACTCACTCCTTAATTATGAAATAAATTTAGAGAACAAATTTAAAGTTTGAGAATCCTTATAATATGTGTGGTAACGATTAGTTAGATAATTTATAGTTATGATAGTTTAAAGATCTAATAAGCATTTTAGTTGACCAAAACTAGTAAAGAATAATATAAATTATAAAGGCTACATGATCTAAAGTATAGTGGAAGTAAAAACACTCGAAATTGCACGGAATTCTGCAATCCAATCGCCACTGCTAATTTTAAATTAAACATTAAATATACATAATTTAATACAGAGAAAATTATTTACTTATTACCAGTAAATATTAACTTCCATTAATTAAATTTAAATTGTAAAGGTCATTTTAATTCAAAGATCTAAAAGAAACAAAAAAATTATCAACTTAACGGCGCCAGGTGTTGTCCTCGTTATCTGATCATGGTTCAAACATACGAGGCATTGTTCCCGGGTATTTCCTTCGAGATGGGCCCCGAACCGTCGGCGTCGCCAATATTCCAATATGCAGCGACGTACAATGCAGTGTCCGTTCGAAGGTCTAATTTAAGTTTAATCTTACAAGTTGGGCAATTTAATCTTCCCTCGCTTTCATTTACTATTTCTTTGGGCTTACATGTTCCCAAATCAGAGATTTTTAAAACTCGCAATTTCAAACTTCCCCGCGGGGGGGGGGGGGGGGGGGGGTGTCGAACGGAACAGAACCGCAAAGAGTAATAAAACAAGATTTATTTACGAAATAATGCTGAAAATGCCAGGACCGAAGGAAAATGCTCAGACGTTCGGCGCCTATAGATTACGCAATACTACATTTTAATGTAAAAAGTTTCATATACATATTTGATGAAAGAAAGAGTGTCTGATCTATTTTTAGAATTAAATAAAAGTAAAAAAGGCGATACGAGCCGACTGGTCTGCGTCCTTGATTGATTCGTACAATAAGTAAAAAACGCTCGATTGTTTTTCGCGAAATTTAGATAATACCCAAAGAGCAGGTATTTTCACGGGCCAACAAAAATAAATTAAAAACTATTATAGAAAACATGGGAGATGGTTTTGTTTTAGAATAAACTGACAACTTATATTGAAGTATTTTAAGATTAACGGAGCAACTTGGAGCATCTTAGTCTTGTCATTTTTAAGTCTTATTTTACGACCCCGTTTGACGATCTATTCCCTTTGTTATCTTTATTTCAAATTAAACCTAACATGACGTCATCGTGTTTCGGTCTCAATACCCCATGCCCCAGTGGGGCACTACTCCCCCCTCCGCCAAAAAATCTCTATTTTTATGATTTTTACAGTAATTCGGTTTTTAATTTTTTTTTATTTTACTTACAATGGGAGGGGTTTGAACCCCCTAACCCCCCTCCTTACCTACGTGCCTGTAGTTCCTCATGCACACAGGATATTTTTTTACCCTACCCCACACCTCCCCCACCCCTCCCCCCTCAGCCAAAAAATCTGTATTTTTATGATTTTTACAGTAATTCGGTTTTTAATTTTTTTTTATATTTTACTTACAATGGGAGGGGTTTGAACCCCCTACCCCCCCCCCTTACCTACGTGCCTGTAGTTCCTCATGCACACAGGAGATTTTTTAACCCTACCCCGCCCCTTCCCCCTCCGCCAAAAAATCTCTATTTTTATGATTTTTACAGTAATTCGGTTTTTATTTTTTTTTTATTTTACTTACAATGGGAGGGGTTTGAACCCCTTAAACCCCCCCTTACCTACGTGCCTGAGGAGCATATACGTAAACTTGTATTGGGGCCCGAGTGAGTCGTGAGCCCTCCCAATTATTTTGGATATTTGTTTGGTTAATTACGCACTAGAGCTGCACATTGAGCTACTGGCGACGATTCGGGGCCTATATTGAAGGAAAGACCTGACAATAATGTCTTGGAATATTTAACCATGATCATATAATGAGGGCAGGTCCAGAGCGGGCACCCGACGCAACATCAATAGGCATCAGGACATTGTACCCGTTTAGATTTTACGTGCACCAATCTCGTATACACGCCATGAAAATTGAAGTTAAGTTCGGAGACATATTATTTCGCAGCGAATCTAGCAATTTTATGATCACAAGTTCACTGCTTTTTAACTTGTTTTGTCAAGTCTTTTGTATCAGTCGTCCGTATTCGAACTCGCAACACTCTATGGTTGCTAACCGACGATGGTACTTCGGGTAACGGACCCCTCAGTACACTCAGGAAGAGAGAAGAGTTAGAGGAGCAAATGTTCAAATTTATTAAACAAGGCTATGTCGAGGGATTTTAATATGACTGATAAAACGCGAGGTTATAGTTTTAATTGGTTTGGTTTGTTTTGATTAAATAACGTCGCACTAGAGCTGTATAGTGGGCTATTAATAGACAAATAGAAAATGGAACAACTAATTGTCAATGAATATTGTTAATTGTACAGGAGTAAAGAATTCTTAAGCCTGTTGTTGGTCGTCAATATTTCTATTTTCGAACAATGGTCAGGTCAGGGCCGAACTGGATTGTGTGTAGTCCGTGGCATACATGTCTTGGTCAGGTGTCGAGAATAACACCAACACAACAGCACCCAACCCAACTTTAATAGGCATTTCTACCGGCAATTTAGAATAACTGTAGTTGTAACTTTTAAGTAAAATGTGTTGTTAGTTACTGTTTATTTTTATTAAGCTTAAATATAATATTATAATTCCGGTAATATATGGGTAAAAGGTGATTATGTTTTTGCTCTTTCTTTCTGTGATTGTGTAATAACAGTAATTTTTACGTTAAATTTTAATAGGGTTTCACATTTTACCTCGTTCATGATCGTGCAAAATGTGAACCACTGTTTGTTTAGCTGGATACATAGTTTCATGACACTTTAGTGATTACATCTTAATTAATGTCCATTGTGTGACACTAGTGCAAATTTAAAACCAAACAAAATTGCGTTGTTCAGTCTTTATGAAAAGATCTCGAAGCATCGCTAATGACGGCATTGCTCTATTGAACCTTTAATCCGACAACGTTTATTACCGCCATTAATTTTGAAATTAGATACATTTATTTTGTTTGTATACCTGCGAACATTTACGATTGTGCCTAAATTTTTCTTAGCAATTAATTTAATTTGTGCTTGAATTTTAGGTATAGATTGGCCACTTGTGTTATTTACTTTAGTGGGTTAAAATGTACCCTACGGTCCACCTGATTTTTCATCAAATCTGGTTATAGTTTTGGCAACCCTGTATAGGGAAAATGGAGGAGTTCTTTGATTGGCCGACAAAACCGTTTTTTGTCACCAAGAACGTGCGAATGTTGAACAGTTTTACCAAGTGGAAGTAAATTCAATAATGTCAACAATAATTTATGTGTCTTTTTGAATATCCTCCCTATATTTAAGTTTATTTGCCTTTCTTAAAATTCCCCTTAATAGGAAGTATTACATTTAATGTTATTTCTAGAATTAAAACTTTCCATTAAAAGTGCATATTTCTCAGAGACATTTACAAATCAACACAATACCTATGTAAACGTTTTATTTACATTAAATTTTATTAACATTACAACACAATGTATAATCATTAACAACACAATGTGTAAACATTTTATTACCAAATCAGTTTTATAAATAATTCTTTGAAAAAAAAATCAGCATTCATGTCCCACTCTGAAAAAATTGTATAAGGCGATATTAACAGATATTTCTTCTCTATTATTGTTGCATTTATTATATAATTAACATAAATTGAAAATATTACAAGTATAGTAATTATATACTATTTTTAAAAAATATATAGATGGATCGTATAGACAGACGTGATATGGAACGAATTGTTGACCGATCTAGACCTGAGAAGAAAAGAAGGTAAATATTCTATGTAACATTATTTAAGCAGTTGTCATCATCACTGTGGGGATCATATGGGACTGCTGCACATTAAATCTGATCGGGATCCAATGTCCTGACACCTATTGAGGTTGCGTCGGGTGCCAGTTTGGGAGTTGTCCATGTCATCAAACTATAGTTAAAAATACGAGGCATTGTTTCCAGGTCTTACCTTCGAAATAGGACTCTTAACTGTCACCAATAGTCCAATGTGCAGCGTTAATTAATCAAACCACACCACAAAAGTTTAACGCTTCTGCTCACTCATAGATGTCTACATTACCAATAGTTTGTTTTAAGAAAATGTTTAAATAAATTATTTTAAACACATTTAAACAAAAACGTTAATATTTATGAGATGAACTGCTTCTAAAAATTCTTTCTTTTGATAAGATCTATTGAGTACAACAGCCATAAATGGGATCTTTACTACAGAAATAATATATGTGATGTTATATGCAATTATGCTCTCTTTTTCTTTGCAATTTAAATGAAATGAGCAGTTATGTCATAATATTTTCTAGATATACATTTTATGCAGATTATAGTATAGATTACTTTTAAATGTTCATTAAAAAATAATTGCACTATCTTCATAAACCTCCAATTTTAGATTGAATATTTTAATACAAAAACATAAAATTTTATAGTTAATTTATTATAAAATTTCCCTACTTCTCCTATGAATGATTAAGCTTTAATTTATATACCTAATTATATTTATGTTTTAGGTCACGATCTCACAGTCCTCGCCGACAAAGGCGTAGCAGAGACAGGAGGTAAGATCGTGTTGAGTTAATTTTTTTTATTCTTGATTATTTTGAAAGTACTTAAATGTAGTAATCCTAGTCAAGGTTTCCTTTGATTAATGTAGTTAATTTATTTTTCAGATTTTTGCATTCTTTTTAATTTCTATAAACCACTTTGATTTTTTATTAAAATGTTTAGAATTTTCTTACATACGATTTTTTTATTTGTACCTATTTAACTCAATGTTTTATATTTTTTAGAACTTAATTGCATTAGAAATTGAAATTTCATACTAATATATTCTCTAATAGTTTATATTACTGGCATGTAATTTTTCTTCAAATTCCATTTTATTGAATGACAACTAAGTAAATGCACTTATCGGTCAATGAAAATAAAGTATTGGCTAATATTCTGTTGAACCAATCAGTGTCTGTAGACATTGGTTTAAAATCTTGATAGCCTTTAAAAATGCTACAAATCTTAAAATGTGTCTAATTTTTTGATAAGATGAATTTTCAATAAAAAATACAGTTTACTCAGAAAGGAATGTAAACTTTCTAGAAATGCTTAAAAAAAAATTACAGTAAAATGTATTTTTATTTCAACTATATTTACTGAATTAAAACAACATTCATTAAAAGCAATTTTGAATATAGTGGCTAGTTAAAGTAGATCAAATCTAATTTTTATTAAATTTTTCGTTAATTATCTCATAATTAGGTGCAAGATGTAATTTTTTACAGTTTTATAAAAAACTAAGTCATTAGTTTAAAATTTAATCACTAAATACATGTAATTCTGTTGTGATTACTCAATAATTAAATAGAGTTATTCGACTAACTTTGGGAACCTTTTTTTCCCTATCAACTTTCATGCCCTTAATGCTATTCTCAGGTTTACTTTTATATAATTTGTTTGAACTTTTATAATTTTTAAATATGTAATTCTTTTCTTATCCTTTAATAATACTAGAATTTTTTTTATAAGTACATAAACATCAACTAAGTATTAAAATACTTAGTCAATTAATACTTACTGCAATTAAAATTTTGGCCACGGTTATATTCCAGCGAGTATGTTTTGTGGAAATAGAAAAAAAAAAAACATTATTGAAACTAGTCTTTTTATTATTAATTTCTGAAAGTGCTTTCTATCTTAGATCTAGATCAAGGAGTAGAGATCGTCATAGGCACAACAAAGACCGTGATCGAGATCGAGACAAAAATCGCTCAAAGGATAAGTCAAAAGATAAAGACAAATCTAAGCGAAAAGACAAATCTAAAGATAAAAATAGGTAAGAGAGAGTTGTCTGTTTTTTTCGCAATAATTGTACGTTTTATATTTATGAATAACAGTTACATTTTATGCTCAATACACCGATAATCAGTTATTAACCTTTTAATGACTATTTATACAATATTATCAACAGTTTTCAGCTGTGTTAAATTGGTCTCAGTAAAAAATTATTTGATTTAATTCTTGATCAATTTTTGTCTGTGCACTTCGAGTTACTAAATTTAACTAATAATGACTTGTTCTCTTCATTATTTAAAGCATAAAGAATGAGGAAGATGAAGATGGCAAAAATGAGAAGACTAAGAAAGAGCCTCTTTCTCTTGAAGAGCTTATGGCAAAACGACAGGCTGAAGAGACCGCAAGAAGCAAGGTAAATAAAATTTATTTGCGATTTTTAATTCATTTATGTTTTAATATTTTACAAACATGTTATTTTGCTATTAAGAAATTATTTTTTTAATACTTTCTCTCTGTCAAATTTTTTTTATGATGAATTTTCTAGATATAAAATTTATAGGCATCTAACAGAAAATATCAAATAATATACAGTAAAATCCTTTTATAATAATGCTGGGTATAACTATGTAAAATGTATAAGAAGTTTGGATTTCTATAGCAATCCATGTTAATTTTTCCGGATATTACGATGCTGGTTACAACGATAATCTGCATATAACGATTTAATTTCCTCCATCTTATGCTGATAAAACCGCTTATAATAATGAAGACGGAGGGAGGGCCGTTTGCCCAATAAACAAGCGCCAGGTGAATAGCACGTGAGCAAGAATGCCCTGAAATTTTCAAAAATAACCCTGGTTCTTCTACAATGTTAACAAGAATAGGAAATTGTATGGAAATTTCCTATTGCGATGTCAAATCTAAACAAACAAAAATTTCTGACCATTCCTCATCAAAATAGCAGTATATATAACTAACTTTATCTAACTAGTATATGTATTCGATTAAAATCATTATAAAGTACAGCTGCGGAAAAAAAAACCGAACCACCAGTGATTATTTTGTTAGTTTTCATAGTAGAGCTAAACTCAATATACCATTTTGTAGGGAATAAAGTCTACTTACTATACAACGATATACAAAAAATTTGCATAGGGGACTATCTTCATACTCAAATCCGTACCAACTTTAAAATTAAAATAATTTAAAAAAACAAATTTAAAATAAAGTCCCCTATGCAAATTTTTTGTATATCAATGTGTAGTAGACTTTATTCCATACAAAATGGTATATTAAGTTTAGCTCTACTATAAAAATTAACGAAATAATCATTGGTGGTTCATTTTTTTTTTCCGCAGCTGTACATAAAATATATCTATATTCAACTGTCCTGTATGTATGAGTATTACATTTACTTATTAAGCGACATTTTTGGTAATTCTGATATAACGATTACTGGATTTAACGATCAAATTATGACGGCCCCTTGAACATTGCTAGAAGCGATTTTTACTATATATATATGTATCAGTCCAACAATGACTATTGCTAGGGTGTTTATTGTTGTTGAAATTGGAAATACATTGTACATAATTTTGGTCTTTGGATGTGTTCAACAGTTATGTTTTTAACATTTTATTTTTATGTTTTAACTTAATTTTATAGTATGGTATTTGTGTATTATGCACTCAAAATCCTCAATAGTGGACTTATTTTTAGCCCGTTTTTCTCACCAAAGAACAAAGGGCTGCCGAAGCAGTTAAGCGTCGACAGCAAGAAGTGGAAGAGCAACGAAAGAAACAGGACGAAGAAAGAAAAATACGCATGCAGTTTATGGAGGAGGCGAAACATTCCCTAGGTATTCAAAACATTTTAGATAATTATATTTTGGCAATAGTTACTCTTTTGTAAAAAGTAGATTTAATAGTTTGTATTTAAATTAATTTAAGACTTTTACTAGTTAATGATGCCAAGGTAAATAAGATAAGTGTTCTGCCTAATTCAAGAGTCAAAATTAGCTTTTCAAAGCAGGAGCACCAGTGCACCCAATTTTTAAAGTTAGGCGCACTGAATTTATTTGGGTGCACAAAAATTAAGTTATTTTTGAATAAACTGTCATTAAAATATTTTGTTGTCAGCTTAATTTGTCTGGCACTGATGAGTTTGCAACTTTTATGAAAAAATATTTTCTCCGATTTTGATATTGGATATTTTCATTTAGGCATCGTTTATCTTCTAATTAAAATGTCAATGTAAATATACAATACAAATATATTCAAGCAACATGTGATTAGAAAAGCATCTGTATGAAAAAGCATGTTTTAAGAGTGAGAATGAGGATAAAGAAACATAACGCTTTGGTTCAAGAAAAAAGATTAGCTTTCTATAGGTCAAATTAGCCACATGCATCAACAATCCCACTCAATTTTTGCAATATTAAATCAAGATAAAAGCTTTCAAATATTTTATATGACAGACAAATGTAATTTTATGTTATTCAAATCTATTTTAAAAATACTTTTGTTATTCAATCAAATCAAATATTTTTTTTAAAACAAAAATCAATTATTGAAAGGATAATAAGAGATTCCAGATATATAGAGAAAAAAAGTCATAATTTTCAGAAATATTCATGACAAGTTTATTTCAACTGCTGTTTTAACTAAATTGATATTTTAATAAATAAAGCTTTAAATTTAAATAAATATGGTAATTTTGGAATAACAAATAAAATTATTGTTTTTGAAAAAAGTCATTTTCGCCTGCACACACACTAATTTTGAATCCTGGCCTAATTACACATAAAGTTAACTATCAATGCTAAACTGATACTATATTTAGTGTTGGTAGTTTCAAATAAAATTAGTAATATTTCTTGCATATGACAAGCTCTTATGCATCTATGTTGTTTTGAGTTTATTTCTGTCTAATGTAATATATGTGTAGCATACCCAAAAATCAATTAACTTATTTATTTGGTGTAATTTCTGTTGATTAATAATAGATTTACAAAAGTAATTAAATATTTATTAAATAAACTTCTGTTTTTAGATATGAATGATTGCTTGGCTTTGTAATGTTCTTAATGATAGTGATAGATATATAAAAAAAAAGTGGATTACATTTAAATAATAAATATAAATGTAAATAAAAACTTATAAAAAAATTTATAAGAATTTTTTTAATTTCTGTTTTTTATGTTAAGAATTTTTGAATGGAGACAAACACCTCTTGGAATTTTTTTTCTGAATATTTAGAGTTGAAGTAAAAAGAAAGGTTTAAATGCGTACGCTTGTTAAACATCACTAATCGAGAAAAACTGTGAACCGTTAAAATAATTTGAAAACAATTTAATAAATCTCATATTAGGCTGATTTTTTAAAAAGTTTTGGTCCCCTAGCTGTTTTTTCATATATGCTTATGGAAGTCCACAGCTTTCTGGGCATGTAGTATACGTTTCAATTTTCTTTCAACATAAAAATAAAGGGAAGAAAAATATTCTGAAAAGGCTTTTACTAAGAGTATGGACACTAAATGTTCACAACAAACACATAGAAAAGATAACATCACAATCAGATGTTTAATAGTTTTAAGTCTTGTACATTTAACATCATGAAAACATTGTAATAGTCGCTTAAGTTAATTAGTGCATTCAATTTAGAACTGTTTCGCTTAAGTTCGTTCAATGTATTTTAATAATTTTTTCTGTGTGACTCCATGTACTATTTAACATCGACTTGCGGGCCCCTGTGGGTCCATCTTTTAGGAACCACTGTTGTAATTCATTAATTGACATGCACATATAAAAGATATCTTAATGATTGTTTATTTGGCATGTCAGAAAATACTTTTAAAATTTATTTGCTGTTTTTTTTTATGAACCTGTCTTTTGTAATAGAAAATGACAAGGATCGTGAGCGCCGTGAGAGAAGAGAAAAGCGTGAAGCAGAAGAAGCAGCGGCTGCAGCCGCAGCTGCAGCAGGAGGGAAGGAAGGTGTTGTAGTAGAGAATGACAGGGATAAGGTCAGAGAGGTCAAGGACAAAGAAAAAGAATTGGAAGCCATTAGGGTAATGTGAAAACTGTATAATTTTCTAATGTCTTTAGTAATGTAAAAGTTAATATTAATAACTATATGTATAAATTCAAATGGAGAATAAATTTTTAGAGTTATAATTATAGAAATTTATATTTACAAGCTCACTTGGTATAATAGAAATCAGTTTAATGTTTTTTAAAAGGAAGTGTAATTTTGTTTTGAGGATTCATTAAATCTGAATTTTTGTATTTAGAGTATTTAAAAATAGATAATTATTTTGTAGTTTTAATTTAAGTGTAAGAGCTATAAAAGCACTGAAAGCAACACTTTAAAAATTATAAATTATTTTGTTTTACATAAATTTTCTGTAACACAATTGGTTTTGTGAAAACATATAGTACAAAAAATTATTATAAAAAAATGAATAAATTGTTCAGAAGATCAACCATTAACTATTTTTAACTAGCTTCTGATAAATTCAAATTTAGTATTAACATGTAAGTATTAACCCTCTGGGATAAGCAAAATTTCGAATTTGTATGTTTCTTTTTATTTTAGGAAAGTTTAATTAATATTTTTAACACATTCCTTTTTTACAAAAAATATATTTTTAATTATATCAGTAGAGAAGGTTGTCAGAAGTCCTCCTAATGCTTTAAATTTGAAAAATATTTCAAAAAAGATATTTTTTATTAACTGTTATATTATGTGTATTACTGGAAAAACTGGAGATACACGAACAGATATACACGTTTGTATCCGTAAGGTAGTTAAAAGGGTGCTTACAATTTTCAAAATTTCTTGATCAAATATTCATTAACATTTATTCAAAGTAGAATAATGTCTTAACAATATTTTTTAACAGCAATATTTGTGTAGTTGAAAATAGTTATTCAGTCCTAATATGAAGAGTTATACCATTTTGAAGCAACAAATGAAATGATACCTGGAATACTTCTCTATTCCAAAAGTAAATATGGATATATGAAGTTTGTACTTAAGTTTAACGTTTTTCATTGAGTGAGTTGATTATGTAAATATTAAGCTTTATTATTAATTATGTAAAAAAAAATCTGATTTTTTCTTATAACATTCTAGGAAAGATATCTAGGTCTTATGAAGAAGAAAAGGCGCGTTCGACGTCTCAATGACAGGAAGTTTGTGTTTGACTGGGATGCCTCGGAAGATACAGCCATTGATTACAATCCCATATACAAAGAAAGGCACACTGTGCAGTTTTTTGGTCGAGGACATGTCGCTGGTATTGATCTGAAGGTATTTAAATTCTATATTTCAATAAGTATTACTATTTTTATTTTAATTTCTTATAATTATAACATTACATTTTTAATGCCTTTAATTAGGGCATGTTTTTGCTTGTAATTGATAACTCCAGAACTTTATTTAGTGTTCACTTTGCAATTTATAAACTTCTATAAATAAATTGAATAGTGTCTGGTCATGGCATTGTCTTAAACAATAGGTAATTTTGATTAATTTCCTTTTTGTAGAATACCTGTATTCAAGTTGTTAATTTAGCTCCCCCCCCCCTTTTTTTATAGCACAGCAGACAATTGTTAAAGAATTTAATGCATTTTATTTTATAATATAATGGTCTGTTAGAAATGTTTGATATTTCAAAGTATGTTAATACATGTCATATTATTATAATATATATTTTTTTATTTCAGTCGCAAAAGAAAGAACAATCCAAGTTTTATGGTGAATTGTTGGAAGAAAGACGAACTGTTGCTGAAAAAGAGCAAGAAATGTAAGTTTCAGTTGAATGGTGATGAAATTATTAGTGAAAATTATTCCTTCATGTTTTAGATCCCTCATCTTATATGATTATTAAAATAATTTAAAATAGTTTAGAACTTCAAAATTAAACCTTTTGATTTGGGCTATTGGCAATCAAGATTACATATATATCTCACTATTAGTATTTTTGTATTTAAGAATGGCTTTGAGTTTGATTCTCACCAGGACTAAATAAAGACTCATAATCGAGCAAGGTTTGTTTTGCAACTCGACCTTTCGGCATGTTTGTTACAACCACATGCATGTTGTTTGATTTTCTGCAAATTTGACATGAACGTTCTTTGAAGTCATTAAAATCAATGTCTTTGTGTTTTTTTTTTAGTTTAAAAAAAAAATTAAGATTTTTTTTTTCGGTTATGAGGTCCCGGAACTACTACTGTAAAATTGACTGATAATTTACATGAACTAAATGCCCCTTTGTTGAGTATTTTGGTGAGAAGTTTGAAGTGTGTAGTGCCTACTAAGGTGTTGTCCTTTTCATCTAACTGTGACTCAAAATTATGTGCATCTTTGAATTTTTTTGGATTTATTTTGAAAACCTGACACCAACCTATTGTATAGCTCCAATAAAGTGGAAATTTAAACTAACTATAAGTAAAACATACTGAAAAATTAAACTGGTAACCATTTTTTATCCTCTGAGGTGTCATTCCTTGAATTTTATTAATGTGTTGAATTATTTGCTTACTAATAAGACACATTATTAGTGAATTTTCAATATGCAGTCTACTTGTGATATTACTCACAAGCACACGCCAAAAGAGTAATTGCTATTTTTATTTCGTTTCACAGATTACGTCTGAAGAAAGTAAAGCGCAAAGAAGACAAGCAAAAGTGGGACGATCGTCATTGGTCTCAAAAGTCTATGGAGGAAATGACAGAAAGGGATTGGCGTATATTTCGAGAGGATTTCAACATTGCCATCAAAGGTGGCCGCATTCCTAATCCTATTCGACACTGGAAGGAATCTGGGTTGACGAAATCAATTTTGGACATTATTGAGCAGTTAGGCTATAAGGTATAAAAGTTAATTAAATTCTTGTTGTTTGAGAACTAAAAAAATTACTTTTTAGCAAGTCTATGATAGTTAACAAAATTCAAATTCTGATATATTTTTTTAAATAACAACATTATTGTTAATTTATAATTGGGTTTGTGGTTTTTAGGATCCTACTCCTATTCAAAGGCAAGCCATTCCTATTGGTCTGCAAAACCGAGATATCATTGGTGTTGCTGAAACTGGCAGTGGAAAAACTCTGGCTTTCTTGATTCCCCTTTTAGTTTGGATTACATCATTGCCAAAAATTGTCAGGTAACTAAAATTTAGAAACTACTAGCATTGCTTTATCATAATAAGTTGTTGTGCTATGTAAGTTGTTTTATCAAGAAGCATTTTTTCTTTAATAATGTTTTATTTATTATATTTTTTGGGTTGTAGAAAATCTATCAGAAATCCTTATTTTTCTTTCTTCGCTTACTCGTCAGAAACCCCAAAACCCTATTTTCAATGAAAGGTTTCATCAAAGAAGTTTAAAATTCCTAAAATATTCAAACAGGGTTTTCAAATTTCAACTTTCTAAAAACTTAATTTTTGAAAACATTTGTAATTCATTTTCTAGGTTAAATTATATTTAAAGGTAGATAAGAAATAAATTGAGGATAAATTAAAAATATTCTTATTTGTTTTATTTGTAATGTTTAGTGTAAACTTTGTTTAGGCATAGCAATCAAACCTGTGATTAATTTTACTTTAGAGGGGCATGTGAGTAATATTCAACATTGAAATAAATAGTAAAAAAAAATTTCACCAAAAAAATCTTATAACGTTACATTAATTTGACATTGTGGACTTTTTTAATCATTCTGGTTTATCAATATTTTTGACATGAATCATTATTTCTGTTCCCAATATAATTCTTCAGTAATAAAGGCTACCCATTTAAGGTGGAGATATTTTAAGAAGAGGAAAGGCATTATGTGGGCTCTAATAATAAAATTTATTTCTTTTAGAAATGAAGATATTGATCAAGGACCTTATGCTATTATAATGGCCCCGACTCGTGAGTTGGCACAGCAAATTGAGGAGGAAACTATAAAGTTTGCCAAAACTCTGGAAATAAGAACCGTGGCTGTCATTGGTGGTTTATCAAGAGAAGAACAAGGTTTCCGCCTTCGTTTGGGTTGTGAGGTATAGTTGCCCACTTTCAGGATTCTGGTATTTCTATAATTAAGAATGATATATAACTATGTGCAGCATTATGTACTTTTTGGCTGCTACTCAGGAACTTCTGCAGATACCAGTCAGGCTAAAGTGATCACTCGCGCCTGCTTAAGTGGGAGTATCGGGTATATGAAGTGATCCCCATAATACCCCCTCTCAGTGAGTCGGATGGAGGAACAAAAGATTGAGATGCTTGTGAAGTGTTATCACATTGGCAGCGATTGAAGTTGATTTGATGTGGTGTCACAAGTGTTTGTTTGAAGGTTGTGTTGATCTGCAGTCCGTAAGTCACCAATGCAGTGCTGTGCATTTTTTGGCTGCTACTCGATATCGAACAGAGGAACTTCTACTTGCTGCGCCGATACTTTACCAGTCAGGCTAAAGTGATCACTTGCGCCTTAGTGGGAGTATCAGGTATATAAAGTGACCCCCCACAACTGCATTTGCTCTTTTATATTTAATTTTCTTTATTTTTTAATTTGAAGCAGGTAATAATATTGAAAAGAAGTAGTGCTGTTAAAATCAATTAATTCAAATTAATTTGTATGTATCATTACTTATACTTTGATTACCATCATTACTAATAAATTGTTTAAAAAATATTAATATTATATATGTGGAAATTCATTATATTTTACCAAATTTTTTTTAATTAAACACATTGATTTTTGATAATTCTCTATTTCATTTTCAAAACAATTTTTGTAGTTGAATATTTGTCCATTTTCTAAGCAAATTATTTTTATGTTTGAAATATTATACTGTGAATTCTTTATTATTTATATACTTACATTTTTTTTTATCTTATCTGTATATTCCTTCCAAAATATGCTAAAATACCATTTAACAAATATTTAAATTTATTTTTTAGATTGTTATTGCAACTCCTGGTCGATTGATAGATGTTTTAGAAAACAGATATTTGGTGCTGAATAGATGTACATACATTGTTCTTGATGAGGTAAAGGTTTATCTAGTAACAAAATATCATGCTTTGCTTTTATTGATTGTAGTAATTAATATCTTTTTGCCTAAATTTTGAAACATTGTATTGAAAAATGCTAATTTCAACAACAATTCTTCTTAATATCTTATAGTGATGTAGTCAAGTAAACAACATTTTTTAAAAAATTATTTAGTCAAGTATTCTTTTTCATCAGAGCTATTGTACTCTGTGATAACTACGAGTTTAATTATCTGAGAATAAATGTAACCTAACAGTGTACAATGTACATATAATAGATATTTATGGGGGTTAAATGCATAAATTACAGTTTGTATATAAATGAAAAAATTTGACGGGTTTTCAAACATTTGTTTATTATTTATTTGACTCTTTTTTTTAACTTAAAGACTGCAAAGTGTTTTAATCATGGCATCACAAAGCTAGGGTCTTAGGCAACCAAATTTAGATAAAAACTAAATAGTGGTATAAAAATGTACGTAGCTTGCATAAGACTTAAAACTGTTCCTGTTGTTGGATGAACTCATGGTTAACAGTTAATAAAAATTAACGCCTTAATACCCTCCAAATAAACATCATGGACTATTGCTTTGGGGTACATCCTATTAGATTTGTGAATGATTGCTTGATCATCTGCAGAAGCTATGTTGACATATGTATTGAACTTGTAAGTATGCAGAAATGTGGTTGATCGAAGCAAAAAAGTTTTAAAGGCAAATGCAAGTTATTTTAAATATAAATTTTTTGTATCTTTGTGTAAATTAACAGACACTACTCTCATTTAAAAATGTATAATCAAACTATGTTTCATCAATATGTTACTATATGTTTTCAATATGTTCAATGTAAATTTAATTTTTACTGGTAAGAAATAGCTTGTTCTATATTTGTGCATTCTTTTGGTCCAATTTATTTAATAAAAGTAAACTAACAATTCTGTTCTTGTGTGTGTTGCAGGCTGACAGAATGATAGACATGGGCTTTGAGCCTGATGTGCAGAAAATTCTGGAGTACATGCCTGTCACGAATCAAAAGCCAGACACTGATGAAGCTGAAGATGAAAGAATACTGCTTGCTAATTTCCAGTCAAAAAATAAATTTAGACAGGTATTAACCGTTATAAGTGCTTTACGTATAAATGATCAGTTTCTGTTTAAATGAGAGATTTTGTATGCTTCTATAAAAACTTATTCTGAAGATAATTTTTAAATATATTTTTCCTTGAACAATAGAAATACATTTAATATGTCAGTATCCATTTTCTTTATCCATATTTGTTAGATGATTTATTAAGGTGTATCTCTTTCACCCAGTCGTTACTAAAAATACCACACTCATATTGTCCTTTGCTTTATTAACTTATATACTGTTTACAATTTTTGTTGTTTTAAATTCTTGAAACCAGTAGAATACAATTAAATCTTTTGTACACCCTTGTGTTCCATTACCTAAAATATGATTCATAAACATGGTTCGCACTGTCCTTAAAAGTCCTTAAGAACTACTTAATTTAGGTGGGTCCTTAATTAAGGGCCCTTAAAGTCCTTAATTTTCTACTAAGGTCCTTAATTTTTATCAAACATGATTTTTTTTTTACTAATTCACATGGGTGGTATTTTTTCCCGTCTAACCCGAAATTCCAAGTTTTTTAAATTTTCGGTGCCCAGAATTCCGGGTGTATTAAAAATATCGGACTGTAGAATTCCGGATTTTACTTTAATAGTGTCCACACTTTTGACCGTTATACACAAGTGTAAATCGGCAAGGCGTGAATAGACGGATTAAGTGACAAAAAAAAAGTGCACTTTTGTTCTCTTTTGTCCGATTTTTCTTCAATGGTATCACATTATCATACACGACACTTCATCGTTAGAAAATCTCAGCTCGTTAGTTGTTTTGTGAAGAATCGATACTCACTCTAGAAAATCGGGGAAATTAACAAGAATGTAGCATCTTTAACATTTTTGCGCCAGTGTTTGCCGGAAGTGGTATCCTGCGGAAACTTGCTACGAAACCGCATTTACATGCCATTTTGCAATAATTTTGCACCCAAAAATTAACACTTCTCCAACAATGCCAAACAATATAAGAGGTCCTTAAAAATTATCTAGAGGTCCTTAAAAAGTCCTTAAGAACTGCTTAATTTTTACTTTTGAAAATCTGTATGAACCATGATAAAAATGGAAACTAATTATTTTTTGGAAATTATTATGTTTTATAATTTAAATAATGTAATCTGTCTTACAGTTTTAGTCATTCTTGTATAGGTAATCAATCTAATAATCCTTTACCTTTGTCTTTTTTTTAAAAAGACTGTGATGTTTACGGCTACTATGCCGCCCGCTGTTGAAAGACTTGCTAGGTCTTACCTAAGAAGACCATCTATTGTGTACATTGGCTCAGCCGGAAAGCCAGTCGAAAGAGTCGAACAAATTGTGTATCTAGTAACGGAAAGTGTTAAGAGGTATGTACATATTTTTTTTAATATAATAAATCATTTAAGGGTATATTCCTGTATAACTTATTTTAATGACTAATACTTTTTATTTAATTTTTAATGATATATATATATTGAAATGAAATTGCAATCTTGAACTAACCAAAAAAATATAACGTATCTTCTTACCTAACCGTGCAGCAGCAGCAAGTTATTGAAAAAAGCGAATATATAAAAAATAACAGTGCAATTCAAAATTTTAAAATATGAGAATAAATCCAGCATTATCCTCTTATTTTGAAGAGGGCCGTGAAAAATAACTCAGTAAATTAGGCGTTTCTAAAAACTAGTTGTAAACGATGCATTAACATGGTTTGACCCCCAACCCCCTGTAAATATGGAAAGAATTATTACAAATATATTTTATATAAAAGCATTAATCTATACAACCAATAGTCTACATAAAAGTTGGGAAAAAAATCTATACAAAATGTGTAAAAATAATAGATATGGGGAAAGAATAGAATAAAAATGCTGATTTCTTGTATTTTTTCATAAAGGTTTTTCCCACAGTAAAGGTCCAAATAAATGTTTTAGGGGTGGACTTAAAAAAAAAAAAATCAGCACAAAAGTTGCTTTATAAAATTAAGTTAAGTTTAATCAGCTGCGCCTGTTTACAACAGAACTTGGATTGTGACTGACAATTATGATACTAATTTGGGATTAGCCTTTGCTTAAATAAGTCTTAAATTTTCTTTTAAAATAATGAGTGGTTTTATAATTATTATTGTATTAATCACAAAATTCTACAATCTATATTTAGGTCATTTGTAAAAATATTTTTTATTTATTTAGAAGCTGTATTTTTTTTTAAATATTTACAATAATTTGATAAATAAAAATATCTTTGGATATTTGGTTTATAAAACTTTGGTAATTTTCAAAATCATATTTACTCAAAAGGGTAAATAAGGTAATACTTTTTTAATAAAATAAATTATTTTAAATAGTTGCATTCTTGTTTATACTTCCTTGTAATAAAATGAAAGTTATATGATTTACAAAGACAAATTTAGCCATCATTAACCATCATTGATTTTTTTAACTTGTAGGAAGAAGCTTCTGGAAATATTGAACCAAGGTTTAGAACCTCCCGTTATTATTTTTGTCAATCAAAAGAAGGGAGCCGATGTCCTTGCTAAAGGTCTTGAAAAAATGGGAGTAAGTAATTATTTCAAATAACTTTATTAGTGTCTAACCTTTATAAAATTCACTTCTTTGGCTATTTTTTTTTACATTTGTAAGGCGAATAAGTCAAGGGTTTGCATTAAACACTTTTAATGGGTTTAAAAGAATTTTTGTCTGCTAGCAAAACATTAAAATTCTTGTATTAATAAATTTATCAATTTGAAAATATGGTTAGATATTTTCAGCTTGGAGAAAAAACTTATGCTATACTAACTAGTATAGTTTTCAAAGTGGGTAAAAGTTCTCTGTCTTTCGACGGATACAAATTGTCCCCTGTCTTTCGAAGATATAATATGCAATTTATGCTTATAAAGTTCTCTGTCTAATTCAATCAAAAAGCAAATTTTGGTAACCTTTAAATGTATTCATTTAGGTACTAAATGAATACAATGTTTTACATGCTTATCATAACTCATTCTGGTCTATATTTTAATTAAGCTATAGAAAGAGTGTAGTCGTGTCATAAATTTATTTGTATTTTAGTCAAAATTTTTAAATAAAATGTAGATGGAACCCAAGGAGAGTTGAGACTATAATAATAGAAAAATGTGCCATCTCCAGCACTTTCTGACAGAGGGCGGTGCTCTGAAATTTTTTGACATCATATTAACTTTGCCCCGCCCAGGGTTCCCACGCACCTGGAAAACCTGGAATTGTCAGGAAAAATGAAAATTGCCTCAAAAAGTCAGGGAATTGTTAGGGAAAATAAAGAATTTTTTTAATTTTCTGGAAAAGTCATGGAAATTTTCTAAAAATGTTAGCCATAAGTGCCGTTCATATTCTTTTTATTGTCATTGATGTAAAATCATAAAAACAAAAAGGCTAAACTTTCGATTTTGCATACTTTGCTAGATTATTATTTACAAGCACTTTATTTTTTCCCAGCTTCAAGATTAATATGTGAAAAAATAATTTAATTCTTGGTCTGGAATTATTAAAAAATTTTCTGGAAAAGTCAGGGAATTTTGATCTAAGCAATGAGTGGGAACGCTGCCCACCCTACTTTGTTGGTTTTCTAACCATTCTCATTGGCTGTCTGTTTCGATGGAATCGGTTATTTATTTTTTCAGATTAACAAGGTAGCTAATCTAAGTACTAATAAAAAAATCTTTGATGACGGAAAAATGCATGGTCAACCAAAAAAAATTGTAAGATATAACAAAATCCTGCAAGAAGCCATTAAGATACTGTTAAAGTGTAACGATTTTCACTGGCATTAAACACACTCAGAGTACAATGTGGCTATAATAGTATTACGTCAAAAATGTCCTGCCCTGCTGTATGTCAGAAAGTGCTGGAAATGGTACACCTTACTATTCCTATATATTTTCTACTCTCCTTAGTTAGAACCATTCTTTTATTAATATTATTTCAACAGATGGTTGTTTAATTTAGCTCAAAGGTGTTAAGTTAAAACCTATAAAAACATAAATTTTGAGGTTTGGAATGTACCTTAAACTTGAAGTTTAAAGCCACTGTTTAACTATTACTTTGCAAAATTTTGCACCTGAGTATTCAATTTAATATTAACTGAAAAAGAAATATTAGTTTTTTATTAGTATTGCTTGTTGTTTAACAATTTATAACTATGTTTCAGTTCAATTCTTGCACACTTCATGGTGGTAAAGGCCAAGAACAAAGAGAGTATGCCCTGGCTAGTTTGAAAACTGGCTCAAAAGACATATTGGTTGCAACCGATGTCGCAGGCAGAGGTATCGACATTCAAAATGTTTCCATGGTCATAAATTACGATATGGCTAAGAGTATAGAAGGTAAGTTTAGAAATGTATTTTCAGTTAAGTCGAAGTTGCTTTTTGAAATTATAAAACCTTACATAATTTATTAGAATCAAGCCATGGTCAGAGTTGTTGCCCTGCCCCTGGAAAATATGGAATCGTTAAATGAAATTAACCTAAATATAACGATTAATTTTTGCACTTTTCTGGCAAAATAGGGAATTTTTATGAATTTTTAATTCAGTGTGCCCCCCAGTGGTTGAAAAGCTGCGACTTTTGTCGTCCATCGCAAAATTTGGACAAATGTCTGCAGACGGATTTTGCAGATTTTGATCATAAGTACTGTTTAATGGATGCACAAGTTTAGAAAATAATCTGTAGATTTTTCTTATTAGCTTTAATAAAAGTTTTTTCTATATTTTGTACTATTACCCCACTTACACTTCCTTCAATATGCAAGTCTTATATGTCCAAAATTAAAAAAAAAAAATTATGCAACTTGAACCTTCCAGTAATTAAATATTTCTAGTACATAATGAGTTGGGTCAACGCCTTTGACATAGCAACAACTGTGCCCCACTAGTGAGAATGGTGATGTTAAATTCCAAGGCTAATTTTTTTATACATGTAATGTATTGATATGTATGTAAAAAATTACTAGCAGATAATTTTTACATTCAAAACCTTTGCCATGGACAAATTACAAAAATTCTGCTTATGAGAGTTCCATATCATAATCCTTTCACCTTTATTGATGTACTTAACTTTTTGTTGTAAAAATGCATGTTTTTAAAAAATTCTATAAAATCATAAATCAGACCATATCAAGACAAGTTTTAATATTAATGTGTGAAAAAAAGATATTGTTTATAATGTCTCAACCTGAATTTTTTTGAAAATTTTCCTGGAAAGTAAGAGAGTTTTAATCTTAATATTTAATTAAAATGTATATTAAAAAAAAGTAGCATTTTATAATAACGTATTTACTCTATCATTCTTGAAGTATGCATTTTCTCATTATTTTTGGATAAATTTAGCAATTTTTTTCTGACATTCTCAAAAAACATAAATTTTTATGGTATATTTTTTTATTTTATAGACTACACTCACAGAATTGGTAGAACTGGTCGTGCAGGCAAGCACGGTATTGCTGTATCCCTCATAACAAAAGAAGATTCCCACCTGTTTTACGACTTGAAACAGCTCATGATGACAAGCCCCATATCCACCTGTCCCCCGGAACTTGCGAATCACCCGGACGCTCAACACAAACCCGGAACAGTCATCACTAAAAAGCGAAGAGAGGAAAAGATATTTGCCTAACCGTGCTCTTCGACGAATAAGCTACTGGAGGTAAAATGCATTGAATGTCATTCATCATCGAGGGAAAAAAAGTGTTTATATTGATGTAAATCACAGTGTACATGCTATCATTAGAAGAGATCTTTAGGAGGTGGTTATGATGAGATTTTACATTTGGAAATGTATTGATTTTTTTTTTTTAATTTGTGAAAAATAAAGCTTTTCGAATTCAAGCTGTTGAAATGATTTTGTTTATAAAGTAAAAAAATTCTTTTAAATTGGTAGATTTTATTGAAAAAAGTGTGCATAAGTGTTTTTTTTTTTTTAAAAATTAACTACTTCGTATATGTTTTTTTCAAATAAAAAAAACGTTTCAGGCTCTTGTAGTATTGATAATTTTGTTTGCAATTTGATGATGATTAACTGGTATGGGAGTTTTTATTTTCATCAAAAGCAAATACTTTTAAATCCAACCAAAGAACAATATTTGTCTTACAATGGGAGAGTTTCACGTGACGTATCAACATGGTAACTTACTAGTAGTTTTGATTTCTTCCCTACAGCAGACAACTTTGCTTTTGTTTGTTTAGTCGCTAGGCTTGCAATTATTCGAAAGTTTGTTTATAAAATTTGTTTTTTTTCAAATAAGTAATACTTTTATTCCATATATGAATAAATTTAAGTACAGAAATACTTATATTATATTTGTATATAATTAGAATTACAACAAAATACGGAAAAATACTTTTACTTTAACACAAAAATACTTGATAAACGATGAGTACAATGTATCTCAGTGTATGTAGTAAATATTTATATATTGAGGTATTATTTAAAGACTAAAACTTAAAATTATAGTACAGGAGCTAAAGCTCCATGCTAACCCTACGGAACTTCTTCAGCATCGCGGAACTTTCTCCATGTTCCGTTGGAACAGCGCTCTTCTTCTCGGCGTGAAACTCCCCCATTATTGTAGAGAATAAAATATGAGTTTTAATCTCTAACATTTGTTAAGTGTTCAGTTTTCACCATTCAAGATATAAATTCATGTTATATATGGGCACTGAATAATAATACACAAGAATATATTTAATATTTACTTTTCAGAGATGGTGCTTATACAGATGGTGTAACAAAAGAAAATATTGAATAAAATGGGCATACATGAAAATTAACATTTGTAGCCCTCCAAACTTATACACATACTTAAGCTTAGAACATTAAACAAACCACTAAAATAAACAGCTGTATTTAAAAAAAAAAAAAAAAATCTGACACCAAAGCAAGCTTTGAGAGATCTATCACAAGAAACAATTTATAAACGTCAAGTAAAATAAATAAAGTTTTAAAACAATCATGGTCTTAAGTTAGAAACACTAGTTTCTTAGGTGGTGAGTTTAATATTTGAAATTCACTTTGGATGTGTCTTTAGGCATGCATTTTTTTGGAAATTAAAATGTTACTAAGTGTGCATTATCTGGATTTGGATTCTTTAGAGCACCAGGGAAGGTTTAAGGAATTTTTCAGTACAAGCAAGCTTAATTTTGATGCCCTTCTTTCTGATGAAAAAGGTATTTTGCTAACAATCATATAACCTGGTCATGTATTTTTATTTTTGAATGCTTTAAAGCCTTTCTTGGCTCTTAGTACACACACAAAAAATATTGTTGACGAAGGGTTAAAGTATTTGATTAAAAATTATATGAGGCCTGTTCAGAGTTCGAAATTAGGAGATACAGGTTTGGCGTCATTGGCACCTGGCTTAAGCATAATTTTACTATATTTTTGTAATCATTAAAACTTCTTTTGCATAAAATTAGAAGCATGTTTCCATTTGTATTCTAAAAATATTACCTTACTAGTAAAATTACTTAAATGTAGGAGAGTCAATTATTGAAAATCAACTTTAGAGATAAAAAATGACTGGGTGTAAAAATATGGTTGTCAAACTGAAATTTAAAGGTGAAAATTACGGTTGCTAAAGTGAAATATTTAGGTGCTAACAACTGCTAATTTTGAACCCTTGGCCTATTATGCTAAACACAATTGGGGGCACAATGTCCAAAAAAATTGTAAAATTCCCATTTTTTTTATTTGCTAAAATTATAGTTTGGGATCTTTAAAATTGTCTTATAAAATTCTTGAATTGCATGTTTTTTATGTGTTATTTGAGATATTATGCTGGATGCCTGGTATGTTTTAAAGGAACAAAAACTTTCAAATCTTTTTCTCCATGTTTTTTTCACCCTAGATATTAAGTATTTCGAAAAACTAAGGCCTTTTTTTTATTATAAATGGAGAAAAGGTACATTTTTTTAAGCATATTATAATGTATGTGTATATTATAAATAAGCATGCGAATTAGGTCTATCAGTAGTAGTTTTTTTTAATTACTAAAGCAAAAAATGTTGAGTTGCAAGGAAAAAAATGTGTTATTATGAATAACTATTTATATAAAATTCAAATACATGTAGTATACAAATTTAATGTCAACTCTTATGTATTACAGTTCAAAGGATATGAGAAAAAAATTTGGCGAAAAGCTATAAATATTTAATAAAAATAATATTAAACATTATAAAAAAAAAAGCTTTAATTGAAAAAAGTTTATATTTTGAGAAAAAAATAACAAGCAATTACGGAATTTTTTATGTTAAATATTGTTTTCTTATATAAATTCAAGTCATTTACATTAATATTTTGGTTCAGAAAGTTAAAAGTAATAACTAAAAACAAGTTTTAATGGTACCATTGCCCCTTTAACTAGAATTAACGCGGTTTTGCAAAGCAGACTTCATATTACCTTTGTTAAATTCTTTGAATACAATTTTCAAAAACTCTAACTCTTTTCTAGTAAGAATTATGTGTACAAGTATTTTTAATGAAATAATTGAATGCAGAGCACTAAAGTTCCCGCCCCAAAGTATTCCAGCGCCCCAAACAGCTTTGAGTCTTAACCCGCCTGTACATTGCCGTCTGGTATCGCAAGTACCAGATTCATAAAGAATTCCCTGTCCGGTTCTGGTAGCCAACGTAATTGTTCCGCTACCCACCTACCATATAAGTCGAAGTAATCTTCCTGCAAGCAATCTTCTGGATCTTCTAAAACGTTATTCCGAACAACATCATCTTCCACTACTTCTTCCATTTCTGTGTCATCGCCATCTTGCTGTTGGGCTGCTTCAACGAATTCTAGAGGTTCGGTTCGACGATCATTGCTTGATGTTGCAATTTCCGATGAAGTGCCTGGAGAAGATGAATTGTTGTCAGTGACTTCCAATGACGATGATGTTGCCTCAATGTCTTGATTCTCATTCAATTTTCCTTTTGATGTTGCCTATGATAATAACAAAAATACCTGCTAGTAACTTACAGTAGAAGTTTTAAAATCAGAAATAAATTGCACTGAGTTATATACTAACTGGACCTCGATGATCGGTTCCCGAAAGCTTTCGTCTGCGTAAGTTGAAATCCGCCATTAAAAACCCAAAAATAGGAATTCTCATGCTAGGATATGTTGCCATTTTGGCTTTAAAAAATTGAAAAGCATTTTCTAAAATATTATAAAACTAACCAAGAAATCTTTTTTCGTTCTTAACTGAGCTGTTAGTGTCACTAATGGCGTTGTTCAAATTCGGTCAAAGCCCAGCAAAGTTTGTCCCTTCTTGTATCTTCCATAAATCTCCCCGTTTCAAATCCATTTGTTTATTAAAGTCTACTACACTTGCTGATGATTTTTGAAGTACCGGGATCCCTATGATTTCAACAATCCTAGATTACCATGTTGTTTGACAAAATGGTTATCCAGAATGAAGCTCTCTCTTTTTAGTCGTATTTTTCTTTAAAACAAATTATTAGTAGACTATTTTTGTTTCATACCACTTTTATATACATTCAAATCAGCATTTAAATTTTTTACATATGTTGAATTTAATAAATTATACTGGCAATTAGCGAGAAATAAAATATAATTTTTACTTAAAGTTGGCTTTTTTAAAGATATTGATAGGTACTGTAAAGGTAAAGCAATCTTTACAATAAAGTATGCTAAAAACAGGACGTGCAATTTCTTTAAAAAAAATCTTCTAAATTGTTTCAAACAAATGTTCTTTTTTTGTTTAGCATTCTGCATTAATTTCACAAAATTTCGGAACTGAAAATATTTCATCGAAATATTTCACAGATGAAAAGCGCGAGAACATGTTCCCGGGTTTTAAGAATAAAGCAGATGAACTTTCTCTTTTACCATAGTATGCTCCTAGAAATTTCCGAATCCTAGTCAATAACTAGTTGTTCACTATCACTTATTCAACTGGTTTAAACTAAATTAAAAAGTACAAATGGAAAAGACTTTAAAAGATAAAAACTTGTCATAAGAACATTACATTAAGAATAAGAAATACAAATACAACGTAAAAAATTAAAATACACAAAACCGGGCATGTTTTAATTGGATATTTTTTAAGTTGTATTTGTATTTCTTAGAAAAGACTTATTGAAAAAGCTGCTATTTTTCAATCTAGCGATGCGAGACGAAGTGTATCCACAGACGAACTAAAAGTTATTGAAAATTAACTAAGTTAAATAAAATGCGTGGAAAAATGGGAGTAGATTTTTAAGATTACTTTTCATATTTATTATAAACTAGTAACATTGGGAAATCATTATCGGTTAAAAAAAACTAAAATATATTGCCACGAAGTATGATGGAAATGACAGAATTCATCTATAATAGCCAGCGACCGATGCTGTATTCTTTATTTCAAAAGCAATATTAAACTAAAAACAGGTTCAACACTTTCCTTAATGCTAAAAAAGTTTGTAATCGCACAATACAAAAACGCAGCTTTATAGTTTATACAATATTCAATCATTCGTTATACTTACAGGATTTTCGTTGCTGCACATATCGACCGGAACCAAAAACTCTTCCGTTATGTTATATAGGTAAGAGAGAAGGGGAACTTTATTTTAAACAGCAAACCAACTCAAAAGTCAGATCTAAAATCTGTAGAGAAACTCTTGCTTAATTAATCTCAAGAGAAGCCTTGATACCAGGACTAGTTTGACAGGTTCACAAAACGGGTTTACACAAAAACCGGATTTTCTTTTCTTTTGAACTTCATTTGACTGTTGCACAGTGATATAATTTCTCCGAAAACCTTTCCAAAACTCGATTTTATAAACTTTGCATGTATTTTTGGAATTTATAATACCTGTCTGGAGTTTATTAAGAGAAATTTTTGTACATGTATTGTTTTTAAAATCGACAAATTGAACCTCGGTTCTGAGTGAGAGACGAATGTAGGGCAAAGTGGACAGTATAAAATTTTGCGTAATATGAAAACATGAGCTGCGAAACAGCGTTGGCACAGCCGAGTCTATTTCACGCACGTCTGACGCTCACAAACTTCACTCTAGAAGCGAGACATGACGTAGAAAGCGTGCAGCGCTTTGTACGGAATCCAAAAAAGAGCCAATCATTTAGTCTGACGTTACACGCCTTAAACCCTGTCTTGATAGACCCATCCTGCCTAATTTTTTTCTTATTTGTATTCATTTTCTTTTTACTGGAGGGTCCAGTGAACTAAGAAAAGAATCAAAGGATGATCAAGTTTGTCCGATTTCGAAAATTAATTTTTTTTTGTTAAATAGAGAAAACCCCTTTTCCAAAATATTTAAAAATAAATCCGTTATTCAGCTGTTATATATTCGGAAATATTGATTAATTAGACTTTTTATTAACAATTTCTCCGATTTAAAATATTTTTCATTGTTAAATAAAGATTGTACAACAATTAAACCGTATCCGAGACGTGGGAAAAGTGCGAGCAACAATTTGAATTTATTGATGAATAATAGCAGGGAGTGAAGCCCCTTGCTAAATTAGAAACTAAAAAGGAAAAAATAAAATAATCTTTTTTTTAAAAAAACAGGTTTTATGAAAAATGCGCTAAAAATAAAAAATAATTTTGAATTTTACAAACAAGTTGAAGAAATTGAATTATTTAATATCAATTTTATACTTAACCATACTTGTGTTAAAAACATCTTTTTTGAAGTTTTTTTCCAATTTACAAAAAACATATCTAAATTTTGGCGCCGATTAAAAAAAAAGTTGTAACGAGTATAAAATTAATATTAAGTAATTCAATTTTTTCAACTTGTTGGTTAAATTAAAAATTATTTTTTAGAGAATTTTTCCTTTTTTTTTAAAAAAAAAGAGATTATTTTATAACTAATAAACTGTGTTTAAACCATCGTTATTTGACAAATTCAAAATATTGGTTAACAATGCAACCAGGCCGTTAAGCTTACGAAATGAAGAATTTCAATTTTATTATTAAGCGCTACTATTTTTTTATTCATTGACTAAAAAAAACTCGGAAAGTTTTGTTCAATATAATTACATAGATTTAACATGAAACGCGTCCGTTCTTTGCTTTAACCAATAAATAGCAGTTTATGTTATATCACTCTATTCGGCAGTTACAAAATATTGGTTCAAATATACAATAAACATATTCAGTATTATAAATGAAGAATTTCAATTATGTTTTAATTTTATAATCAACTGGAACGAAATTAAAAAAAATATTTCTTGCCATACCGGCAATAGCCCTATTGCGGCCGAAGGAAGCCGGGGTTACCATATTCTTAAAGAAGAAAACAATTGTTTATCGCCCAGACAAAAGGTTGCCATGGGCCGCAATTGGAACTTTCCGGCCAGACCAATGGGCAGTCGACCTGGAGAACACCCTAAAATGCGGCTTAATAAGTAGCGCGGTGCAGATGATCATGATGTAAGTGATCAAGCAACAACAAAAAAAAAATACCAAGTTCTGTGAATATTTTGCACCAAAATAATTTCAATGATGTTGCCTCTCGAATTGAAACTCGAATCCTTTCGTGAAGATATTAGTGAGCATATTAGAAAATCGAATTAAAAATGTTCCGTGTGTGTATCATTATGGTTCAAAGTCGCAAAACGATCATAATGAAGGTTCAGGCCTCCGTGGCCGAGCGGTTAAGGCGTTCAGCTACTAATCCGAGGATTGGTGGTTCGAACCCGTGCAATGGACTTGACAAAGAAAAGTAAAAAAGTAGTGATCTTGTGATCGTAGGGTTGCCAGCTTGCCAGCTTCGCTACAAAAATACTAGAAAAGTCGTCCCGCAAAAATTAACGGCGTGTATACGGGACTGGTGCGCGATCAATCTGATCGGGGTCCAAAGTCCCGACGTCTATTGAAGGCGTTGGGTGGCAGTTCAGGTGTTTCCTCGTCATCTGACCATGGCTCTAAAATAACGAGGTGCATGTATGAATGTGTGTGTGAATGTGTATGTGTTCCCGGGTCTTTCCTTAGAGATAGACCCCGAACCGTCGCCAATAGCCCACTGTGCAGCTCTAGTGCGACGTTAATTAACCAAACCAAACCATAATGAAGGTTCAAATGCCTTGGAAGCCGCCAGAAGTTCAACATTAAACAAAAGTTAACGCTGATGCATTGAGTAAAAGTTCTGCAAATATTTCAATTACTACAGATTCTGTGTCCAACTATACAATTCCAGTCTTCGATGAAATCAACCCTGTTGTTGCTGATACACCTTCTGGCCAACAAGCTCAAGTTAATGACAGAAATAAAGTTCCTCTGATTGTAGGAAAGCGACAAGTTATCGCTATTCGAATTGCTAAAACGGAAAAACTAGGAAAAGGGTTAGAAAACGGATTCCACCCAGAAACACTAACCAACGACGTAACAGAGTTAATAGGATTTCTCATACAATTGTGTTCAGTTAGAGACAAGAAACAGGGAACTGTATTCATCTTTTGTGTTCTCCCCCTCTCTAAATGAAATCGACAAATTGCGTGATCCGAATATATGGCCTGATAGAATAAATATTCTGGAATTCAAGGATTTTTCCCCAGAAGAACTATTGACTAACCATTAACGAACAACCCTCCAGATTGCCTACCTGAAAGTCAATTGTGTGCGTAAGTACAATTCCTGATCATACTAGCTCTCAATAATTTTTTTGTGACTCAATTTGTCTAGATATTACGTATAAAAGATTAACACTTGAGAATTTGGACCAATTAACTGATTTTTGTGCTTCCTCACCTAAATTTGAGAAACAGAAATTAGATCTTATATTCCACTGTAATATACGTAGTTGAGGAATTTGAGTCATTGTTAAATTATTACACTACATACATTCATGTTATTGGTCTTTCCGCAATTTGGATATCTGAATGTGAAATTCAATTATATTTTTTAGATGTTTATAAAACGTTTAACGGCTGTCGAAATGAAAATAGATCAGGTGGTGTTCTTATTTATTTCAAATAAAATTATGGTTTTGTAAATAACTTAAAATGATCCATGTTGTCAACTGAAGGAATTGTTTTACACGGCAATAGTTTAAACTTATGTTTAATAGCTCTATATAGATCTCATTCCTATAAAATTGAGTATTTTAACAAATTACTTAGTAATCAGTTATCAAATATTTCGTCTAAAAATTCTGTGATAATTGGAGACATTAATATAAATATTTCAGATAGCAATAGACTATGCAATTATTATTTAAATATTCTTTCAGAAAATGGATTTTTATCCATCTTAAACGAACCGACCAGAGTAATAAGTATATCTGAATCATGCATTGACCTTACTTTTTTCTAGAAACAATTCGAATATGCCTATTGATACTGCACGCTTAATTTATGAGTTAACCGATAATTTTTCTATGATGTGTAAAATTACAATACCTAAAATTTTACTCGAACCCAAATGCACTAAACCAGCTACTCAAAGAATTAATAAAAAAAAATTGGAACAATAAATTGTTAGATTAGAGGCGCCAATTAGCTATGCACCATTATGATTTCAATTTTGTAAGGTTATAGAAACAGCAATGAAAAACCGACTCTATATACTTATTTGACTAAAAATAAATTATTTTCAAAAAATCAATTTGGTTTTGTTAAGGCCCCCGGGAACTGAAGATGCACTTTTAAGATTTACAACTTTAATTTATAAATCTCTAAATGATAATCTCAAAACAGTTTCCATATTTATTGATTTGGCTTTTGACTCGGTAAACTATCAAATCTCGGCAAATCACCAAAAATATACTACATAAGCTATATTGTGCAAGAATTAGAAGAAACCAGCATGATTGGTTTAAATCTTATCTCAATAATAGAAAACAGAAATGTTAGTAGTAATAGTCTATTTATAAAGGAAGGTGTCTCACAAGGTTCAATGTTAGATCCTTTATTATTCATAATATTTATTAATGATCTATGCAACCTATTTATATTTGGAAACTTTTACGTGGTATGCAGAGGATATCGTGTTGGTATACTAATCTGAAACGTATGATTTGTTAAAAGAAATGATAATCTGATTTAATAAAGGTTAAAAATTGGTTTCAACAAAATCATTTAAACGTAAATAGTGATAAAACAAATTGCACGAATTTTAATATGATGTTTGGTCATTCGGAAGATTTAATTATTTCTTAAATACCACATTTTATGCTCAGAAAAGGTTTTTAATTGCAACTGTCCTACTGTAAACAGTGTAGAAAACTTTAAATATATTGGTCTACATGTACACCATATATTTAAATGGAATTTACATGTTAAGAACGTGAAAGATAAGCTACGCTCCTTTTATTATGTAAGAAATTGTCTCAGCAAATCGTTCTTTAAAAATTATATTTAGCTTGGGTCCAATCAATAGTTCAATATGGTATAATTTCTAAAGGTGATGACTACTTAAATAACATTTGACCATTAATAAATACACAAATCAGATTGCTTCGAATGTTAAATTGTGAATCAGAAAATTTAGTTGACTCGATTCTAACTATAAAAAAACTCTACACATATAACGTACTTCTTTATTTATATAACAACAGAACTTTGTATTCATAGAGATCCGGTTACTTAAATTTTTAGAAATGCTTCAACTTATAACATACCAAAACACAATAAAGAAATTTTCCGTAAAAGTTTTGTATATATAGCTTCTAAAATTTTTAATACACTACCTGAACAAATAGTATCTATAGAAAATAAAAATAAATTTAAAAAAGAGATCAAGAAATATATTTTAAATATTGACAAAGAAGCTCTATTAAAATCTGTAATATAATTTTATATTGCCCAAACAATATTATGTCTAATAAATAATAATAGAAATCTCGCAGGCCCAAATGTCACAAGAAGTCGTTTGGGGCGCCGGAATAAGGAGTGCGCCATTTTTTTTTTTTGTAAAAGAAAAAGTATAACGGATTTCAGTTAGAAATTTGTAGTCTACGTTTGGCAGTTTTCTAGGTTTAAATTAAAATAAATTATTTTTGACAATTAAATTATTTAATTTTACTGATATACATTTATAAAATTTTTAGCTGTTTGGCCTAGCGGTGCTGGAGAACCCTTTTAAGGCACATATGTTTAAAAAAAATTGAATAGCCCCATCCAGCGACGAACCAGTGACCATTGTTCCAAAGGTCCGTGAGCTACCGACTAAACTATATACTGTCACGTTCGAGATATTGGAAATTTAATTTATCTTTTTTTATGATGTTTCTTTATGCAATATTTCTAAAAATATTAAATCCTTTTAAAAAGCTAAATTGAATTTTTTTAATCCGAGCCTGGTGGTTAAGTTCTTAGTTTAAAAAAAAAATTCATTTTTTTATACGTTGAGGAAATAGGAATTTTGGGATCCACATACATTTTTTTTTCAGGGGTTATATATACATCTTGGATTTTGTTTTGTTATATGAAAAAGCACTCTTGATACTCCATCCAATTCTCTTGAAATTTTGGAATTTGGCATCTTGTTGTACTTTGGAAAACTAATAGTACCTATAGTAGATAAAGTTATAAAATTTCAATACAGAAATATATTAACTAGATTGGAAAATTACCATTACCATCTTTGACTGCGAAATTCGGGGCGCCAAAATCCTTTACGTTTGTGCCTCAAAAACTCCTCAAACCGTCCTTGAATGGATCGACAGCGACGATGCCTATTTTAAGATCTTGAAGACCACAAACTGGAACACTATTGCCAGGGACAAAAAAGGATGGAAGAAGCTCTTGAACAAGGCCGGGGACCATAAAGGGCTATCGAGCCAATAATGATAATTTTATAATCAACAATTTCATCCAATGACTAAAAACACCCAAAAACTGTTACTTTTATATGAAGGATTTACTTTATTATGCTGTAATCTTCGCACTCTCTGATTCATTCCCATTAGCCTTCACCCTATTCTCTTCATTAATAAATAAGCCCCCCCCCCCCCCTAACCATCGGAATGACTAAAAGCAGCCATTGGAATGCATCACTGCAGCTCCTAACACTGCCCACCGTACATTGATGGATATTCTCACCTACTCGGTTGTGACCACTACCGAAAGAGGAAGAGGAAGCAAACCGTAAATATAGGAGGCAATCAATGAGTGCCGCAATCCCAAGAACAACTCGCATTAGGGGAATGAAGTAAAAGCCAACACAACAAGGGAGAATCCCGTGCGCAATCAGCAAATGAGACCTTGCCTTGTTGTAGACGACCAGAATGGCCAATCCGATTTAATCTCGGAGACAGAAAGGGGGTGGGGAGGAATCAGGCAAAAGTGGTCAAGAGGGAATATGTTGCCGTATCTCCATATAGGCGGTCACTGAGGGCTTTTTCTTTTGCGGAGGATAAATATATGTGCAAAATATCCATTTTCTCAAGGGTAATACTAATATAAATATATATATATTATAAATAAAAGTTTATGAACAAAAATTGTCTTATGCTTTTTAGTATCAAGTTCGGTGTTTTGTTGGCGATTTCTAGATTACCAATTTATTAAAATATGAAAAAGGTAATACTGGAATGTATTTTTTGTATAATAAAATAATACTGTGTGTAATACTAATATATATAAACCAGCTTCGCTACAAAAATACTAGAAAGTCGTGCAGAACATCCAATAAATTATACTGTCATGTATACAGGACTGGTGCACGATAAATCTGATCGGGGTCCAATGTCCTGACGCCTATTGGGGTTGCGTCGATTGTCAGTTCAAATGTTGTCATCGTCATCTGAACCTAGTTAAAAAAACTGAGACATCGTTCCCAGGTCTTTCCTTCCGAGATAGGCAGCGAACCGTCGCAAATAGCCCACTGTGCAGCTCTATTAGGACATGAATTAATCAAACCAAACCATATATATATATATATATATATATATATATATATATATATATATATATATATATATATATATATATATATATATATATATATATATATATATATATATATATATATATATATATAGTGTATAAAAGTTCTTGAAAAATATCGTTTTATGGTTTTTAGTGTCAAGTTCAATGTTTCATTGGTGATTTCTAGATTAACAAAGTACAAAATAATTAAGAAAAAGGAGAGAGAAGTACTGTAATATTTATTTTTTATATAATAAAAGGATGCTGTAATGCAGGATTTATAGTACTATTTATATAACATTGTGACACTGATTTTAAATTAAGCAATTATTGAAATTTTGAACTGCTAGGAAGCATAACTGTAACCTGACGCATAAGTGTTTTTTATGTATGTAAAGTGGTTTTCACTGTATAAGAATTTTTATTCTCCAGGACGTGAATGTAATTTTTTTTGTATATGTAATGTTTTTTTACGGCTTCTGTAATATAACTTTTGTTATTGATGAAAGTTTAAATTATTAATTATCAAATTCAAACATTTTCCCAATATTACTTTAATTCATTTGAACCCATAACTCCACTGATGGTAACTGTGTTAAAAGTGGCGAAAAATAGGAAGAAAATTCCAAATGTGTTAAAATTTCGATTGAATTACTCATAAAATAGTCCTAAGCACCGTCATTTATATAACTTCTATTATTTTATTCAAGCTGCAGCGATGATTTATGAATATATTGCAAATACAAATATTGACGACCAACAATAGGCTCAAGGCCCAACAAGGTTGATCCAGCTAGTATCTCCTACCTATCCCCCAATGAATATCTACAACTTCTTCTTAAAATCCTTTACTCCTGCACAGTTAACAATATTCACTGGCAAGTTGTTGCATTTGTCTATTACCCTATTATAGAAATAGTGTTTTCTCCCTTCCCGATTAAAATGGGATTTGTTTAATTTAAACCCATGACCTCTCATTCTATCACTCATATTAAAACTACAAATATTTTTATAACCACAATATTAATATAACTTAATATTTATATAGCTTAATATTTATATAACTTAATATTAATATAACTTAATATTAATATAACTTAATATTAATATAACTTAATATTTATATAACTTAATATTTATTTAACGTAATATTTATATAACCACTAATATATTGACCACAAATATTTTTGAAAGAATATACGATATTCCAAATATTGCAAGTGTAAGACAGTGTCAGTTGCAAGAGTCTATTATTTATTATTTTCTATAGCCATTTCAAGTGGCTGCGTAGCGAAACAGTAGCCGCGCAAGAAGTCGAGACAGCCACCGGGGCAGTAGCGTTCGAGAATTGGAATTTGTTTTGTTCGATTTTCGAATGCCTTCAGTCGGTCAGACGACACGTCGGGGTTTCTTCTGTTATGCATCGATCCGCTGGTGACGTCAGTAGTTGAGAAAAAGAAGGGTTTCTATATCGTTCGATGAAGCTGGGTGTTTGGGGAATATTTTCGAGTCTTGCGAAAAGACGATGAAGGATTCGATGGGGGAAACCGTCACAAAAAACGATAATAATATTTTGAAGTGAAAATATTAACGCTTATTTACTTCAAAGATTTTATAAATGTATATTTCAGACCGGAGAGGCATTTTATAATTAGTGTAAAGATGAAATAAAAGCAAAGAATTTGAGAATAACTGTATCAGAACGTAATTTGGAGTAAACGTAGTAGCCCTTCGATTCGATTAAAGCAGATCCATTTTACTTGAAAAACTCAAATAACAGGTTTCGTGTTGCATATATCTATTGTATTACATAGCAACTCCCATTTTTAAATCATTATAAAAATGGGAGCTATTGTTTGTTTTTGAAAATTTTATAAAGTTCGCAGACAAAAAGAACCTCGGAAAAAATTAATTTTTATTTCATATGTACCTGCTCCATATTTAACAAAAGTGCCTTAATTACAATTTATCTTTCAAAATATAAAAATTCAAATGTATTTTGATCGATATTTAAATGCTTATTTTGATAATATATTTCCATTTACCCACTTTATTATAACATATGAAAAAGTACAAAAATATATATTCAATCAAAATAAATAATGAAATGCATAATTCCTTTTTAATGCAACAATTCAAAATAATTCTGAAAGCGAACAATCTTCGGAAGAATAATTCACCGAGACCTCCAAAACTTAAAACAAAAAGAATATTTTCTAAACATCTTTATAAAACGTCCATCAAAATACTTTTCCTTTTCCACATGCTACACACCTGCTAGTTCCAAACTTTTATTTCTTCGAAACTTTTCCTTTGTGTAAACTTCCCCTGGTGTCCGGTATTTCCCCACTTGGCGACAAAACCCAATTCCACAGCCAAGCTGCCGAGCATTCCCTAGCAACCCCGGCGTTCCCCTTTCTAGTGTGCTTCTCTGCAGGGCATCGGGCAGAAGCGGGTAAAGATGCCTCGCAGGGGCCTGGACGCGCTGGTCTTCCCGGGCAAGTTTCTGGTGGACAAGATCGCCGGTCTGAAGAAGCAACAGCAAGAACACAGCAGGAGAAAAGTCACGGAGCGGGAACTAGCCCATCTGCACCACAAAATAGTGAGTTCAGATTCTTCTGTCAATATTTCACATATGTCTAATGGCAATGGGTCAAAAATTGCAAGACACGAATGTCATTACTTTTACTTACAAGAATTTGAAACGTTTGTGAATTTTGTGATTTTAATTTCAGGTTCTGTTTGCATCAGCTTAAATAACAAGCAATTAAATTTTGTTCGAAATAAAACTTTTTCGTTCTATTTGTTTCGGTACAAGGTTTTGTTGATTCACTGAATCGCAATGAATCTAAAACGCAAACGATATCATTTCGAACAGCTTTGAATATTTATTAACAATATTTTTTTTAACATCCATATTTGTTCTCGAATATTTTAAAATCAGTTTTATTAATTTTGTGCGCGTAATTTAACTGATTGTAAGTTGCCCGTTTTGTCCTTTTGTCAAGTAAGTCTTTGTTAAGTGGGTCAACAGAGCAAACGATTGTTTTCATATATGACTAACACAATTAAAAATATTACATTTAAATTAAAAAATATTGTTTTTTAATTCAAAATACAATTTATAAAATCAACTAAATTTAATTATTGAACTACAGATTACGATTTTTTTTTTAATTTAAATGGAATTCACTTGACAGAATTTCGAATTTGAAAAATCTTTCAATCATATCTTCAGTTAAATTGTAGATTGAAGCCATAAGTAAAAATAAGGAAGTTATATTATGCAGGTCTTAAAATTGTTTGATTCTAAATTTCGAATATTAATCTTATCTATTAGGTAACAAGGTAACTTTCCAAAAACATGTAGTCAATTATGTAATTTATAAGTGATAAAATTGCAGTGACAGCGTTGCTAAAGACATTTTTAAAACTTTATTGTGAGTATGTAATATGTATTAAACTCCATATTCCATACTTTAGTATAACAGAATATTCTTCTATTAGCTATACTGCAAAAAAAATATTTATAAGTTTACATTTAGGTCATAAGCAAAGGCACATTATTATTATGACATAATTGGCATTTTAAAATTTTAAGAACATTTAATTTTTTAATGCTACATTATATCGTGAGCGTTAAGAAAGAACACATTACGAGAATTTCTTAATTTTGTTGTTGTTTTTAATGTGAATGTGTTGAGTAATGCTAAAGTAAACTGTTATAACGAAAAACTTATCAAGTCAATAATAAGTACGGTACAGAATTTTAACCAAAGCTACTATATTTATTAGACATCTTTAATTTTCACGATATTTAGTCATCATACATTGACTTTAACATGCTTTTAAATTAATTTTACCATATATTTATTTTAATAACTTATATCTTGTTTCCCCATTTTCAACGAAACGTGTTGTAAGAGATACAAGATAGTTTTCAACGACACATTTCAAGTGGTAAAACTAATGTAAAATTGTTTAAAGCAAGCAATTTCGCAACATTCATTAAAAAATAATCATATTTTAAACCTACAAGGATATTATTCTTTTACGTTAAAAAGTGTTCAAACAAATTCGTTTGAGAAACTTTAAATTTTGAATTTCACGGATATTAATTTTATATACGAATTTCGAAACTAAAAAAAATCGATTTTCTTCAATGAGAAAATGTAATTGGGTTAATATTAAATAATTAAATATTAGTATATATTAAATATTAGTATATATTAAATATTAGTATATATTAAATATTAGTATATATTAAATATTAGTATATATTAAATATTAGTATATATTAAATATTAGTATATATTAAATATTAGTATATATTAAATATTAGTATATATTAAATATTAGTATATATTAAATATTAGTATATATTAAATATTAGTATATATTAAATATTAGTATATATTAAATATTAGTATACTATTAGTTCTATTAGTTCTATTAGTACTATTAGTTCTTGGAACTGGCAGTTCTTAATATTATTTTATATTGTTTACACTTTCTTATAAACAATAAGTAAGTTTTTGAGCATGGCTAAGCTAACAACAACTAGAAAACCTTCTTAGAAATTTAAATATAATTTTTTTGTCTTTAATGAAAAATGTTTTCAAGATAATAGGATATCGATATGCAGCAACAATTTGGTGGATATATAACTTTTATTTTGTTCCGTGGGACTTTTTTCTTAAGACTGTTATAAGTAAATAATTATTTTTTCTTAATTATTAACTAAAAAAGTAATAAAATTGCAAATGATACCGAAATCTCATTTGAAAAATTATTGAATATAACCTGTTTCGCATCTTAACTATTTAATTAATGTATTTGAATAACAGTTCTGTTTCTCTTCTAACAACTTTTCTCTTTCTCTTATCTATAATATTTCTTAATTTGTTTTTTTTGTTAGTTGAGGAGTTTCATTATTTATTAGTAACTTAAGACATTTTAATTTTTAATAATCTTAATTAGAAAATAATCGAATAATTTTAATGAAGCCAAATAAGTTTTATTTTAAATATATTTTTAAATAAGTTAACTTTTAGTAAATATTGATTAAAAAAACACTTACATACATTTTTATTCTTAAAAGTGCATATCCGGTTTTTATTTGTTTTAGTTAAAAAATGGGGAAAATAATAATAACGCTCTCATTAAAGAAAATAAATATTAAATTTGAATAAAAATTTATGTCCAAACTAAATAAAATGCATCTTATTGAATTTTTATATTCTCTTAAAAAATATCAATATCAAAATAATATTTTGACTTTAACTTGTAATCACTACTTTAGCTAGTAATTACACATGCATAAAGGGTTAGAGTTAAAAAAAAAATGAGAAAAAATATTGTGAACGGTAGACCGAAAGGTTATAAATTTTTGTTACACTGGGGACTTGATTTTAGCATTCCCCACCATATTAAACAAGGATAATTTTTGGTACTTTTTTCAGTTTTAATTGGGTTGAAGAAACTATTTCCAACTAAATGGAATATCTGAATATTAGAACCTAACATATCAACTCAACTGTGAAAAACTTTTATATAAAGGAAGTCAGTAGCAGATCTGTAAATAATTATAGTATGAATTTGTTAAAAAAAAAACTGAAATTTTTACTGAGGATTTTTTGCTGATTCTCATAGCTTCGAAGATAAAATTAAATACTTACACTATTAAAAATAGGTACTTTAAAATAAGTAAAATGTACATAAAATGTACAGGCCATTTTGAATATTTTTAAACAAAATATCAGATTTTCTCTGCACTCTAATAAAAGTATTTCCAAAATGGAAAAGCATAAATCAGCTAAAATAAAAAAAGTGATGTTATATTTTTTAAATGACTATATTTCAAATTGAAATATATAAAAAATATTATTTAAAAAAATTGCTCAAGTATAGAACAGAATCTACAATCTTAGAAAAGATTTCTTGCACACCGCTCTAACCAACTTAACCACCGAACCTAACTTCCGCATTTACTGTATGTCAATGGCAAGATCTTTCGTGATTTGTACTGTATGAACAAAATAATGGTTGATTGGTTAGTTAAATTTACGTCGCACTAGAATTGCATGATGGGCTATTGGTGACGGTTCGGGATCTATCTCGAAGGATAGATCTTGGAACACTGCCTCTTAATTTTGAACCAGGAAAATATGTTGGTTTGGTTTGGGTTGGTTAATTAAAGTCGCACTAGAGCTGCACAGTGGACTATTGGCGACGGTTCGGGGCCCATCTCAAGGGAAAGATCCGGGAACAATGCCTCATATTTTTGAACCATGGTCAGATGATAAGAACAACACCTGAGCTGGCACCCGACTCAACGTCAATAGGCTTCAGGACATTGGACTCCTGTCAGATGTATCGTGCACCAGTCCCGTATACACGCCAGTATAACTTGTAGGATGTTCTAAACGACCTTCTAGTATTTCCGTAGCGAAGCTGGCAACCCTCCGATCGCAAGATCACTACTTTTTTACTTTTCTTTGTCGAGTTCATTGCACGGGCTCGAACTAGCAATCCTCTTATTACCAGCTGAACGCCTTTATCCACTAGGAAACTGGAGGCCTGTGCGTTCGGTCAGAAAGAGAATCCAGGAAGAGCCAGTGTTATGCAAATTTGGCGGCTAGACTTATTGTATATAGGAAGCGAGGTCTTGGAAGATGGGTACAGAACAGAGTCCTGATTTCGTAAACAGAGGTCGTGTTCCAGAGCAGCTCCTGACTTCGTTTTCCTCTTTCTTAAGTTTTGTAAGTCCGAGGAGTCCGATGATAGTCTAACTCTACAGAGCGGTTCCCCGTTTCTTAGGCGAAGCTATCATTAGCTGCCAATTCCCCGAAGGGTGGTTTGGTTAGCTTCCTTCTGCCTGGCATAAGTTGCATGTTTACTTCTTGGCTTGGCCCTGGTATCGGCCTTGTCCACTCCTCCTTCCACATCTTCTACGGATTCCTCTTTAAGGATCCCTTTGGCCTGTAGAAGATGGTTCGCTTTCAGAGGCTAGGATTACGACAGTAGGTTAGTTAGGCATCACGGCGCCCTTGGGAGTTCGCAGGCTTATTTTTCATGATCCCTCTTGATTGTTCACTTCGTATGAGTACATTAGGATGTCAAACAGGTACAACTTTTTGCTGTAGAAATGCTCCGAATGTAAGAGATGGACGAGCAAAGTAAGCTTTTTTACAGAGAGGGAAGAGTTTGGTGTGAGAGTGGTTCCCTCTATGCTCCATCCCCATGTAGTACAGTTAGAAAAACTGCAGGAGAAGGGGGGGGGGAATACAGTGTAGGGGGAGGGGTTGTAGTACAGAGATTAGGAGCGGAGTTCATTACTCACAAGATAACTTCTAAACGGGCTCGGGATAGCACTATACCCGAGCCTTAGGAAGTGACTACTAAATTCGCCGCTTTGGGGGTTGGTGAAAACAACACAACATACATGTATACTACAGACACAACACCCTTCACAGCGACCCTAAGGCTAACAACAAATTCCGCCAATTGTTACGATCTCCCGATTGTTACAAGCATAGGTGTTAATGTAACTTTTTTTAAACAATTCTACATTAAAAGAGTGAATTGCTTGAATTTAGTCGCCAAGCAGCTTTTGCAACGGCTGCTATATTTGTGGTTTGAAGATACGACGTTTTCATTCTAAAACGATATTATGTAGCGGCCTTGACCAAATGGTGAAAGTGTCGTGACTCGGCATCCAATCACAATAAAAATATGAGGAAGTGTTTCCGGGTTTTTCCTTCAAGATAGACGGTTCTATAGCAACGATAATTCAACCAACCAACCTTGGGCTATTAACGAAATTCGGTTTGAATAAAACTTATACTATGTTATATACACTTATATTTATAGTTATTGTAGATAAAAATTCTATACTTCTTGAAAACTGACTTTTGTAACATTATCTTTTCATCCACTTGCGCTTTTAAATCTTTTCTCTTCAACTACTTTTAAATAGGTTGAATATACTTTTGTTGGAGCTGACTAAAAGTAAAAGCATGGGGCACTGATTATTTAAATTATAAAATTTATAATACTCGAGTCAAAAATACTCTAACCGTATAGAACTATCTAGTATTTAAGATTTAGGTGGATTTCTTTTATTAAAAAGACCTTAAGTTTTTAAACAGGGTATGTGAACACCCCACGTTTTTAATTTTTAGTCAATTGCAACAAAAGCATATTCAACATATTTAAAAGCAGTTGAAGAAAAAATAATTAAGGTGGCAAGTGGATGAAAGATGTTACAAAAGTTAGTTTTCGAGAAGTATAGAATTTTATCTACAATAACTATGAATATAAGTGTAACATATCAGTTCTTGTACTGCTTAAATATAGCAAGTATAGGACAAGACACGTTTACTTAATTTTTTTATTCACAAAAAATTGGAATTTCAAATGCAATATTAATTTGCCCCTGCATCCACTTACCTATTCGATTTTACTAAATATTTTAGTACGTTTAATAAAAGAGTGTTTTTTTTTAAATTTAATATATATTTTGATTACATTCGATTCTTATCATGGTTCCGAATACATGAGTTTCAATTTTGAAAAAGTCGTACTCAAAAATGAGTACAATGAATAAGAATGGGTAGATGTTGTCTACATAAGTTGTCATACATAACTCCATAACTTTTAATAAATAACACCCAAGTTTTTTCCGGTAATGGAACCTATATTTTCAGCACCGCAGTCCAGTGCATTATCCGTTAAACTACCAGGTCGATAATAAGATGTTATAAATAGAAGAAATATTTAAAAGGTGTGCCAATAGAATGGTAATTAAGTTAATTGTATTGCAATAACCGAGTTTCTTTTTAAGAAATCGACATCAAATATTGTGGAAAACCATCATCGGAACTAATATCTTAAGTTTATCAGGTTTCATTAAGATAGCATGAACACAATCTCGAATAAATCCCATTGCTCCTTTTTGAGAAAGTACGGTTACTTAAATTTCAGTACGTCATCCCTCATTTACGATGCAATTATACTTAAAGTAAAACGCGGTTCAGGTACTCATTTTTAAGCATCTTATTTTTACATTGTAAAAACAGTTATTAAAGATGAAAATAAAAAAATTATTACCCACAACTGTACAATTTATAATTTTATAGCTCTTTATTATAAACCATGCGATCCAATTTTCTGCACAACCACCGGTGAGCTTAAAAGAGGTTTCACCGGATTAAGTTTAAATCGTTTAATTATAACCGGAATAGGGAAAAATTCTTCCGCACTCCACGCATCTTATAAAATATTCCCTCCCGAAATGCAATCAGCGCAACAGTCTTTCTCGAGCACGCCATCAAGTTGATCGTTTCCATAAAGTTCCATTCTTCCTACAAGAGGGATTTAAATGAGTTCTTTTCGAGAGGAGTTGAGTTGGCGTCTGCCTGCCGTCCTTCTCGTGGAATTGATTGATCCTCGCTTCGAAGAAAATGTACGGTCAGCTTCGGGTCTTCTGTGGTTCGTTCTCTTTTTCGAGTTATTTCCGAATCGAAGGTCGGTGGATGTGTGGTAGACCAAGATTGTACTGGGACATTAAAGCGGCCCGGTGATTATCAGTGTTTACCAGCCTCAAAACTAAAGCAGTTGAGAATTATGAACACTTATATATGTTTGATTAACATACAAATTACATTAAATATACAACACACATTAGTAAAAAATATTTCTGTATACATATTTTAAAAAATTAAAAAAAAAAAAAAAAAATTCGGATTTTACTTATAATTTTATACGAAAATAGTTTCCTTAACATGTTTTTTTCACTACTATCCGCATTAAAATAACCGAATGATCTTGGAAGAACAGAACAAAATTAACAAACAGAGTACTACGTAAACGATTTAAAATAAATTTCAACTTAGAATAGAATCGTTTACAGGAAACTTGCGACATTGACAAGAAAAGCTGATATTAGTATGCAAGTGTTATATTCGGATAAGAATTGTTATGCAAATTATATATTTAACACTTTGTAAGGCAACAACACTTGAGAAAGCTCTTGCATATTTTTTCGTTCATACACAGCATCGTATCGGCCCTATGATATGTTTAGCTGGACCCGGCCGGTGATTGCATCAGACCTTCCTATGGCCAGTCCGCCCCTGTGGTAAACTGTTTTATTTCATAATGCGTATTTAGAAGGGATTTAGTTGTATTCTGAAATCCTACAATAACATTCCCACATTTATAATGTTAAATTTTTACACTGACTTTGCTTTCACACAACCAATTCATTAGTAACTTGTACACCAAACTTGCGTGTAGCATTAGCTATATTTGAGATATTGCTTTCATAAACAAACATAAATCTTTTAACCTTTACGTGTAGACTGGGACAGCATCTGCCCCATATATTTTACTGGTCTAGCGATGGGCTTGGGACAATTTTGAAAACTAAGAGAAGGGGAAATTTTTTTAAAGCATGTGACGTCTGAAGTATGTTGTTTGCAGCAGAACAGGTAATTGCATGGTTTCGGACATGTGACGCTTTACTAATGGTTTCTACAGATCGTCTTCAGCTTGGCTTTTCAGTTTTTCAACTCAAGTGCCCTACCCCCATTTACGAATCTACCTGTTTTGAGGAAGAATTGTTAATGATCCGTCCGTCACACAGTTACACGCCTCTTATTGCAACGAAGGTCGTTCTTCTATGATGCTTTGAGAACTTTATCCTGCCTTCCAAAGCGACATTTTCTCCCCCCCCCCCCTACCCCACGTTTAGGAATTAGTCCACAAGCAGAGCAACTTTTCTTTAAATAAGACCACGTGAAAAGGCTAAAAAACACTTATTCTGTATTCAAAGTGACAGTGGGAAGACTTCAAAACGTATAAAAACACCAAACACTCGGACGCGAATATTTAATTGACCAAAACACAATCAATCCCTTTGATTACCTTAATTCATATAGATCAGTTTTGTTCTTCCGCATCAAAAGAAATATAAAATAAAAAAAGTGTTCTGTAAAATGTCTTTTTCCTCTAGCACAGTGTCCTTGCGCCGAAGCCACCTTACAGTTGTTCTCTCGGCGGTGTGTAATGTGTAAAAAGCAAAAGCCGGATTAATATGCGAACGCTACATGAATAAATGAGAAGGAGTGGATATAATTATACCTTTCGTTTCTTTTTTACGATATATTTTACTGGAAAATATCCTTTCTGGTATTTTTAAGCCCAATGCGTAGGATGAAAAAAACTCTCGATGTCGTTAGCCTATCTATTTTTAGTCGACGATTATGACTTTTTAGCTGCCAAATGCAATTATTTTGAGCCCTTATGAGTAATAAAAAGCGCTAGATAAATTTGTATTGTGGGCACCGAATGTATTTTTTAGTTATTTTTGCAATTAAATGGGAAATAAATAGCAATTTTGTGGCAAATATATTTGTTAATTTTTGCTTTTCCTTAATTATCCTTATTAATAATTATTTCACACTTTCCTTATTAATTATTATTAAAAAGAAAAGTGGTCTAAAATAATGACATAGATTTTCTTTTATTTTATTTTAATTAAATTTTTTTTTAATTTTTATTATTTGTAATTGAATTTTAACAACCTACAAAATATCATATAAACTTGACACACTTACCCAATATCAATGACTTTCTAATATTTAGGCATAATAATTGGTAATAAATAATTAATACTTTCAAATAATGAGCTTCATTTTATATTAAAAAATTGGATATTTTGCAAGTTTCAAACCCACATTATCAGCACAATTCTTTGACCACGCCCACTATGAAAAGACATGTTCTGGGAGGGAGGTTTGACAAAGCGTTGGCAAATTATCAGTAAGAGAAATTTTTAATATTTTAATTAAGACATCTTTTTAAATTACAAATTATAAGTTGATTATATAGAGTACAATGGTTGTAATATTGAAGCTTTGCAACATTTACTAAATAGTTTTCAGCTTAAATTTTTTTTTGGCGGGTAAGGAGAGTTTATGAGGAATATAAATTAAAGAACTCTTTCTCAAAATTAACTACCTATAATTTTTAATTTTACAAGAAATCTTAAAAAAATTAAATATTTAATATTAATTTTTTATTTATTACAATTTTTTTAAATCGGCTCAAAAATTTAGGTATAGTTTTTGAAAATTGGCACCAACTTAAAGTATTTGTAACAACTAACAAATTTATATGAAACATTTAAATTTATTTCGGCTTGGTTTTAAATTAAAAATTATTTTTTGCTTTTTAGTGTTTTTTTCCTTAAAATATTTTCTTTTCTCTTTTTAGTATTTAATTCAGCAGGGGGGTTTCATTTTCTGCTATTATTTATCAAGAAATACAAGTTATTACTCACGTTTTCTCCTCCTAAGATCCTGTTTAAAAAATGCCAGATAAGCAAATCTATATTGTTCTAACAACGCTTATTGTTATAGCAATCCCTATCCAATATTGAAAATATTTTGAAATCAGAGAACATGTTTAAAAACAAGACCGGTTAATCTATATTTCCGTATATATAAAAGCCGGATACCAATTTTTTAAAACATATTTTACAAAAATTTACTTTCTCTATCTACCAAAAAATAATTGTCGAAATCGGACAATATTTTTTTTCAAACAGTCCGGTTAATTGAGAATTCCGGATTTAAAATACTGGATAATCGAATTTTTTTTACAAAATATACCAAAGTCAAACATTCTTTATCCAACAAAAAAATAATTATAGAAATAAATAGCCTGAATTAGAACAGAAATCATGCGTGAACATACATAAGAAATAATGCATAACAGTCAAATGAATAACCACTTCCTTTTAGCGCTTTCTGGCATTGGTTGGCGCGCTTAATATGGTTAAAAATAGGGAAAACAACTTAGATTTTTTAATCATTCAATCATTTACGCCAAACTTCATATCAATCACTCTCCTCGAACCCACTGACCATAAAAAACAGAATCAATAAAAATCATGCCAATCAAAAAAGAATTATAGAAATAGCCTGAATTAGGAAATAGCCTGAATTAGAACAGAAATCATGCGCGAACATACATAAAAAATAATGCATAACAGTCGAATTGATAACCACTTCCTTTGTGCACTTTCTGGCATTGGTTGGCCCGGTTAATTTGGTGTTAAAAAGAAGAAGAAAAAACTTATATTTTTAATCATTCAATCATTTACGCCAAACTTCATATCAATCACTCTCCTCAAACCCACTGACCATAACGAACAGAATCAATAAAAATCACGCCAATCAAAAAAAAAAAAAGCAAATACAATAAAAACAACAACAAAGAGAGCATAATTCAAAGGTCACAGTTACTGTAGCACTTCAGGAATCCCACCGATCGATACCTTCACGTAGTCGTTGGTCACGTGTCCCAGATATCCCGCCATTTTTTTTAATACTCACTATGTGTATAGAGAAGAAAAACGATGACGAACGAATCATCGATGTCGATGACTAATCGGGAGGGGGTGGACCTGGGGGTGGATCGTCTGTTTGTTGCGGGGCACGCATCGGTCCTAGGCGGACACGGCAACCGTTCTGGTGTCCAGGTCACGCAAGTTCTTTTTCTTTTATTGGCGGAAGAACGGGGGACAGTGATTGTTGAATGACTTATATGTCTCTGTTTTTGGGATTTGGTTTTTGTTCTATTTGTGTATCTTTTTGTTGTTGTTTGTTGGGGGTAGAGTAGGCGAGCGGAACAAATTGCGGATTTTTATGACTTTGTTTTTATTGGAGAACATTATAGTAAATTATCTTTTGAAAAGGATATGGGGGGATTCGCGGATATCTATTTTTACTTTCACGCGCATACCTGATTTTTATTTGTTTCTTGTCAGTAGAAATTTCAGTTTGTATGAATATTTGTAAGATTGATCGAATAAGACAATTGAAAACGTGGGTGTAAGAACCAGGTAGCTCCAGTTTTCAAATTTGTTCAGGAATGGCGAAAAACAATGTACGTTTTTTGCATCGTGTAATAAAAAAAATACAGCTCATTGTCCTTCATATCTCTATAGACATTGCTTAGTATTGTCTGGAGGAGTTGTCTTAGTGTTGTCTCATAGAGGATTTTTTTTATTTAAACAAATAAAAGAAAAAGTGTAAATCAGATAAAAAAAAGTGGAGTTGTCTGGTTCTTGCACCTACATCTTCAATTGCACTTGGAGAATATATTTTCTTGATTATAATTTCTTTTAAGCAATTTGGCTGATGAAGGAAAAATTTCAGGACCTTGTTTTTACATTACTTCAACAATATATATTAACGTTCAATCTTCCCTTTTCGGTATTTTTATAGTTATAAGTTTAAATAATTAATTAATGCGTATTGAATATTATATTGAAGATATATATGTAGAAAAGCAATAATTAAAAATAAGTTGTTATATCATTATAACTTAAAAATTCTTCAAGTTATGAAAATTTAGCATTTTGTATTACTAACCATTGCCAATTATAGCGTTAATGCTGGTAATTTCTTCTATTGTATTTTTTTAAAACCAATAATCATATTTCTTAAGTACCTTTGATGTCATCAATTTAGTTTTGAACTTTTAATCTAGGTCTATGGAAAAAACGAAATTCTGATTAAAAAGGAGTTGTTAGAAAATTTATTGCGAAATTTTGTTGTAAAATTTGTGTTTGCGGAATTTACTTACCTTAATCATAAAATCTTAATCTGCCAGAATTTATTTTTTAATAACCATTTTTTAAATATTAAACTTAATAAAACATACTTATAATTAATTTTTAGAACAAAACACTTTGTTTGAAACAAAGAGTAAGCTAAGCTTTGCATACACTTAAAGCTTATCACAATACTACTATGCATATATTTAAATAAAAGGAAAACAAAATATACAATAATTTTTTTGTCTGTGAACATAAAACATTTCACTTGATTGTTATGCAAAATGCTCAACTCTATTAACTTATGACTTTCACTTTAAATTCAATGTAATACTTATGAGAGTGCTCTTAACTATGCTAAAACGCTTCTTTAAAAGTCATAACCTTGCTAACTATTTTAACCAATCGTGAATATAATTCGGTAGAATTTTTAATATTAGCGTTTAAGTACAAACTATACAACATTTAAAATTAAATCATTAGTGATGTAGAAGAAGAGTAATGCTAAAAAGAGTAACGTAGAAAAGTAACGCTTTAAATAACATTATGATTGGCAGACAATAACTATCAACGATTATAGTGTTCGTTAAAAACATTCTTATACGTGTTTATATACCTTCTTATACTTCGAGCATGAATCGACTGTAGTAGAGCGAATATGACATCATAATCGTGAAACCAACATATCAGACTGAATGGCCTCAGACACGTGACTTTTCTTCAAAATTATGGATTAAAAAATACTCGCGATTGGCTGATGAATTGGGAAATCTGTAACAGTGAGATTTTATGAATGAAATGACGTAATTAACCACGTGTCTAAGGCTATACATGTTGGCCTCACTTTGATGTTAGCGGGATTATAACATTATGTTTTCTCTACTATCAAGGATCCATGCTCGAAGTTCTTATATGACAAAAATTACTTGGTGGAACATTTTAATGAAGGAAATGTACTGACTCAATTCTTTATTTTCTTTTCGTTAATTCAACAAATTACATCGAAGCCCCTTCACATATTTTGTAAATATATTTTAAATTTTAACTAAAAGCCTATTGGCTAGAGCGAAAAATCCTTTTAACTTCAACATGTTCGCTGTGTAAACTATATAACTACATAAATATCTTGCAATTCAGAATTATATCATACACTCCTCCTCCTGAAAACTACCTAAACTTCAGACATTAAAGGGGCTATAAGAAGAACCATTCTGGAAGTTTCTCCCAAAATAAATTCTCAGAATGGCCGTCTACTTCAAGTTCGGAAAATAGTCTCTTTCATGAGATACTGAAAACTTTATTATTTTTTAAAAAAAAAGAAGCACGCTTTCGCATTTTATGGTAATAAAAAGGGAGCGCTTCTCAAGTAAAGCGTGCTTTTCCCTCTCTCGTCACTGTATAAGGCTTCGCTTTTTTCTTGCTTTAGTGTAATGCTGCTGGAGCTATTCTTGAATGCATTTCACTTTCCTTTTATGGAAAGTGTACGCAAATAGGGCGCTTTATTTAAATTCTGAAACAAAATCAGCGGTAATGGAAATGTTTTTATACTAATCCCTTCTCAGAAATGCAGGGAATGTTCCCTGGCTTTCTATGCAACTATTCCGATATTGAATGTGGAAATAGAGTTTTTATTTCGAGTTCTGTAAAAGCAATTGGTGGTGGGGAAAGATATTTGATGCATAAAATTAACATTTTACAATCAATATTATATGCATTTTTTTACTACGTTTCTGTGTAAACACTTAAACACTCCACTTGGATTTTGTTTTGTTTAAATGAAACAAGAGTTATAGACTTAAAAAATAAATTCTTAATTTTGTAAAATCGTAACACAGTATTTATAAAAATTCTACAAACAATGTATTTTTAGGATTATGTATATAAGTAATATATATCGTATTATGGTATGTATTGTAATAATTCAATGTAATTATTATAAGCAAATTAATATAATAAGTAATATGTATGATAGTATGATATGTATTGTAATAATTCAATGTAATTATTATAAGCAAATTAATATAATAAGTAATATGTATGATAGTATGATATGTATTGTAATAATTCAATGTAATTATTATAAGCAAATTAATATAATAAGTAATATGTATGATAGTATGATATGTATTGTAATAATTCAATGTAATTATTATAAGCAAATTAATATAATAAGTAATATGTATGATAGTATGATATGTATTGTAATAATTCAATGTAATTATTATAAGCAAATTAATATAATAAGCAATAATGTATTTGAAATATGTATTACTAGCATGCCCTTGCGATAATTATCACATGAACATCCCCCCCCCCCCCCTACATCCACACACACCAGCTAATATTAGTGAATCTTCTATGTTAAAAAAAAAAAAAAGTATAACGATCTGCTCATAGAAGTCAGCATTATCAACTGCTTGTTTAAAAAAACCGTTAAAATGAATTATTTTAAACGTATTTAAAAAAGCCGTCGATATTTATAAGATGAAAGTACGATTCGTCAATGGTCCATGAAATTCTCTTTCTTTTTATATCTCATGTGTTAAAAATTCGTCTAAGAGACGTAAAAGGGATCTTTACTATAGAAATAATTATGATTTTTGAAAATTCTATAAACAATGATTTTTAGGATTAAGTATTTAATATAATAAGTAAAAGTAACATATATCCCTCAGTAAAATAACGTCATTAACAGTTATAAAAATTTATAAACTCCGCAATTAATATTTTGCCACAACGGGCAATCTAGCAACAGCGTGTTTTGTTTTAAAACTTTAAAACAGCCGCCCTAATATAAAAGTGACTGTTCTTTACACAATTTTACAAATTAAAATTATAATTCTTGTTAAGTTCAACTGAAAGAAATTCGCAGTATAACTTTTATAATGTTATTGTTACAAGTCCGTTCTTATTTTTTCTTACATACATAGGTTCCGCTCTTAATCCTTAAGATAATTTCTCTTTTTTACAAAGTTTCTTAACAGCTATAAAAATGTCTTTTGTTTCTCTTTGAAACTCTTAAGTTCCGCAAATCCTTCTGAAATCCTTTCTGAGAAGTTGGGTTCTGTTCTTCACTAATTAGATTTAGTTAGTTCCACTGCTACGAAATCTGCAAGTTGGAACTTTAAACAAACTTTTAATCTATTTGTTCTTCCTAATTTGCTTCGTGAATTATTGTACCATATAAATTTTTACAATTGTCATAGGTACCAAGTGTAATTATTTATTTTGAACCCTAAACGACACGTGACATTCAAAAATAAAAGCTAAGCAATGTCATATTTGCTAATGGACAAAACACAGAAACAATGATTGAATTATACTGAATATTAAATGTCAAAACTAAAAAATATACACATATATTTAAACTATTAGTTTTTTTTGTTACTACATAAGTTGACATCAAAGTTTTTAGCGATGATGTTCTGTCTAGTCGACGATTACTGTGGAATATTACAAGTAAAATACTTCAATGTTTTGGAACTAAACTAAAAGAACAAATAAACTATTTCAAAATATTATAAGTTTGAGAGGAAATTGCTATTTTATCTAACGCATATCAACGCATATACTCATAGCGACTGTGTTACATTTTTAGATTTAAAATTTAAATGAAGTGTAAAATAAATCTCCGAATGATATGCTTAAAAATAGATAAAATAAAAATATCCCTTCAAATCGATTACATTTTGTAATAATATTTTTTTTATATAGTTTTAATTCATAATAGTTTTTCGTTTGTTTTGTTTCTTGATATTTATTAAGAATAGTCATATTTACTTTTTTCATTTCAGTTTTTGTGTTTGTAAAATAATCTATTACGTTCGTTTACTTTTTTAATATTCGTATTAAAATAACCATTTCTACAAGTCCACTTATTTTCTTCAAATGGTACTCCTTAAGTGCAAAAATATAACATTCCATTAAAAAACTGAAGTATTAAAAGACTTTTCGATATACAATCCGATACGCACAGAAAATGATACACAAACTGCATACATATACACTCGTATATATATTTCAGTCCCATATATTGTCCTTTTCAGTAGTCAATTTAAAAAATAACTGCTAATTGGGAATTGTAAACTTTTCAAACGAATGCTTTAAAAAAAATACATACTCATACTTTTTAAAGATATGCGTTATACTTTTTAGTTCAGAAATACGTAATTTTATTACGGCAACGTACTGACAATTTCTTAAATGTGTTAAATTTTCATTAAACAAAACTTGTCCACCACGATGAAAAACTGCGAAACATTTTCAAAGGAAGATTGTTTTCAAGTTAACCTTCATTTTTTATGGTTTCACTTCAAAGTTAAAACAATCTCAAATATATGAAGAAAAAAAATATATCATAATATTGTTTTAACAATATTATCTATATTAACACAATATTAATATTTTAAAAGTATGAATGTTTATCATGCACATTCATTTTATATTTACAATCGTAATATATCATGGATGGTTAGATCTATTTTTGATAAGAATGGCGCCAATAAAAATCTACGTCCTGAATTTCCAATGAATCCAGTGCAATGGAACCTTTCGCGAACCATTGAATCATGAGAAAAGCATCGAAAGCAACAGCCCATCCCTCGATGTTTGGCATCGGTCGAGTAACCGAAGCAATCATGATGTGCAGCTAAATATAAATCCATAGTTCAAAATATATCGGTAGTAGCAGCAGGGAGATAATCATAGAAAGGGCACTGACCTTTCTAGATATCCCCTAGAAAGAATTCATAGTATACATGAAATAAAAATATCATTTATAAAAATATTAATTTTCAGATAAATTATTTAATATTGCAGCTCTTTTTTGAAAAACGTTATACATCGTTTTTAATCTCGTTTACATTTTTGAAGTAGCCTTTCTAGCAATAAGGGGATTGCGATTTCGAATCGGCATAAGGACATGACAACAGTCAAGATATAGAAACAGATGAAATGCTGCTCAGTTTAAGGATGGTTTTGTATTAACTATCTTTAGATCCATTTTCTTAGAATTTCTCTACAGAAACTTTTAAGAACAAACCCAACAACGAAATTTTTAATCTCGCACATTTAAAACTTTCACTTTTGAACCACTAAACATTGACATCAGAGCTTATTCTAACTTTATACTTAGGTAATTAAAATTACAATTGCCAAAATTTAAACCCCGCTAACAAAACCACTTTTAACTTAAAACCACTCTCAACTCTGAACACTTGTATCAAATCTCAACTCGGAACTAAACACCATCTTCCATAAAATAAAAGACCTTAATTCTAATATATAATACATCCTTAAACACCCTCTCAGGACGCAATCAAACTTAACCACGTGTCTGAAATATCAATTACTAGAGTAAAAATCTACAATTCTTAATCATAAACAAATAAATTTTAACCTTTCATATTTAACAATAACTCAACCATGACCACTTAATATCAAATCTCAAGCCAAACCATTTTTTAACTAAAAATCACCTTCTGTAACCTCAACAAAGGACATTACAATCTGAATGTAACTTAACCTTAAAGAACCTAACAAAACCCAAAATAAAACTTAACCAACCCCTTTGTCTGAAACCTCACAATATAAATAATCTTTTAACTAAAAATCTCCTTCCATAATCAAAACAAAGAACCTTACAATCTCAATGTAACTTAACCCTAAATACCCTATCAAAACTCAAAAATAAAACTTGACCACTTGTCTGAAACCTCACATTATAAGTAATCTTTTAACTAAAAATTTCCTTCCATAACCTCAACAAAGGACCTTACAATCCGAATATAACTTAACCTTAAAGAACCTAACAAAACCCAAAAATAAAACTTGACCACTTGTCTGAAACCTCACAGTATAAGTAATCTTTTAACTAAAAATCTCCTTCCATAATCAAAACAAAGAACCCTACAATCTCAATGTAACTTAACCCTAAATACCCTATCAAAACACAAAAATAAAACTTCACCCAACCCCTTTATCTGAAACCTCAATTTACAATATTAAAATCCACCATCCCTACCACTCAGTTATTACCAAAGCACCTTCAACCTTTCATTTCTGGCAACCACTCAACCCTGACATTCTTTAAATATCAAATATAAGCTTAAACCATCCCATAACTAAACTCCACCTTTCGCAACCCCCCCCCCCCCCCCCCCCCAACAAGAGACCTTTCAATCTGAATATACACAACGCAACCTTAAACCCATGCTAGATGGAGACAAGCAGCCCACGTATCACAACAACACGATCATCCACAGGCCCCTCCCACACCCTGGGACCCTGATACCACATCCCCTAAATAGCATCCGCATCCCCGGATCATCAGCTGACCCGGCTCGCGGAGAGACCGGCGTGGGCAGGCCGCCAACAAACACAAGTGAATGTCAAAGGTCACGCCTCTCTCTCTCTCTCTCTCTTTCTCCTCCGCATCCTCTCCGTCTTCTTCTTCTGGATGGATCGATAGAGGCAGGCAGCATCCGCATCATGTGGATCCGGTTCTGTCTCGATCTCCACGTGTTTTCTATTCTGGGTCACCTTCAATGTTGTCTTGTGTAACTAGCGGGCTGGGGACTACGTTGGTAGATGCCTTGTAGTCCGCTTTTGTTGGGGTGTCATTGTTTTGTGTTGGTGGAATCGGGTAGTGGGGAGTGTGTAGGTTTAAGACCAAACGAATTATTTAAAAGATTCCTTTTATTTATTTATTTTTGAAAATATAGAACTTGTCACATTCTTTAAAATATTTCTTTGTAAATTTTGTGTACGTCTTTTATTCACACGTACATGACTTAAAGAGGATTTGACTGTAGCAAGAGGCAGTACCCAGCAATGTGTTGGGGGATGACACGACTTCTTTCATAATGATTTCAATCTTGTTCGGAGATGTCTTATAGTTTTTTTAGTGTTAATTTTTATGCAGATGAATGAGAAAGGTAGATAATGTGGTAATACATAACCTGCTGGAATTTGTGTTATTAGATTCCTCATTAAAGAAGGTGTTTTATTATATGTGAATGTATAGATTTGTAGTTTTGAGAACAGTATACCTTGCGACCAAAAAAAACATATACGTCGAGTTCAAAAACTTCAAGGAATATACATGCCAAATGTGAAGAAAATCGAATAACGCGTTTGGTCGTGACTGCGTAACAAACAAATTTACAAACAGACGAAATGTCTAACGCTCGAATTAATCTCTAACGCTCGGTAAATGAGTTGCAGGAGAACTTGCTTTAGAAAAAGGCAGTACCTCGTACCCATTTGGCACCTAGAATTTCCAGTCACCGAGACTAACATTAGGGTAAAATCAGACAATATGTGGTGCCGCAATGCACATTTGTAAGTTTGAATGAAGCATAGTGTTGATTATTTCTTGTTTATTAATATTTTCCCATTGCAAAATCAGAAATTGACGAAGAATCAGTATTTACTATATTCACTGCTAATTTATGGTATTGTATCGCCACCTAAGCACATGATGTTTTTAACTTATTGCTCTGATTTTTTTAGGCAAGCTGCACGAACTTACCTAAAGAGTGTAAAAATTATTGCTATGCTTATTAGTCCTTCTTTCCTGAAGTTTGCATAATTCTAATATAAATTACATGAAAAGATGTATTAAAAAATCAGGAATACGCAATAGAAGCACAAAATAAGCCCAATTGATCCATGATTTAATCAATTATTCATATCAAATATCAGAAGTTGTTTGATTTTGAGAATTCTCATTTATTTACAACATACTTTGAAACGCAACAGAGTAGAATTGTATTTTTCCTATATGTCCTCATAATAACAATATAAAAAAATGAATACTCAAGAAAAAGACAGCGACATTTACCTGATTCTCCCGACTTCTTCCCAAGGCTAAGGCGTGGCAGAAGCGAATACGCCGGTATTTTCATTACGATAATGAGCCCTCGTATCCGTAATGGAATTTCCTTACTATTACCTCAAGGAACATCCTAAGGGCGGGGCTTCTTTCCAAGCTGTTGCCGCCTAAATGGGGACATAAGGATGTTTGTCCGTCGAATGCCTTCTCTTCCATCGGTACCACACACTTAATTTCTATTACTTCGACGAGTTTGTGGATAAGAAGCTGCTCTGGTCTTCAAGTAGATATGTGTATTATGTTGCTAAACCTTCGTCCATTCATTGTTTAATATTTATCATTCTTTATCTATACGATGCACATTTGTATAAGCACACGCCCTGTATTATGTATAAAGAAGGTTAATATTCTTCTATTAGTAAAATAAGTGGAGTGTTGACCAATAGAAGTTTTGTTTTGTATGGTTTTTTTTAAGTGAAACTTGTTTATTTAGTCACTATTGATTTTGAATACCATCGACATGGAAATCAAGCGGAGGGATGAGCAGCGCATGCGTACAAGTTAACTACAAGTTTTAGTCGGTCGTTAAAATAATATGTTAATAAAGGCAGAAGAAGTTTCAATTATCTGAATGAGTTAGACTGTTTTATGTTGTTTTAATAATTTCACAGTGAAATAATAAAATATAAGCAGAACATTTCTATTACATTGTTTTTTTTTATTATTAAACATTTTTAATTAAATAAAAAAATTAATTAAAAATATATTTTGGATATTGTACCACAATTCCGAAGATAGACATATTAATATTGAATACTTTTTAACATTAAAAATTTTAACGTGTGCATTATAGTCAATATGTCAGCGTGTGAGTTAGATTAAACGTTCATAACCTACAGTTTTTATGTGATGCAAATAATTTTTTTATTGTTTTTAAATTAAATTAAAAGTTATTACCTTTCTATTAACATATCGAAGCAAACGATCTAGTGAAATTCGGCTTTGTGGAACTGTTTTTGCTTTATGCGAATTAAAGCTTTTTCCTTATGTATGTTTTTAAATTAAAAAAAACATTAATTTGAATTTTTAAGATATAGATGTGAAATTACATATTAAAAAGGTAGTTAATTTAATACCATAAAAAATATATTTTGATGAGTTTGAACATTTGAGTGCATTGTTGGGGAAACTGGAGATCTCTTAACGTGATTTCACGACCACTAGCATCAGTTGTTTGATTGCTTTTAACAAAGTTATATTTCTCTTAATTTGGCCGAACTAACGGATGATATGAATAATAATAAATATAATTTGTGAGAATCTGATTCATAACTCGTTTCAATTTTAATTATTATACAGTCGACCCTTACAAAGACCCTTTGATATAAAGATAGCCCCGCCCCTTCCTGGTAACGACCAATCATATATAGGTTGTTATACCGAGAGTCTACTGTATTTTATGTTTAAATTGGGTAATAATACTTGTTTGTAAAGAACGAAGAACAATATTGAATGTCAAGAACTGTTTACTTTGCATGAGAAACAGAGAAAAAAAATGTCCTTATCTGTACAGTTTGTTTTGTTCGGTTTTATTCCTTTATATTCTATGGATGCAACCTTGGGTGTTGTCTTATCTTAGGTCGTATATGTCTTTTGTACACAGATTTATCTAATAGCTGACTGGTGATATCATACACAAAAAGTAAATTTAAAGAGTTTGAATTCTTTGGATTGGAAATGCATTAGGAAACTCTAAAATATGTTTAACTCCTAAACCCTAAATTACAAAAAAAATTGCTAAAAATTTTTTTTTTGTATAAAACTATGCTAAACGTATTTAAGAAGGTATGCACAAAGTTTCAAAGCAATAGAAAAAAGAGAACCTACGTGTTTTTTTTGCATGTTTATATAAAGTTTATCATTTGCATACCCACTTTTCATCTGTAATATTCGCCATTGACTCAAAATAATTTGTTCGAATGTTGCTTACGTTTAAAATGCTAAGGCTTTAAAAAATTACTTAAAACTAAACAGTTAATGTTTTTAAATTTTAATATTTGTTTTATAAGCGTATGAAGAGCTTTTTTTAATTAAGTTATAAATTAGGTTTTTACGAGTTAATGAACATAAAATTTGAATATTTTTGTGGTTATAAACTTAAAATAAGTTTTTGAAAACAAAACAAATTTGCAAAAAAATCTTCCTAAATTTCTTTTATATATTTTGACGTTATTTAATCAATTAAAAAAATTAAATATTAATAATTGAAGGAGGAGTAGTGTTTTTTAAAAAAGTATATTTATGCTTAAAAAACGCAAAAAAATAATATTACTTTTTTATTATTTGATTATTGTTTAGAAAGAGATGTTCTAATAATACAAAAAAAATTCTGAATTTATTAATAAAAATATTAGTATCCCTTAAACGTTTTAAAAAAAGCATAACTATACACAAAACAGCTATGAAATTTATCAGAAATTTTCTTAATTTAAATGACTTCTACCTTAGTAAAAAAATACGTTAGTTAAATAATATTTTTCGATGAATTAACTACTTTAAAATTAACTTCAAAAAATAAAATATAAATAAATAAATAATTAAATCAAAATATATATAAATCTTTAAAATAGAGCAACATGAATAAGTAAACAGATATCTTTACTGTGTTTAATAGAAATATAGAAAACAGAACAATCCTCCACCTTAACCAATTTAAAACTTATTTATGAACTAGTTTTACATTATAAAATTTTAAACAACTATATACGTTGTAATTCTATTACATATTACTCAATTTTACACAACAATATTTCAACAAAAATATACATTAATATTTTTCTAAAAACGAGAGAGCGATATGGCAACCTCTTTCTCCTGTTTTACTTCTGAAGTAAATATAGCCCAAGGATAGTGAAGACCATATATATATATAAGGTGTGCTCGTGTTTCGCTTTTTGAAAGGGGCAAGGAAAGAATTCTTTTGACGTCATTTTAGCTCCGCCTTACTATGAGTTTTTGATCATTCTCATTGGCTGTATGTTTCAAGCATTGCTACTTAGGTTTTTGAAGCAAATTTTAATTGTTTTCTTTTAAATAAATTTATGATTAGTTAAAAACAAGAATTCTTGTTAAATTAAGTACTCCTTGACAATAGCGACAATTACTCTTAAAACGACTGTAGAGAGCATTAGACACGCCCACAGACGGTTGAAGGCGGAGGAAGGCGTCACCATGACGTCAAAAGAATCCTTTTCCCCGCCCCTCCATCAGCAAGAGCGAGTACCAGCACACCTTTTATATATAGTCTCCACTATCTTTGAATATAACCTACTCGGAAATATAAAATAAATACCCAGATCTCTTCCGTCCTATACAATTCTTATTGCTATGGCAACCAAGATTTTGTTTCTACGTCAAGGCTTTTTGAAAACGTTTTACTCTTTCACAGAATTGTAAATTATTCCTTAGTTAATGAAAGTATTTTTATTCTTCGCCTGAATAATTGCATGGCGTTCATTAGTATTATTAGTATTTAATACTGCCGTTTCTTGGTTTGTATATATAAGAATAAATGAGGCTGATGTGACTTAGGTTTATTAATTATTAATCAGAAGGTTTATTTAGATAGAATATTTATTTAATCACGCGAGCTACGGGTTAGGTGCGACATGTTCGCCATCCAATCTCGTTCTGGTTCGTCCGGTTCCTCCTAGAGGTAACCCTGTAGTTGCCGAAGAGACTTTGCGAATTATCGCTTAGTCGGCGCCCACCACAGAGTATCCACCCAGTGAGGGAGCCGAACGATACATAATAAAAATATATAAATTACATAGTGTTTACATTGCGAATGAAATATAATTTTACACACATTTAACAATGTAATTTACACATCAGATATGTTATACAATTTCAATTGTTTTACATTGTGAATGAAATGTAATTTTAACACATATTTGGCAATTAATTTTTAAACATCAAAATTAAATATTTTCATTTAGTACATATTTTTTTTCCATATGGAATTTGAGTACATTGTGAATGAAATGTAATTGTTACATATATTTAACAATGTAATTTTAGCATTTTGCAATGTAAGTTTTGTTATACAGTTCAATTAAAATTCAAAATATTATAGTATTTATAATTAAACTGTTCATGCTTTATATTCAAGCACAGAAAATATTTTTTTCGCTTATTGTCAAACTTATTTTAAAGCTTTTCTACTTGAAGTAAATATCATCTAATATTTTCATACATTTCTTTACTTAATAACCGTAATATACCGATTTTCACCTCAATAAATACGAACTCGAATTTTAGCCTGTTCTTTATGTATGAATTTTCTTCGAATTTTTTGTCGTGAAACAACTTCAAAACAGTGGTATAAGAATAGAATTATATAAAAACAGAATGTTATAAAAATAAAACTACCATGTTAAGATATTAGGATGATCCATTCCAATACAACTCCGTGACCAATGGCACAATTAACATAAATGTGGTCCGTTTCATAGGAAATTAGGTTTAAAATCTCGAAATAAAGCAAAGCACGTGCTAGGCGTGTAGGGCATATTCTAAGCAAAATTTAAGACTGCCCGATTCTCCAGAAAATTTATGACTGCCCAATTGACATATATTTAAAAAAAATTATGACTGACCAATTGACATATATTTAAAAAAAATTATGACTGCCAAATTGTTTCTTTTTAAAGATTTTTTTTTAGTTTTTGATATATTTGATCTTTTATATTATTTTAAAACATCTGTACAACAACAAATAAAAATATTTAAAGCTTTTCCATGCATTTTGCATATTGTGTGGCTCCTTACATTCCACAAATCTTACACTCGACTCTTTTCTATATTACAACATTCCGCTTGAATTTAGTTTTAAAAAAAATTCTGAAGCGATTTAATTTTATTTGGGAATGAACTTAGATGGTGTTTCGCAATTTTTAGTGTAAAATGGTAAGGGGGGGGGGGGGGGGGGGATTTCCTATTATTTCTATAAAAAAATTATTCTTAAGATAAAAGTTCTTCTTTACGATTGCCTTTTCAAATTTACAACTGCGTAATTAAGCCACGACTGCCTGTTAGAATCGTAATAGCTTTCCAGATACGAATTCCCATTTCAATAATCCTCAGAAATGACGTTGTATTGAAATAAAAATCTCTTGAACTGAAAACTATTTTCGTTTAAAACATTGTATCTGTTGTACTAAAAATAATTTTTTTACTGTTTTGATAGTTTTTACCGGGCGTGGTTTCAAGGTTTGCAGAATACATATAAAAAACTTTTTAAGTTTTTCTCTGAGAATAGTAATTTTACTTATTCCATATAAAGTTATATTCTTATGTCTTGTAGATAATTATATATTTATGTCTTAAAAACTATATTTTTATGTCTTATCTCAATTCTAGAAGGACATTTTTTTTTCTTTAATGGAAATACTTCGAGTATTTTAAATTGTAACAAAATATATGAATTTGATTACTAGATTGTATTGCAGTAATTTATTAAAACTAAAATTCAGAAATTATAGTTTAAAACTTTTTCAAATAAGGGAAAATGCAATTTTTTTTTCTTTTCTGATAATACATTTTTATCACAAAAATCCCAAAATCCAGAAATATATTTTTTAATATTAATAATTTTTAATTTTAATCTTGTTTAATTATCTATTTTATATCGTTTCTACAATTTTTTACAATAGTTTTTTTAGACACTAAACTTTAAATAATAATTTTATTGATAATCATTTATAATTAATAAATTTTAGTGTCTATATATAAATGTGAAATCTTTCGACACTAACTCAGAACTAAGTTTCCAACTTCCTTATACACATGTAGATCAAATTTTACAGAGTTATTCCTTATATTTTAAATAAAGAAAGTATGCTATTCGTAAACTTTTAAACTGAAATTCCCGTTCTGCTTACTGTATTAAAATTACTCAACCATCAATGTAATAGTGACTAGAGTCTCATAATTATGTAAATATTTTTTTATCGTTTTTATAAGTTCTATATTTGTATCTTTATATTGTGTTGTTTTCTGTTCATGCGTACAACGGGGGTTTTAGCTAGTACGTGTATATAATAAAAATGAAGACCCTTATCACCAAATGTATCTCCAAAATTCTTATTTGTTTTATTTTAATTTAAAAAACACGAATTTTAAGAGTGAAAAATGTCCTATTCTTACTGTAGCAAGCAACTCTAAATCGTTACAACAAAGAGACTTTACAAAAAATGGTTACAACAAAGAGACTTTACAAAAAATGGTTACAACAAAGAGACTTTACAAAAAATGGTTACAACAAAGAGACTTTACAAAATATGGTTACAACAAAGAGACTTTACAAAAAATGGTTACAACAAAGAGACTTTATAAAAACTGTTTACAACAAAGAGACTTTACAAATAAAATGCAATTTAATTCACATAATGCAATATTACACATTACACATATTTTTATTTTTATTTACATAGCAGTTTAAACTTGTAATTTTTTTTAATGTTTTAAAGCATTTTTTAAGATTTCAAATTTTAATGCTAATTCCTATTTGTGTTAATTGGTCGATATCTAATCTGCAATCTTCCCTTCCGATGATTCGTTGTTTAATATTCTTCATCCAATCAATGACTCCGAATTTAAACATTTTATATAAAAAAAGGGAAAGTTTCGTACAGATGATTGCTAATTCTTTTTATATTTCCATTATAGCATTAAAGTATAAAATTCTAGTAACGGTTGACAATAAAATTGCCATTAGTAGTAACTATTACTACAACGAAGAGAGTAGAATAATACATCATCATTACAAGAAAATTCGCTTCAAACCATGGATATTTTTATTTTTAGGACGATACAGAAAATTGAGATTATCCATTAGGAAAATGTTATAGTTAAGGACGCAGCATTAAAACCATCTGCCTCTTAAAAATCTCTCCTTTGCAGCGTAAAAAATAAAACGTTGTAGGGTTAATTCTACTTTTTCACGGAATTCTAAAACAAAATGGAATCTGAGGTTTGTTTTCTATGCTGCTGTAATTTTAAAGGAAAACGTGGTATAGGAAAATCCATGGCGATGTTACACAGTGTCTACTACTTTCGCCAACATAGATAGCTTTGTTTGATTTCGTTATCAGAGCTAGGTGCGGGAGATGATTCAATATATACCTGCATGTAAGTAAAGGGGTAGTTCAAGGGGTTCAAACTAGTCCCATTGAAAGTAGAGAAAAAAAATTCAAAAACGAATTACTCTAAAATCATAAAAGTACTTTAATAACTAGAAAATTTCAATTTTTTGTGTAATACTCTTTGTTGAGTTGTATGAGAGAAAACTTGGTATTTTCCTGGGTCCTGGATAATAGTTTTTAAAAGGCTCCAAACACATGTTTAGAAGTCATATTTATCTCAAACTTAGCCTAACATGACGTCATCGTGTTTCATTATCTAGCATTTGGATTTCGGCGACAAAGCGAAAAGATCGTCAAACGGGGCCGCATAAACAAGATGCTCCAAACATACATTATTTAAAACAAAGGATTTCAAAATTTAAATTTGTTCTCTAATTTATTTCCTAATTAGGGAATTAACGAATTTTAAAAATAGGTAAGGACTGATATTGGTGACGATTTCATGATAAATAAATGTTAAATGTTGCTGTTTCGATATTTATCTGCCAATGTATTCCTGTTTATTTGAATAAAAATGAATAAGTTTAAAAAATAAATGACGAGGGAATTTGCTGATTTTGGAGGAGGATCCCCCCCCCCCCCCCCCGTCCCCTATGGTGGAGCAGGGGGGGGGGGGATAAGTTACCTAAAGATATCCGTTGCTCAGTCATTTAACTCTTTCCATGAAATATATACATACGTGCCTGTCTATATCAAAATTCCTGAAGTAAAAAAATCCGCGCACGTTCGATTTTGTAATTTTCGATTTGACGACTAATTGATTTGACGATTAGTCGAAAGTACAGTCGGAAGTGTGGAAGAACTCCAAATCCGGAAGAACAGTCCATTATCAATAAATTCATCTTCCAATATTATCAAAACTATACTCGGGGACAACCTAAGTTGAGCCTAAAGCAATTATATATTTATACATATCATAGCTTCCGCTTCAGGTTCAACTTAGGTTGTCCCCGAGTATAGTCGCGTTTGTTTGGAGTCATACCAACAATCGCTTCTACCTAACTCGACTTTGGTACGTTATCCCTTAGCCTTAGATCAACACACGGTTTCTCTACCGAAGTATGACAAAAGTAATTAAGGTTTTTAGAACGCGGGAAGTTTTTTAATCGTTTGTATGGTCATTATTCAGTTAAAGTAATTGTTTTCGTGCATCGTCAACGCATAAACGTTTTGGGTTTTATAATATTACACAATTCCTTTATCGGAAATTTTCATCAGAGTACGTTGTTTGCTTTTAGAAGTCTCAAATCCAACAGGAAGTCGCCATTGAAAGACAAGAAGCCTTCGGAAATATCAGGAAAACGTTCTATATTTATTTTATAACTGCTGACTACAGTAATTATTGAGCGATTGTAATTGTTACTTAATTACACATAATTAACGATTCTTTCTTGCTATACTTTTAACTACTAAATGTTCACTTTAGTTTGTTTCTATTGAAGCTAAGCGACTTGTTTGAAATATAAGCGAAATAGTTAGGCAAAATTAATGTTTTGTTATTCCAATAAAATGTGATACAGCCAAACAATGACCATCGCCCAATGACAACCCTGTACAATGATAATGGATATATAAAAATCATTTTTAAGCGTGCACTTAATAGATGTCGGACTAATTTCAATATTTTCCCATAGGATAAACTCCTGGTCCGACTAGAAGAACATGAACCCGAACAAGCCCAAACACAAGATGAAGAAGTGAGTAACACTAACAAATTTCTATTAAATACATTGAAATATTTACCTTATATTTGAATGTTATACGTCGTATTCTATTCAGATTTTGTAACTTTTTAATTATTTTATTAGCTTTTTCATTCTATACTATTCGATTGCTGTAAAAAAGTAGATGGAATGTATTTTGGTATAGTTCGGCTAATGTGAGTAATCAATATTTAAAGTAATTGATATTTTACAAATTTTATATTGCCCAGTAGTCATGGTCTCCTGAATTTCATAGGTATATAAGACAAGACACTCTGGCATAGCTCGTCTCCGGCTAAATGGCCACTATGATGTCACCTAATTGAAACCTAATTTGTTTATAATGGTTCCTAGAGCCGAAGGCTCTCTACCCAAAACTTGATTTATGACGCATGGAATTTAAACTTAAATTTTAAAACTTGAAGGAAAAAGGACGGTACACAGGACGGACGAAAACAGGTTCACTTAATCTCAAAATTCCCAATAACTTGTCAGACTAAAAGGGGAGGTCAGAATTGCCAGGAGTCGGTGCCAAGAAGCAGCCGTAAGAGTAGATCAACAAATGATTCGCAATAACACCTGTCAGTTCCCAGGAAGGCAGCAACCCAGGGACAATGTTAGTAACTTGAAGGTTTTAAAAGACAGTAAAATAAGAAATATCATAAGTTCCCCATGCTAAAGGGGACAAGGGCGCCAGAAGACCCCCCTCCAACAGCTCAGAAATTGAAAAGTAAAAGAAGTTTTAAGAGAAAACTTCAAGTAACAAAGGCTCTAGGCCTTTTCCTATTGATTCTTCTCATAGTTCGGGATATTCCGGACTTCGGGATTTTCATGGAATTGTAGCTGGTTGAACATTTTATTTATAATTTTCTGATTGAAAACTTTGAAGCTTGGGATTCTGAGTGCTTTTCGAATGTTTTCAATAGTAAAGAACCGTCTGTGCTTTGCAATTGGTTTGATCACGCGGTTTTCAAGGGTTTGGAGCTTTTGGAAATTTGACTTGGCCGCGCAACCCCAGACGGGAAGTGGCAGAACTTTATGATTGGTCGAAGATGGTATTGATCGATTGTGAGTTTATTTTTTCTTCATAATTTACTGTTTCTACAAATGAGTGAATACAACTTTCTTCTAACATTGATAAATTTTTTCGAAATGTAGCTGATATGTGCTTGCCAAGTTAGTCCTTTGTCGAGGATGATACCGAGCAGGGGTGCCCACAGGGGGGGATCATGGCGCAAGGTGCGCCATCGAAATTTTTGGGGGGGATTTTTTACATGGCTTTTTTATTATTATTTTTGAACTTTTAGGGGGGAAATTTTTTGGACAAAAAATTATTTAATAAGTATAATACATTATATAATGTGCCTTCAATCACTGGAATTTCCAGCGATATCGAGAAATGCCTCTTTGGCACATAAGCTGACAACATTGTAAAAAAAAATTACATACACGTTTACTGATCTTTGTCCGGTTAAAACATTGAGAATACACTTCAGTGCTAAGATTTAAATTAAAAAAGTCTGTTAGGTAATAAATTTTCCATTAGAAAGAATGTATAAATAATAATATATATGAAGAATGCTATAAATTCAACCTGGAATTTCATTTCATATCCTTATATCATAAACTATGATTACATTACAAAACATTTAAGCAATTGCTTTGATAAATATGAGGGTGGGTCAATTTGTTGATTCGATATTTATGCTTCATATATATATCACTATAGCTGACTGGACTGAGCATCTGTTAAAACACTTCCATTCATACTACACTTTGGAAAAGAAAAACGCTGACTTCAACAAATTCAACTTTTCCGCTTGGGATGAGGCATACGTTTAAAAAAAAAACTGCAATGAAGCAGACTGTCTCCTCATCTCAATAACACGTATAACATAAATTACGATTTTTATATACAACTCCACAAGAAACTAATTACTTTCATACGTTTGTAGAAGACAGTTTTAATATATTTGGGTTTCGCTAGAAGACAGTTTTAATATATTTGGGTTTCGTCTTGGCGGTCGAATCAGTTTTAATAACTTCAATGGTGTTACAACAAAAGAACAGATAATATATTTCAGTTAACAAGAATGCTTGATTTTTCTGAAGTTACTGTTGACATGTGGAGCAAAGTTACAATTTTTTAAATTGTAAAAAAGGAAAAACCTTAATGAAAAGTATTTTCTGAGTTTGAGAAACTGTAGTGGTAAGTGGATAAATATTATACGGCCTTTTTAAATTAAAGTTTTATTTCATAAGGTTTCTTAAAATTCGATAAAATGAAGTTTTTGCATTTAATAGTCATATTTAAAATAGCCAAATATAAGAATAGAAGGTCATGAGTGATTTTAAACAAAGCCAATAACGTTAAGTAATTTGCATGAATTTCGTCGATAAAAAAATTTCCATCTTTGTGTTGTCTCTTGTCTCTTTTGTTGGGGTATATTAGACGTTTTTTTATGAAACTTTTTCATTGCTTGTAATCTATACTTTATTTCATGTTGATATCTGTAACAGTTAAGATATGGATTTTCCACTTTTCCTTGAATATTTTATTTGACCCTATTTATATAACTTTCTATAAATAATTGTGCAGTTTTGTGTATGCAATTAGATAACAGAAATTATACTTAACCAATAAAAAAATATATATATTTCTTTGGCACATTCTACACGGACGCTATTTTCGCGAGTTGCATTGCCGACTTCTATGATTGGTGCATTCAAACTACTTGGTTTGAATGGACCAATCGCAGTAATCTGCAGCAGCTTATGAGCGAAAATAACGTCCGTGTAGAATGGGGACATTATTAACGCTCGTTAGCTTTTTAAGATGGCACTGTGATTGGGGAATACAAACCATGTTATTTGCATATACACTTTCTGCATCTAATGCACGTAAATAACATCTGTTTTATTCCTTGGTTATTTCTTTAATGTCACATAATGTGTTTTAAAAAAACAGCTGTTTTTTATATCTCTGTCTTATATATAAAGAGTGGCATTTTCAGGGAAATTTTGCTAACATATAAGAGGCAATTAATTTTTACTAAACATTTATGGTAAAATCCAACTTCATCATGTGTTTCTGCTAAGTAAAACGATTTCGCATAAATTAAATTAATAAATTTTCAATAAAATTAAAAAAATTAATTAAAATATTGTATGCAGTTATTTTAGTCTAATTGGGATAGTAAGGTTTTTCCTGAAGTTGAACGAACACAGGTTACCGTCGACATTTCTAAAAGGCACGTAGATAAGGGGAACGGGAGAGGGTCGGTGGGTTCAACCCCCCAACATAAGTTAAAAATAAAAATTAAAAACCGAATTACTGTAAAAATCATAAAAATAGAGATATTAGGTTTAATTTGAAAAAAAGATAACTAAGGGAAAAGATCGTCAAACGGGGTCGTTAAAACAAGATGCTCCAAAACATGCTATGGATACCATATTGTGGTATGGCTCTTCGAGCCAAGACCACATAATTTCGTTAATCTTAAAATACTTCATTATAAGTTGCCAGTTTATTCTAAAACAAAACCATCTCTCATGTTTTCTATAATGGTTTGTAATTTATTGTTATTGTAGTACCGCGAAAACACCTGCTCTTTGATTATTATCTAAATTTCTCGAAAAACAAGCGAGCGATTTTTTTTCTTACTTTTTGTACGAATCAACCCAGACCCAGGATGCAGACCAGTCGGCTCGTATCGCCCATTTTATTTTTATTTAATTCTAAAAATAGATCAGACACCCTTTCTTTTATCAAATGTCTATATGAAACTTATTACATTCAAATGTAGTATTGCGTAATCTATAGGCGCCGAACGTCTGAGCATTTTTGGCTTGTTTTATTATCTTGTTTTATTACTCTTTGTGATTTGCGGTTTTGTTCCGGTCGCCCCCCCCCCCCCCCCTTCAAGAATCTGGAATCCTTAAAAGTTGGGAATGGCGAGTTTTAAAAATCCCTGATTTGGGAAAATTTTAACCCAAAGAAATGGCAAATGAAAGCCAGAGAAGATTAGGTTGCCCAACTTGTAAGATTAAGCTTGAATTAGACCTCCGAATGGACACTGTAATGGATGTCGCACTGGAGCTGCATATTGGGCTATTGGCGACGGTTCGAGGCCTATCTCGAAGGAAATACGAGGTAGATAACGAGATCAGATAACGAGGACAACATCTGGCATAGTTAAGTTGATACATTTTTTGTTTCTTTTAGATCTTTGAATTAAAATGACCTTGGTAATAAGTAAATAATTTTCTCTGAATTAAATTATGTATTAAAATTAGCAGTGGCGATTGGGTTTCTCAACACCATGCACTTTCGAGTGTTTTGACTCCCACTATACTTTAGATCATGTAGCCTTTATAATTTATATTATACTTTACCAGTTTTGGTCAACTAAAACGCTTATTTGATCTTTAAACTATCATAACTATAAATTATCTAACTAACCGTTACCACACATATATTATAAGGATTCTCAAACTTTAAATTTGTTCTTTAAATTTATTTCATAATTAACTAGTGATTTATTAATTTTAAAAGTACATAGTTATTGACAACTGTTAAAAGTAGTTAATGACAGTGATAACTGTTGCTACCTCGATATTCAAATGCTAACGTATTTCTTTTTACTATGAAAATTAATTCATTTTGGGGGGGGGGAATGAAGGGTGGGGAGAAGTTTGTCGATGTTTTTTTTAGGGAGGGGTTTAAGGATTCCCCTCTAAGGGGAACTCCCCAAAAAGAAACGGATTTCTTTAGGTATCTTATCCCCCCCCCCCTTGGCTATGTCCCTGGGGAGGGAAGGGCAGAGAAAATTTTTGGGGGGATTTGCGCCATTGGGTTTGGGGGGGATGGGCACCCCTGATACCGAGGTATTTCACCTTGTCTGACCATTTGATTGGCCTTATATAAGCCCATTGGTCAATTTGTCCAAACTCGTTTGTTGATTCGTTGAAGCCAGCGCAAATGTGCGTTACCCATCCGTCAATTAAACAGAGGCAGACTATACATTTAATTTGAAAATTACTCAGGATAAAAAATTATTTCGTTACATCATAATAATAATAATCAGTAATAACACTCATCATTTTTGAGAATTCTGCGATCGTCAAGGCTAGTTTCGTTATATTTGCTAATCGCTTCGACATTGAATTACGTGACTTTTGACGAAACAATTATCCTCAAATTTTGAACGAAAGTCATTTGCTCAGATCAGTTTTCGGCCCTTTTCTGAGTCATCAGCTCATGTTTGGTTTTTATACTTATATTATCAGATTTCAATCGAGCCTTCTTGGCCGAGTGGGTTAATTGTTGGAAAATGGAACGAGAGGCCCGCTGTTCGAGCCAGCTCGTCGATATTAAATTAGCATATTATTTAAATTATTTATTAACATATTATTAATTATCATATTATTTTGACTAAATAAATTTCGTTAACAAACTACAAAATGAATTTCCTTAGTTTGACGAAATATTTAAATAGAGCATATAACATGCTTCGAGCATGGATCCTTTGTAGTAGAAGAGTCATGACGTCACTCTTGCTAACATCAAAGTAAAGCCAACATGTATGCCCCAAGACACGTGGTTAATTATGTCATTCCATTCATACATTTTCACAGCTACACATTTCCCAATTCACAAGCCAATCACAAGTATTTTTTCATTCATAATTTTGAAGAAATGTCACATGAAGTGGGCCTTCGCTCTGAAATGTGGGCTTTACGATTATGACGTCATATTCCCTCTACTACAGTCCATTCATGCTCGAAGATAACAGGCGTCTGTTTCGTCAAATATGAGAATGCATTTTTAACAGTGTACTTGATGTACATTGACCCATACATAAGAATTCAACCGGAACTGCAAATCATGTTACTGCTATAAACGTACTTGAAAATCAATAAATAAAAACAGATTGTTCGTTTATTTTCGACTTTTTTTTTAATAAAATGCTAAGGAATATCGCTTAGTGAAAAAGTTTCTGTGATTACTTGCATTTAAAGCAATTTGAAACCAAAATGTCATTCCAAATAAAATTTCCAAAGTTTATGGACACAATCAAACAATATTATTATTTGAGAATTATCGCAATAAATTTAATTAATATCGTAATAAATTTGAATAGTGTTATTCGAAAATTTAATCGTTAAATTAGTATGACTCTGATAACGACTATCTTACTCACGTAATCAAATGATGAAACAAATTATTAAAAATATAAATTTGAAAAAATTGGGCCCGGCCGGGATTTGAACCCGGGACCTCTCGCACCCAAAGCGAGAATCATACCCCTAGACCACCGAGCCACATTTTAAGACGATATAAGTACTATATAGAATAAAATATATTTTTATTATTTTCTGATATTTCATCTAATGCATGTTTTCTATTATAATAAAAAGCAGTAAACTCGCATACTCCCGGTTTCGCAAACGATAAAGCGAAATACTTTACGATAGTATATAAGATAATAAAAATATTGCTTCATTATTTTTATGATCTTGTATCTTAATTATGTTAATTTTTTTTTAAATAATACAATTGTTTCTGAAAAACAAGAAAGATTTGAAGCGAAAAAATTATGTATATGTTCACAATACAATCATTTACAAAACAAATTATAATACGAGTTCAATAAAAATACTAATTAAAGTTAATGCAGTTTGATAGTAATTTTACAAAAATGTTCTAACTTAATGAAACGTTGTATTTATTATATTAATTGAAATACAAAATATCTACTCATTCATGAAAAATAAAAGATATCATTTAAATTTTTCAGTTGCAAACTACTGTAATTTTGTAGTTATAACAAATTAAAAATTATTTATCGAGCTTAAGAGAGATTTAAACGTAATTTATTACTAATATATAAAGTAAAAAATATCTATTTAGAGATTTTATCAAAAATCAATAGATAAGTTTAATTAAAAAGAAAACAAGAGCCTCGTATCAATATCAATTTATCAGAAAAATGTGCTTGCATAAAAAGCACTAAATAACAAATACTGTTAAAAACTGAGTAATGAAACTATTCGCTTTTCTTTAAGCATAATTGCATTGTAAATGAGCGATGACCTACTCAAATTTAAGTAACTGTACTTTCTCAAAAATGAGAAATGCGCTAATAGCGATTTTCATGAAATCTGACAAATATAAAATAGTTATTCAGAAGATGATTTTTTTTCCACAATTTGATGTTGATTGTTTAAATAGAAACTAGGTTATTAAAATTATTTTACTTCCCATTCTTTTGGCAGACCTTTTTTTTAAACATTTCTTTTGTTTAAAACTTCTTAATATCGCTCTGGTAGTTTAACGGATAAGGCACTAGATCTGGATTCCATTCCAGGTGAGACTGAATTGTCGATATTTATTGAAAAAGATTAATGAAGACAACCTAAGTAGGCAATCATTTACTTATTTTTAAGTGCGTCTTGTTCAAAATTGAAACTAATGCATTCGGAGCCATTATAAACATCTAATGTACTGAAAATTGGGTACATTTTACTTATTTTCTAGTACATATTGTGTACCTACAGTGTAGTGTACATCCAATGTACATTGTTGTTGATTTTGCATAATTTTGTAGAATAATTTAAAAAATTATATTTCTTGTAAGATCTAATTAAGCCTTTATAAAACTATCAAAAAAGTGTCTTAAAGCATTTATTATTATATTTAAAATTTAGACTCCATAATAATTATTTTAATTTTGTGTTTTTATACTGCTTTTGTTCAAGAGTAGTTCGTCAGAATTTTATGTTACTTCCTAACTTTTAAATCTTACTTTATAGTAATTGTTTAAATATATTTGAAAATTTATTACACTTTATGCAATTAGAGTTTGCTTAATTATTATGAGTACTTTTTAGTAGTTGATAAAATCTATGAAATAATTAACATTAATTTGCGTACTTTTAATAAGATCCACATGTTCCGGAAAGACTTAAAAACAAAAACATTTAACTCTGCATTATATTAACTCAATTTTTTTATGATTCCGTTGTTCTAAATGTTTTGTTTTTAAAATTCATAACATAATTAAAAAAGTTGCAGTTGTAGTTTAATATGAATAAAAAAAACATACATGAAACGTATTTTTTTACTGGTGCTCTAAATTGTAAAAAATTTAATTATCAAACATTATCATACTTTAAGACTTATTTGATTGTTTAACCGTTAAACCCAATAAATTGATGTACTTTAATTGTTTTTCAGAAATCATATTTCTTCGTTTAAAGTTTTTATTGACACCCAAATATTATTTAAGTATTTGTGAATTTATTTTGTTACAAAACGTTGAAGAAAAACGTTTTGTAATGTATTAAAGACTTTGAGGTTTGGTTAACAATCTAGTTTATAAAAATTTAATTATTGATTATTATCTTATTATTAAAACTTAATTGCATACAATATTAATACAGTGTAAATTGTTATGCATAACCAAATGCTGGTCTGTTTTAATAAAGAGTTTGAAATAACAATGATATATATATATATATATATATATATATATATATATATATATATATATATATATATATATATATATATATATATATATATATATATATATATATATATATATATATATTTAAATAGAAGACCGTAAGAAAGTTTTGACAGTTGTAATGATAAAAATATCTATATATAAAACGTATGTAGTACTGTTAATATTTTTTTATTTACCAGGAAATATATTTTCATATTTTTGGATTGAAACCAAAAAAAAAATTCGTTATTAATATGTACACTTGTATTTTAAAAATAGGTATTTAAAAATTTTGCTTGATTTTACGAGTCGAATATGAAATAATTCCATTTTCATTGACAACTGAACTTTGTTGAAAACTCTACAGAAAGTGTTATGTGATTAAATGTATATTTTGGTATAGAATTTCTACATATAACGTTCACACCTTTTGATAAAATATTATAACAGTTATATATATTATAAATGTGATAGAATTGATATGATAAATATATAACTCTTTTGCTATTTCTTAATGCCAATATTTATTTAAGATCTTTCGAAATACGATAAAATTTAAAAAGTTGTAATTAATTGACTCGAGTAGATTATTTCGGTAAATAACTCTAATAAGATTTTTACATCTCTTCGGCATTTTATTAGTCCATCTGTTAATAGAAGAAGAAAAAAACATCGAATTGCGTCACTGTCCCCGACCTGATGAATGTAATTCGTTACCTTTGATCTTTCCCGATCTCGTATGATGTAGGAGGGGGAGATCCTAATAAAAACTTTAATCGATTCGTGATAGATGAGCCGTTCTTTAGGTGACGTCACACATACCGAAAAGGACTGGCTGCATCATATAGTAATAAAAAAATCCCGAAAATGATCCGTCGTTTACGCTTCAACGAGCGAAAAAACTATTACAAGTATTTATGTCGTGTGTGACGTGTTTCCTGTCGGTCGTCTGGCTATCTTTAGATATATATGAAGATGTTTTTAAATAACCTGAATACTAACTGGAATATAATAGTCGGCAGTATAACAATCAGACATGATTTTCTTCTATATGGCTTTATTATTAATTTTTGGATAGAAAATTGGAATATTATTTTATTTTTCACGAAGTGTTTTAGCCAGGGCCAGATTTAAGCATAGGCTACAGCCTAGGGGTCCGCACCGCACACTAAATATAATATAGATTGCTGAAAAAACAGGTGCCTCAACACTTCAAAATTGTGACAACGACCTTTTTGAAAATAAATCATTCTATCAAAAAGACAAAAAAAAAAATATTGTAAGTGCCAAATATTTTTTTTTCAGTTGATAACTCGTAATTGTGAAGTGATGGGCATGTGCACTGTTTTGTGTGCAAACTTTTTTCCCAAACACACAAATAATTTCACTTGTAAAGTATAGTAATAAAAAAAATCCCGAAAATGATCCGTCGTTTACGCTTCAACGAGCAAAAAACTATTACAAGTATTTATGTCGTGTGTGACGTGTTTCCTGTCGGTCGTCTGGCTATCTTTAGATATATATGAAGATGTTTTTAAATAACCTGAATACTAACTGGAATATAATAGTCTGCAGTATAACAATCAGACATAATTTCTTCTATATGGCTTTATTATTAATTTTTGGAAGGAAAATTGGAATATTATTTTATTTTTCACGAAGTGTTTTAGCCAGGGCCAGATTTAAGCATAGGCTACAGCCTAGGGGTCCGCACCGCACACTAAATATAATATAGATTGCTGAAAAAACAGGTGCCTCAACACTTCAAAATTTGGACAACGACCTTTATGAAAATAAATCACTCTATCAAACAGACAAAAAATAAAAATTGTAAGTGCCAAATAATTTTTTTGTTTTAGTTGATTACTCGTAATTGTGAAGTGATGGGCATGTATACTGTTTTGTGTGCAAACTTTTTTCCTAAACACGCAAATAATTTCACTTGTAAAGTATGGAATGTTGTTTGTCCCGTTCCCAACGTGTAAGTGAGATTTTGAATATATTTGTTACTGATGGTTATCAAATGTAGTTTATGAAAGGTCATTTTCTAAATTGAAACTTATTAAAAATAAACCTCGGATCGGACTATGTTAGAAATTTTTTTAAAAAATCCCAATTTTATAGAACTAAAAAAAATTTAATTTGCAGTTCTGGTAAATCCCAATTCAAAAAATTTTCCCTTCCCCCTCTCCCCCCAAAAAATTTTAGATCAAAATATTTTTACATATCTATAAAAGTATGTACATGAAAAAATATTTAAATATCCAATCAGTGAAAAAAACTTTACAATTGTAAAAATTGCTTGAGCGTTGATGGGTTAAAACCACAACACATATTTCAGACTATTAATGTCAATTACTAAATGTTATACTAATAACCTTAAAAATAAAATCAGAATTATATTTTATATATAGCCGCAAAAAATGGCATAGAACAAAATATATCATTACTTAAGAAATAATAGGGAGAAAAAAATATAAACAATTAAAAAAATTCATTCTCCATGAATTAAATCTCTTAAATTATAAAAGTCAAGAGAAAAACTATAAATTTTGGTTTGACTTGAAACGCCTATAATATCAGCTTTAGGTTTAAGATTAGAAACTCCATTTTACACGTATGGTAGGATCCATTCTGATACTATAACACCGTCAAATAGTATGATTGACTAAAATTTTAGATCAAATTTATATCACTCTTCTTCACTTTATGTGTTGATGCATGAAAATTTAGAAGTGTAAAAAATACACGTACTGGGAGTGAGTGTATGTTCGCGGAGTCACCAATTTCTACAATTCACTTGAATGATGTTTCACGTAAAATTCATCTGTCCGATCTCCAATGCATCCACACCCCATTTTTATTTAGTTCATAATACAGATCAACATAACTAGAATGCTTTATTCCTAAATCGAAAATGTTTTATCGACCCCGGCAATTAAACTGTATTAACGTAAGTGTAAACAGTTCACAAATTGGCTAATGCATGTGACATATTACTAATAGATAGTCTTTTTAATACCCTAATGTCATGAAGGCATCAGCTCTCTCTAATACTTCTGAATAAATAAAACAAAAAAACAGCTTGACAAACGACGTGTCAGAATGGATTCGCGTGTGGTTGGCCAAGAACCCATAATCTGGATGGAATTACGGAGTTTAAAATGTCGGACACGTTGCATCTCAGTAGCTGTACCTTCACCCTAACTGCGACGGGGGTTAGAATTTATGCGCCAGATACTTCAGTTCCATTCGTTCCCAGGTCAAATGCACACGACCACAAGATGCTTTTTTTGCCATTTGCGATGTTTCCGGGACACGTTTCAGAGTTTTGTTTGGAATGGTCATGCAAGGAATGTTCTGACAAACTGAATTGTTGAATAAAGATGGCCGCGGTTGTTTGGAGATAAAATATTCGACTTGGAAAAAAGAAATTGCATCGTGATTTAGTTTCTGAATGGTTTGAGGTTCGTTGTTCTGTTCTTCATGGAATAAATGTTGTGTGTTTGTTGTTTTGGTCACAGACAAAAGTGATTTGAATAGAAATTAGTATTTCTATATGATAATCATGGATACGGGACAAAATAAGGATTTACTTATTTAGCTTTTAAGTTATGTGTTGTGTAACTGCAATATTAAATAAAAACTACACTTAGAAAATATTTTTAAATTCACAGAAAGGAGTTCCGCTTAAACCAAAAATAAAATCTATACTTAGAGAGTTCCTGTCCAACTTTTCTTTTATTAAAATAAATTCCAGTCACATAGTTTTGTTTATATATATCATAACGTATTTCAATTGTAGTTTTCTAAATTGATAACCTTAATTGATTATTATCAACATTTCATTTTATGAAATAACTAGGCATTTATAGTATAGGTTAAGATTTACATGAATCTCGTATATAAAGTATAGCTTAATGTGATAAAATTCGAAAAAGTTGTAAGCATTGTGACTTGAGTAAATAATTTCGATAAATGAGACAATTTTTCAAAATTTTGAAATATTTTAAAGTTTTGTATCAAATTAAAAAAACACACCGAAATCTCCTGGTATTTCAACTCACCCCCTAAAAAAATTATTTATGTAACACCCGTGTGTAATATTATTTTTATCCTGTGTTTGAATCTTAGAAATGTTTCTCGAATTATTCCCAAAAGTATTTTTTATATCTTAAGCATATCGCTCTCGTTAATTTTCTTGAGGGGAATTTTTCATATTAATTATATTACCTCCCCTTGAATAACTAACTTGACTTCTCGTTCCAGTGCGCCATTTGTATCAGTGCCAAAGCAACCATGCAGACGTTCCCCTGCGGCCACCGCGTCGTGTGTCGAAAGTGCTTCGTCAAGACGATCCAGATGGCCGTGTCTCAGCGACTCCTACCACTGCGCTGCGTCATCTGCCGTGCCAAGATCCTCAGACTCAAGCAAATGTCGCCGAACAACAAGAACCCCCAACAGCCGCTAGACGCGAGCCACCAGCTGCTGTTTGCCAACAAGCCCCACCACTTCAGACGCCACCATGCGTCGAGGGGCAGACCCTATCCGGACAGCCAGTGTCTTCTCAACCCGATGTCTTCTTACAGACGATCGAATTTCAGGCAGAGGATGACGCTCAAGACGCCCATCCTGCTGGCCATTCCCGAGAGCGAAGAACTGGACCTGGTCAACGCCGTGCAGGACAGGGAAGTCCTGTGTCCGGATTTCGGGTCAGACGAAGACGAGTGGCCGGAGAAGATTGACCTGAAGGCCGGACTGGACGAGAAGGATCTTAAGGGGGATCACTACCAGGTGGTGAAGTGGCTGTCGAAGCTGAAGCGGTTCAAACCGCCTTCCATTTTGAAGGGCATCAGGAACAGGTGGAGGAAATGAGTGGGGGTTTTGGTGCCATTTGTCTGTTTTGTGTTGCAGCAATACGTGTGTTGGCTAATCGTGCAATAACAATGTGATAAAATTGTTAACCATGTGATGGAGATGTACCCTTTATTGTTTTCCCATAATGTTCTATGTCAGTGGCGTAACTCTTCTGGCCTGGGCACACCCGCAAAACAAAATTTAGGGCCTCCACAGAGTGTTAATTTAAACATTATTGCCAATCATAAACTTTTGCTACAAATGAGGAGTTATTTCCAAAAGGGAACTTTATTCTGCCGTGGATTCAGCAGGTGTAACGAACCGTAACCTTCCACCGAACACTGCTTCATTCTTCACTTGGCGTGGTACTTTAAAGCTATTGTCAAAATTCCACATGTAGAAGTAAATCACTTTAATTTCATTGTGAAGCTTCAGCCGGTGAAGTCGAAGAACGGAAACTCCCCCTTTTGAAAATAAGATTATAAGTATTTAACTTAAAATCTTAATTAGACTATTAAATTCGAAAACCAATTTCAACACAAGCTACCCAGCATTCGACCTAGATATTAATTACTTTCTAAATTTTACGCTAGTGATAGACTTTGTTATGATATACAGACACGCTATTAATAATAATGTTTTTGCTCAAAATATACATTTTTATTACAGACAGCAGCGATGACCATTTTGTTTCGTGTCATTTAAGTAATTTTTCTTTCATAACCTGCGGGCCCGTCTGTTACGCCACTGTTCTATGTAATTCCTTCCTAATCAGTAAGCTTTACAACCAGCTGTCTTGCAATTTTCGCTCACTCCCTTCTTATAATAGGAATAACGTAAGAATATTATTAATACTTCAGAAACGACACATGATGAGATGAACTGAAGACCATTCATTAGCTTGATCGAGTCACAGTATTAAAAATATGATGACATTCTTTTATGATGACTGGCCAAAACAAAGCCTATTTGACTAATAATAAAAATAAATCCAAAAATATCAAAGCTTTCCAATATTTGCCATCCGCATTCCCCATAGCTATTTCCTAAAAAGATCTTTTCGTTTTCTGTTTATTTAATTTTTACGTAATTTTAAAGTTTTCTACACTTAACACATTTCACGTTAAATTATTAAATCATTAAGCCATCGAAAACTTTATACATGCATTGGCTGCTGTATCTAAACTATATTTTAATAAATAGCTTAATATTTTTAATTATTAGAAAAATAATGAGTTTGTATTAACATCAAAAAGAGTAGTAATGAGTTGGGATTTTCACATTTCTAATAAATTCCTGACGCAATAACTTTCTAGTTACATATACGAAGTGCAAAAATTTAGTCAAATGCACAATTGAAAAACAGCGGAGTAAATACAATTTAGTTATAACTCAAGTTTTGTGCTATTTATTGCAATTTCATACTTGAGTAAATTTTTCAACTTAAAAGTTTTGTGGTGCGGACATTTATATCTGAGAACTCATTAATATTACAAAATAAATTTAAATAAGCATCTGATTAAAAGAATAATTACAATGTTGTGACTATTGTAAAAGTTTCTATAAGACAATTTTTAAGATATTATGACTATTGTATACTAAATTAAAAAAAATTCGGAGCTGTAAAAATAATTGGTTGTAATATAGCCTTAAGATATAACATCCGTACCGAATAAAAGTTAGACTAAAAAAAGTTTTGCGCAACATTTATACTAATCGGTAATAATTGAAATATCTCATAAAACTCAAAATAACATCAAAATGTAAGTATAAAAATCCTAATAGAACTTTTCACAGAAACCTTCTAATAAAGAAATGGCTAGCTTAGAACTAAACTGGTCTATATTGTATTGAATTCCTATGTACACAGACAAGTTCAGTTCCAAGCCAGACGAATGTGTTTAAAAAATAATCCTTATGTACCAAATATAAAACAAAGCCTTCTGCAAACTATATGATATAGTATTTTAAGTAGATTTAAATAACCTTCATCGTAAATTCATATTTCCAGTGCCTTGTACAAAAGGGCACCATATGTAGCTGTAATGTATCGTGGTACTGCTAATCCAAGTCAAATTATGATGTCATCAGCGGTGATGTTTTTCTATTGTATAGTGTATGTAATTTGTTACAGTTCGTCCGATTACTTTCTTGGTGTAGCAATATCATTGTTGTTGTGTATATAGTTATGTTGAATGTCTAGTGTTGCTCTGATTAATTGAAAAATGGGTCCCTTCGTAACTATCGAATCAACAAATAAGTTTGTGTTGTCTGTTGACCAATCGGCTTATCCGATTCCCTTCAACAAAGTGACACACAGATGCCATTTTGCCAACTGAATTGTGAAACACGAAATCAGTGTCGAGAGTCAAGCATTTTTTGGATAGGTTTTATTTATTCACGTAATAAAATACTTTGCTAAATACATTTTAATGGCGATTCAAAAACTTGTTTGGGAACTTTTAAGAATGGAAATTTCCTAAATATTATGATCTAATCTTTTCAGAACAGTATAAAAAGTATTCATTGTTAAAATACATGGTACCTAAAGCACTTTAATAGTGTTACAGATATTAAAAAAAATTATATATTTTTTACTCGTATTATATAATGAAACTTTCTTACAAATAGATTTTGGTAATACAATTCGTTGTTTACAAGGTCAAAGCTCCATATCCTTCAGGTCGAGACACCTGCTATCCTACATCCGAGACATCTGCTTTATGCTTCAGTAGTTACTTCCTTGGAAAAGAATAATATCATCTTCAAAGAACCGTTTATGTTGTTGGTCCACCCCCAAAAATTCTAGACCTAAGCGAGTTATTTAAAAGAAGAAATAGGTTTTCTAGTTGAAATGTTCTGAATAGAACAACTAGATAATGATTCTTTTGTTCTGCAATAGTACTTGAGGAGTGCAATTCGAAGAGGAATTCAGTAAAATAAAGTTTTAGTTGAATTACAGATCCTATTCTATTAGAATTTAATTGAAAATAACTTCCGTATTGTGTTTTCCGAATTCTGTCTTATACAAATGCATTCATTGCTTGAAAAGATTAGTATTCCAAAACTAAGTTTTACTATCAATGCTTGTATAATTTAGTATATAACCATTATAAAAGAGTTGTGTTTTACAAGTTGTCAATTTAAAAAAAAATAAAAAAATGTTAGAATGAGGCGTGCAGTTCCAAAATTTGCCTTATCCAAAATAATGATAATTCTAATGATTTCTACGAAACATCTAACATGAGCAAGGCAAGTCCTGGAACTATCCTCCTCACTTTTTGGTACTGTTTTTTCATTTAAATGATTTATTATTAAATCATTGTGAACGAACAACAAGGAAGGTTCTATGGGTACTCAAGGGTGGTATAAAACTTTGCACTGGACAATAAAATCCGAACAACAGCGAACATTTAGGCACAAATAAATAGGAAAAAAAGACCAACTGTAGATTCAAAAAGCAACGGCTTTTCTTCATCAGGGTAGACGACAGAATACGAAGGAACTTGTCTTATCAAATGGGGGGGGGGGGGGGGGATCTATTGTTTTTTGAAACTGCAGTTGGCCTTTTTCCCAATTTATTTGAACCTAAATAAACGTTGTGTTCTTATCTTAAAGTTTTATTGATATTATAGTTACTACAAGTTACAGAAATAGGCGGACTAGCAATGATTAAGCTTCAAACATACAACTGTATTCTACGCTAATCGTCAGTTAGCTAGATGCTTCTAATCATTTAAGCCTTATCGCGTTATATCATATTACGTTTAAATTAATTATAACATAATTTGTACCTTGACTTCCTAAGAAATCACTGCCATTATTTCATTATCCATTATTCTCATTAGTCATGATTACTCAAGGTCTAAACCTCAATAAAAATATAAAAATGACAAAAAAATCATCTCCATTGTTCCTTTTTTATTACGTCAATAAATATTCTAAAAATAAATTAAGTTTCAACGGAATTCAATTCGCAGAAGTATTTTCCCTCACTAAATGTGGTGTGGCGAAAGAAAAACATTGATGAAAATAGCCAGAATCGATATAATAGTTTTATTCCTTAGCTGGAATGGATAACAACAGTTTTATAATCTTTTCTCTGGAATCGATTTTTGTTTTAACTTCGACGCGATTGCGTGTTGTTTGATATGTATATTTTAAAGTTCGAGTTGATGAAAACGGTTAAAATATTTATTGCAATCTCTTGAATGTTGGTAAAAGGTATTTAAATTCTGAACAACCAAATTAGGTCATTACTCCGATATAACGGTTTACTTTGCCGAGAAATTATTTTTCTAATATTTGAACAAACTTTTAAAGTTACTACATACATTTCACACACTGTAATATAAAGGTACTTAAAAATGAGTACCTGAACTTCGTTGTTTTTCTTTGAGTACAATTGTTTCGTAAATGCGCGAAGACGTACTCAAATTTATGTAACCGTACTTTCTCAAAAATATGAGCGTTGTATTTAATATTTCTAATATCAGCTTCTGCTCAAGCCATCTTAACAAACCGATATGACAAACTTACAATAGTTGTTCAGAAGATGGTTTCTACTTTATTTTATGTCGATTGCTTAAATGAAAACTGAGTTTACAACTCAATGATCTTATTTACATTTCTTTTGGCTCATCTTTTTAACATTTATTCTGTTTATAATTTCTTCATGTCAATTTACCTGATAAAGCTCTGGACTGCAGTGCCTGAGAATCTGGGTTCGATTCCCGGTATGCCCTCGTTGTAATTGTCGATATTTATTGAAAGGGATTTATGAAGGCATCCTATGTAGGTTTGCATTTACTCTTTTTATTTATATTTACTCGATGTACTCATTTTTGAGTACATATGTTTAAAAATTGAAAGTTATTTATTCAGAACCATGATAAGCATCAAATGTACTCAAAAATTAGTACATTTGACTTATTTTTGAGTACCTATTTTAACAGTGCATGATTATTAACAGTATTTGATTTTGTTTCTATTTAATTTTAATATAAATAACTATAATTTCGAAATGACCAATTTTTTTAACCAAATAAAAATGTATGTGGTCCATTAGTTAATTTTTAATAACTAAAAACTTAATTTAACTGGGAACTATTCGATATTTTTACGACATTTTAATACTAAAAATTCACGAGAACAAACCGTAACCACTGAATTTATAAAATTATCTATAAAAATTCCAACAGAAATTTCAAAAACTTTTGAAGAATATTTTGATTTTTAAATTTAAAGAAAAAAAATTAGTCGATACATTTCTTAAAAAATACACGCATAAGAGTTGTTTTTGAAGAAAATAAATAATTTACAAGATATTTTGTTCTTTAATTAAACAAAAGATTACCTCCTTCCAAAATAAGTATGCAATTTTCCAAGAAGGGGCATTTTTGTATCTCTAAGCTCTTTTTAACCAGGACGACATTCACTGATTATGATTTATGACTGTTTTAAGCTCACTTATCATAAGTGCGTCCTGAGTAAAGACTGCGATCCCTACAGATATTTAAATAGAACGAAAACATTAGCAGAATACATATTTGAATTGTGACGCATGAGACTCAAAACTTGTTGAAGAAGCGGATAGTACAGCATTAAGGTAAGTGGAAAAAACACGCGAACTTATTTCATTTAAGTGAATGATGGTAAAACGAGTGACAGAATATTCCAAGTAATACTGCACTTATGATAAATGAACTTAAAATAAGCACAGATTCCCCGTTTCCCTTTCGAATTTTAAAAATACCTAATCCTAAAATTGTTTAATTCATTTAAAAATAATTTCAGTGAAATTAAGATTTCTGAAACTTGTATAGTTTTTTGTGTGTTGTAATAATTATTTTTCAGTAAATGAGTTCTACTAATCTGAAATTAGCGAACAAAAACCTGTGTGTGTGTTGTGTATGAAATTGTTATTCTGTAGATTTGTACTGTGTACATAATGGAATGAATATAGTCGTAGTTTAGTACGATGAATAAAAAATAAATACGATTTTTTGTTCTCTTTTTATTTCTATATCTTATAATAATTGAAAAATAAAGCATTAAATGTGTAAAGGTGGGATAAAATACCCAATTGGCATACAAAATATTATCAAGATCAATTTAATGCTTCGTATATCATAGTATACTTGTATAATAAATTTTAATTTGACAAAGAAATTTGGCAAGATTTTTTTTAATTACATACCGTTTACTCTAAAATGTTATTAAGCAATGTTTACAACAAATAAAACAACTTTCTTAATTATAATTACAAATATAAATTTTCCTTAATAACTAAATATCTACAGATGCTATCATGCCTTGTTGTAAAGAAAACATGTGGAATAAAATTCTCCAACATTTAAAAAAAATTATCATCAGTATCGATCAAAGTTCATTTTCTTGCTAATAGATCATAAAATTTGTTTAAAAAAATAGTGTATATTAATTGCGTAGTAATTCAATTATAAACACACGGATTATATTTTAATCATGAGTGCCTTGACAATCTCCTAAAACGTCCTTGTATCTTCTGAGCTGTAGAAAGTCATCATTGCTATATATCAGTGGTTCTCAACCTTTAAGTGGCCGCGGACCACCTATTTGTAACTTAGATAAAACGCAGACCACCTATTTGTAACTTAGATAAAACGCAGGCCACCTATTTATAACTTATATAAAATGCGGACCACCTATTTGTAACTTAGATAAAACGCTTACCACCTATTTATAACTTAGATAAAATGCAGACCACCTATTTGTAACTTAAAGGATAAAACGCGGACCACCTATTTGTAACTTAGATAAACGCGGACCACCTATTTGTAACTTAGATAAAATGCAGAGCACCTATTTGTAACTTAAATGATAAAACGCGGACCACCTATTTGTAACTTAGATAAAACGCGGACCACCTATTTGTAACTTAAATAAAATGGGGCCCACCACTTGTTAACACTAAACATAATATAAAAACAAGTATGTATGAAGTTCAGATACTAAATAGCATTTCATACTTTGTGTAAAAAATATATTAATTAAAATAATTCAAGGAAGTTATGTGTATCACATTGCATATTGATTGCTTGCTCATTACAACACAACAATAAGGATGATATTTCAGATTTTATATTTCAACAATATTAATATTTTTGGGTGCAGCAACTTTAAAAACGAAGGGGAAATATACACTTTTTTCCAAGTGGAAGGATTTCACTTACATTTTTCTTTTAAGAAACACAAGATTAATTCGTATACCACAGCATTCACAAAATATGTAAGAATTAATTCAAATGTATGAAAATGTGAAAATAGGATTTTAACCTTTCCAGAGCCGATGCATTGAACACAAGCTCAATACTATTTCCTTATTGCATTGAGCAGTCTGACAAGCTCAATGCAAGCTTCAATGTCCACTTCAGACCTTCTCATAAACCACCAGTGGTCCGCAGACCACCAGTTTGGCACCGAAGCTGCTCGGTTACACCACTGTTTGTCAAGCTATCAATATGCAAACATAAAAAGAGGAGATTTCAGCAGATGCTAAAATACATTGAAATAATATTTATAAACAATCGAAACTGTTGAAACGGTATTGAGAAATGTGTAAATTTTAACATCACGTCAGCTTTATGTTAATCATCTCGATCTCTTCGACTGCTGATTTGTTTTTTACGCAATAAACTTTTTCTTAAAAATTCAGGACTTTTACTTGACGTTTACTACAACAGAGATAGTACAAGGAACTTTTTTGACAACCAACGTATACGAGTTTGGCGCTCTCATCTAATTTATTACGGACCATGGATATTTAAACTCTTTTAAACTTTCATTATTGTTTATTACTCTTACCAAACGGGCACTTTTAATTTTTTCAAGCAATATATAACGATAAATAATCCATACATTTTATACAAAATACTGATATTCGAAGAAATAACAACTTTAAATACTTCATTAGTTAAATTTATAAATTCGGCATATTAAAACAAAAGGTTCCAATGAACATAAAATGTTTCCAACTGAGATTTTATAAAACACATAAACTCAAAGGAATTTGGTAATTATTTTTAAAAGCTTAAAATGTATATTTAATTTTTAATTCTCTTCAAAATTTGTCGCCATTGTGTCCAAGTAATCACTTTTAACCCTAACCTGAACTGTCCCTGATTTCCCTTTTATATTTTAATAAAAAAAAATTGTAATGCTTCCAAATTCAAATTTTGATCTTCATTTTTCCCTTTTCCTTCTATATTTGATTTTTTTTTGTTCTATTTCTTTTATTTACAGAATAAAAAAAGTAATGTTTTTTTTTAATATCCTTTATGTAAAGTCCGTTAACAAATTATCTCATGAACAGACAATACTTATGATAACAAAGTTCGTACTAAAAGTATAACTTCCCCGTCGATTTGACAGCAGAAATGACCCCCAAATCAACAAATTGGGAAAGATTTGTCTGATTTTTTTTTTTCACAATTGCTTGAAAGATCTGTTTTACATAATGTATGTTTAGATGTTCTTAACATTAAAATCTGTTTAATATAGTGGAAAAAATTCCAACATGGTTAAAATTCATAAAATATTTTTATATTTTCGATGTAAAGAATATCTTACCTAAATACTCTTATCTATGCGATATTCTTTTAAACATTAATAAATCAAGTATTAATAATTAAATTTAAGAGATAATGTTGCATAATTGTAGGAAATGGTATTTATGAAACCCAACCCTAGAAATAATTAACTTAAGAACCTAGGAATAACAGAATAACAGGAAGTTGTGCAATGTTGCCTTACCAGATAGTTTAATGATTTTCTCTGACCTCTTCTTCTCAACTTTCAACTGGATAGTTGAATAACTTTGTCGAATATTTTAGATCTTCTTTTTCTTTTACTATTGATAATTGCATCTGAGACACACGAATAGTAAATTTTCAAAGACAATTTGCTATCAAATAACACATGAAGTCAAAGACCTTTTAACTTGAAAGAAAAGTTGAGGGTCTTTGGACCACGACCAACATTGTGAGTGGATTGAAAATGTGCAGGTTTAGAGTAAATATACAATATATAATATTTTCTGTACTTGGGTGAATTCCAATAAAAAAGCTTGAGTTTTTTTTTCTTACCCAGAGCAGTTAATAATAAGTTAATTTTATTTTAATACCATGCTCAGAACGGCTGTTCCAGCTTGAAGTTCGAGAATACTCTAAGTAGCCATAAATTGAAATTTGTAGAAACCTTTTTGAGATTTTACTTAGAAAAAGAGCTATTTATATATAAAAGTAATAACTATAGGAGTAAAAAATTAAAATGTTGTAAGTTTGAATATTCTTATTCTTTATAAATAGCCAATACTAAAACAATAACAAATCTTGTCTTCCTTTGAGAAGTGAAAGACATCAGTGAAATACAAGGATAGTGAAGACTATATATATATATATATATATATATATATATATATATATATATATATATATATATATATATATATATATATATATATATATATATATATATATATATATATATATATATATATATATATATCCTCCTATATATATATATATATATATATATATATATCTCCTCCTATATATATATATATATATATATATATAAAGGTGTGCTATTGTACTCGCGCTGTCTGACGGAAGGCGGGGAAAGCAACTATTTGACGTCATAGTGACGCCTACCTCGCCTTCTGTGGGCGTGTCTAATGCTTTCGTTTTTACAGTCGTTTTAGAGTCTACAGAGCAAACTTAATTTACCAAGAATTTTTGTTTGTAACCTAAGTAATCATGAATTTATTTAAAAGAAAACAGTTAAAATTTGCTTCAAAAACAATTTGAATCGATTTGCAGAGTGGTTTAGATATTAAGAAGAGTTGCTTAATAAATTAAGCGTATTAAAAAAAATATTATTTGCCACGAGAGCATGTCCATGAATTTTGAAAGAGTAAAATGTGGTTAGGAACCATCAGGTCAATGCATTTGTATTGGACATATTAAATGAGTTACAATTTCAATCAAGTAAAATACGGGGACATAACAAAACAAGGAGAGATGAGTAGTGAAGCTACCTGAACACAACTATTTACAGATATTTACACTATTTTGCTGATTAAAAATTAAATCACCAGTTGTTACCCAACCGGGGATCGAACCTAAGTAGCAAAGCTTGAAACACACAGCCAATGAGAATGATCAAAAACCCATAGTAAGGCGGAGCAAAAATGACGTCAAATAGTTGCTTTCCTTGCCCACTTTCAAAAAGCGAAAAACGAGCGCACCTTCTATATATAGTCTTCACTATCCTTGAGTGAAATGAACCAATAAGATAAAAATAAATAATTTAACCCGTTGCCATCTGACCATGGTTAAAATAAATTTAGTTTATTTAATTTAAAGATAATTTACGATTGTTTCTATAAGATGCAATGTTTGTGACAAACAGTTTTTCGCTTATCCATACACTTAAATAAGTCAAAATTATTAAATCTTTAGATATCGCAACTTTGTAAGACTGTTAAATTCAGAAGATATTGGCAAAGAACTTATATTGGTGAGTTTAGTGAACTTATAAAAAATAACGTGTTCGTGATGAACTCTTGATAAATTCGTGATCATCGGGTAAAAAACATTCTTCCGCAATTGTCGTGTTATCAGACTAACAAGACGTAGAAAGACATTGTAATCAGCATAAAAATAGATTATTTTTTTTACGAAAATAGACTCTGAACTGATAAGAAATCTATAAATCAATGAATTCTTTTACAAGAGTGCTTACAGTCTGCTTCAGATATCTAACGTATCATCTTAAATATTGATTTGCAAAACAAAAAAGACATTGTTCGTCAAATCATTGAAATAACTTTCAAGTTAATAATAACTTTTCTATATCGATTATATCGATGAACACACATGACTACTAGACAGAAATTAAACGTCGTAGAAAAATTGCTTCAGATTGGGAATAGATTTAAATTTATAGCAAAATATACCAATAAATCCGAATGCTAGAGTATGAAAAAGTATCTAAAACTCAATTAAGTAGCTTTTATACATCGTTGAAAATTTATTTATATATTAAAATTAAAATTTCTTTATTATTCGCGATTTCCTTTAGAATTACAACTTTTATAGAATCTAATGCATGGCATGTTCTGAAGTGTAAATACTCTTTGTACATATTGAGAAATGAGTAGGTATGGAAATACATTAAAAAATGGAAGTTCATTATATATTAGCACTGGCACAATTAAATAAAAATAGTTTGTGTTTGAATGCGAACAAGATCGAATATTATTATCAAATCAATGGCGTAAACGGAGAGAGACAAGGGGAGGGAAATGTGCGTAATTGAATATTGTTTTGGTTACAGACTTCTCGGAAATTTCATCATCAATACTTTATCACTATTAAAAACACATGCTAATTTTTTAAGAAACTTTCGTTGTGTTTAACGAAACAGACGCCTTCTAAATGCTTTAATTAAATATTTCATCAAACTGAAAAAAATCATTTTGTCTTTTTTTTCCACAAAATTTATTTCGTCAAAAATGAAGATGATTTAAAAAAAAAATGACTGTTCAACTCGAACCGGTACATTTTTGTTCGAAATCACGCGCATTAAACACCGAGCCAGAAAAGTTATATTGAATTGTGTCAATATAACCAAATTTAGAACCAAAAAGAAGATAGATAGAAGAATAGAATAAGAACCAAAATTAGAACCGAACACCATCGAAAAGGAATCGCATAAATTAATTTCTTTAAACAATGACGAAATGATTATCAAAATGGACGAAAGTAGTCTTGACGATCGCAGAATGCTAAAAAGTGATAGTGTTGTTTGTAGGAGTGTAAGCTTATATGATAGATACATGTTATTCATGTTGTGTTATATAATTGTTAATAAAGATTGATATAAGGTTGATAAAATATAATAGTTAATAAAGGTTGATATAAGGTTGATAAAATATAATTGTTAATAAAGGTTGATATAAGGTTGATAAAATATAATTGTTAATAATCGTTGATATAAGGTTGATAAAATATAATTGTTAATAAAGGTTGATATAAGGTTGATAAAATATAATTGTTAATAAAGGTTGATGAAATATAATTGTTAATAAAGATTGATATAAGGTTGAAAAAATATAATTGTTAATAAAGGTTGATGTTGATAAAATATAGTTGTTAATAAAGGTTGATAAAATATAATTGTTAATGAAGGTTAATATAAGGTTGATAAAATATAATTGTTAATAAAGTTTGAAAATGCATTTTTTCTTCAAAAAATGTTTGAAGATGTCTTCGTTCTATTACTCTGATCCAGTCAGATTCTAATTCTAACGGGAAATCCGCAGCATAATTGGGAAGTCATAAATTAAAGTGAGTGGTTGGAAATTTGAAATAGGAAATCGTGTAATTTAACAAGAATATGTTGATAAAGTACAATATACAACTAAATTTATTAAAATAAACTAACTCTTTGCAATTTTATTAAATTAGCTATTTCTTTAACAAAAGTGCGCAACCTTAAATTGCTCTTGTACCATAGTAGTAGTGCCTTCCGATTTTCACCGATTGGAAATCGGCTGTCATGTGGTACAGGTACAATATTTGATTGCACTTGTACCACACTAGTGACGTGTCTTCCAATTTTCACCGATTGGAAATCGGCCGTCGTGTGGTACAGGTACAATATTCGATTGCACTTGTACCGCACTAGTGACGTGTCTTCCAATTTTCACCGATCAGATAATTCATACTGTTGACATGTTTTCGGACATCCAGTTTTCATCTAAAACATTACAAAAAATAGTACTAGTTACATTCTAAGCATTCTAAAAAATAGTTCACTAGTTCAATAATAATATTAATCAACTCCATAAAAAACGTTGCTTTCACTGTAACTTAATTCTTACATTTGTACAATTACAATGTTCTGGTGGGGTACAATTACAATCGAACTTATATCTCATCGTTGACATGTCTTCTGTCATCCTTTATTGATTTAACTAAAATAAAGTGTTAATAATTTTATTGTAAGTCATTCTTAGTGAAATGAGTTTAATATTAAAAGAAACTTCACCTTCTTAAAAATTTCCAATAAATACTGAAAAGCCTTGGCTTTTAACTTATAGAGTTATTTTTTTAAGGTTTTAATCTTTTTTTAGGATTGTTAACTTACGTTGCGCAAAATAGCCTCCATTTTGCATTATATGTTATCTCTTATTTTTAAAATTTCAAAGCACAATTATAGGTGGACTTAATTATCTGTTTTTTCTGTACACATAATTTTGTTCATCTCTATAGATGCAATACTTTCATAAACTATAAAATATGAAGCTGAGATCTACACAATATATATATATATATATATATATATATATATATATATATATATATATATATATATATATATATATATATATATATATATATATATATATATATATATATATATATATATATATATATATATATATATATATATATATATATATATATATATATAATTTAAGAGGTTTTTTTTCATGACTTCAGTAGTAAGAAAAGGGAAGTTCTGCCGTTTGAAGTAGGACGCAGGGATAAAGGCGGGATTGGGACAATTCATTGCGAAGTGATAGGATACGAAGTTACCAGAAAAGGAAATGACATGGAAAGGAGGAAATGATGTACCGGGGAAGGAATTATATTTTGGAAGTTGTTTTCTTCCTAATTTAGGAAATAGTTTTCTTTTATAGAACTATTAGCATTTAAAAAAATAAAAGTTATTACTTGTACAAAGCAATTACTTTTAATGAATTATACTAAAAGCAATGTTTCTATTTAAATAAAACATAATTTTTATTATTTCAGTTGTGGAAGTTAAATAATTGAATCGATTTTTTTAATATTAACTGGATAACTTTTAATGTTACAAATTTAACTTTTTTAAGAAATGTAACTTAAAATTTAATTTTTTGGTTCCGTTGTTGTTTAACTTTGCTCTAAATCTACAATATCTGCTATTGATGACGATTTAGGATCTATGCATAAGAAAAGATCAGGAAAAATCTACATTGAATCGCGTACATCATCTGCTCAATGTAATGCATTTAATTGTATGTAATATATTCAACGTACACTCATTTTTAGAATTTTGCATTTTTTTTTATAAAAAGTATTCTTTGCAGAGCCTTTTATTTTTCTAAACCATTTACAGTGCCCATCATTATACACTAAAATTTACCCAGCAAATTTTATATTATAAGTATTTTTGTATATTTCTTAACATATTATTTATTCCTTTTTGCTTCAAAAAATAATAAAACTTACGTTTATTACATTAAAAGTTATAAAAATAATGTTTAGTACAATTTAAAAAATAATTGTGCAATTGCGAATAATACAAAAATTATATTTTCTTTGTAAATAAAAATTTAATGTTATTTACCCTTTCAAAGTTTTATTTAAGTCGGTTATTAATTAAATTAGTATTTTATTATTATTAAAACAATCGCTGGTTTAAACTTTTTATCACATAATTTTAAATCAAAATTAAATCGTTATCCTTGGCTCAACCATTTATTAACTTCAACTCCTGCATAAATTGTGAAATAGAAATTAAAGTCGCTCTAATTATATACCAATATCGGTTTGAAGTTGAATGACAATAAATTTCATTTTTCCCACTTACTTTAGAGGTATTTTTTTCTGAACCAGCAGCAAAAAAACTTCGCGAAACCTTAGTTTCTAAATATGATAAGCACTTTTTCAATTCCCAAAATTATTATTCGACATTTATTATACATTTCTAGCTGAAAACAGTATCAATGCATATAAGAAAAATTTAAAGAATTCAATAACAATGAAAAATTGAGAGGCATTATTACAGTTCAATAAAAATAAAAGCACTAACAATATGCATCAACCATTGTTAGAAACTACTAATTTTATTATTGTTTCAAAAATGAAAATTTTAAATAGAAGTGTTAAATTCACTGTTAGCAAAATTGTTTTTAATGTTTCACAACTGAATAATATTCAATTTTTAAACAATGATTCCTGCAATTATTAGTTATTTTTCTAATGATTATACTCGCTGTTTGGCCCCCGCGTTATTGGGAGAACTCGTTAAGGCTTATTAAAAAAAATTGAGTAGCTCTCGTCGGAACTCATACCAGCGCAGCATCTAAAACCTGAAAGAATCATCTCTACATAACGCATGCGCAGTTCTCCTTCACTATAGCTGTATGACGTAACGTAAGTACACAAGGAATCGTATTAAGTAAATGTCAAAATAAGCGTTTAAAAACGATCGTATAAAGTTTTTTTTTAAACGAACTTTTACAAATAATCGAGAATTAGGTCAAATACAAACGATGAATGGCAATTGTTTTTAAATGCGTAAGTCGTACTCCGTAGTCAATCGAAGAAAAGTAGTAAACACAGAATATATAGTTAGCAGCTAAAACTTGAAAGGCTCATCCCTATTTAACGCATGTGCAGTCTTCCTTCACTATAGTCCTACGATTCTTATCTTATTGTATGGAAATCTTAAATATTATTTAAAAATAACTAAAATTTTAAAATCCTGACTCACTGGTACACAATTTGAGGTGGAATCTGGATGAACTGTACTGCATCACCAAGTTCGCAGCGGCAATACTGTCCTTTACTGGAAGTGTTTCCACCTCACTTTCTGACACCCTCATTCATTGATCATCAAAACCTATAGTGTGTACTTCTGGCTGTTCGAGAATCGTGAAATTCGGCGTACCGTTAATCGTGAAATTCGACAAATTTTCATATATGAGAATATAAAATAAAACATTTACAAAAAGAAGTGAAATCCCTTCAAAAGCGTCTCTATAAAAAAAAGGTCAAGTTCTAAACACAAAAAGGGCTGGCCATAAAAAGTAGAGAAATTTAAAATATGGCCAAGTTTAAGTGCAATGAAGATTTCTGCTATAAAAAATGTTATATAAAGAAATAACAGTCAACATATTTTCTTATTCATCTCAAAGTTTAAAAAAAGTTATACTCGTACTGTCGTACAGGTGTTTGTTGAACTTCGCCATAACGTTTTTTGAAAATGTAATTCAGATGTCATCATAGAGCAAAAATTTGTTCATTTTGTTAAAATGATTAATTGGACAGCAGCGAACGACCAGTTTTACTCACTGAAAATGATAAGTAGTAGTTTATACAGAATTAACCAAATGAAGATATATTTTTTAAAAAAAAGTATAGGTTATTAACCATTTTAATCAATGACGTCATTTGAACTTTTCTTTTTACAGATTTAATGTAAATAAATATTAGTAGAACTACACTTATGTTCCACTCACTTTGATGGTCAAACCCAGTATAATTTATTACCATAATTTAATCAAAATATATTAATTAAAGCAAAACATAAAGGGGTCTGCATAGTTTTAACCATCTGGCAAAATTGTTAAGTAAAATACCAAAATTGTAAAATTGTCTTCTCTGTAAAATAGTTTACTAAAAATATTTCAAAATCGAATATTTTTATAAATTTAAAATCCATGGACGACTTACGTCTATGCGTTAATTATATTTTTAAAAAACGTTATGGCCAAATTCAACAAAAAGCCGTACTACAGTATGAGAATAAGGTTTCTTGAACTTTGAGGTGACTAAGAAAAAAAGTACTATTATTTCTTATATAAAATATTTTTTATAGCAGAATTATACATTATCATTAAACTTGACCATATTTTAGACTTCACGTCTTTTTATGACGAGTCATATTTATGTATAGAACTTGGCCATTTTTAACCGACTGAACAGCGAGCCAACCAAAACTCCAAAATAAAACCGCCTGAAAATTTAAATTGAAACCGTCAAATCGCGCGCCAAGTCGAGAGGTTATAGATTCGACCTTTATCTATTTTTTTTATGTATGTTCGTGCGGGATTTCGGTTCACTTCAGATATTTGCACAATTTTTTTTTTTTTTTTTTTTTTTTTGGATAGGGGCTGTTTCACTTGGGAGCAATTTAAAAAAAATATCCAGTTATTCGGCATTTAACTATCTGGAATTCTCAATTAACCGGACCGTTTGAAAAAAAATATTGTCCGATTTCGAAAATTCTTTTTTTTTTTTGTTGGATAGAGAAAAATCCACTTAGGCAAAATCTGCAAAAACATAATCGGTTATCCGGATGTTATATATCCGGAAATGTCGATTAACCGGAGTTTTTTAAACAATTTATCCGATTTCATAATATTTTCATTGTTTAATAGAAGTTGTACACCAATGACATTTCATTTAACCAGCATTTATTGGCATTGATAGGGATTGTTTTACAATATACATTGTTGAACACAAATTGCTACTTGAATTTTTTGGTGAATAGTAGGCGAAGCCCCCTGCTAAATTAAAAACTAAAAAGGGAAAAATAAAATAATCTTTCTAAAAAAAAGGAAAACCGACCTTAAGAAAAATGCGCTAAAAAGTAAAAAATAATTTTTAATTTTACGAAAACATTAAAAAAATTTAATTATTTAATGTCAATTTTATACTTATTACAACTTTTTGAAGTTGGTGCCAATTTACAAAAATCATACAGTTGTAATAAACAAAAACAGTTGTAATAAACAAAAACAGTTGTAATAAGTATAAAATTGACATTAAATAATTCAATTTTTTCAATGCGTTCGTAATATTAAAAATTATTTTTTACTTTTTAGCGCATTTTTCTTAAGGTCGGTTTTCCTTTTTTTAGAAAGATTATTTTATTAAAAATAAAAACTGCCTTATAAATGTAAATACGAATATCAACAATTCATAATTTTTTCCTAAAAGAAAACTACATTTAACTCACATAAGCAATTGTACTTTTATCCGTTTTCTAATATAAAAAGTGAACATAAGTTAAAATGGAAATACTTTAATTAAAATTAAAATAAAATAAGACAACTTAAAATAACGGAAATCAATAAAGCATTTATCAACATTAAAATTTAAAAAAATGAAATACTTCTTATTCTCCAATTCATAGATTCCAAATTACTGATAGAAATCTCTAATTCCTTAAACAGGCGTCAAAGTCCGCCAATAGTTGACGAATTTTTTATCAGTTCCAGGTTTAAAATCTTGTTCGTAAACGTACTAACGATCAAATCTTTCCTGCCATATCGTTCTTGAGAGTTTTGATGCAGTTGTCTTAATTATCGTTAGAAAAAGAAAATTCTAACACTATGTTTAGGGTATCGCCACTTAGGTACGATTTTAAATACTCTATTTTTTTTTTATTTTCGTTAAGTTATCATTTAAATGAATGGTGTGTTCAAACGAACTCTAAAAGTTTCCTCAATTTTGACGATTGACAGAATATTTAGAAATTGCTATTTTTTGTAATTTAACTTTCGAATGTCCAGCTGTAGCTTTTTTGTAATTTAACATTCGAAATTTAAGACTTAAAATTTCAGGTATGCGCAGCCCCCACTGAAAGGCAAAGTTTGGTTTGTGAATACTTTGTACGTGTGCCTGCTCGGCCGGCTCCTTCTTGAGTCTTCAGTAAGCTCTAGATCTCTCCATACGTGTCATAAGTTTAGGCTTTTTGGTATTATTTTGCTCGACTGGAACTGCTCTTTGAACCAGTTTAAGTGTTCAGTACCAAAATTTAACTTTAGAATGATATTTTGGCTTCATGGGGAAAACTTCGACAAATCGTCGCTTTGCACTCCATACAGTTTTCACACAAATGGTTTTAACTGTCATCTAATCAAATGGAATTGCAAATGCTCAAAATTTGGATCAGAGAAATTAAGAGCGAATGTAGTCGATGCGGCTACTTTTCTTTTCACGATGGTAGATCTTTTATTCCCACAATCTGATCCCCCATGGAATTATAGTGCTTTAAAAACAATTTACCCGACTTCATAATATTTTCATTGTTTAACAGAAGTTGTACAACAATGACATTTCGTTTAACCAGCATTTATTGGCATTGATAGGGATTTTTTACAATATATGCTTTTGAGCACAAGTTGCTGCTTGAATTTCTTGGTGAATAATAATAAGGGACGAAGCCCCCTGCTAAATTAAAAACTAAAAAGGGAAAAATAAAATAATCTTTCTAGAAAAAAGGAAAACCGACTTTAAGGAAAATGGGCTAAAAAGTAAAAAATAATTATTAATTTTACGAATGTGTTGAAAAAATTGAATTATTGAATATCAATTTTATACTTAGTACAACTTTTTGAAGTTGGTGCCAATTTACAAAAATCATATCTAAATTTTGGCGCCGATTTCAAAATGTTGTAATAAGTGTAAAATTGATATCCAATAATTAAATTTTTTCAACTCATTCGTAAAATTAACAATTATTTTTTAAACAGATGTTTTTGATGGGTATCTATTTAACTAGAAAAACAATCTAGTTACAACAATGCTTTTGCATGCCATTCATAAAGAAAAAATATTAACTATTAACACCAATCAAAATTATTATATCCATACATCAATCAGTACAACAATGTTTGATACTGTTACATTAAAACAATGATATTTTACACCAACAGTTGTAATTTCGCACATTTGGACGCCATTTTGAAGAAGTTTCGGACGTTTTGACTTATTCCGTATTCCAGCATAGGAAACTTGTAGCGGACTTCTCTATTTTACTTATGTAAGTAACATTCTCTCAAGGTAAGAAAATTTAGATTATTCGTGTGTAAAAAGCTAATTAACTCTAAAAGTTTATCTTCTGCAACATTACATGCGATTTTTATTTTCATTAGGAATATTTCTAACGTTTATATTTATATTTACTGTACTGTATTTACTGTACGTTTATATTTATATTTACTGATTAATAATTTTTTAATGCATATTTAATTTGATTTAAGTATTTCTTTTATCAGTTTACATGATTTCAGAAAAGTTCTAAAACGGTTTATGGACTTTATTTTTATTTATCATTAATATTAAGTTAAAGGATTATTAAACATAAGCTACTAATTATTAATATACGGACCGATTTTATAAACGTATTCACGTCAAAGCGGCAGATAATCTTAACTGTAATGTGATGGCTATGCCTTGATTTGCGACATCATATAGAGATAACGTAACATCACTGCCCCTTTTGATGCAGTAATAACGCAAGTGATTTTATATATACCTACTAGAAAAAATACTATAATTCGCACGGGAATTTTTACTAGAAAACATATGGGATGAACAAAAACAGTTTTGCAAATATCACTAATTAAAACATCTTAAGAATAAATTATTCCTATTACATAATAAGAAATGCTGTGTGTATGTTTTATTATTGTCTAGGTAAGATATGCAATGTTAAAAGTTTTGCCAAAATTCGCAAAGTATCCATTGGCGTTGACAGTTCTATCGCAAAAATGCATTTTTTAAAAAATTAAATTGTAAAAGTTTGCCAACAAAAAGTATAGTACACGTACAAGGATACAAGCTCAATAAACGTAAGTAGGTAAACAATCTTTTTTTGACGGAATTAAAATCATCACTTTTGCCAAACTGAAGATATTTTATAGTAATAATTAGTTTTTAGTCCAGGACAAGGAATCCTGAATCAAAGTCAATCGAAACCGTTATTAGCACAGTCTTTAATCTATCACAATTTTAACTCAATGGCCGATTCAGGACGTCGAAAGAAGAAACGGGTCGGTGCGATGTGCATTGAGGAACACATCGCACCGGCTAGGCTAAAGGGTCGATACAAGATGTCGGGAAAAGAAACGGGTCGGTGCAATGTGCCTGGAGGAACACATCGCACCGGCTAGGCTCAAAGGTTGATGCAAGACGTCGGAAAATGAAACGGGTCGGTGCGATGTGCAATGAGGAACACATCACTCCGGCTAGACTCAAGGGTCGATGCAAGACGTCGAAAGAAGAAACGGGTCGGTGCGATGTGTATGGAGGAACACATCGCACCGACTAAACTCAAGGGTCGATGCAAGACGCCGAGAAAAGAAACGGGTCGGTGAAATGTGCATGGAGGAACACATCGCACCGGCTAGACTCAAGGGTCGATGCCAGACGTCGGAAAAAGAAACGGGTTGGTGCAATGTGCATGGAGGAACACATCTCACCGGCTAGGCTCAAGGGCCGATGCAAGACGTCGGGAAAAGAAACGGGTTGGTGAAATGTGCATAGAGGAACACATCGCACCGGCTAGACTCAAGGGTCGATGCCAGACGTCGGAAAAAGAAACGGGTCGGTGCAATGTGCATGGAGGAACACATCGCACCGGCTAGGCTCAAGGGTCGATGCAAGACGTCGGAAAAATAAACGGGTCGGTGCGATGTGCAAGGTGGAACACATCGCTCCGGCTAGACTCAAGGGTCGATGCAAGACGTCGAAAGAAGAAACAGGTCGGTGCGATGTGCATGGAGGAACACATCGCACCGGCTAAACTCAAGGGTCGATGCAAGACGCCGAGAAAAGAAACGGGTCGGTGCAATGTGCATGGAGGAACACATCGCACCGGCTAGGCTCAAGGGTCGATGCAAGACGTCGGAAAAATAAACGGGTCGGTGCGATGTGCAAGGTGGAACACATCGCTCCGGCTAGACTCAAGGGTCGATGCAAGACGTCGAAAGAAGAAACGGGTCGGTGCGATGTGCATGGAGGAACACATCGCACCGGCTAAACTCAAGGGTCGATGCAGGACGTCGGCAGAAGAAACGGGTCGGTGCGATGTGCATGGAGGAACACATCGCACCGGCTAGACTCAAGGATCGATGCAAGACGTCGGAAGAAGAAACGGGTCGGTGAGATGTGCAAGGAGGAACACATCGCACCGGCTAGACTCAAGGGACGATGCAAGACGTCGGAAGAAGAAACGGGTCGGTGAGATGTGCAAGGAGGAACACATCGCACCGGCTAGACTCAAGGGTCGATACAAGACGTCGGAAGAAGATACGGGTCGGTGCTATGTGCATTGAGGAACACATCGCACCGGCTAGACTCAAGGGTCGACGCAAGACGTCGGAAGAAGAAAATTTACGCGTGAATAGTAATAATGCATTACAGTAAAACCATATAAAAAAGGATATTTCCAAAATTCAGTAAGGAAAAAGGGAAGGGTTAAAAAAAAATCCTAATCTTTTTAAATTAACGGCAAGTGTGTGTGTGAGGGGGAAGCTCGAGAATAACAAAAAAAAAATTCAACAAAAACCGGAATCGAAATTTTTTTCGCATGATTTTATATATAAAAAATTTGTATCGCATTTAACCTGAATGCAACTGTTCATTCGAAAATTTGGTTTGGAGTATATAGGAGCCAGTAAATTTGGCAACGATAAATTTCGCAGAATCGGGCGAGGGGTGTACCACACATTGTATAACACACATGTAGGGGCAGAGATTTTCTGACCTTCATGGAATTATGTTATTTATAGGTCCTTTCTTTAATAAAAATATAATTTAAGCTACAACTCCACATAAGTAAGAAAAAAATACCAATTACTTTCGTGCGGGAACGCAGTAGCTAGCCACACATTGCTCTTTTCAAGGCAAAACATTTTTAGTGCGAGGTGGCTTAATCGACTGCTCGAAAGTTTGCCTGTACGAACCATAATCGACTGCTCGAAGGGGATGCCAGTTGATATTCTGAGTTGTCGGAGGCCGAAGACCGGAGACCACAATTGCCCGGAACCTTAAATCGACGTTAGGAGTCTCTGACTTTAGCGCACGGCTTATGCTTAAAACTGTTGGCGAGATGCCACGTATGACACAATTCAAACAAAGCGAAAAGCATGGCCTGGGCTATGGTGCCAATTTTCAGAATCACGACACAAAATAAAAGAAACGCAACATAAAATAATTGCGACAAGGAGTATCGTAAGTTTAGGAATTGAATATAAATCCATGCAGGACAGAAAATATCTTCCCTTTATTTGCATTATGCAATATATGGACGACCCCTTCCACGATTCTACCAAATTTATCTACATTCGGAATATATATCCTGATAATAATAATTAAATTTTCCTATGTACGCTTTGGTTCCAGTAGATACTTTGATTTCATACGTAGAAAAAGTATACTTCTCAGTATTTCCTAATTACTTTATTTAATCTAAAATATTTCTATTAAATTTTTCGAAACACATTTTTAATGCCATAGGCAGATTCAGAAGAAGGACGTATAGTACGTCGCTCTTCCTTGTAAAATAATGTAAAAATCAACAATAATTTAAAATTTTAAATATCTTGTGCTTCGTTTTATAATTTTCCAGATTTGGGACCACAGACAACTTTGAAAATTTATTTTACAACTTCCGAAGCTTCATTCCCCAATAAAACTAAGAGAAAATTATTTTTAAAAATCGGGTTGACACTGTCCCTATACTATCGCAAGGTTTTGTTCGTGAATAATTTGTACGCGCGTCTGCTCGGCCTGCTCATTTTTCCAACTTCGGTAAGCTCTAGATCTCTCCGCACGTCGCAGGTTTAGACTTCTTGATATAATTTTGTTCGTCTTGAACTGCTGTTTCAACTTTCTTTAACTTTTTCTTTAGTGTTGGGATTAGTGTGATAATTTAGTTTTATAGTGAAATCTTCGACAAATTGTAATTGTCCATTTCACACATATTTCGCACAAATGGTTTAAACTGTTAACTAGTCAAATTTTATTGTGGAACTTGTCGTTCTCTTCATTTTCAGCACACCGCCGTCGCGATCCGTTGATTACAACTTAAGTTAGAGCGGTTGAACAGGCCAGCGTATGTCTGATTTGTGACTCCCTTTCGCCATCTCTCTGTGCAAAGGCCAGAGGTGGGGGGGGGGAGAGAATTAGTAGCCGACCGGATCGACGCGGCCCATCCTACACTATACGACTACAGGATGGTAGGTAATTTATACAAATAGGCTACAGATTCCCCCTGAAGTTATTATACGCTTTAAGAAATCAAAACACTGTTCGTGTTTACGTAGCGCAAGCAGGAACGGTTCAATGAATTTTCGTAACACAAGCATTAGCGAACACGATTTATCATTTTTTAAGCCAATTTTGCAATTTTGGAAATATTTTTTAAAATTTGAATTTTCTAACTTTGTTAACTAACATTATCGGGCTTAGCTCGCAAACCACGTAACTTCAAACTACGGATTCATCAGCCGTAACGAAAGCTGCTTGGCGACGAAATTCCAGCGATTATTACTTCTGAGTTCTGAATGCGGAGTAGTTGGAAAACAAGAAGTAGTTGGAATACTTGAGTTTAGTTTTCAGAAAATAAAAATATATCCAAGCTATATAACCTCTACAAAGTAATATGCAGGTAATAAAAATAATAAATGAATATCAAATTAATAAATTTAAATCTAATAAATAATTTAATTAAAAATATAAACCAAAAAAAAATTTCCAATGCTAACAACAAATTTCAAACTCAAATTATTTAAGTTCCCCTCCACCCCCCCCCCCCCCCTTTTTTTTTTTACTGAAATTTGGCTCCCATAATATGGCGCCCCAAGCGGCAGCTCAACTTGTGTAGCTTGTGCCTTGAGCGCAAGTTTCTGCCAATAAACGCTGTTCTATCCCGTGCCCTGGACCAATTTTAAAGATGTATTCATGTCAAAAGTTAAAGTAATGAGAGTTAACGAAGTTTTTTGATGATATAAAAAATATCCATTTTTCAGACCCCCCTTCCCCCCCCCCCCCCCTCCCATTTATTTGCGTAAAAAACTTCACTGAAATGACACACTTTTAAAAATCTAAATATATAAATAAATATAACATATAAAAAAAAATTTAAGCCTCGTAACCCCGCCATTAAATTTTGTCGTGGGTTTTACTAATAATCATAGCAAACCATTAAAGAAAACCACGTGACTTAACCAACCCGCAACCCATCCAAACAACTTTGTTGCTACTGGCAACACTCTTGGCTGCATAAAGTTTCGATTTACGCCAAAGTAGCAGAAGCTGCAGTCAAATTTCCCGCAGCGCCGTAATCTAGAAGTTAAGCTACCCAATCGCGTAGACGCAAGGCCTTCGACTTACTACAGCTCTTTAAATTTATGTGATATGATGTAATGTTTCTAGATTTTGACGCATTTGCTTTTGCGTAATGTTATCTCGTTGAAGTTTACTGGGGCGATTCCGTGCTATCTTCAAGTCTTTTTATCCACGGGTTTCCGTAAGCTGACGGTTGGTTGCGTACCTCTGGTTGTTGTTGTCATATTTTGGCAGTTTGATTGTACATTCCGACGTTGAAGCTACTCTAATAGTTAATCTTATGGAACCTGTATCCCCCGGAATTATTGTAAGTATAACTGAGATTCAATTATTCTTTTTTGATTATTTTAATGGGTTGTTTTTAAAATTCGTTTGATTGTTTTGGTGCAAATCGATCAATAGCTTGCGGAGCTGTCATTAGAACTAATTGTATATTAATACTCTGTTTCAGTTTTGAATGAAATTCACCTATAAATGCAGTCAAATTACTAATTGTATATTAATACTAATTGTATATTAATACTCTGTTTCAGTTTTGAATGAAATTCACCTATAAATGCAGTCAAACACATTTAAAATGTTTTATTCCAAATGTTGATATCTTTTTAACAATCGAGTTTTAATATATTCAAATACGTATGTCTTTATAAAGTAAATATATTTTTTTATGTGCTAACAATGCATCCATTCTGTCTTTAATTCAATAAATCTATTGTTAAGATATGGGAAAACAACAATTTAAGTGTTTGTTTAAAAATGCTTATTTTTCCTTTAAAACAACTTTACAAAATTCTAGTTACTAAATGAAGAACTACAAAAATGTCTGTTTCAAGACCTAACTGAGGTTGTTTTCCAAATCTTTCACCCGAATTTTCTAGTTGTATTCTTATATCATTATGAGATAAGATTTTAACGTCAACAAATATAATTTAGCATACTTGTATTATAAACAAATAAATGTATCTGTACTTTTTTCATGTTGCCTCAAAGAAATTTTTCTTGTAATTGTATTTTCTGCTTGTGAAATATAGTGCATGTATAGTATAAAGCATGTGTAATGATGTGATTAATATAAAGCAATAGTTGAGAACACCGGACAAGTCAGAACACCGGACACTAGAGTACACCGGACACTTTTGCGGACACTTCAGAACACCAGACAATTCAGAACACCGGATACTTGAGAACACCGGACAATTCAAAACACCGGACACTTGAGAACACCGGACAATTCAACACACCAGATAATTCAGAACACCGGACACTTTTGCGGACACCGGACAATTCAAAACACTGGACACTTTTGCTTTCCCAATCCTCGTCCGCTCCGGTCCTCGTTTTTTCTTCTCTTTCTTAAAACAAAAACAAAAAACTTTCTCCCTTGCATTCCGTCACTTCCGGTACACCCGCGCCACTCTGCGAGTGGCAAGAGCAACATCTCACAAACACACAGCATATTGAGGCAATCAACTAAAGCATAATTTTTTGTAGATAGTAAACATTGAGATTTTTAAATAACATTGCCGCATTTTTGCATGTTTGGCATTTGAGTCAGTTCAGTAGCGTATGCAGAAAATGTGTATGGGAGGGGTTATGAAGGAGGGTCATTACATCCCCACACAACTTTATTAGTATAAATTGAAAAAAAATTATCGAATAATATGTAATATACCTATGATTCTTTCAACACTTATTTCCTGATCCATTCCTAAATAACTTTTCTTTTCAAATAACTATCTTATAAATTACAATTCCGTTTTCAACTACGTATCAGTCCCACGCATTTGTACATTCTATTATTCTAAGTTATGTCTTCAAAACCCTGGTTTCACTTCCATATATGGTCACTAAAGTCAATGAGAACAGAAACCTCCTCTCATAATGGCAACCTCTCTTTTGAAGTTCTGAGAATTCATACCTTTCCTAACGTGACTTTGTTCCCGGGTCTTTCCCTCAACATAGACCTTGAACCGTCGTCAATAGCCCAATGTGCAGCTATAGTGCAACGTTAATTAACCAAACCAAATCCTAACGTGACCAGTGTTTATGTAGGATGTGTCTGTGTCCTCGGCTTTTTAATTGCTATCCCCAACATAAGCAGAATAAACTAATTTGAAAACTAATAATACGGATCCAGAATTGTATCACAGAACTCTTTAGTATAATTTTATTATAAGAATCGTATCATTATATATATATATATAGTAATAAAGTAATAAATTTTCTCTATGGACAATGGGAGGGGTTCTGTCCCCCCCTCAACCCCCCTTGCGTACGCCACTGAGTCAGTTTAATGGAAGATAACCCCAAAATATCTCCCTATATTAAAAAAATTATTTCTAGAAGTCGCTGCAGCGAAGTGTAAAAGTTAACTTTTCTTGTTTTGAAATTTGTTACCTATACACAGTTATTCCTCTCCTCATTCAACATCATGCACATTTCTTATTAAAAAAAAATATGAATGTTCGTTAAAACTTCATCTTTCCGATCCCATAAAGATTATATATTTCTATATTTACAATTAAATTAGATATAGTTAATTAAGCGAGTTAATTAATAAGCTAATAAAGAGATAACTGGCTTGACTTCAAAATAATAAATTTGAAATACAAAATTGTATTTTAGGTTGCCGATGATTATAAAGGATATCATCCCGACTTTTTTTGCATCCCTAAACTTTATCAAGGTTCGTTGGATTGCGTACTTGTGCCTGGTGGTGTGATTAGAGATAGGTAAGTAAGGCTGTTCATACGCATAAGTAGATATCACTTTGCATTTTGCAGACAGGCAGTAAGGTCACCAGATACGTGTTATCAGAGAACACATGTTTAATTTATAGTCTTATCTGTAGAAGTGTTTTAGAAGATTAAGAAGAATCTTGTTTTTTATTTGCTTACTCAAAAAGTGATAACAGGTACTTGTTGTATTATTTAATGCAAAAGAAGAAGAATGAACTTCAATGTCATCATATAAACTATTCTACTTGGAAATACGTTGTGATCGTTGACTTGCCTGATTTCAACTGCTTTATCTCTGATCATATATATGCTTAATCCTTAAGACAAACACACAGACAAAATACAAACACAATACCAAGCATTTTGGAACCAAAGTCGGATGAAGAGTTAACATCTGAATTGGCACCCAACGCAACCTCAATATATTTCAGGACATTGGACTATGATCAGATTTAACTTACACATAGTCCGGTATATATTATTGGATATTTTAGACGACATTTTAGTATTTTCAGAGTGAATCCAGCAACCCTTCGATCACAAGATAACTTAACATTTAGTAAAAATTATTAACATTAGACATTTTTTTTTTATCACATTCATTCAGTTGGGTTCGAGCTCGCAATCTTGACTGCTAGCCGACCGCAGGTCCATTGGGCTACCGGGGCCATAATGTGATAAGTTTCTTTGTCCTCCAACATTGTTTAGATATATTTTATTAAGATATTATTCAATATAGGGACATTTAGTAATGACAAATTACAGTACTATACAAGAATATCATAAACAAGGACAAGTTTTAATACAATATCATAATGACTTTGGAGTCGATTGAAAATGAAGAGAGCCTTATTAATTTTTTTATGTATTTTAAAAAAAATTAATGTTTTTTCTTCAAATTTTTCCAAGTGTATTTATATTGTCATGTTTATATACTGCCCATAAGTGAATATCTTAAACCTTGCATATTGGAGAGCACAATAAAGCAGTAGGTATTATATTAAGAAAAATGTACTGTAAAGTAAGAACCTGTTAAAAATTATTGTAATTCGAAACTAATTTTATTTGATAGTAGATTGATTAGAATTGAAATCATAATTGTTGTATACTTTAACTTTTGTAATTATAAGGTTACAAAGATAAGTCCATATAAATACTGATATATGCATGTGAACTCTTGGTATACTTTAGTCTTGTCTTTTATGGATATGAATTTTAAAAAATCACTATTGTTAAATTTTTAACAATTTCATTTTTCTATGACTTTTTAATTTATACATTGAATTTATTTTTTATAACTATGTCAAATACATCTCAATTTCATATATAAAAAAAAACATTTACAATTTATATGTAAATTTTTTTTTAACATTACCCAACAGTAATAATGTGTTTAATTTTTCAATTTACTGCCCAATTGTGATAACAAATGTGAAATTAGCAATATAAAAGCAAATCCTCATATTCAAATTGTTTGATAATAACATTTTGTTTTTTAAGAAATATTTTTTTTAGTCAATTACTTATTTTTAAACAACATTTAGGCAAAATATAAGCACTTAAGTTTTTTTCATGGAGGAAGCATTTTTTTCATTCCTAACAAAAATGAAATGGCTCCTATTAGAATTCTTAACTTCATACAAATATTACTCAATTATTTTTTATATATAATCCACAACTCTTGTTCAACTGATTAGCAATTTTTGTTTTTCAAACTTCAGTGGCAACTTCATGTTCATATTAGGGATGAAACGGATATCCGGTAACTATCCGGTATCCGGCCTATCCGGCTGCTTTTTTTACTATCCGGTAACTATCCGATATCCGGAAGTAAAGTGCCGGATATCCGATTTTCCAAGCCGAATATCATGATGAATAAAACATCGAAGATTTTTTTGTGGCGATCAATTTTCTTTGTTCTTGCTTTAAGTATTTTCCTGAAAATTTACCAATGTATTCACAGTGTGCAGATTCTCCCTTTAACCAATAGGGAGTTTAAAAAACCCACTTTTTTCAAAAATTTATTCAATTTTGGTATCACTTTAAAGATAAGGAATTGGGAAATATTACAGAATAAAAAAATATTTTTCAATTTTTGACCGATTTCCGTTTTTTCTAGTGTGTATAAGAATTTATTTTCATAACAAATAAACTGCCGGATATCCGGCACAATCCAGTTCGGATATCCGATATCCGGTTTGTAATGTGTGCCGGATATCCGGTATCCGGCAAAACTACTATCCGGTTCATCCCTAGTTCATATTCATAAATTCATATCCATAAAATACAAGACTAAAGTATACCAAGAGTTAAGATGCATATATCATATACTTACATGTTGTTTTTTCTATAACTTTTAATGTGATAGGATATAAATATTTCTATGATTTTATAAAATGTAGATTACATAAGAAGGAAATGATTTTTGACGATTCCTCATTTAAAAATTTGCAATTGTCCATTTTTAAATTACAACTGCCCATCAGAATAAGTTTTGCATCACAATATACTTTTTTTAAATTTAGAATTGAAAGGTTGGCTCAAGATATTGCAGAAGATATTGGAAATGAGCCGATATTTGCACTTTGTGTTCTTAAAGGAGGCTACAAATTCTTTACAGACCTTATTGACCATATAAAGAAATACAATCATTATGCCACCCGCAATACAATTCGCATATCTGTGGATTTTATCCGACTAAAAAGTTACAAGGTGAGTACTGTACATTTGACTATAAAATATGTTTCTCTACATTTAAAAAGTAAAATTTTACTCAATATGTAAATTAACAAATTTATTTGAAAGTAGTTGCCAGCAACTTTTGTTTCTAATTAAAGTAAAAGTTATGAAATCAGTTGTATGTGTCTAAAAATGTTATTATATATAACTAAATAGGGAAGAGTAATTTTGATTAAAGTAACTTCGTTTAATGTTATGTTAATTATCGCCCACAATGTTCCTATCCTGTGGTACACTGACCACTATTGCTCCATAAGAAGATTCAAGAGGCCTCTGTGGCCGAGCAGTTAAAGGCGTAAGCTGGGAATCCGAGGATTCCTGTTTCGGATCCTATGTGATAGACTTGACAAAGAAAAGTAAAAAAAGTGATGACCTTGTGATTGGAGGGTTGTCAGCTTCGCTACAAAAAACTAGAAAAGTCGTCCAAAGTTCCGACGTCTATTGAAGGCGTTGGGTGCCAGTTCAGGTGTTTCCTTGTCATCTGACCATGGTTCTAAAATAACGAGGTGCATGTATGAATGCGTGTGAATGTGTATGTGTTCCCGGGTCTTTCCTTCAAGGTAGATCCCGAACCGTTGCCAATAGCCCAGTGCAACGTTAATTAACCAAACTAAACCATAAGAAGATTCAAAGAATCCTGCTTAATCAAAAGAGTCACAATTTAAAAAAATAAAGTAGTGTATTAACTTTACAACAAACAATCCAAATGGGAATCCAATAAAAATTTATTCCCAATACAAGACAACATTTTTCGTTTTGGTGCACCCTTTTTGACACCTTTTAGATGTTATTTACAACAATGAACTGAAAATAAGTTATTACTTTGTTGGAGAAAGATTAATTTCTTCTTTTTGATGGCACCATTATCACTCTGCCGATAGTATTGTGGTGTCCGAGTCACCAGTGCTACAGTCAAGTTGCCAGTGCAGGGACCGGTGTATAATTAGTCGTCCACTGTATTATTGACTCCATTTAGTTTTATATTCCGGAGATTTAATTATAATAATTAAGTTGAAGAGTATCATAGTATTTAGAAAACAAATGAGATTTAATGATAAAAATATAAGGATTTACATTTAAAGGTATTACAATTAGGATGAGGAACATGCGAGAAGCATGTGTGGTTATGCTGGCTTTGTCTGGGAATAAGTTCTCCCGAGTCAGTGTTTACATGAATCAGCCGCTCCCTGCTTGTGCCTCATTTGCTGGAGATATGTGATTGGCTCTGGATGTAAATGAAGTGGGAAATACTTTCTGGGAACAAAAAGAAATGTACATGGACTCCAATCCGCGAAATACTTTCTGGGAACAGAAAGAAAGGTACATGGACTCCAATCCGCTGCAGTATATTTTAGAAGGGGAGGGATTTTAGGGATTAAAAAAATTTGTTGATAACATTGTAAGTTCTCTTCTTAATAATAAAGTTTAAAAAATTTTAATTGTTGTGTTTGAAAAGTATTCAGTCACTAAAGGAAAATAAGCAGGATTAGTGTTTGTATATTAAAAAAAGACTTTTTTGTAGTATATTATATTTTTTACTTTAAATATTGTTTAAAATGGTAAATTTTATTCTTGAAATTTCTTCAATAAACAGTTGCAAGGTAAATATTGTATAAAAAATACCTAATTAAAAGTCTTACTACAATTTGTATGATAATTTCATAAATTTGTAATATATGCTGCTTTAATTTATTTTATATAGATAATTTAAATGAATTATTAAAAAAAGCACCTATAAATTTTATTGCAGATTAAAGCTGAGCAATTCAAAATATTTTTTTTATGTAAAAATTAAACATTCAACACTGTAACATAATAGCACTTTTAAAAAAAATTAATTGAAGACGTGTATATTTTAAAATTATTTCTCAAGTTAATCTAAAATGTTGTACTAACTGTTAAACACTACATTATACAATTTTAAAAGTTCTATTTTATTGTAGTAAGAATAAAAATAAATATAGTAGTAGAAAAAATCCTAGGATAACAAGAACCTTGAATCACATTTAAAAATTAATGATTAAAAAGTTAAATAGTGTGTTAATTTACATCTTTAATTTTACCTCTCCATGCTGAGCAACATTGGTAATTTGAAATTTATGAACATTGTAAAGATACAAAAAAGTAGTTCTATTGTAGTTGCTTTTTACTTTTTGTTTATCTTTTTAAAAATAACTTTTTATTAGTGTCGTAAATGTAGCTTTGCTCCTATTACTTTTTCGCTTTATCATTATTCATGTTTTATAATTTTAATAAAATGATTTTTATAAGTAATCCTTATAATTTAATTAATTTAAAATGTATATTTCAGGATGATGCAGCCTCAGGTGAAGTTCAAATCATAGGGTTAGAGGATTTGAGTGTTTTAACTGGGCAGGTGAGATGAAATCAAAGTGTTGTTTAAATAGTCTAAATAGCCTTCGTTTATACAAAGTTAAAATTTACTTTTAAAAATAAAATTAAATTCCAACTAAACTTTTTAACAACCATTAAAAAAAGTATCCTCATTATAGATTTTTAAACATAAATAAAAATGTCTATATTATATTAATAGGTAAATAACTACAATTTTGAAATGTATAATGTTCCATATTATAAAGCAAAAATAATTGTGGTGTTTGCTAATTTACTTATAAAAAGAATTTAGCAATATCACTCTTGCTGAAAACTTCCTTTGTATTTTCTGTTGTTAAGTATTATATTTTAATGGATTCCTACACTTAAAAAAACTTGCATTCATATTTTTATTATAGTGATTAATTTAATTTGCAGTATTTGTGTTTACTAAATTGCAAAACTACTAAAGCCTCTTTATTTCGAACCTCATTTACAAATTCTTCATAAAAATGGAGAACAATCACTGCATGAAAATGAATCTCCGGCTTGTCCAATGTTACACATTTTATGAAAATTATAATTTAATATACCTATACTTGCTTTCCTAGTGTATTTACCTTGCATTTAGAATGCAATGGAAGCAACTCAACAGCAATTATAAATTTACTTAACACAAAATAGTAATGCAGTATGAATTTTTTCTAGTTCATACATATGTAAATAGTTTAATGTTAATGATAAGCATTTATACTAAATTTAAAATGTACATAAGCCTAAGAGAATGCTCCTCTATTTCATACTGATAGGATACTCTGCTTCCTTATCATAAAAATGTGATAAAGCATAAATATTAGCCAGTATATTTATACAAAAAAAAGTTTATTTACAAAAACTAGTTCCTTTTGAAATTTAATAATTGTTCTTCTTGTGATTTTAGAATGTTCTTATTGTTGAAGATGTGATAGATACTGGTCGCACAATAAAGGAACTGCTAAGGCTTGTTAAGTCCTATCATGTGAAATCTGCCAAAGTAGCCAGGTAATCAATACATTATGTTATTTTTTAAGCAATGTAAAACTAGATGTATATTTATATATATATAATTTTACATTGTATTACTCACATTACTCATTGTGCCCACTTTCCCTCTGAATTTATGTGTGACAAACATGTTTGATAGTGGGAGATAATATTGGCTTTGTTCAGTGGCGGCTCGCCCACTACAGCAAGTACAGCCGGGCTGCACCTAAATTCATCAAAAACTAAAATCAGATATTTTACTAATTTTCTTAAATGAAGATTAGAATTGAAAATGAAATTTTTTACGGTAGTAAACAAAATCTCCGATAAATAGCAAACCTTTTTGCCGTAATGCACAATTCAGAAGGGGAAAAAAATTCAGTCAACAAAAATTGCAGCCAAAAAGCGAAGTCAGAAATCGGCTGCATCGTTGCCATGACAACCTTACGTGGTATGACTTCCCCTTCACGCTAAAATGAGGCTGTGACGTCACAAACGCAGCTCAAAAGGATTTCTTCAACTCGAGCTGTAGTTGGGAATTATGTGAATTGATTGGCTCATGTGTGAATCGGCGGGACGTGTGGGGAGGGAACTGAGTATTTTACTAGCATCTCAAGACCGCTTTGCCTGATGGAGGAAAAGCACCTTAGCGCGATAATTGTTTCAGCCTTGGTAATTGATAATTGTTTCAGCTTAATCTTCAAAAAATAAGTAAGTGTTTTCTATTTTTTTCGCATGTTATCATTTCATAAAAAATTGAAAGGAAACTTTTAATTGAGTTTGAATAATAAATATTAAAGAATTTTCGTTCATGTATGGTTGTGGAAAGTAAGGGGGGGGGGGTCACATGATTTCGGCTGCACTAACATTTTCGACCACGGGCCGCCACTGGCTTAGTTGCAAAAAAATAATTGTGTACACATTGCACAACTGAAAGTGTAACTAGAAGAAGGCTATCTGTAATTTTTTTTTTAATAATTGTTATTTTCATTGGTGAAGGAAGTATTTTTATTGCCTGTTTTTCGACACTCACGGCAGAACTGTAGAAACCTTATTAACAAAGATCTAGTATCATAGGAGGTATGTGACCACAAAAAATAGGAAATGAAAACTTTATAGGTTAAATATATCAAAACTCTTTGCTACTATCCACCAAAATCTATGCAAAAGAAAATAATTCATTTTGGTGTAACCATCTATTTCAACTAATCCATCCAATTTTTCTGAAACTACATCACCAATTTGATACATATCTATATTTACTATCATTTTACCATAGCCTTCAATGTAGGAATTTACAGCTTATTCTAAAGAAGTAAGTTACTACAGAAAATCTTAATAAAAAAAACCTTTTGATCCATTTTTTACACATTAATTTCACTGATTTGAATATTAACATGTTTCTAAAATATATTTGTTTCATACCAATTTGAAATAAAATTAATATAAATATTTTCATGAAGTACCTAATAATAAAACAAAATCAAACAGTCCAATACTTCTTTTAGAAATTCAATTTTTTTCCATCCTTGCTATCACATATCATGGGCATTAGTAACTAAAGAAATAGCCTGTTTATAGTACACATAGATCATATTTTACAATCCACTTTGTAGACTTTAAGTTGTGTGGTATTAATCAGAAACTGCCATGGAAATTGATTTGAAAATGGCATTTTTATTGCCTTACAATTCAATAGAAAGTAAAACCATTTTTCTCTGAAATTTTAATCTTGATTGAATGCAAAAATATTTAATTTAATATACATATAGTGATAATTAATAAAATATTGTATTTAAATTCAATTGATATTGTAAATAAAATTTATATTTATTGAAAGTATATATTTAAATTATTTCAGTCTGTTGGTAAAGCGCACCAAAGGAAACTTTTATCGTCCTGATTGTAAGTAAACTTTAATTTAAAAACTAAAATTGCATCGGTCATAAAATATATAGATTATTATACAATGTTATTAATTACAGATTGTGGATTCGAAGTACCTGATAAATTTGTGGTGGGATATGCCATCGATTACAATGAATATTTTAGAGATTTAGATGTGAGTATACACTTTTTAATCTCATTGCTTTTGTCAAAAATGAGCTTGCCTTTATTATATGAACTATTGCTTTGTAAAATGGACTAAATTGAAACATTTTCACTTTTTTCACATGACTTCTTAATAAAATTAACAAGAATTTGAAAAGTCATCTATAATAATATACTTTGTGATTCAATTTAACGATTTTATTTGTATTCATTTTTAGTATACGTTTTGTTAGTAAACCGATTTTATATAAATTTAAAATTAATAAAAAGTTAACATGCTTTATTACTCAACATTTTATCAGCTAATCAATTTTAATATATTTTTTAATAAAAAAATCTGGGTAAAATTAACGGTATAGTGGAGATATCATATAAATTGTTTCCAAAGTATTTAGATATTTCTACAAATTGAGATTTCACATATTTCAGGCTCTTCATACGATTTTAAAAATTTTATATACTCGTAAATTGAAGACTAAAATAGTGCCGAGTGCCCAAAACAAATTCAATTTTTTATGTTAAAGGGTCAAATGAGCAATGTTATATAATGTGGTAAACCTGAAAATTGCCTGTTAGTCCCAAATAATTCAAAAGAACTTGTAAAGGGGTCGTGATTTCCCAACAATTTTGCCCTGAGGGCTTGTAGCCAGCCACTCAGGCTAACCATTCATAATGCCACAAAATTGTACATAATCTTAGCATTACAATTATTTTTCAATAAATATACTCAACTTTTCTTTACATTTATAGAATGAATTATTGTATTAACCTTTCATAACGTGTTAAATTTTGTCATAAAATTGACAAGATATTTGTAGAATAGCATAAGCAAACAAATTGAAAATACAAGATTTTAAAATATTTTTTAAGGCTAAACATAATTACTAAATTAATATTTTTCCTTTAACAGCATGTCTGCGTTATAAACGACCATGGAAAGAAGAAATTCAGTACAAATTATCTTAGCAGAAACTAAATGAGCGGTTGGTGTCTGTGATTTATGTCGCAATACTCAATTATTTGCAGTAGATTAGCAGTATTATGTCCAGTCCAGAGTATTTATCTTAGCTTTTCTTTGTGTTCACCGGTTTTAAGAATAAATTTTTTTGTATGCATTTACATAATTAAAATGTCATATTTTTCACACTTGTGTTATTTACTTGATAAATCATAGTACACAATGCCAAGACACAATTTATTTATTATGGTGTGTAAATATATATTCTTTGACAAATAAACAATTATCTGTTTAAATACTTAATACACAAACACAGTCCAAAGGTGATTTCTTGATATATTTCATACATAACCATACCTGACAATAATGGAAACTTATAAAAAATACATTTTTTTTCCAGATCCCACCTTTGTTGTCTTTTTTTATGTTAGGATACAAAGTTCTTCAAAAAGGTTCATAAATACAGAATAATTCATTGCATGTAAACTTTACAAAATATCTTATGCAATTTCTCTGGCCTTTCTTTCCACAAATCTTCCAAACAGTTAACTAGGTTTATTTGCTTAAAATGTGACCTTACAAAAATAATCTTAAACTGTTTGAAACATGAGTAAATAGTCTTAGCAAAATGTTCACATTCTCTCATAACTCAGTTGTTAGAAGAATATATGTATCTTGTGACGATGACGTAACAAGCCACGGTGAGATGCAATTTTCTTCCAGTAAAATTGGTTTGGTTGTTGTTTGTACAAGAGCAGATGGATCTAACTGCAAAAAATAAGGTTAACATTTTTAGTTGAAGTTTAGAAAATATTAATTTTATGTAAATGATTTATTTTAGAAAATGCTAGTCAAACCTCAGTACAACAATCCCTCGGTTGTAACAAACTTTTTAAATGGTCCCAACCGAACTCCTATGCCACTAATGTATTTTCAAATGCTTGTAACGATCTTCAAAAGTAAGGAATTCAGCTGTAGCGAACTAAAATTCACCCTATTCAAATTTAGTTTCAGGTCTTTCACGGAAAATTTTATTCGCCCCGACCACATTCCTTACCCTTTGTTCCTTTGAGAGAAACCAGTTTCCTCAAAGGTGACAATAGACTTCCCTGCCCCAGTTCAACTGGTCAGCATAAATTTTTTGTCTCCCTTTCATTCTATTGCTGACTATCGTTTGACTTCATGTAGGTTTAAATTAAATCTTGTTAGTAAACGAAAAGGTTTTTCACCGTTGAGGATAAAATGAAAATTATTAAGAGAATAGAAAATGGTGATTAACATTTATCTTTAGATATTGAAGAGGAAGGCAATGTAAGTTCAGGTCCTTCAATTTCTTATGCTAAGTTGTGAACATTTTGCATAATTTCTTTTCAATAGAAACTGTGGATAAGAATGTAATGGAATCGATGCTTTCAACAAAACATCACAACTTTTTTCAAATTCATATCTAATTATATCTATTCAAAGAGTAAATAGGTTAAACACCAGTTAAAAGTCTGTAAAACATTTTAATTTGAAGAAAAATGTCTAGGTCCCATACCCTGCATGAATTGCTCGATATACATGAAAACTTAAATGCACTTACTATAGTTTCTTTAAGCTGAAACAATTGGGGTGGATCTTTTTCTGTCTTGTTGCAGGTATCACAGTTATTTCTGAAATAATATCAAAATATTAGACATTTTTGAAAGGCCTTGTTAAAGGAAAAACTGTTGCATAAAAGTAAAAATACATACCCCTCACTTAGATCACAGATACTGATTTTTGCAGGCATAATAAGTTTCCTCTCACTACTTTTATACTGCATTTCTTCTTCTATATCAGAGGTAAAAGATTTCTCACCTACAAAAGAACATATACTGCGATAATCTTTTCTTTATGCTTGCATGATTAACATGCAGTCTGACATTTATCATAGCTCAATATATTTAGTCCATCTAAAACCTAGGTACTTAGTGGATTCCATACATTTGCAGCGTTTGTGTTAAACATAAGTGAAGACAGCATTATTACAAAACAGAAAACTCCTTTAAATTAAATTTATTAATAAATATAGTTTTTATATTTCGTACACTATTTGACCTGTTTTTTACACACATGGCAGCATATTCACTAATCTCCAGTTCTCCCAACAAATCACTCGATTTTGAAATGTATAAAAATTCAAATATATTGATGATATATTCAAATATCTTTGATGTATATTGAAAAATGATCCTTATAAAAAAAAAAAAAAAAAAAAGATTTCTTAAAATTTATGTATTAGAAACAAACACTCATGCAGTGAAGACGATTTTACAAATTTTAAATTTTGCTTGAGTTTAAAAAAAGTGTTTAAATGATTTAATTGATAAAAATTCTATGCACTGTTTTTATTCATTATACTGTCCACTACATAATAAGGGCAGATCAAGGAGTTAGTGATGTTCCTGTTATTCTATGGAGATTCCTCCAATTGTTTTAATTAATTTAAACCACTATTTTGAAAATCAAAACATAATATCGGAAATTTGCTTTTGGCAGGCTATTAAATTATTGTGGTCTACTCTTCACTTTAGATTGCTACTATTTTTATATATAAAAACTCATTAATATATAAACAATTAAAGGACATGAAAACATTTAAATATTTTTTAGTTTAAAAACATTTAAATAATTCTCTGTATATATATATAGAGAGAGGGAATTAAAAATACATGCGACTAAGTAATAATAAACATTTAAAATGCAATATACTTTTTATAAACTAGACAATCATATCTTGATCTGTCGAGAAAAGCTAATCGAGATTACTATATAATTTTATGTAGTTAACACAAAAACCAACTGACTATTTTTCGACTTCTCCTCATTCACTCTCGACTTGAGAATATTGCATTTCATCTGATCCAATGGAATGGGTTTGGCCCCCCCACTGCTTGGAAGCATCTGGTTGTTGGGCAGGACGTTCACATCTTTCGTAGTGGAACTGCAACCGGGACCCTTGGGTAGCAAGCCTTTCCTCAGTTTGGAGGGGGAGGAGTCCAGTGCCTTCAGTTTGCAGGCAAGAATTTCTGCCTCTGGATGTGTTAAAAATTAAGCATTGGTTAAAAGTTTTATGGGATCTAGTTTCATATAACTTCTTTAATTTTTTAACATAAATAACTTGTAACATAGGCTTTTACTTGTGGAGAAATATTCAATTCATATTTGTACACGAGATATAACTAAATTATCAGATATTATAGTGTCTTTAACACACTAACTCTCGAACATTAGCTACACATTTAACATATATTAGTTGAGTATAAAGCTAAAGCTTTACTAATTTGTCAAATTTTACAATAATTTTGGAGGAAATGCAATTAAAGTTTTGAAGTTATGATTAGACTTCTTGATTATTTCCAAATTGAAACTTAACAAAAGTATGACTATCTCAAAATAATAACAAATACAACAGTTTATAAAGCTGTGGTTCTTAACCTTTATAAGATTATGGTCCACCAAATTAAAAGTGCAGACCAACACTTTCTAAAGGTAATAAGTAAGTAATACAGGTGTCTAAAAGTAATACAGGTGTCAAATATTAGTTTGACAAATTATAATTTAAATAGTAAATATAGTATTTCCAAAAATGTATTTAATATTAAAAATATTATTGCATTTAATTTGATTTTATATAATGTATAAATTAACGTTAGTAAAATTACTTGTCATTCCTCAAGTAATAACGTTGATATCTGTGCTTGTATTTGTTTCACCAACTTTAGCATATTTTTAAATAGAAGTACAACAGACCGTGAATAGAAGAAGGAAGAAATAAAATAACAGTTTTTCAAAAACACAAGTTAAACTCATAAAACATATCAGCAAACTGACAAAGTTGCCATAAAAATAACTTTTCCAACAAAATACAAACGTTTCGTTTCATTGTTTCATTAGGGAGGTTTCATTCATCAAACAACGTATTTTAAAGAATATCTCAAAAAACATTTTGATGATTAGACAAGAGCTCCGTTCAGACCATCAGTGGTCTGAGGTTTAAAGTAACTGTTTGAAATCCAATGACAATGTGATTATCCATTATTTAAAGATCCAAAAATTTCAAGTAAACATACCTCTTTTTTTTTTATTGATAAGATCCGGATATTTTTTGTCAGATAGGTAACATTTCAACTTGGAATAAAACACATTGATTTTGTTTAATTGAATTGAATCATCCATAACTAGCTCAATTCCACTAACAGCTCACAATGTTTAAAAATTTAAACCTTCCATTTTAAAAGAATTAAAAATATATAAAATAATTCAAAAATTTAAATTTTATAATTCTAAAAAATTATACAAAAGATGTATTTATTTGTTTTTAATAGCTATTGATGATGGTAGTAATCAACCTAAGTTAAAAGACATTTCTAGTTATTGCATCTTGTTTTACTTATAATGTTTGTTTATAATATATACCTTAATGTTATTCAAATTATTATATTCAAATTAAGACAATTTTCAAGTAAAAGTTTAAATATTGAATAAATGCTTGGTATTTTTATATTTAAATAATTCAAAAACTTTTTCAGTAAAATTTTGCAGATAAAAAATGCATTGACTCAATGGCAATGTGTTATAACTATCAATTTCAACATTTTTTGTGTTTTATTTTTATTTATAACCTTAAATCTACAGAATGCATTCAATTATTTAATTGAACACTTGTCATACCGTTAATTTTAGAGCAAATGACTTTGTTCTTAAATCTATAACACACACATTCAATAATTAAAAGTGAACACTTGTGTGTTAAAAAAAATCGTTATTCCCAAAATTTAAGAAAATAGGGTCACGACATATTGTCACGTCACCGTTGATAGCTTCATAATAAACAATTTTTAAAAATGTCTTACCAGATAAAGTAGTGTGTTCAGTATCAGCAACTCTATTTGAAGCTTCTTGCTTACACTCTTCCATGTCACTGTCAGAAGGAGCATCTTTAGTAATCGACTTGATCAATTCACTAATTCTGTCCCCCGACGGATTGGCCAACATACAGTTCGAATTCTCACTCGTTTTCGCTTTAGGTGTTGCAATTGGAACACTATGAAGTGGTTCTGTGGTCTCAGAAATTCTGAAAAGACATATTTATTTTTAAATGTATGCCATACAATATATTAGTTCCTATTTTTTTCATATTATACTTGTGTATAAAAGCCAATATAAACTTTCATTAGTATTTACAGAACGACAATGTTTTTCTGTGCTTGATTACAAAAATTAGTTATAAGCTTCTTATATTATTAGACTAAACCCAAGTGCGTATTGAGTAGCAGCTTTTATAAAATTTTTGTAGCTTCCAAAGTTATAAAATGATGGCAAAAACAAAAACCCAAATACCTAAGAAATAATATTGTTAGTTTTACTATATATTCAAAATATTTTTTTTCTCATTCTAACCATAATATGTTTAATTACCAAAGTATATACCTAAAAGTTTAAGTAATTATAAATTTAATTTCATTAATATTTGTTTATTGCTTAGGTCTGTGAAAGCTTGAAATCAATTAAATATATTTGAGAAAGTTTTTTTAAGTTAATATTTTAAAAAAAAGTGAAACATTCGCATTCTATAATATACTAGAAAAAATCATGTTTTAATTATCAAATACAAAAGCTACTTTTTTAGCTCTCATTGGGTTTAGATATCAAATAGCAATACATGTTAAAAAAAATTTAAATAAGTCGACATTGTTATAGCAATTTCTGTCAACAGAAAAGTTTGCCCAAGAGTAAAATATTTGAAAATCTTTTGATTAGCATTGTATACTCCAAAAGTTTATTTAGGAAACAGTTTTAATTACTGTTGAAGAAATGTGTGTACAGAATTAACATCAACCATTTTATGCATATTTACAAGTATCCATAAAACATTAAAATATAGCTAGAACATAAAATCTCATAATGAAATAAAAAGGTTATACAAGATTTACAAAACACTTACATTACGACAGGCCTTCTAGGTTCGTGAACATGGTTCTGATTTGGACGGCGTGAATACCTTTGACTGGGTCTTCTTTCAAAATGAACTGTCCTTCGAGCTCGGTTGTGCTGGGTGGCTTGGAATTCTGTTCTTCCACTAAAATTTAAAATATAGTGCATGATCTTAATAAAAAATATATACTTATTAATAATTTCAATATATTTATTACAATTATTTGTATTTTAGCAACATTTTAAATTATAAAAAAAACTGAACAATCAAATACTGATTAATTGTTAAAAATATTGTAGCTGCAAGCAATAGTCATTCTAATAAAGTATCTTCTGAACTACAAAATAAATTTGCAAACTTTGTTTTAATTTAAATGTTTAGTTCACATTAAATTGGATTAGAAACAATTAATTAAAATACCAGAAATTAACTTGAATACAGTGAAATCTTGAATTTAAAAACTTACGTTTGTGAATAAACATTTATATGTTCAATATTCTTTGTTATATTGGATAAATTAGTTTCATAAATTATGACAAAAATTTACAAAACATGACTAAGTAGAAGAAATTATCATATTATTTTGTATTTTAATTATTTAAATTGACAATTAAAATTAATATACAATAATTTGAATTAGATTTAAATGCGAGATCATTAACAAACTCTTCAATTTTGAATATGGGTACGAATTTACACATTAACGTTAAACAAAATTGAGCTAAGCTATTTTTCACTTTTAAAAGGTTATTAATATGAATTTTTTTTTTGTTGGTGTATTTAGGCGATGGGTTCCTTGACATCATGTTTGAATATTTCATATATTTTTTTTAATTTTAAATTGCTAAAATTTTATGTTTTTTATATCTATTACCAACCAAAGATGGGATAAAATAGGTAGACAGTGGGAAATCATGGAATTTCTCTTATAAAAAGGCATTATTAAAAAAAAAATAAGTCAAATTAGTATGTTAAATAAAATAAATAGCAGTCATCAACTCTTAAAAACTCAGGAGCAGTTTTCTAAAAATAAGTTAACCTGCCATTCAAAAAATCCATTTTTTATTATTATTATTATTTTAAAAATAAAACGTTTGTTTTTATAATTTTTGGTTTATTTTGATGTTAGAATATCTTTTGTATTTATGTTATTTTTAATTTGTTCTGCAGACAATTTTTTTAATCCATTTAAAACTTTTTTTTGCGCTCTAACAAAACAAGAAAATTTAGTTTTTCTGCGATTGCAATGTGTTTATCTTGTTTACAATTTGTTTTAAAAAACAGGAATGTAACTTAGTTATATTACCATTACGCACTGCTGAAGCAATATTAAATATATTGTAGATATAATTCTTGTAAGCTTCGAAATCATATTTTTGTACAATGTTGAACTTTTTTCAGATCGTTACATTTTTCCGAATGTCCTGTTCTTTAGCATTAATAATTCGATTACCTATTTTACCCCACCTTGCAAATTACTTGAAATAAAATAAAAAAATTCTAAATTTATTCTTCAAAATGTATTAAAATGTTTCTTTTCTATATAAACTCCAGGAATATTGGTAAATAGTTCGACTTTTCTAGTTTATATCTAAAAGTTTTCAAACATCACACTATCTTAAGCTTTTTCATAAACTAAAAACAAATAAACTTTTGCACTTGATTTAAATTACTCAGAAATTTGATTTTTTGCTAAAATATACTCCATTAAATGAAGAATTGTCTAAAAAAAAAGAATGGGATCAAAGCATAAGTTTAACAATGTGTCATTTATATTTAATTTCCAATTTACCCCACCTTACCCTATTCAGTTAATTGAGTACGATCTTGTACAATAAAATTAATATTGTAGAAATAAATTAAAATTATGCAAAATTCAATGTATATTTTAAATGTAATTTATTCTAAATTTAATATTTTAATAATATAATTTTGAAAATAACAATGAAAACCTTTGTACCTGTAACGAAACCGAGAACCCATTCGTATGAAGCCTTGTTTGGTGGTAGGTTCAACAGTTGGTCCGCGGAGTCTAAAGAAAGCATGGTGTTCTATGGCACATTTCCACAAATGCTTGCAAGCTCTCTGGTTGTGAAGACGAAACACAAAAGTATGCTCTTGCTCCTTTCCCTACAGACACACATGTGATTAAGCAAACTTCACTTATATTGCGATTAAATTATATTCCACTCAGTAAATACTTATTTTAACATCTAAATGCTGTTGACTTTTATTTTTCTACTGAAGGTTTTTATAATGTCAAATACATTAAAATTTAAACTAAGAATTCAAAAAATATTTTTTTAATGTTTTATTTCAGCCATGGTTAATTTTTAAATTTCACACTTGAGAATTTCAATACTGGGCCATTCCACAGTCAGAATTTAGGGTCAGTATTTGTCAACAATTTTTTATTATTTAATAGTATGTTAATTAACATAAAATAAACCTAATTATTTATAAACTAACTAAACTGAAATTAGAAAATTAACTAACCACACCAAAGTATTGGGTTTATATTAATTAACATATTATAAAAAAATAACAAAAAGTTGTGAAGGGGACAAATACAGTTGAATGGCCCTAAACATTTCTTAAGTAATAAAGTACTTTAAGGTAATTATATATTTTAAAAGTTGAACAGGTAAAGTGATTTAACTTTAAGACTATTTAAAAATAATGTAAGTAAACAATAAATTCACAAAATGTGTTTAAAAAACTATTCAATCTGGGTTAATTAATATTCTTTAAATTAATAAAAATATGAACTTAATCATATATATTATTTCAGTAGTAAAGATCCCTTTTGTTATTCTCACACACAACATATCTTAACATGCGAGGTATAAAAAAAATGGAATTGATGGAACATTGACGAATCATACTCTTGTCACATGAATATTGTTGCTGCTTTTTTAAAATGCATTTAAAATCAGTTTTTAAATGAGCCATTGATAGTGCTGCCATCTATGGGGTAGAATTCTTTGAACTGAGTGTCATCAATGAGTAGTTACAAGGGATGTGGGGGGGGGGATTGTTCATGAGATAATTATCGCACGGGCCAGTTAATTAGTACTCTAGGAACCAGAAGTGCATGAAACATCAATATAAAAATCAACATGTTTATTTCTTACCTCATCGTCATCTTCAATCACTACAAGACTTAACTTCTTATTTTTAAAGTTCAGTTTTGTAATTTTGGGCCAGAAAAAGAGACCAATTTTCGTATTTCCTTCAAAGACTAGAATTCCTGTAGGAGTAAGACCCAACGAATACTCATTGGCATCTTTTCCCTGAAAGGAAAGAATATTTTAGCAGACACCCAAATGACACAAAAGGTTTTAACACTCTAAACCATGTTGCAGCACAGTCAGGGGATAATTAACCATTTATGATCTGCACTTAAAATGTTACTTTCAAATTGAAGAGATTTAATTTCATAATAGATATACAATGACAAACACACATGCTTCAATAACACAATAAAAATTAATGATTTCTTGATTTACCAACTTTTAAAATTTTTGTCTGCAATGTGAAACAATACGAAATTAACTACTTGAATGCTATTACAATTTTAGGTGATAATTTAGTATTAAGTTTATTTTTCACTGCATTCTTTTCTTGTAAATTAATGTTGAATATATGTTCCAAGTAAAGGAAAAGGCTCCTTACCAATACTGTATGCATATCAACACCATACATTTCTAACCACTTCACTTTATGTAAGAAATTAAGTTCTGCTTGAGCTGATGTCTGGCCACTGAAATTTAAAATAAAAGATTAGAAAACTTTTATATTGATGATCATATTAGTTTAAACGTCAAAAAGTGAATTACAAATATAGTATATTTTTATAATAAATATAGTACATTTATCTAAAAGAGAAAGTTTGTATAAATAAAAGTTCTATAAATACAAATAATCTATTGATAGTTTTTTTAAAACTTAATTTGCTTTTTAAAACATTACTTTGTTGATAAAACTAAAGATCACGGAGACAGTATACAGTGTTGCCAGGAAATAGCACAAAATGTCTTTTAACATAACTCGCCATGAGTTGATTTTAATGCGAACGGCTCTACTTTGAATATAAATATTTAATTTTAATGATAAAATCATGCTTATGAAAAAAATTATTATGGAATATAATAATAGGCTATTAAAATGACAGGTAAAATAGCTGTATTAAAGTTTTAATATAATAATGTAATACTATGCATAACTACATTGATACTCATACATGAGAACAACAGCAGGTTAAAACAATACTTAAAAATCAGAAACCTGTTGCATTGCATAATATTAAAAAATTGGATGGCTAAAACTTTTTCAGAGATTTTATAAATGTTAAATTGCAGTAATTTCCTTTGAAAAAATGCACAAGTTTAAAATCTATTAAATAGATAATGCAGAAAAAACATTTGCATAACCTAATATTAAATTTATAAAACACTGTTAACCAGGGTTGCCACTCAACAAAGATTAAAAATCAGGTGTTCCAGAGGGTTCTTAAAAATTTTTACAATGAGAAATAAATTAAAAGTAATATATTTTTTTAGATTAATGTAGAGACCCACAAAAATCCCTGCAAATAATAAACATAGAAAAGTACAAAAAAAAAAAAAAAAAAAACTTTTATATTTTTAAAATACAAAGAAATTTTCATTGATAGTAAGGAAGTGAATATGAAAAGGCACCTTCAGCTAAAGTGTTTGGTAAATTTCCCAGACTTTTCCTACAAAAGTTGAGAAAATGTTCATTTTCACTGACATTCCCTGACTTTGTAAGATATTTTCATTTTCCCTGACCATTCCAGGTTTTCCCTGTTCACCATGTGTGTGGCAAGACTAGTTAAAATATGCAATATTGCTTCCTAAAGTTTTGCTCCCAACAATAAAAAAAGAAAAGGTGTGACATTTTAAAATATCACACCTTTTTTTTCAAATAACAATTAGGTAATATGTATTCTAAATACCTGCAAGTCTTATACTGCTCGAGTATATCTGCTTCCATTTCTTCGGTTTGATTAGGAGCAAACCGAAATTCGGAAACGAACCCCAACGTATGGATGGACGGATCATAGTCCCCACATTCAGCTATAAATGTGACAAGAGAAAACATTACAAAAAAAACCTTAAGCAGCTTCACCAATTAAATATACTTATCAATGTGTAAGAAGAACTTTGATAAACTTCAACAAAATCCATTTAGGTAGAAATAATCAGTTTTTGTTACAAACACATAATTACACATTTTTATACATATCATCAAATCATTGCCACATTGAAAGAAACAGCTTACTTTCGATTAATCGTTATGAAGCAGCATGTTAGAAATTAATTGTTTTGTGAAACCGGCCCATTTTTATCCCAGGCTATATAAAATTCTAAAATCATAATTTACATATATTTTTTTTTTGGTAGATTCGACTGAAAATATACTACATTGTTTCTAAAATATAAGCAGATATATAAATTCATATCAATCTAAATACTATTTACATACAGTGGTCAAATAGTTTGAAAGCATTACATAAAATATTTTGACTGAAATTTGAGCTTTGTTTTTCATGATAATTTTACTTTTTGCATTAATTTTAAATTCGAAGTAAGGTTCCAGCAATTTCACATTGAAAAAATATTGTATTCATTTATATAAAATGCCTGAAGTTGCATTTATTTTAAAATGTTAACAAACCAATTTTAAAATTTTAAACTTTCTGTAGTTTGATGCAGATGCACAAATAGATTATCAGTAGAAGATAGGTTTAATATATGTTTTAAATACTTTTTAAGTTAAAAAATAGTATAATAATTAAACCCAGAAATAACTCACACATATTACTAGTATACATTAAATTGATTGAAGTCCAAAAAAGGTGAATTTGTTAAAACAGAGTAAATACTCATAGACAGGGTACCTTAAGGTTGTTCAATCAAAACTTTTTTATATATATAGGTATACTCTCCTTTTCAAATATATATAGTTATATTTTAAATAGAAATTAAATGTTAGTAGTTATTATTAAATTATTTTATAATATTGTAAGACTTACACTGTAGAGATAAAGCAGAAACTTCAACAATGGTGTTATAAGAACATGGAAGTTTTCCTGTTAGAATATCCTGCTTCAATTGGAGGAAAAATAGATATCTACAAAAATACATGAAGGTTAGATAAATAGAAAGTATAAAAATTGAAATCCATAAATAATTGTATATAAGAAAGGGAATGAAAATAAATATGCAATAATTAGCTATAATTCATAAGAAAAGATCAACACTACTTTACTATTTTTTAAAAGCGTTAAAATGCAAACCAGGTATCATTTTGTACACTGTACGTATTGTGCCTAATATAAAAAAACTGGAATATATCTACATTTTTTTAAAATCATAGAGTGAAAAGAAATTATTACTTTCAAAATATGATCAATTTCATATCCAAAAAAAGACTTGTAAATGTATAAAATTATTTATATATTTTAAAATTATTTCTTAATGTATGCTCAGAGAGTTGCCCCAATTGTTCCTTTAAATTCCTTAGATAATTGGAAAGCAAAGCACATGAAGATGTTAACTATTTCAAGGAACACAATATATTTAATGAATTAAATTAGTATAAGCATACAGTGCAATGCTGTTTTCCATCCTGTAAGAATAGATATTGGTGAATGAAAGTGTTGTCTGCTATTAAGCTTTATGAAGCCTTGTTGTTTTCTTCAAAAATATATTCACATTTTACAGCTTATCACATTCATCTATTCAGTTCTTCATAAAATCTGATATTTATATAAAAAGTTCAGACTTTCTACATAATATTAAATTTTATAAAAATGTGTAGACCGCATAAAAGAGAGCTTACATTGATTTTCAGTTCTTAAATAAGTGTACTTATTGAATTAAAAATTCAGAAGTGTTTTACCTAGTCAGCTCTTCACGAAGATTAGTGGGTTCATAAGAATAAAATTTTGCTCCCAGATGGCAAATAAAAGGCACTGATCCTGCAATAAATAAATGATATTGTAGTTGGGAAGTTATTGAGAAACATTTTTAATTGCGATTGTTTTTAATTATGAAGCATTAAAAAAATACATAAGTAATATTATGAGTGTTTCCGATTTAATTCAATGGAACTATTCTGGAAAAACTCAGCTCTTCTATGAAAAATTGTTTCAGCAAAAGTTTTTTTTTTTCTTCCTAAAATAGAATGGAGTTTGACTTCTAACTTACTTGATTGATGAACGATAAAACAGAAGTATGATGCAAATATTTCAAAAATGTCATTGACACAGAAAATTGTGATGATTTCTCAGAAAATAACAAAACAGCACAATTCTTAGAATGTTTTAAAATTCTGTTTTACAGCATTTTTTGCATTTATTCTTTAGTTAAAAAAATTTAATTAAAAAAATTCAAGTTTAAATCCAAAGGATAATCTTATTATAACTGTATAAACCGTTTACAAGAGAGGATTTATTATTTGAGTAAAAAATATATAAATTTCAATTATGGAACAGTAAAATTTATTTAATCTGAAAAAGAAATTTTTATTAAACAATATGTAAATAGTAAAATTTCATTATATTATCATACCTTTAACTTGTTTCTTAATTTCCTTGGTAGGATCCAACCAATGCTAAAAGGATAATTAAAATAAAATAAAGAACTGGAAACATTTCAAGAGATAGTAGATAAATATTTAAAAAAAAAGTGTATATACTTACTTTCACATCAAACTCATCGGTATACTGTAATCCAAAATAATCTTTTTCCACAAGATCTATATGATAGAACACTTGCTCACACAAATCAGAACCAAGTGCTTTCTTCTAAAAGAAAAGAGTGCCAATTAAAACTTTGAGTAAGACGTTTTAGTAGCTATGTACTACTGAGGACATACTGAAGAATTGCATTTGTGAAAAAACTTATAATGTCTAGAGAATGTATAAAAACAAAAGTTAGTATTTTGTAATCTGGTTTTTTCTATCAATGAACAGACGATCTGCTACTTAAAGGCATTAGTTACGAAAATCCAATAAAATTGCCATTGAATAAATCAAAACTAACAACAATATCGAAATGTCAACTGTCAATGTTGAAAATCTTTAAATATATCAACTTCTCATCGCCAGCGTGTTGCAACTCATAAGTTCTAACAAATCTACTGTAAAAAAAGACGGTAAAAAGACACTTTGTACAAGGCCAGCCAAACAACAAGACGCAATATCAAACTCTCTATTTTAGACACGATTGTTAATAATGTGCAAGCTTACAGCAGGTTTTTTTTTTTACATGCTAAATCTACGTGTATGATCTCATCAATAGGCAGAAATATTGTCATTTGTCTTCTAAAATTCAGCCTAAAATATTCAGATTCAAACCTCTAAAAACTTAACAAGATTTTTCTAAAGAAAATAAACATTTTGAGTTGCTATGACCTAAATTTATTTGAATCGGAATTAATATAAAGGGGATTTATGCAATGTTAAGTCTAAACTTAACATTGCACATATCCCCTTTTTACATATACCGATTCATTAATTTACAGACATTCACCATTAAAAACCTGATAGTATTCTTAAAATTGACCAAATAAAAAAACCATAGTTAGTGTGTATTACAATTTGATGTTCCAATTAGCGCGAAAAAAGAGGATATAATAATTCCTTCAAATTCTAATGTTTTTCCTTTCTTGGGGTAATTTTAATTTTTAATAACAAATTAATTCACCCATTTTTTTTTACTTGGTTAATTTTAGCAGTACACCCACCCACGGTATATTTGTAAGTAAATAAGGTTTTTTTTTATCGATTTTGTGTGAGATTTTTTATGACTATCAAATCTAACCACATGACACGCGACGATTTTTGTGCAAAACAATATTTAAAAAAAAAATCATATACACAGCAAAGATAACGAACTTCCTTTACTGATTCATAGCACAGCTTTCTGATTTTCCTGTTGATGCAACATTCGATAACAATCTCCCCTTTGATGAAAAAAAAAATACATTTCTCCACAAATTCTGGGGAATGCAGCCTTGCAATAACATTCCTATTCCACCACTCACTGTAACTTCAACAACAAAGCACTCTCTCAAGATATCCACTTTTCCAACGGTCCTATCCTAACAATCGTACCCTTCTTATATAAAAGTTTAAGACTTCGGTGAGCTCCAAAGAAAAACGAAAGAGAAAAAAGTGGAATTTGACGTTTAAAAATGGAGTATTCAATAGATTACCTGCTATTAAACAGATTATTAGTAATATATAAAAGTAAAAAGTTGTACCTATGGTTATTTATCCAGTATCCAGATTAAATTTAATTAGGTTTCTTTATTAAAGAAACCATTTAAAATTAAATCCAGTTTGAAGCGTACAAGTCATTTTTGACTAGTACCAGAAAACAACATCGTTTTCATGATAAGTAAAAATATAGTGACATATTCTTTTATGCCTTTTCGTATTTAACCATCAAAAACAATTAAAATGTTATTGTGTATTGGATTTATAAGTTTGACAACAATCCACGCACAACGTGAAAAAAAAACGAACTACCCCTTGTTTTTCGGCAACTATTTATTGTAGGGTAAACTAAATATATAATTTTCTAAGGAATAAAGTTTACTACACATTGATATACAAAAAAAAAATAGCATTGGGGCTATCTTCGTATTAAAATTCACACCAACTTTAAAATTTCCAATAGCAACACCCAATTGCGACTCACTGTTTAGAATCTACTACAAAATTTATCGTTGGATATCAATTTACAAGCCATTTGGTCAAGTAGTTTTTAATTTTGAGTATCAAAAGTTTTGAACTCGTAATATTAAATGAATATTTTAAACTTTTAATCGTATCTCCCGAAATAACAATTTTATTGAGCACAAATAGTAGTTAGCTAAACTCTATGAAAAATATAAAAATATTTTTCTATGCAAGATATTCAGCTTTTTTATTTTAACTTTGCCTAATCATTATGGGAGCTTATACACGTTTGAAATTTAAGTCGTTTTTTTTTTTTTACTATAGTATTTTCCGCTTTAAGGACATATCTTTCCTGTAAATCTGCTTTAAAAAAAAATTATGTGCGTCATGATATAACACCGCTTCCAATGCGTGATAGAGAAGATTCTTCTTAATCCAATTATGAAATCACCATCTGTCACGAATTCGGATAAACGCTTTTCAGGTGCTGAGCCAGCCGTAGAACAATACGCACCTGTTCAAGGTCATGCTCACGTGGGTCATGGGTACTCACAATATTCGTGTGTGCTCTGGTTCAATTTATTTTAAGGTCACTGATTATAATTGGGCACCGTCACATCACTCTGAAAGAATTTCGTTCACCTGAAAATTTATAATTAGTTTTCCGTACCTCAAAAGGGACGGGGAAGACAGAGAAGAGCGGGAAATTTCGTTAAAATACTGATATATAAAAATATTGAACAAATTGGAAAATACTTACTTTTCTTCCACATGATTTTAAATGATATTTTTTACATGTCTTCTAAGTGAGATGTCCATGTGATCGTAAGGTTGAAGTTTATTGGCGCTACGACTGTATAAAGATTATGCAGATGCTGCACAAAGACATACGGTATAGGTACTTTCTTATGTGATTCCTACAACGACACCGTTTCTGTCACATGTGGCTCTTGATCAATAGTAACTTGCTACCAAATTTGGTTAGCCGTTCTTTAGATATTTCGCTAGCAAAGGCGCACGTTGACCTATTTTGAAACCACTTCTCATACTCGACCGAACCGAAAAGCGTGTAGAAACAGGGCCGCCCTTAGCGGTCGCGGGGCCCTTTCCAAGTATAGTAGCGGGACCCCTTTTTGTCCTCCACACAAACTTATGATAAATTTCAATAAAACTTATGAATAAGTTTTGTCAGATTTTTATCTACTACAAGTGTAATTACAAATGTTTGATACTACATTTTAGTTGCATATAGTATTTATTAGATAACTTTGTTACGAAAATAATCTGCATTATTTTGTTCTTTTTTAATCGAAAATTAGAAATAAGCCTAATTAAATAATAACCAAACGAGACAATCTGAAAGTTCCAATTGCGGCCCATGGCAACCTTTTGTCTGGGCGATAAACAAAAGTTTTCTTCTTTGAGAATATGGTAAACCAGGCTCCTTTCGGCCGTAATTGGGCTATTGCCGAGACAATATTTGTGTCAGTCGTGCTATGTGTCGTGAAGTTATAGTGTGGGAATTGATCACCCTAAAAGAGTCACATAGTGTTTCTATTCTATACCCCATTTAGATGAACACATTATTAACAAGACTTATTAAGTACTCATTTTATGCATTTTTCCCTAATAAACGCTGGGCTCTCGCGGTGTCAGGCGTTGCACATCCCTAAGGGTGGCCGCGTATAGAAGCAGTGAGTTCGAAACAAAAATTTTAGGTTGATTGGTTGTTGTTTTATGGCGCTAAGCTGCGCCAATCAACATATTTAGGATAAAAAAAACATAAACTTTCCTTATTTTGTGTTTCATGAAAGAAAAAAATATCTCGAATAATAAATTGCTCAAATCAAATTTAATACAAAACATCTCCGAACATTGTAATTTAAAATCAACATATTTTTTCAAAGAGCAACCAAAAATAAATTACAAACAAATATTTTCACACACAAAAAAATCTGATTTTTATCTATTGAGTTCAAAGAAAGTTAGTTACAACAGTCAATAAAGAAGACTGCATAATTAAAACAAATCAGACCCCAATGCACAATTCATCTTGAAATATCAATACCTATATACCAATACTCTCACACTATTTTTTTTTAATGATAAGCAATGTTTTTAAATTTTTCTGTAACTGTTTATTTTGAAATAATTCTAATTGTGTTATTGATTTTGACCACCCAATATACCCCCAACAATACAGTTTCTAAACAGTTTTGTTCATACTCTTATAAATTGTAATTCATATTAATTGTAAATATATTGCACCTTTGCCACATGCCCGAAATGTGACTTATTTCCCTCCCCCCACGCGATATAAAAGTCAGATGGAAGAGTGGGTTGGTGATCGAATTGGTTTATGCGGTCTCGCTTCCTCTGCACGATTGTAGGTCTCTTATCACCACATACTGATTTCCATTCGAGTTATAGGGCTTTCAAAAATCAATACTTTTAAGAAATGCAATTATCTGCTATGTTTTATATGATATTTGTACCCGGACCGATTTTTAAAAGCGTATTCACGTCTAAAAGAGTGTTTAATCCTTGACCAAATTAAAACAAATAAATAACACATCTCAATCACATGACATTTTTACGAGCGGAAGAAGCTCAAACTACCAACGGCGAATCTCTCAGCCCACATAATTTTTCCCCCTTCTCAAAACGAATAAAATCTCTCCGGAAAAACCATCCATCTTTCTTTAAACTCGAGAATCACCAGAGCATGATGCAGATCCGACATGTTTTCCACAAAAGGATGTCCGTCGTTTTTTACACAAATCAAGTGTCCCGCGGTCAGAAATAAGAATCAATTTTTCTCGTGGTAAACCGGTCTCGAGAAGAAAATTGATGCCTCAGTATACCGCTACGGCGGCGCCCGCCCGTGATGGGGGGCTGAAATTGAAATAAAACACCTGGAAAGAGGTCATTTCACGTGCTCAAATCAACATCGAGGAGTAGTCATTGTTCACGAGAGAGGTAAAAAATAACAGCAATGTCGGCATTATTTGAGTTGAAATCAAAGAAGAGGGAAGGTAACGTGTAATTATGGTGCCTTGCTACAGGCATTCGTCTTGAACCAGTGTGTATTGATTTCGTAAATGTGAGATTGAATAAAAAAATTATTATAATAGGACAACGTAATTTAAAATGGCATTGTAAAAAGAATACGACCCATTTTAAGCTAATAGTTAATTTTTTGTCTCTTCGATTAAAAAAAAAAGTATCTTTGAAAATGGCTAGGAATCTGTATCCATGGATTTCGTAGGACATTATAATTAAATAAAAAGTATATTTGACAAAAAATTTATATTCCTGAATCTTCCTGTTGTGGATGACTCCCATTTTAAGCTAATAGTTAATTTTTTGTCTCTTCGATTAAAAAAAATTATATTTGCAAATGGCTATGAATGTATCCATGGATTTCGTAGGACATTATAATTAAATAAAAAGTATATTTGTCTAAAAATTTATATTCCTGAATCCTCCTGTTGTGGATGACTACATTTAAAGATACAAAAAATTTTTGATCACATATCATTTAAATTTATTTAAAGCTAACAAGTTATCTTAAAACTTTTCTTATTAATTGCACGGTTTTTTTTGGGGGGGGGGGGGGGGGGGCTAAATGGTTTATTCTATTATTGTACAATCCTATTTTCCAGCGCCCCAGTGGAGAAGTTAACTATAACTATAATCAACTATTAACATAAATAAAATGGAATATCACCAAAAAATATTACTTTTAATATAGGAAACTAATAGTTTTCTATTTTGGAAGAGAAACGATAACTAATTTCATCAAATGAAATGCCCCATTTTAAAATTAGGAGTTCATTCCAAATCTGAGAATATGATTTATGTAACCTACTTTGAAAAGGAGACATTTTAGGCAGGACCCATTTTAGGTTACTGTTTTAATAACTTACGCGATTCAGTGTTGCTAAACTTAAACAAATATCTACACCAGAATAACTACTTTGGGTTTATTCTGTAACCTTATTATAAAATAGTCGCGGTCGTGCGAATAGAATAAGAAACGATTTCACTGCACGCCATTGTATTTAATCCGCTAATCAAATTCAACTTCGTATCCTTTCCCAACACGTTTGCTTTGAAAGTAAGAAAATATGCCACAAAACCTGGAAGTAAACTAAAAGTGAGAATTGTTCTCAAGCACGTTCCAGTTGTCATTTATTATTCGCCTCATGATCACATAAAATACGTGTATACTTTCAGTTTCAATGTTCTACAATGGACCAAAAAAAACACCATATTAAAACACTGAGAAGGTATACAATATTTTTTGTTACACTGAAGATGAAGATCCACTGAATGTTATTTTATGTTAGAATGTAAATTGCAGTTTTTGTAGTTCTAGCACGAATTTAACTTTTTGTGTGCATCTGGGAACCATGACCAATCATAGAGTGGACAAATCTATTGTCCTATCTTGGATCCCATATGTAAAGGTTTTTTTTATGTTGTTTTGAAGTGTAAAATACTTTTTTATCATTTCATTGTTTGTCGAGACAAAAAAAATTATAACCTCCAAGCCAATTTTGATGCGCTTTTTTGTAAATTATTTAAGTGCTTTTTGAACAGTTCACAATTTTTTAGACACAATTTTAAACAAATTAAAATGTTCAATGTTATCGCTTATATAATAGCCAAGTGTGCTGTATTCTTACAAGGATGCATTCAGTGTCTCCCAAAATTCTAGCGAATACAATGAGCAGTGCCGGATTTACCACTAGGCAGCTGTCTAGGGCCGTAGGCTCAGGGAGGCTAAAATCTACAGAATTTATTTTTTGTTTATAGAAGTATAATAAGGGTACCGCCCGGAAAATTTCACATAGGACCGAAAAATCTAAAATCTGGCTCTGAGAATGAGTTTGGTTCGCGTAACGCATGCAGACTTCACACCCACTCCTCAGCATCTTTCCTTCACACAGGAGTTTATAAACTGGCAAACTGGCTAATGTTAACCGTTAAGTCAAATAGGTGCATTCACACGTGAACGGATATGTCTTAATCAATAGCAGGGATAGAAGTGCTAAAAGCCAGTTTGGAGCAATTTTTGGAGCAGAAAAATTTAAGTTTTGGAGCAGAAACACGGCAAATTATAGCAGCAAAACTGAAGATTTGTAGCAAGAATGCAATAAAGCGTAGCAGTGAATTTTAGCATATTAAACAATAATTGTAGCAATTAAGATTCTTAACATGCATTAATTTTAAATCAGGTGTGGTAATCCAAACGTTACCTCAAACGTTGAATTTATATATAATTAATCTTTTTCACACTTCTTTAAACTTTAAACACGAGCAAGCAGGCAAAGTGTTATTTGTTATGAATGTGCAGCATATCCACCGGCCGATTCAAACAGGATTGACCGAATAAGCCACTGGACAAACAAATTTAGCTTCCAACTAAGTTCTACTTACAGCATTTATCCATTGCAAACAGAAGCTTAAATGGTAAATAAAACACGACTGCAGGATGTTTAAGGAAAGCACGTGAGCTTTCGAAAACATTTTTGATTACTATAAGTACAAAAACAAACAGTTTTTACGGTCTAATAAACGAACGGGTGGGAAGCAATGATTCATTCTAATCTGACGGAAGAACTAGAAGTGAAGTGTAAAGAAACCATACGTTCTTCAGCCTGGACAGACTAACAGTCGATTCCGCATGGTTAACGCTCCGGATTCAATGAAGTCGGTCATTCTCATGAGACACTGCTAAACGCTTTATAAACGGACGTGAATAGATCTTCGCAGGTGTTATCGAGAAAAGAGGTGCATAGAATGCAAACGAAGCATAAAGTGTGATTGAAAACGAGGGTTTTGACCCTAAGTCTGCTTAAACTGAAGGCGGAAACAGGGAGAGAAAACGTTTTTATTTTTAAGCAGGGGACAAAGTTCTCCGATCTAGCATAACGTTACGTTGAACGCACAAGAAAACCTTTAACGGATCGTGTTTATTTTAGGGGGCTCTCTTAGGAAAGTCACTTTCCTAAAAGAAGAAAGTGTTCATGTAGTTATTTTTACTAAAATAATTGATAGAGTCATTGAAGACGCGGGTGCAAGAACAAGTCAGCTCCACTTCTTTCTGATTTACACTTACTCCTATACAAAAAAAATCAAAATCCTCTATCGATTGGTGCAAGTACCAGACAGCTGTAAGCAATGGCTAAAGATATATAAAGGAAAAGAAGCTGTACTGTTGCCTCATACGGTGCAAGAAAAGTACAGCTCCAATAGATGTCTTGTTTTTGCACCGAATTAGTTCAACGTTTTGGTGGCTATATTGGTTGGATCGCTTTCAGTGTTGCATAAGCCAGCCGTTTACCAAACTTGTTTGATGAAGATGTGTTGTTTGTTGAACCAGCTAAAAGGTGTGTTACACATCCGAAATCCCATTAAAGAGGTGTCATTCCGATCTAGACTGTAGTTTATTATGCAATCCTTAAATGAAACGAATATATTTTGCTGTTGGAAGTTCACAGTCGCATTGATGATTTCGGAGAAGTATCCACAAAGATTTTATTGGTAAGCCTGGCCACAGTAGAATTACATTGTTGTGTGTAAAATAAAAAAACAGCTCCATTTTTTTAATAAAAAAAATCAGGCAAAAATTTCGAAAAGTAAAACCGATCTTTGATAGAGTAAGGTATTTTTAATGTTTTACCCAAATTTTATAAATTTTAAAAAACGTTCATTTTTAAAGTGTTTTTTGTCCTTCCTGAATGATTTTGAAAAATGGACCACTCACGAGGTTTTAAAAGTCGTTACTTCCATCACAGAGATGTTAACAGGAAAAGACAAAATGGAAAATGATATAAGATATAAACAAACGAAGACTAATATAAATCGTGAAACACTGTAAAGAGCATTGACTTTATAGGAATTTTTTATAAAGGATTCGGGATTCTATTCGGCGTACTATTATGCCGTTTTATAAGACAACAGAAACAGTTAAAACTGCACCATCGTGTTTGATATAATAGTAAATTGTTTTAGAAAGCAATTTTGTATCTACAGCTAAAAAAATTTATCGTTAGCGACATTTAAAAAAAAAAAAAATTGACATTTAGAAAATCTGTTTTTTTCCACTCAACAAATTTTAAACAACTCTAGCACGCTGAACTCCAACTGGAACTTCTGGAACGCTCGTAACCAGTTCCTTCTATGGGCGCTGTTGAAGCTATACTGTAAGCAGCCATACTGAACCCCCAACTAATTTTTAAATGTGATTTTGCGAGTTTTTTCATTCTCAGACCGTTATAGAAATGTTAGCACTACAATTCGACATATTTTAGCAATATGAACAATATACGAAACAGAGGTATAAATGAAAGTGGGGTACAGTTTAACCTTCAATTGGCTTCAAGTGAACCAACTGACTTGCCCAATCCAGAAGTTATATAGTTGGATATCAGTGGTGAAGCACAAGCTACGCAAAAGAAATTCTTTTATTGGTTGAAAAAATGCTTAATTCAAGATTTCTTTTACTCTGCTTTCAAAAATGAGATTAATGTGTTGAAAAGCATTTAAATTTAACACTAGTATCTATTTTTACAATACTAGAATTTACTAAGTATCACATTTTAACTGAATCTCAGCCAGAAAAATGTTTCTTTTTAAAAATAAGCTGCCCGTATAATTGTCTTGATTAGTTTAAATTAAGTAGAATCGAAATCAACATAATCTAGTTTGATTAATGAAAGCGTAAATAAAAGGCCTGCCTAATATGGTACAAAAATAAACTTATTTTAACAATTTGTACACAAATAAAAATTTCTTTATACCCTACGCAAAAAAAAATAGTTAGCTGTTTTATCTTGCATATCAGGACGAAACTGAATATGAGCACTTCATCAATTAACTAAAAATATAGTAAAAACATTTATTTTTAAACTCTATGTATGTACTTATCATTTTAAAACGAAAACCTAACCAAGTAAGAATTTGACTTCCAGTTACGATAATTAAAATCTTTCACAAATCTGCCTAATTTCACAGATTACTTAATTATGCGCGAAAACACTAAATATGTCGTCATAATCAATTCCTTAAGTAAAAGAGCACCGAGCTGTGTAATCAAAATGTAAATATTCCAAATATTTTTGTTTTAAATAAGTGTTTTTCATAGAGTGAGGGAAATTGAAAATTCGTTCAAAATATCAATTTTGTAATTTATTTAAGTTGTATTGAATTAATGAGCTAATGTTATTAAATAAGTGCAACAAGATCAGGAGTCTAAGGTCAGATTTACATTTTTCCTAAGAGGGGTAAATAGCATCCTCCATTTGGGTCTAACTTTACATCAGATAAAAAGGACAATATATATATTACAATAAAATATGTTAAATAAATATTTCTGAAATAGTTTGTTTTGTACCTATTAGTCTTTGCAACTATTCGGAAACTTACAATAAACCAAAAAAAAGGGGAGGGGTTTGGACAGATTTGTATAATATTTTGAATATTTTCACAGGGAAAAAGAGCCGAGTTTTAAAAACCTTTTATTTAAACCTTTAAAAGTTTTACTATATTTTAAAAAATAAAGTTAAATATATTATTATTAACAAGTGGTGGGGACTGTAATCATTAGGAAGTTTAATAAAAGTTTTTATAAACAATGATTTAAACATCTGTTTTTAGTGTGTGTGAATTTTACATATATCAAATTTTAAATAAAAAACAGCAAAACAGGTACAAAACTTTTGCTAATTTTGTCAATATTAGGCCCTTCCTTTAACATATTCCAGATCCTCCGCTATCTAAGTCCTAAGATTTTAACACAAAATTATTTCAATCACCTCATCAAGTACATATATATAAAGATAGAAAGAGATTAGACAAATATGCTTTGTTTAATAGTGCTCACTCTAGAAATTAAAAGGGGCAGAGCGCTATTTTGAGGGGGGCGAGGGAAGGCACTTTTTCTCTCTAAGGGTACTTTAATGAGGATGCAATTAATTTTCCGTTATCAAAGTCGGAGTAACTGTGGCGTCAAATTGTCGATTTTTCAAAAACTTTACATCTTTGATTCTCAGTTGATAATAAGATACTTAACAAATGTAATCAATGCTTAATAAATGCCATTAAAGCTTAAAAAAATTTAACCGTAAATCCGATGGAAAACAAGCGTTTTTTCTCTCAAACTCGAAAAATCGCTACAGAAAATTCCGTTTTGGATTAGCGCAGATTCCCTTCCCACAGGTAGAAAGTACTATTTTTTATACAGAAGATGAGAACGGATATTTCATAAAATGATCAGGTGAATTATGGAGGGCAAGTGAACAAATACTGATGAATACAAGTGAATTAATACAAACGAACAATTTATAAGTAACGTACAATTAATAAGTGTGCGAAATACAACGCACTTTAAAAATCTCCCTCTTTCTTTCTAGGAAACGAGCCACAACTACATCTGCTAAATAAACGAAAAGAAAGACTTAAACACACAACTTAAGACCTGTGTACACAGTGAGTTTGACCGTAAATACAGTTAATCAACTTTGTGTTGACTCGTTTCTGCGAGGGCGTTTTTCCAGAGAAACTCTCTCGGTTCAAATAAGGCAGAGACTTAAAAAGAATCGAAAACTTCCCCTGCCTTCTTTTAAGGGGACTTGGTACCCTTTGATTTGAGAAAATCGATGAAAATATCAATTTTTCTTTTTTTTGCTTAAAATATGCTCTTATACCTATAGTTCATTATTACAAAGTTTTGAAACGATCTGATAATTATAAATGTAATAAAAATGCGTTTCATTACTTTCACAGCACTTAAAATGCTACGTCCATTTCGATGTTTAAATTTTTGACACAACAGCTTTTGGTCATTTATTTAAAGAAAAATCAGCTAAGAACAAGTTGAACGTGTTTATCTGTGACTGTATCTACCACATCACGTGTTTGTTTACTTTTTCTTACCGTGGTTTGATATAATTTTAAATTTGAAGGTACAAGGAGACGTATTTTCCAAAGGCGACGTATTTAACAAATGTAATACATGTTTTTGCTATTGTCAAAGCCCATTCTAAAGTGTTTTATGGTATGGAATATGTATTTTCAATGAATTCAGTTGTATTAGTATGTTTTCTAACACAAAATTAGTGTAAAACAATATTTTAAACATTATTATTTTGATTTTAACAGATTTTTCTAAACAATTTACTTTTGTTATCATTTTAAAACTAGTACATAATAGTGATTTAATGTACTCCAATTAAATAATAGAAACCGGAATTTTATATGTATGCAAGTAGTTATAAAATTTATTATGTGTGAAAAAAATCTCAAATGTATTCATCGAGTTATTTGGATTTAAAATGTTTAAACTGATTTATCTCAGTTTGTGTTTTTTGCATATGCCACGGTATTTAAAATAAGAATACTTTCTCAAATATTATTCAAATGACTTGATTTTTTTTCTGCAATTCCTGTATAACCTATTTAAAACAATCAAGGATGGGTTTTGCAAAATAATGAAAAGAAAAAAAATTAAAAATTAAAAAGTGGACTAAATCATGTTTTTTACTATTTTTTTGCATATACATCGACACTTTATTTTTTTTCTCCAGAACTAAAACAGTAATTTCAAATTCGATCCTTAAAGTTATTAAGTATAGTATAGTGAATGTAAGAAAAAAAAATCTTCACAAAATATTAAAAACTGAAAAAGAAAAACCATTTTTAAAAAAGTTAAATTTTTAAGAAAAAAATTAAATTTTGAAAAATATACTCATAAAAACATTTTTTTTGTTGCTAAAATCATGTTATATAATAATAACCTTCAATAATATGTGTAAAATATATATGTAAATTATTTAATAAAAAAAATTATTCCAAGGGTACCGAGTCCCCTTAAAGTATTTTTTGACTACCACGCCATCAACGTCCATCTTCCTTGCACGAAATCTTTTCCCATCAGACAGAATGGTCACGAAATTTGCCATGTCCACGGCCTTGCATTTGCATAGATAGAATCTGGACAATGGGTAGGCGACTTTGACTGATAAGAACAATGGCGGAAGGGGGATTCTTCGTGTTCTTAGCACGCGGGAAGAAAAAAGAGCATTTCTTCTTTGAAATATTTGCTGTATGCCAATGATAAATTAAAATCTCATTTATCACCAAAAATTGAAAAGCGAGATAAAAAACAAATTCAATACTGCTTTTTAAAAGAAACCGGCTCTCTGACCCAGTAAAAACTTAGAAGAGCCAAGGAATAATTAATTTCGGCATAGAAAAATAAAGAATTAATAATTAAGTGGGATGAATCAAACAAGGAAACCAAAGAATTTTCGTGCAATTATAATGTCTTTTTGAAAGCGTGTTCAAAACTAACCAGTGAATGCTTATCTAGGCCTTTCCTGTTTGTTCATGTGAGCTAAATTTTGTTTTTATTTTGCAAGTGGATTTTTCGTTACATTACTTGTGTGCAGCACGAAATATTTTAAAAACATCAAATTTGAAGTTTATCATTAATGCATATGTTACCTATTTTTCGACTTAAAACATCCTCCAATCTAATTTACCTTTTCCGACTTAAAACATCCTCCAATCTAATTTACCTTTTCCGACTTAAAACATCCTACAATCTAATTTACCTTTAAACATAAATAAAAATTATTATATCCTGCTCATTTGGAATGAGAACATATAAGGTTCATATTAGTCCCATGTAGGGATGTAGTGCGGCCGGTGCCGGTACGCGAAGGTAGTTTTTTGCGAGCCGGTACAGCGTACCGGTACTTTTTTTAGGCTTTTCAGTGTACCGGAACTTTCTTGGCCAGCATTATTAATTTTTATTTTATAAATCAACTTCTATACAGAAAATCCATTTCTGGTTTAGACTGCTGTTTACACTGACATATTTTAAACTGCGATTATCAGACGTCGATTTGACAACAACTTGCCTAGTTAACACTTAACTGCCTAATTTTTTTGTCGTTGTAAATAACATTGTTTTCTTTTAAATTGTTTTTGCTAGTCATCTAAATACGACATTAACAATTCCTATTCATGCATGTGATTACCATAAAAACCACTAGGTCCTATCCATCCTACAAACTTGTATATGCAACTCTAATGTGAGACTACCTGGAGTAGAAGGCTTAATATTTTCTCCTCCGATGTGAATTTTTTTCATTTCTCCAACTGTGGTTTCCAGGAACAGAGGGGTGTGTTGGTGACATTCTTTCACCTGTTTCTGATGGTCGCGTGATCGATAGATGGCCAATGGGGATGGAATGAGCAGGGGTGTAGTTGGGCCGGTTGCGGTCATGATCGGAAAGTTTGCGTTCTGGGAATAATTTTTTTAGCACTACAACTCTGGCCCGGTGTATTGGAGAAAACTTCATGCAAATATGCATGCAAAACTAAAATGGTGCTTCTTAAGTGGAGTAATGTGAAAAGTAATAGCTTTTTTGCGGTGTAGCTAGAAAATACGATAAATATAGACCGCAAAATAATCTAAAATCAAACATGGTGGATGATTTGAGAGACAACAGTTTTACGAATCTTTGGAAAAAGTCAGAACGGAGCAATGCCGAGATATAGAAATATCTTCGCTCAGAAAACACTGTTAACGGTTACTCTGCATTTTAATATTTTTGTTCCATAAAATTTTAAACTTTTTAGAAAAAAATATTTTAAGTAAACAATTGAGAGAACTGTTCAGAACAAATATAACTTTAAAAATATCCTTTAGTAAAAAAGCAAAGTTTAAGAAATTATGTACAATTGATTACTTTTTATGAAGATAGCTTTAATTTACCTACGTCGCCTAAAATTCCGTTAAAAATTATCTTTTACTCAAATAATTTAGGGGTTAGTTAATCAATTGAGCTCTATATTTAAACTCGAATTCCCCTGATAACAATATTTTCACTCCAACGAGCTATTTCTAATCTTACGATGGTGATTTGAAACGTTGCATTATTTTTAACTTGAGCGTGCATTTTTGATTTTCTGTGCGACTGAGAAATATTATTTTAATCGAAACATTTTAAAGTTTACTGGACATAAATTTTGAAGAATAGGCATTTCAGGGCCAATGACCAATCACTTTGAACTAGTTTAAATATACAGTTTTGTATTTAACTGTTTAGCTCAGAAGAATAGTAGGTTAGTCGTAGATATCCTTCCCTTCCAATGCAAGAGCGTAGACAAGCATTTGTCGAATTCCTTGGATATGGTTGTCTGGACGTGTTATTTGCCATCTATAAACTAAACTTAGTAAATTGAATTTGTCATTTTGTGCTAGTACGAAGCACTATAATTCATATTAATTTAGGGTTTCATATGACATTAAAATTGTAAAGTTAGTCTCCCAACCCCGTTATATTGGAAAATTTAATCTATATATAAAGAAGTGTCTATGGTTTATTTATATGTATGCAGTGTTCACTCTATAAATAAAAAAGGGGCAGGGCGCTGTTGGCAATAAAGGGCACCCCGTTTTTGAAAAGACACTTCTTGTTTTTAAAAGGACACTTTAAAAAAAATTATGGGGTGGGCGTGGCCACAGTGTCACACATTGGACCCTTGACCGAACAAAAAAAGTTCCGATTTGTTGGTTGACATTGCGCTAGAGCTGCATATTGGGCTATTGTTGATGGTTCGGGGCCTATCTCAAAGGAAAGATCCGTACAAAATTGATGTCACTCTATGAAGATATTACCTTAAAATCTAATATTTTACATTTTAAACTGAAAGTTTTCCCTAAAAACCAAAAATGTAAGTAACCCTAATCAGGCCCCTATACAAAACTGATAAAAAGGCTACTTAAATCAAAATTCATTTCATATGCGGTCACATATGAAACCACTAGGATTCGTGGAATGTCCCGTGCTCGAAATTACTGCGGAATCATCGCGATTTCATAACATGCGTAGTTAAAAAGGTGTTTGTTTTTCTACTTTCATAATTCACTTAATTGCAATTAACACACAATTTTTTTTTTAATCGATGCCTTTTTTAAAGACAGCTAGGGAAGCAAGGACTCTTGTGAGCGACTGAAAAGGGCAAGAAGGGCGGCATTTTTGAAAAGGGGGCATGGGGGCGCTATCGAGATGAAAAAAAGGCGGCAGGGCGGACCCCCTTTCAAAAAACGCCTACAATGATGTATGTAACTACAGTTTTATTCCGAACTTGAAAGTTTGCACACTTGATCTTCAAAACAAGAAGAAGGTTACTGTCTACATGAGGTTTCTAAAAACCACCGTTATCCCCCTTCAAGCAGAAATAACTTCTTACTAAAACCGCCGGTGAAGAAATCGACCAACACTAAGCGTAAAGCCCGGCAACTCCGGGTATTTCAGCTAGTCCAATTTAAAGTGATAATTGAGTAGGTTGAGAAACTTTTGAACATGACCAATCATGATTATGCATTAATTTTTTTTTCACTAACACTACTTACAGTCTATCATATTTGACATCTATTTTGGATTTTCTTTACAAACTTTGATACATTTTAAACTGTTCTTGGATAAATTATAGTATAACGTGTACTTTGGTACATGATTTTTTTTTAAATTATTATTTTCGCCCAAGACGAAACATTGTTGACAAAACATCAATAAGTACTTTAAAGAAGTAAAAATTGCCAAATAATCGTTACGATATAAGTAAAAGAAAATAAGAAGTCATACTCTTCAGTTAGCGTTATATATTACTTCGCATTATATGAATAATACTGCATTATTTTTCAAAAATGCAGCGGCAGTAAGTGAAGTTTTATACAGTTATGCACATCAACCAAATAAATTTATTTATAATCTTTCTAAGTAAAATTTGAAATAAATTTTGTTTAAATCACTTAATATATACTTTTTCGTAATGTAAGTGTGCAAAGTATAATAATTTTTCACCAGAAATGCAATTAAAACAATGCAAAATTCGCAACAAAAGTAAAATAAAAATTATAATTTTCAATTCACTATTATCAAAAATTTCTACAACATCAAAATATGGATGCATCCATACGTCGATACAGACCTACAACATTTTTTTCGAAGAAAAAAGACTATTCACATGCGCACAATTACTTCTTTTATTTTTATTCAAGAAAAATACGCAAGTTAAAAATTCCTACATTTTTTATTCGTTCTACCCTAACTGTAAAACTTATATATTTTAATAACAAATCCCTTAGAGATCCTCAATAGCATGTTTAAAAGACAACATACGCTACAAAAGTAATACGCAAACTCTAAACAATGGATGAACAAGGGAATAATGCCATATGTTTTATAAAGGACAACAGCAAAGGAACGTAATTCACTAAAAATAGGAAACCGAAAGTCAAGGGCTTTTACACATATTTGAGTGAGTTGAAACAATAGCGCAAGCTGAAACATAACGACCATCTGTCATAACGCAAACTACAGGATGTGCACGATTTGCCTGATAGCGGACAAGAGCCTTGAATTTCCCCACAAAATATTGAACTTTTAGCTTCTTTTTTTCAGTAGTAAAGTTAACCCAGACATATCATGTGGTAAGCGCGGCAATCAGTTGCTTTCGTTGGTGATTCAGCTGCTCAGCCAAATGGCGTTAGATCCAGATACTCTATCGGAAATCGGAATTCATATCGTCATTGAATTAGGTTTTAAACTTTACGTTCTTAAATATATCGTCGTTATTTAAACTTTTACCATGTCTACTTTCCCATCTTGTCGAGTTTAATAAGTTGCACTTTATTTAAAACTCAATAAAAATTCTAAAACCTGTTCTGCTTTTCGTGATTAGCAAGGTTTCCACCAAACAGATTTTTTCCGCCCGGAAATCTTTAAATTAAAAAACTAAATATTTGTGTTGTTAAAAATAAATCATTTGGCTAAGTTTTAAAACGAATAAATGCGAAATTTTCCCATATTTTCCGGATTTGAGAAAAATTAGCTTAAATTAAAAACCTCGCATTTTCATCTATATATATAAATGTGAAAACTCATTCACTCATCACTAATTCTCCAACTTCCCGTATACCAATGAAGAAGAAATTTGGCAAATTTGTTACTTATACCTTAAATAGGAAAAGTAAGCTATTTTTGTTCCGATCGAACGTATTTAAGGGGGTGTAAAACCCCCTTTTCGATGTTAGTAGTGTGGAGTTCACTTCATATACCCGATACTCCCTTTTAGGCTAGTGTGATCACTTTAGCCTGACTGGCAGAGTATCAGCGTAGCAAGCAGAAGTTCCTTGGTTCGATACAGAGTGTAGCCAAATAGTTTATAGTGCTATTGTAGCAAAGTTAGTTTGGGAATCTATTAAAATATGGATGTTAATCAACGGGAGTATCGTATGTATATCCACATTATTGTACATCCAACTTCACCATATATATTATCAATCTTGAGGGACCTTGCTAATAAAATTTCGTTACAAATTGTAACTTTTAATACTGTGGTTCCCTCTGATGGATGACAAATTAAGAATATTATTTATTACGCTTATAAATATTGTATTTGTATCTATTTTGTAACTTATTTCCTTCCCGTGCGTAGAACGGGTAATTCAGCTAGTTTAAAATAAACGAACTTTTAATAAAACAATAAAAATACTAAAACAATCTGATTTTTACTATTATTAAAGTTTTGCCAAAGAGAAAAACATCCAGGACTCTCTAAAGGGGAAAAAGGAAGTATTGTTAAAAATAATAATAAGCCATTTGATTACAATGAAGCCGAGCTTTTGAGCCACTTTCATACACTGCATCCGTTTAACGGCAAGAGAAACGAGGTTGGAACACCCTAAATCGAAATTCCACTTTAAAAAAAAACCTTGCATCATCTATCCATTGATCTACATATACCCGTTCTCAAAAAATCGGCGTGATCACACCACACAATGATCTAACCTCTTCCGTGTTACGGCGCAAAAGCGGATGTCTCATAGGAAACGACCATGAGGAAGGTAATTACACACGAAAGATTCGTAATAGAGAATTCGTCGCGTTGGAAATGTATAAAAAAAAAATCTGTAACAATAAAATAGTAATAAAAGTGTGCTGTCGATTAATGGACATCACGTACCGGGCAATCTCGTTTGTCCAGTCGAGCAGCGTGGAAGGTCAGGGCGGTGCAGAAGATATTGAACTGGTTCTTCCCCCCTCTCCCAGATGCAGAACCACCCTGGGCAGCATGCAAAAAAACGTCCCGGCTATTATCGCCCTTCAAACCAGAAACAATACGACGTGGAGGGGGAAAAAATGCACACAAAAGTGAGGTTTGTGAAAGGTGGTTGGGATCGACGAGGAAAATAAACATTGGATCAGAGGCACAGGCGGATTTACACAGGGGCAGGGACGATTTAAGGAAATTTTTTTTAGTGGAAGCAATCAATTTTGGCATTGGCATCCCTCTTCATTTTGAACGAAGTAATATTTTGCATAAAATTAAGAATGAATTTTCAATGATTTAAACTAACTAACTATTATACATACTATTTTCTTTGAATATTAAATTTGAAACCCCTAGTCTAACGTAAACCTTTTTTGGTAAGAAAATATGTGAACTATAGATCGTCTATAAAATGTGCAAATACATATACGAAAGTAGTGAAATAATCGAGTATAAAACCCAAATTTCCTTAGCAATCTGCAATTAACCATTTTTTTACTCTCAAATTTGGCAGTCTGAATACTGAACAGAACCGAGAAGTTTACTTATTATACTTAATATTTCTGAAGATACCCCCAATTCTCTTACAATAAAAATATTTATCATCCCTTATATATTTTTCTACTAAACTTACCTTAAAACGTAGGTTGAAAATTAACGTTTGTAAAAAAAACATTTTTAGAATACAATTTATTTTAATGGAATAATAGGAGTCACAATGTTATGGCAAATAAAATTTAAACTATGTTCCATGATCTATTTGATAGAAATAAGGACACCCATTTAAAAGCCAGTCGACTTCCTTTACTTCCGATATCTTAATCGGGCCTTGCCATTTAGGTAGACTTTACGCCAGAGAAAAACCCTACCATAATTTTTATATTCGGAAAAGCGTAAACAGATTATCATCGAGTTTTTCATTAGTAAAAATATATACATTAAAATCTTTTTGTAACTAGTATTCAGAAACTTATATAAAAAGAAAAATTAAATGCAAAGTGGGTAGGTCAAATTTTACCATTACCACCCCTAGCCCTCGTAAAATTTAACATATTTCTGCTAGTAATATGAAAGAAAACCCAACACAGTTTAATTCACTAAAGAACAGTGGCGGCCCGTGGTCGAAAATGTTAGTGCAGCCGAAATCATGTGAAACCCCCTTTTTTCACAACCATACATGAACGAAAATTCTTTAATATTTATTACTAAAATCAAAGTTTCTTTGAATCTTTACAAAATGATAACATGCGAAAAAAAATAGAAAACACTTATTTTTTGAAAATTAAATCAATCCTCCTTTCTTTTAAACTTGAGAATCGGTCAATTTTAATATTAATTTAAGTAACGAAACAACAACACACGTGTAAACTTATCACGAAAACTATTTCCGTTTGGAGATATTCTTGGAAATTCTCGGTTTCCCCCCAGGCTAACCCGCCGATTCACGCACGAGCTAATCAATTCATCGCAGTTCCAAGTACAGCAGATTTGAAAAAATTATTTTTGGGCTGCATTTGTTTCGCCACAACCTCTATTTTAGCGTGTAGGGGAAGTCATTCTACGTAAGGTTGTCATGTCAACGATGCAGCCAATTTCGAACTTCCGCTTTTTGGCTGCAATTTTCAATGAATGGAGTTTTTTCCCCTCCTGAATTATGCATTACGGCAACAGGTTTGCTATTTATCAAAGATTTTTTTTTACTTACAGTAGAAATTTCGTCTTCATTTCCAATTCTAATCTTCGTTTAAGAAAATTAGTAAAATATATAATTTTAGTTTTAAAATACACTAATAAAATTAGGTGCAGCCCGGCTGTACTTGCTGTAGTCCACGAGCAGCCACTGCCGAAGAAATCTGAACTTTTGTTAAATTTCATAACGGAGTTGGTTTAAACAAAAGCCAACAATTATTTTATTTATGACTGAGGTGTCTATATTTGAGCAATGAGAAAATTAATTAATCAATATTTGAGTGAGGACTTCCTCTACTTTGATGTCTTAATCAAACCCTGCATTGGTTTAGATAACCTCTAACTGTGCTTTGTGAAAAAGTCAAAACAGCTCAACAGGAATATTTTTTTAAAAATATTTAGAAATTTACATTGTTTACAGGAAGAGTTTTTAAATAAGATAAATAGGTAAAGGACTTTAATTTTATTTATTTTGGATTTTATATTAACATTTTAGAGGAAAAAAAGTGTTTTTGTTTTAATTTAAATAGAGAAGAAGTAAACAATATTGGCTATCCAAATTTTTCTATTTATCTTGGAAAAACTCTGAATTTTCATGAAAATTGATTGCTATAAAATGAATCTTTATCATTAAAATAATATCGAAATAGGTGCACACAGTAAAAAGTTAGTATGTCTAGGAAGAAAAAAAAGAACTCAAGATTTGGAAGTAAGAGAAGTTGTAATAACTCAGTTCCATTTTAACACAAAATAAATTAGAAAATCTTCTTCTTATCTATTATTTTAAGCTTTTTAAGTTACATTATGATCAGTGTCAAAAATATTGAGTTTAGTGCGAACAAACTTTTACATTTAAGTTAAATGGAAAAATGAAGTGGGAAAACATTATTATAATTATAACTCCATTCTATTATGACATTGAAAAAATTTGACACTAAAATCTTCAACCTAAAGAAAACTGTGATTTTATCAAATCTCATCAAAATCTAAAGACAGCTGTCGAACATTAATATTAGATTTATATATAGTTTTGATTCGAATAAATATTTCCATGTCAAAGTGTTACAAATATGCCTTTAATGGCATAGAGTTGCACCCTGACTAACTACATAGAAGCAATTACAAATTTATTTTTAGCTGTACATAGAAGAAAATCAGGTTTAAATAAATTTGAGTGCAATATTCAATCGTAAAATAATTATTTCAACCTTTTCAAGTGGGCTAAGTTAAAGAAAAATTGCCCTGCATGTGGGCTAATTCTTAAATTGGAGAAAAATGTTGCTTTAGAAAGAAAGCAGGACAATGGGTTCTCAAAGCATTGTGGAAGGATGACTTGCCTTACAATAAGAGGCATGTAACAGTCTGACGGACAGATCATTCACAATTTTTCCACAAAGCAGGTAGATTCGCAAAAGGGGGTAGGATCACTTGAAGGATTGAAAAACTGAAAAGCCCAGATGAAGATGATCTGTAGAAACTATTAGTCAAGCGTCCCATCTCCGAAATCATGTAATTACTTGCTCTGCTGCAAACAGCATACTTCAGACATCACATGCTTTAAAAATTCTAATAATACCTTAAGCTTTCCTAATAATTCTATCTGCAATATTTGTTTTTAGTTGAACAGTTTTTTAAAAAGAAAGATAGGTATAAAAGAACAACTAATATTAAAGATAGCAAATATAATATATTGAACATGAAAGCGTAGAGGGCAGGCAGGGATAACTTTGTCTTGTATCCCTTTAATAAATAAGTTTTAAAATGCGAATAAAATATGCAAGTATCAGTAACAAAAATTTTAATAATTTAATTACATTTCTTTTAATTAATTAGTATTTTTCAATAAAGGTTTTCTTTTAGACTAAAAAAGTAAAAACACCTCTTAAATAAATGCCTGAAATATATAGATAGTTTTTATATTTAATAATAACTTGGATTCTTTTATAAGACAATGCTAATCAAAAGTCAGATAAATAATTATTAAACCAGAGGCATTTATTCTATCGAGACGGATTTACATAACAGCTACCAATAAAAACAATATTTTTTTTTTTAAAAAAGTCAATCTCTACATCTGGTTTTATACTAAAAAATGACTTGAATTTTCAGAAAATTTAAAAGTTTAAGCAAAATATAAGATTATAATTCTGTAAATTTGTTTCATCTTCATACCTAACTATTTTCGGCTAATTGATAAAAGAAAATTAAATAGGCCACAAAAACAATGTAAAACTATGAAAGTATTTTTATATTAAAGTAAAACAAAATGCGATAAGGATGTCAATAGCAGCATTAATTCAAATAGAAAAAAGTAAAAATGTTTTTTGCAGTGGAGACTAAATGGATAGGAGTGTTTTGGGAAAGATAAATATGACTATAATCAATCAAAGGAACAATGCAATAAAAATAATTAATAAAAAAAATAGTTTTTGTATTTAAAGTAAGCTGCTCAGTCGATTTGCATTTATGATTTAAAAATGCAAATTAAAAAAAAATGGTGATTATAATAACATATAGCTAGTTTTAAATAAATTTATATTTTTACATAAAAAAAACCATATTGCAAACAAAAAAGATTAATTGCGACATATAAATTGCAGAAATACTTTTTTAGTAGCACAATGAATAACTTTTCAAAAAATTCTCATTATACTTTTGATTTTGTTGAACTGATGACTGTTTGGTTGGTAAAATTAACCCTCCATGCTAATAAGCTACTTGCAATGGTTTGGGATTTGAGGGGAAAGGAAAGACCCGGGAATAGTGCCTTATAATTTTGAACCAGTCAGATGACGAGAACAACATCTGAGCTGGCACCCCATCACCTAAACTTGTAAATCACGGACAAATTTGAGCCACAACTGATTTAATGTAGACTTGTCACTTATACACATTGATGATTGATTGGATTACAAGAATAAAACTTGCAACCATCCTAACTACGAGTTTACAATTCTTCCAACTAGGTCAGATGTGAATTATATTTGGCATCTACGACTTAATAATTAAATGTTATAAATTATTAGCCTTAAAATATTAAAGTTCAATTTTACAGTTAAATGAATAAATGATAAATATTGGTTGGTTGTTGTTTAATGGCACAAGACCCAAAGAGGCTAAACTGTGCCAAACATTTGTGTATTTATGACAAAAAATATTTTTGGTTTAATAAGTTAATTTTTAAATATATAATTGACAAAACTGAAATATTAATATTTAAAATAATCCAGCTAAAAATTGCGACATTTTAAATTGTAATGTTGAAGGAAGAAAATAAAAATAAATAACTTAAAAGTGAATCTTTTTTTTTTTTAATTAAAAAAAATTTACTTACAGTAACTTCGACGGTGAGCACACTTCCATCAAGCAACACAATTTTACAAGGTATCACATTTTTACTATATTTAATATTTTCATCACAGTTGTTTCTCCTGGAAATTGGAGAGTTCTTTCTAAACCGCTTACTAAAAAAACTGAACATTTTTTTTTTTCTTTTAAACTCTCAGTTCACAAATCATTAATCCAAAGTAGTTGAATTGCATGGAAGTATTAGTTTTGGTAAATGGCTAAAATTTATAGTAAAATTATAACCCTTCATAGTAAACAAGGAAAAAGTGAGCTCCTAACAAACTTCAGCATTCGAAGACGTCCAAAAACTTCTGCTCTAATATTTTCAACTCGCATCAAAATAAATAAAAAAAACTTTCGAATGCGGTTACAGTTACGCTTAAACTTTAATAAAAACAGACTCCATGCATATGACATCATCAGACGAAACATGTGTCCGGAAAGAGAATATGCATAATCTATCTGCACTCTTGGGAACATGGTCATATATTTAATTTTTCTAACTCACATTTAATTTGCAAACCTAAATCTCCATTTGAACTTGACTTCCTGGAGGCGTTTCATATTTTTAGTAATATTGATTCGGTTGTCAATGAAACGTTTGCGGTCCCAATGTTTCCCGCTTGTTGGCACACAATAGTTAACTCCAACCGTTTGTAATAGTTTTTAGTTAGTTTTTTAGTCTTTGGCAACATTTTAGATTTCTTTGGGTTTATTTATATTTCATTACACACAGACTTTACATTTTCCGCTGATGAAGGGTGATGTATCTCCCGAAACATGTCCGGATTATTACGGACTTTTATTGCGTATTTTAACGTTGCATTTGTATTTTAATAATCTATCTGATTAAATGTAGAGATAAATCATCCTTTTACCTGTGTAGCTCTTCTTAATCAAACTAAACAAAACAAAACCATCCTTTTACAGTGTTTAAAAAACCACTGCTCACCAATTACTAAGCAATATTCTTCTGCTGACGTCACGTGCAATGCACAATAGTAGTTTGGTTTCGTTAATTAACGTTTCACTAGAGATGAAAATTAGGCTATTGGCGACAGTTTGGGACCTATCTCTAAGGAAAGAACCGGGAACAATGTTTCGTATTTTTAAACCATGGTCAGATAACGAGGACAACACCTGAGCAGGCACCCAAAGCAACCTCAATTGACGTTAAGACATTGGAACCTGATCAAATTTATCGTGCAAAAGTCCTGTATACACGCCAGTATAATTTGTTGAATATTTTTAGACGACTTACTCGTATTTTAGTAGCGAAGATACGACTTCCTAGTATAAAAAGACGTAACTGATGCCAGTCTATCTACCCAAAACCTTGATTGGTCAGTGGCGGCGATTCGAAATTGAAAAGGCGGTTTCCTCCACACTTTTTTCGGATGTTGCCCCAGCATTTTTTTTTTCGAAAGTTAACCCCCCGATTTTTTAGTATAGCATTTTTTAAAAATAAAATATAAGTCAACGGTGTTACTACAATGCCAAAATTAGGAAAAATTTCGTGGGTCAGGGTGGAGAAAACCCTCTCCACCCTGACCCTACAGTCGATGAACTCATGTAATGAACAAGTAAATGCGTCTATTGCCAGGGCCTGATTAAAACCTTGAATCAGGGGGGGGTATTAATTAACGTTACACTAGAGCTGCACAGTGGGCTATTGGCGACGGTTCGGGGTCAATCTCGAAGGAAAGACCCGGGAACACATACATTCACACACACATTCATACATGCACCTCGTTATTTTAGAACCATGGTCAGATGATGAAACCTTGAATCAAGATAAGCCCGAATTCAATCGGAGGTCCCATCAGTGGCGGCGATTCGGGGGGGCAAGGGGGGGCGGTTGCCCCCGCACTTTTTTAATATTGCACTATTTAAAACTAAGTTACCAAGTCAATTGTTTTACTATATTTCCGAACAAAGGAAACATTTTGAACCCCAACTTTCTCTCACTACCACAGGCACGTATAAGTAGGGGGGGGGGGGTCAAACTCCTCCCATTGCAGGTAAAATAAAAAAAAATTAAAAACCGAATCATAAAAATAGAGATGTTTTTTTTGGGGGGGGGGGGGAAGGGGAGGGTATTCTGTCTTGATACGAGCATGGGTTATTGGGACAAAAACCTGATGACGTCATGTTAGGTTTAATTTGAAATAAAAATAAAGATAACAAAGGGAAAAGATCGTCAGACGGGGTCGTATAAACAAGATGCTCCAAAACGTGCTATGGAAACCATATTGTGGTATGGCTGTTCGAGCAAAAACCACATAATTTTGTTAACCTTAAAATACTTCATTATAAGTTGCCAGTTTATTCTAAAGCAAAACCATCTCCCATGTTTTCAATAATAGTTTTAAATTTATTGGCCCGCGAAAACACCCAGCACCTGCTCTTTGATTATTATCTCTATAACTTTGTAATTTTTTTTTTTTTACTTTTTGTAATTTCCTCTTTGACTTAAATCCAGGACCATAGAATCAACCCAGACCAGTCGGCTAATATATTCTTTTTTTATTTAGTTCTAAATATAGTTCAAGATCAGACACCCTTTTTTTTTATCAAGCGACTGTATGAAACTTCTTACATTAAAATGTAGTATTGCGCAATCTATAGGCGCCGAACGTTTGAGCATTTGTCGTTATAAGGGTAATAATTCTTGTTTTATTACTGTTTGTGCATGTGATTTGCGGTTTTCGCTCCCCCCCCCCCCCCCGCTTCCCAACTAATCTGGAATCCTTAAAAGTTGTGGGAATTTCGTCAGATTTGCGGTTTTCGCTCCCCCCCCCCCCCCCCCCCCCCCCGCTTCCCAACTAATCTGGAATCCTTAAAAGTTGTGGGAATTTCGTCATCCGTCATTTAAAAATCCCTGAATTATGAAAATGTAAGCCCAAAGAAATAGCAAAAGAAAGCGAGGGAAGGATAGATCACCCAAATTGCCTTAAACTTAAAATAGACCTCTGAACGGACCTCTCTTCGGACGTCGCCGCAGTACAGCATATTGGACTATTGGCGACGGTTCGGGGCCCATCTTGAAGGAAAGACCCGTGAACAATGCCTCATATATTTGAACCATGGTCAGATAGCGAGGACAACCCCTGGCGCCGTTAAGTTGGTAAATTTCTTGTTTCTTTTAGATCTTTGAATTAAAATTACCTTTATAATTTAAATTTAATTAATGGAAGTTAATATTTATTGGTAATAAGTAAATAATTTCTTTTGAATTAAATTATGTATATTTTACGTTTAATTTAAAATCAGCAGTGTCGATTGTGTTGCACAATACCATGCAAGTCAAGTCTTTTGACTCCCACATTTCTTTAGCTCATGTAGCCTTTATATTATTCTTTACATTTTTGATCAACTAAAACGCTTATTACATCTTTAAATTACCATAACTATAAATTATCTAACTAATCGTTCCCACGCATATATTATAAGGATTCTCAAACTTTAAATTTGTTCTCTAAATTTATTTCGGAATTAGGGGTGATTTACTAATTTTAAGAATACATAGTTATTGACAACTATTAAAAGTAGTTAATGACATTGACAACTGTTGCTTCCTCGATATTCAAATGCCAACGTATTTCTTTTTACTAATGAAAATTAATAATTTTTTTTTTGAGAAAAAAATGTGTTATAGATTTGGTGGCGGGTTGGGTGAGGATTTTGTGGGGTTAAGAATTCCACTGAACCCCTATAAAATATATACCTACGTGCCTGCACTATTTTACAGTTTGAAACTGTAATTATTTTTCTCAGGGTTCCGAAAGCCGCACCACAAATGCAGAATTGCAAATACTGCAGGAAATTTTCTGGGAATTGGAAGGGTGAGAAGATAAAATTTTCCTCATTTCTTTTTCAACACTGACACAAATGGAAAGGATACCTATCCCTTTGGAGGTCGGTCAACAAGTATATTAATTAGATTTTTTGCAACAGTCCATATCCTTCCATAAAAAAATGGGGGGGGGGGGAGGAGGAAATAATCGTAAAAGGGTTAGTTAATAATCGATCTGGGCGTCTCGTACCTATTTTAAGATAGTATCCTTTAAATAATTCAAAACAAAGAGTAAATATAAATATGCAATATTCATTGTTTTGGTGGTCAATATTTTTATTACCCCCCCCCCCCCCCCCCCGCGCTCCACAGACACTTGTTTCATCTTGATCTTGCCCCCCCACTTTTACCACCCAATCGCCGCCACTGGGTCCCATTGCACTCAAATATTACAAAAAGAGGTCCCACTAGAAATCTAAAGTGCAAGCTCGAACTTTGAAGTGCCTGTTAAATAACTACGTAAAGTAAAACTGCGAATTTTTTTTAGTCTATTTTGAAAATGTGTTGCACATATATTTATTATTTTTCTAGCTATATCGGATTTACAACATCATTGAAGTAAATGAACAGTTCAGTTGTTCTCGCTCGAGATTAATGTGTAGATGCTTTTGTTATAAATTGTTGCTATATTTATTTATTATAGGAAATGAAATATAATTAGTATTGCTAAAATGTTTCACGGTCACCCGATTCTTATTGTCTTTTTTTTTTAAAAAACTCTTCCTCCCGTCCTCTTTTGATTTTGCCCCTTCACTATTAGCACCCAATCGCCGCGCACTGTTGATGGTCATCGGTACAATGTGGTAGAGTGCGTGTGGGGAGAGGGGGGGGGGGGGCTAGTATGGGTTTCATGTAAGGAAGTCACTATATTATGATCAGTTGAAAGGAGAGAGAGAGATCACTATTGTCAGATTTATTTAGTGATTGTTGTCCAAAGGATGTTAATGATTGACTTCCTAATTTTGTAGAACAGGAAAAAAATAGCGCAACAAATTGTACTGAGTGTATATATAAGTCTTCCATAATTACATATAAAAAAACATAAGTGGACCCTTCTGGGGGGAGGAGGTACATGGGCCTCTCCCCTAAATTTGCCAATGAGTATACATAAAATACAAATATTATTTAATAAATAAATTAAATTTTGTAAAACATTACATTAATTTGTAATTTTTCACTTTGAAAAAAATACTTCAAAACGAAAAAAATTCTTAATTGCCAAAACTTTATACTAATGTGGAAATGGTGAAAGATAAAATTATTATAGAACCAATTTTAAAGTGACAAAAAATTAAACAGCAACATATTAATAGAATTTGGCACTCTGAACAATAATAATTGTACAAATAAAAATAAGCATATACGTTTTAGCATTGGTAAAAATAAAAGTATTTAATTTAATTATTAATTAAAAATAAAGTGCCACACATACCAATTTTATTTGATAAAACATAAACGATTTTACTTTAACAAAACTGACAATCCGTGAATTATAATATATATAGAAAGCAAAAGCAATTTAGAAATTATAAAGTTTTAAAATTAATAATAATAACAATTTAACCTTTAGAAAAATATACATGTCGAACAAAATTAATAAAATTAGTGAAAATATCATAAATTAAGAATACTTTTCGATTAAAGCTCAGTTATTTTAATAGGGTACCCAAAATCGATATTTTGGGTCAACGTAGATGTCAGGCAAAGTGTTTGCTTTTTGTCATGCATCTTTGTATTGTCGGGGACGTTGCTCGCACGTTTTGCCACTTGACGATTGGTTATCGTTAAAAGTTGAAGAAAGTCCTTGTCAGAAACGGGGTTATTAAATGATTTAAACAATTCTTGGATGAACCATGATCCATCTTCGTCTCTGAAGGAGAAATACCCTAAAAGCAAATGAATCAAATAATAAAATACTAAAATCAATCTTGATAAATATTTACTCATGTTAGCTGAAACCATAAGTATAATATATATTTACTAGGAGGCTCCGCCCCCTGCTCCGCTAACGCTCCGCCAACCCCCGGAGGATTGCTACGCAATCCTCATAGGTTTGCTCCGCAAACCACTTCTCGCTTCGCTCGCTAAAAGGTAGGACACAATGACAATGTGTCCTAGTAACAATACTTTTTTTAATTATATTACCAAAAACTTTAAACGTTGAAACTGTAAAATTAAATTATAATTCATCTTGGCATCAATACATTTTTTCGCCATGTAAATATATATAAAATCATTCAATTTAATTTCTTTTAAACTACAAATGAAAACAATGGAACCATTGGAAAGCCATTATTTATAATTTTATTTCTACCATTATTTATTATTTTCCACGTTATTTTCACACCTTTCCCTGCGTTTTAGTTTAATTTATAACACTAGGGGGCTCCGCCCCCTGCTCCGCTAACGCTCTACCAACCCCCGGAGGATTGCTACGCAATCCTCTTTATTTTGCTTCGCAAACCAATATCGGCTTCATACACTGTAGGCAATGACAATGTGTCCTAACAACAATACTTTTTTTAGTTATATAAATTATTACTGGCAGTGCCGTCACACAAATTTATTTTTAGTATGTTGAGACAAGAAATTTCCCAACTTAACGATCCGAAATTCCGAACTTGAACGATTCAAAATTCCCAACCTAAGGACATCGGGTACCAGCTGAAGTGTTATCCTCGTTATCTGACCACTGTTAACAATATGAGGCATCTCCCGGGTCTTTTCTTTGAGAAAGGCCTCGAACCAAAGCGTCCTTAATGTAGTAAGTAAATACGTACCCATAACAAATCAAGGGCACTTTGCTCGAACCAACGCCAGTAGTTCAATGTGCAGCTCTAGTGTGACGTTATTTAACCAGACCACACCTACCTATTCGAAATTGCACAACACAACAGTGCTAAAAAAAATCCCAGTTCCAACTTATAAGACATTTTCAGCTTTTTTATAGGTAATATTAAACAGTTCTTTCGGAAGTATTGAATTGTCGCACGCATGTTCCAATGCAGTGGTCCGTTTTGAGGTCTAATTTAAGTTTCATCTTAATAAAAGTTGGGCAATTTCTAGTAGTCCGTCGCTTTCCTTTGCTAATAATATTAATTTGCCTGAGGCATAAATTTTCCCAACTCAGAGATTTTTAAAACTCGAAATTCCCAACTTTTAAGGTTTCAAGTTTAGAGAGGGGGGGGGGCATGCTTCCCCCCAATCCCCCCCCCCCCCCCATAACTGGAAAATTTCAACTGTAGAACTGCTTCAACGCAATTGTACTCATTGAAAAGCGAAACATGTGTAAACAAACAACAGCATAAACGCGCCAAGAATAAATAGGCTTCATCGCCAACTTATATTTATATAAAGTAAGATAATTGAGAATTGGCGCTAATAATAATTCGTCGTTGGCAGCCAAATACACGTTGGCATTTTGCCAATGTTGGCATTTCCTTCCGGAGTATCTTTTAATAATATTTATAGTACTTCACATAAATAGTTGCATCTAATTTATTTTTTAAGATAGAATTTCAGTATTGATACCATTCAAGAAAGAAAGATTTTACGAACATAACTATATTTTTTTAACGGGAAAAAAGTATACTTTTGAACTATTTAGAGCAGTTTTAATTTATCACTTAAAATTTTACCCGTATAATTGACGATTATTTCAGACATTTCGTCAATTATTTAAAAATTTATAACTACAAAACTAAATCGAAATTTCACAAACGCTCTGGATCATTTGTAGCCAATAGTTTAATCTATATCCCTAATTTTTTATTTATTTTTTTGTTGAAAATTGGAAGACAAGTATCCAAAAATGTATGAATTGTTTTCAAAATTTTCTAATATCATGACTTTAACATAAAATAACGTCTAATATACTGATCGTATTGAAAAAAGAAAATATTCATCTTATTACCCAAACATTTCTTAATAAACTGGCATAATTTCATAATTTTAGGACATTTACTTTTTGAGATGCAAGCGGAACAATGAGACAAAAAGTCGCAAATTAAAATTTTCTAGAAATATCCGACATTTTTATCCTTCTTCGCTATTTTTTATACCTATCTTAATTGACCATATCTAATTTAATTGTAAAGATAGAAATATAATCTTTATAACATCAGAAAGAAGAAGTTTTAACGAACATTAATATATTTTTTTGAATAAGAGAATATGTAATTTTAAATGACTTATAGCAATTTAGAAATCACGTTTCAAAAATGAGGGTGAAAAAACTTCAAAAAGTGGAGCGTGTTTAAATGTTTCAAAAATTTATAAATCCAAAACTAATTCGAATTTAAAAAAATGCTTACTTGGATTTCCAGTTCAAACCTATTTCTACACTCCCTAAAAAAATTGGATCTCTCCTCTTAATAGTGTTTCAGAAACTCGACGGACAAAATTAGTTGTAAGCGAAATTTTATCAACGACGACTTTAATATTAAATAACTTATAAACTAATAACAGTATTGAAACAAAAATATATTCTACTTATTTATCAAACATTTCTTAACAAATTCACTTAATTTCGTAATTTTAGGACTTTTACATTTTGAGATACGATCTGAATAACATTGAAAGAACGGAAAATTCCCCCTAGTACTTACTTTTTCCCCCTAGGGCTTACTTTTTTTTAAAATAGAGAGATTATTGGCAGTTTGTTTTGGCATAATTAAGCTTACAATACTTTTGCCTACCAGAAATGTGTATGTTACTAAGTTAATACGTCATAAAAATGAAGTTTATAGAAATCTAGTTTTCAAAATTCCCAATAGATGGCGCCACGTCAATGTTCCGTTAATGTAAAGTTTAAAAAAAGCGTTTTTCAAAACTTCTATTTTTAATGTAATAGAGTTTATATTCTTCGTAATTTAAGCTGACATCAACAAAATAATTATTTACTAATGAATTGAAGTGGCTAATCGTCAAAATGGTTTACATAATGGCAAAATAAAAATGCGGGGGCACAGAATTTCGTAAACAAACTGTTGCCACTCAGCGTACAGAAAAACAGCGTTTTTCAATCACCGCGTAAGAGAAATATATATAAAGATATAAAAACTAATTGACGAAACACTGAACATTTTGTCATACAAAATATTTTCCCTCTAGTTATAATTCTATAAATCACTTTATAAAAATATAGTTGTTGCAGATCTTACAGTTTTAAAGAAATTAAATTATACCTGTTTATTAAAACTAAAATCAAAATTTAATAAAAGGAAAATTTGTATTTGAAATAAATATATTTAAACAGTTTTTAAAAAAAAAATGTTTAAGATAGAAAGAAATATTGTTTCTAATTTCTATTAACTTATGACAATATATTGGCTGATTATATTGATAAAATATTATTTACTAATTAAAATACAATTTAGGTCGAATTTCAGGATGAGCAGCCACAAAAGACTGTTTCAATCTGACCATTGGTTCAAAAATACGAGGCAGTATCCCTGGGTCTTTCATTCGAAATAGATCCTGAATCGTCGCCAATAGTCCATTGTGCAGGTCAAGTAAAACGTTAATTCACCCAACCAACCTAAAATCAACTGCTCAAAAAGATGAGACGAGGACCTTGAAGGGTTGCCAGTCAAACACAAACGGGACGTAATCCACCTACCAACATAACTATCGCATTCTAGCACACCCAACTTTCCCTCACTCTAATTTTCTGAAAGGCAGTATACCCACCATAATATGTTTGGTTGGTTGGTTTGTTAATTAACGTCGCACTAGAGCTGCACAGTGGGCTATTGGCGACGGTTCGGGGTCAATCTCGAAGGAAAGACCCAAGAACACATACACATTCACACACACATTCATACACACATTCATACATGCACCTCGTTATTTTAGAACCATGGTCAGATGACGAGGAAACACCTGAACTGGCACCCAACGCCTTCAATAGACGTCGGGACTTTGGACCCCGATCAGATTTATCGTGCACCAGTCCCGTATACACGCCAGTATAATTTGTTGGATATTCTGGACGACTTTCTAGTATTTTTGTAGCGAAGCTGGCAACCCTCGGATCGCAAGATCGCTACTTTTTTACTTTTCTATGTCAAGTCCATTTCCCGGATTCGAACCACCAATCCTCTGATTAGTAGCTGAACGCCTTACCAACTGAGCAACTGGGGCTCCCCCATAATATGTTTATTAACAATCATAGACGCATGTGTAAGGACCAAATGGTCGAATCGCAGATTTGCTTTATTTCGATTTCTGACTCGTCCAAGTTATATGGACGTATAGGGACCTCGCTAAAGGGGGGGGGGGGGGCAGGGAGGACGGCTCTCCCCTCCCCGCAATGTTGGTATAAATTCCTGTAGAGACTTGGCAAAATCGCAAATCTTATAGTTGTGAAATATTTAGCTTTTTTGAAATGAAGCTAGAAAGTTTCACTTTAAAAGAAAGCCAAATGTTTCACAAGTTTACTAACTAGGGAACTAGGTTTGCGACTTTGCCAAGTCTGCAGGAATTTACCAACATTCTTGTAGAGTAGGCATAAAAAGTGTTAGGGTGTAAATTACTGAGATAGTTACATGAGCGTCACGGCCAAGTATCCTGATTCACTGAATATAATAGCAGATCGATGAATGAACAGATCATTCATCGAATGCATTTTTAATCATTGGTATCATCAATGAATCAAGGTATTATCAATGAATGAACATTTGTATCACTGAATGTGATAATAAGCATAGGTAAACCATTGTAAAAACCTGCAATTGTTGAATAAGTTTTACTTCTGGTCGAGTTGGAAATTTCCCATATAAAACTACTTTTTTCCATTACAGAGGAGAAAAACTGGTAAGTTACCAGACGGCAATTTTAAGGCTTCTCTCAAAAGAAAACAAAATGAAATATTTATTTAAAAATATATTATTATATATGACGACTTGCTTTTCGATTGCTGACTTTAAATTTATTATCACAATTAGACAATAGTAATTTTTTAAAACTGTTATTGGGCAGTCGTAAATTTTTCTTAGATAATAGGCCATGAGAAACAATATTTATTGGATTACATACGGTTCTTTGCTATCCACATGTAAACAACAGTCACAGGCAGAGGTGGCGCTACTGGGGGTGCTGGGGGGGGCTGTAGCCCCCCTGTCGGGCAAGGTAAGCCCCCCCGTCGGGCACAATTATGAAGTTCGTCGGGGGAAAAGTGTTAGTTAAAACCAAATATTTTTAAAACATTGGTTAAAATTTAATTTTTTTAATGAAATGGATATAGGTCATAATTCCGACAAATAAAATCCCGACACACCGAAATCTCGACACACCGAAATCTCGACACCAAAGGTCTATCGTGGCCGTATGTTTAGAGACTCGACCCGATAAGGGCGAGTTTGATACTGAACATTTTGGGAAGCGACATACAGCGATTTGGTTATCAGAGAGTTGTCAAATTAATTCTTTTCGCAACCAAAAAATATTGGCCATGTATAAGGGATTGGTGTACTTTAAATCTGATCGTGATCCAATGTCCTGATGTCTATTGAAATTGCGTCGGGTACCAGATTAGATGTTGAACTTGTCATCTAACCACGGTTCAGAAATACTGGGCAGTGTTCCTGGGTCTTTCTTTCAAAATGATCCCGAATCGTAACTAAAACATATATTACATCTAAATAATTTTCTTTGACGTTAATTTATTACTTTATTAATAAGTCAACTTATTTTATAGAGGATTGTATGGCTTGGGTTTTATTTTATTGTATAAAAAAAGCATTCTTGACTGTATAGACCAGTAGGGTCGTTTGGCACGTTAGTAAAACTAATATAATTTTTAGTAGACATATTTAGAAAATATGATTTAGGAAAATTGGAGACCAAAATCATGTTCGCTTGTGTCACAAAAATTCATTGAAAGGCCATTGAATACGGGGACGGCCTAAGAATTTTTTAGCCAAAGTAGGCGTCATTTTGTCGCCCATCTTCCTTTTACACAAAATAATATTTTCTAGATAATATGGCAGCTTATTTTTTCAATGCTTTAAATCATACCCTTAAAAATAACATAATGGCTGAACATTACGGTAAGAAATTAATATATAAACTTAACATTATCTGTGCAATGTACAAATGTGTAAAAAATTTAAATTGTCATCAGTAAAGTACAAACATTGTCTACTACAATTTGGCGCCATCCTTAGTCTGGCGAGTTAAGCGGTCGCTTGGACCCATTGAACCACCAGATAAAGTTAAGCCGCCCCCCTTGTAAAAACTATTCCCCTATTCCCGGGGCATCCCGCAGGCAAACGGCTTCCAGTTCCTTGTCAAGGTCCAGGAGAAAAGTGAAAGTTTTTCGCACACCGCAATACTCTTTTTTTTTTGTAATCTATGGGATCAGAAAAGAACCCCACCACACTTCGTTTTTTATTGGTGGATGACGTTTCAGAGAGTAGAGTGACCCCAGGCCATGGAGTGGACCCTAGGGGAGCGATAACCCAAGACGCTTCTGCAAATATATTGCTTCGTCTCTGCCATTGTTCGATCACAACTCGTTCCATTGCGCGGGAAATGCAATTAGGCTCGTCCCCAACAAAACATGTTGAAGATGTCCACCCCTCACTTTCTGGGTGGTGTGGACCTCTGTCCGTGTCAAAAAATTATCCCTCCAGTGCATTTTTTGCATATTATAGCGTAAACGAAAATTTATCTTCGTGTATGTTAAATTTTTATGAGTCTAACTATAAAGTTTTTTTTTTCACATCTTTTTTTTAATTCTGCATATCTACCATATTGAAGTAAGTAAACTTTTCTATTTTCTTATAACGAGGAAACAAAATAAAACAGTAAGGTTGTATTTGTGATGGGATAAAAAAATCTTGCTTGTTACAATGACCGTCCCTCATTGGTATAATGGTAATCGTTTCAATGAACTGTCCCAATTTCTAGTTCCGACCAAATGTGGTGCTTTTTTGTACTTTGTATTTAATTTTTATAACTACCAACTAAAGTTATTGTATTAAGTAAAATAAAAATAATTAATTGAATATCTTGTTTGTGAAATTAGGTACCTAATGTTTGAGTATTTTATCTGCAGAAGGTTTCAAAAAAATGTTTTATTTTGGGTGAATTATATATTTTGTTAGTTTTTTTCTCTTGATAAAATCTAAAAAAAGTCAAACCAAATTTAAATTAACTATATTAAGTTTAATTCTTAATTAAATGAACTTTATATGTATATATCAGTAAGAATTTTGAAAAACTTTGCATTATAAAAGTCATACATACTTTAATATATTTTATTTCCCAAATGTAAATATTATACTTTATTAGTATTTTTTACTAAGCATAATTATTACTACAGAGGATAATTTAACAGACTTATTAATTATAATTAAATATAAATTTAATTATAATTTTTAAATAACTAAAATTTTAGTAACAAAAAAAAATATTTTCAAAATACTGCAGGTTTTTTTATTACACAATATAGCTTTTTTAAAAAAATAATCGTGCAATGATTGTACAATTTTTTTTGCAGTGCCATTAAGTTAATTTTAACGCGCATCGTTTGACTGTGGTACGATTTGTACAGTTTTTGTAACAATTATCTGCTTTCCACAATGCTTTAAGTTTATGAAAATACGTAAAATAGCGAGATTGAGTACTTCTTGATTTTAGCCCATAATAATAATAACAATAAAACTTTATCACTAACAAATTTAAGATATTGATTAATACTAGATTTCTGAAGTAAAACGTCTTTAAAATCAACTACTTGGCGTATCTGGACAGAAATACTTCGCCACGCTTTTAGAGTGATCCTATCTGACACTTTACAGCCAGACAAATATTACTATTTATTTAAATTAGTTCTCTCTCGTTCGATAGGAAATTAGGAGCCGATGCGTGTAAAATGTAGTTAAAGCAAATCACGCATAGGGCGTGGTGAAGCACTCTGCATCAGACGAAACAATTTGTCTTCCTTTTGCTTGAGAGGTTTCTGTTGGCGGCCATTTCCTGTTTCTTTATAATCTACTAAAATGACGTTTCACCTACTATAATTCTGGACGTGTTCCGATACAGTCACATCCGATTTTTTTTTACGATAAAATAATTTTATAAGCACTATTTACGTAGAGGATATTAGCCCCCCTGTCGGGGAATGCTAGCTCCCCCGTCGGGCAATTCCTGGCGCCACCACTGGTCACAGGGATACACTAAACTTACCTGGTGCAGCTGAGGATACAATAAGAAAATCACGATGCGTTAAATGTCTGAAATTGTAATTGTAAGTTCTATCCGAGTCAGTGGACTGCTTTTGACTTTTGACTATTTTGTGACCAGGATCCGCCTCTTTTCCTTGACAAGCCTAGAAAAATATTAAAAAAAAAAATGTGAGATATATTTACTAAACTGAAATAAAATAAATATAACAGCTGAAATCAGTTTTAATAGAATTTTAAAAAATATTTCTACCATTGAAACGTAATACTTCCTCTGCCATCGTCTTTTAAGAAATCAAATGCATTGAAACTTTGAGCATATGCATAACACCCCAAACAGCACAAATGCGTTGAAAAAAATTCTTAACAGCATCTTTGCCACAACGGGATCTCGTCGAAAAACCGTCGCGGAGAAAGGGGAATAAAGACGCAAATGTGTCCCAAGTATTTGCCTACTTTTTGACGTTGAAAACTGGTTGTATACGGGTCGTATAGACGTCGCAAAAATATATAAGGAAATATATAGACGTTAAAATATTGCAATTTTTCCATCGTAAAATAAGAGGTGTCGTAGAAAGTCGATGTTATTGCGAAGAGAAGAGATATAATAAGGCGTCGCAATAGCGCGATTCGCAGTTTTTCTGCATAAAATCTTCAATTTCATACTTTTGATGATGGTTTTGTGCTGACTTTTCTTGCTGGGTTGTGATTAAAACAAAAAAATTAGAGTAAACGCACAAGCCTAGAGAGTATGCAACTATACAGTTGTAAATATAAAAAAAATTATAAATTCAAGAGTAGGAACAATAATGTCCTAAAATATATGTTTAAACATTCATGATGTGATAACAACGGATATATTCAAGTCATACATGTATATGCATTTTTATTCAGCAAAAAAAGAACATAATTTTTTTAAATCGTAAAAATTCGTAGATCTTAAATTTAATTTTATCAAGATAAAATTTTAGCTTTTTCAAATGTATATACTTACCTGAATGAAAAACATCTTGGGTTTCCCATACCAATTATCATAAAAAAGAGATAAGACGTCATCTATATTATAAAAACCATCATTCGCTTTCAGTGCTCCATAGTCGCCATGAGTTAAAATACAGCAAACAAAACAACTGTACTTTTCATGAGATCCATTAGCAACTGGAAAAAGTTATATATCAATGTTATTTTATGTGTATTTATTGTTATAAAAAGATATGAAATTCCTTGACGATTAAACTTTGAATTTGATTATTGGACAGCTGCGTTTGATTAACATAACACGCATTTTCTTTATTATGTTATTTTCCGAAACGTTTAATAAAATGTCAAAAATAATATAATACACAAACCACAGGAAAATTATCACTTAATTTAAACAATTTTATTACATTTAAAAAGACAATAATTCAGAGAATAAAATAAATTCTTAATATAAGAATAAATAACATAATAAAAGAATTTATTTTAATGACTATAAAACACTTTTTGTATTTTGTTTTTCATATTGCTAAGTTTCGAAAGCAACTTCATAGATATATTTTTCCAAATAATGATTAACCGAACTTAATGATTCGAAATTCCCATCTTAACGGCGTTGGGTGCCAGCATAGGTGTTGTCCTCGTTACCTGACAATGGTTAAAAAATACAAGGCATTGTTCTAGGGTCTTTCCTCTAGATAGGCCCAGAACCGTCGCCAATAGCCCAATCTCTAGTGCGACGTTAATTAACAGATCCAAACGATTTAAAATTATCAACAGTACTAAACATTCCCAGTCCCAACTATCAACGTTTTTCAACTTTTTTATAGATTGTAATATTAAACAGTCCTCTCAAAAGTATTGCCGTATCCGTTCTGGGGTCTAATTTAATTTTAATATTACAGTTTGGCAATTTCTAATCTTTTCTCTTTTCATTTGCTAAAAATATTAATTTTCTTCAGGCATACATTTTCCCAACTCAGGGATTTTTAAAACTCGAAATTCCCAACTTTTAAGGTTTCCAGATTATTAAGGCAGGCTCACTAATACCAGTAAGGCGCCGCTTTTCCTATATTACCAGTGAAGTTGAAAGATAATAAACATCAATGAAAATGAAACACATTTTCTTGTTTACACCACTACTGAGAACTCCATATAATAAAAGTATTGTTTTATATACAATTTCAATAATATTAATATAAAACATGACTCTTACTTTCACTTTTAACAAATCTAATATAGAATACGTACCACTTTTCAGTTTATTCAAAATGAAGTCTATGCTTTTATCTGTAAATACATCGCCCTCGAAGTTAAGCTTTTCAAACATCTTTTGCAAGTTCTTAACGTCGTTTTCTGTGCCCCTTCTTGGGTACTTGTTCATTGGATCATCCTTGTAAGACTAAAGTGAAACAAAATGTTGGTCATAGAAATACTCTCATGCATTCACATTTGAATTATCCATCCCTCTTTTTATTTGTACTAAAAAAATAGAGCGAAATTTTTAAGAAAGAATAAAATAATTCGATTTATTTGATTAGCCTCTTCTTGGTAGGAGCCGTTCTTAATAGCCGCGGGGACCGAGTGTGAACTTTGTCGCGGGGCCCTGTGCGGTAGCACACGCTGCACACTCCTAAGGGCAGCCCTAGTCGGAGTCGCATGTTATACGTTCAGGAAAATCTTGCCCGTATGATCGCCAATGATTGTTTCAAGATCGTTTTTAAGCAAAAAATCTGTTTCCGACAAAAATATTTGGAATTATAGAACTTTAGAACATACATTCCGCTTCAAGAATAAAGAAAATCGGGTAGGAACACCGTATGATTCGTCCAACGCTTGATCGTAATACTTTTTCTTTCGTGTCTACGGTGAGTTCTCTCCTCACATGTCACAAGTTTAGATTTCTTAGTATCATTTTGTTCATCTTCAACTACTCTGTCAACCTGTTTAAATTTCCTAAATCGTCATTGAACAGTTGTGTGATAGTTTGGCTTCATAGTGTGATATTCTTCATTTTTCGCCCCGTACAATTTTCCCACAAATGGTATAACTATCAACTAGTTAAATGGAATTGCCAAAAATGTCATTTTCGTCAATTAAAGCAAGCACTCGACAGTGGCGGCCCGTGGTCGAAAATGTTAGTGCAGCCGAAATCCTGTAAATCCCCCCCCCGCCTTTTTCCACAACCATACATGAACGGACATTTTTTTAAATTTATTACTCAAACTCAAATCAAAGTTTCCTTTCAACTTTTATGAAAGATAACATGTAAAAATAATAGAAAACACTTACTAATTTTTTGAAAATTAAATCAATCCTCCTGTCAAACTTGCGAATCGGTCATTTGATTAAAGAAAATTAATTTAAGTAAAGAAACAACAACACACGTGCAAACTTATCGAAAACTACTTCCGTTTGGAGAGATTCTTCGAAATTATCGTTTTCCTCCACCCCGCCTCGCCGATTCAGCAAAGAACCAATCATTTAATCGAAATCCCTAGTACAGCTAATGTGAAAAAATCCTTTTGCGCTACGTTTGTGTCGTCACATCCTCCATTTTAGCGTGTTGGGGAATCATTTCTTCTTCTGAATTTGTGCATTACGGAAACACGTTTGCTATTTATCGGAGATTTTTTTTTTACTTAGAGTTGAAATTTCATCTTCATTTTCAATTATAATCTTCATTTAAGAAAATTAATAAAATATATAATTTTAGTTTTAAAATACACTAATAAAATTAGGTGCAGCCCGGCTGTACTTGCTGTAGTGCACGAGCCGCCACTGGCACTCGAAACGACCAGTCGATTAAAATTGAAGTTACAGTGGCTAAACAGGAGAGCGTATGCCCAAGGTTTGATTCATTCCCTCTTTCCTCATCCGGTCAGAAGAGGGAGTGGATTAGTTGACGACCTGGACAACTCAGTGGCGGCTCGCCCACTACAGCAAGTACAGCCGGGCTGCACCTAAATTCATTAGTGTATTTTAAAACTAAAATCAGATATTTTACTAATTTTCTTAAATGAAGATTAGAAATGAAAATGAAATTTCGACGGTAGTAAACAAAATCTCCGATAAATAGCCAGCATGGTACCACCTGCATATGTAATGCACAATTCAGGAGGGGAAAAAACTCCATTCAATTAAAACTGCAGCTAAGAAGCGAAATTCGAAATCGGCTGCATCGTTGCCATGGCAACCTTTACGTAGTATGGAGATTCCCCCCATGCTAATGCACTGCATTTGTGAGAAGGTACAGCCGAAATGAATTTTCGTGTTTTAGCTGCACTTCAGGTTCGATATGCTGATTGGCTCTTGGGTGAAACTTGAACTTACGAGAATATCTCCAAACGGTAATGGTTTTCGTGATACATTTACTGTGTGCTGTTGTTTCAGGACATGGCTCTTCGGTTGTTTCGTTATTTAAGTTAATATTAAAATTGACCGATTCGCATGTTTAAAAGAAATCAGGATTGCTTAATTTTCAAAAAATAAGTAAGTGTTTCTATTTTTTTCGTATGTTATCATTTCGTAAAAATTGAAAGGAAACTTTGATTTAAATAGTGAATAATAAAGAGTTTCCGTTCATGTATGGTTTTTGGAAAATAGGGGGGGGGGGGGGGGGGGGGGGTAGGGATTCATATAATTTCGGCTGCACTAAAATTTTTGACCACGGGCCGCCACTGGGACAACTTAAACGCCTGCCACTACATGATGGTATGTCATTTATCCCCAAAGCTGACTTTGAGGTTTTGAAATATCAACACATTTTATGTCGCGCAAGTTTCTGCCAATGGTGGATATATCCGGAGCAAAAAAGAAGTTTCCCCCAGAAAAATGTCTTTTTTGGAACAGAAATTTAAAATAAAACAACAAAGAAGGGATAAACAGAACTTAAATGTAAATAGCAAAATATGGTGCACGCCAAAATTTCGGAAATGAAAAGGGAATATTTTTTTTAAAAACGCAAAAAATTTATAGTTTTGAATAAGAATGACATACTATATGATTAAAAATGTAGAATTTTCCACTTTTTGAGATATTCAGGCTTTTATTTTCAGGAGCAGAAAAAGCATCTTCTTCAACTAGTTTGGGCTCTCTGTAACAAAAACGTGTCATCAAAATGACAACCAATAACATCTAAATACTACTTAGACAATATCGTTTCAAAACACCACAAACACTTTTATAAATACCATAAAATTACAAATTCGTAATATATTAAAATTATTTGGATAGAGAATATGACCATTTTAAAAATAAGAAAAATTATCGTGATTATTCTTTTAAGTTTTGTAATCATATATATAAAGCTGAAATCTCCAAAATCTGTCCGGATGTTGGTTTGTTTGTTTGTTTGTTTGTCAGTACAAAATAAGCTCCGTAACTACACAACGCAGAGCTTTGAAATTTACAGAATAGTTAGTTAAAAAAATAAGAATTTTAACGTGACTATTTTCAAGTCTTTACGATGTTCCATTCGAATGTTATGACATTTTTTAGCGTACGTCAGCAAAGTTTCACGAAGTGGCAACAGTAAAATCAGTTAAAATCAACGGAGAAAAGCAAAAATGTCATATAAAAAAATATTAATCAATTAGAATGCCGGTATTTACACGGAATACTCCGTAACTACAAAACGTAGCTTTATGAAATTTAAAGAGCACTTTACGTAAAAAATTAGGCATTTTTTGTGATAATTTTTAAGTGTCTACGATGTTCCATTCGTATGCTATAACTATTTTAATGTATTCCATTGACTTAACATAGATGTAAATATCGTTTGCAATTTAAAATAAAAATTTTCGTTATTGACGCTATAAAAATTACGTCATAGGTTTTGTTTGATTTAATAATTATTGAAAAAGTCTGCACATTGGGCTTTTTGCTATAATACGGAACCATTTAAAAATTTAATCAGCCAGAATTTTGTCTTAGGCAAATGGTTTAGAATTATATTAAAATTTTATAATTGTTTTATCACTTTTTTTTATACAGGTTCATTGTAACTATATTTAATTATCTTAAATCAAACTTTTTGAGCAATTAATTCAAAATGCAAGTAATTTGTGCATGAACGTCCATTTTATTTATTTGAATAATATTTTATGCAAGTACAGTAGACTCTCGATAACTCGAACTTCGATAACTCGAATTTTTCGATATCTCGAAAAAAATCGATTTCCCTGCACCTTCATTACTTATTTAATGTAATTTTACCTCTTTAATTCGAAGTTTTTCGTCGTTATTTTCGATAACTCGAAGTTTCCTTACAACTCAAAATTTTGTTTTCCTCTGAAAACTACGGATTTTGAAGAACCTTTAGCATATATGTAATTGCTACGTTCTTATTTATCAGTTCTATTTCTTATTGTGCGTTATTGAAAGGGTATACGTACAATGGATTCCTACCTGTGCCTCACCCTTTTGTTGGAATGTCGCCAGACTGTATTCCCTGAGCTGTATTAAATTACCGACCGTCCAGAAAGCAACTCACTTAAAATATAAAGATGACACTCGACCCCTTCTCATTTTTGTTTAGGCAATGCACTCTCTATAGCAGCATTTGATGAGAGATCGCTCTCAGAAGAAGAATGATAATGAAGAATGCTAACCTCCTCCAAAGATAACTTTGTAAGAGGCTCTATCTTCTATGAAAACTATGCGTGCATTCATTGAATCGAGGCCGGAAATGAAAACATCAGAGATATTTCAAGCAATCGTGCATTTGGAGAATATAATTGATTTCGAAAAAAACAGAAATACTCACCAAACTATTTTGGATAGATATGTTAAATAAAGTCGTGTAATTATACTAGTATTTATTTTTACCAAAACAGCTTTTTTATAGGATTTTCGATAACTCGAATTTTCGATATCTCGAATTTTTATACACTTCCCTTCGAGTTCGAGATAACGAGAGTTGTCTGTATTTTTTTTAATGTACGAATCTTGGTTTTACTGGGAATTTTCAACTCTATTAGACTTTTTAATGTTATTAAAGAATAAAATTTCACAGATACCAACTGATAATTTAGAAAATATTTTATTTAATGTGTCAATGAATATTTCTTTTAAAACATTGAATGGCGATCATTAAGGGGGTCCGATACCTTCGACATTTTTTTTTTCATTTTTATACTTGTACAATCCAATTTTTTTTCTCTTTCTAAATATGCATAAAAAACCATTTTAAGACGCTCAATTTTTTTTTTAAATTGCACATTTATTTTTAAATTAAAATTTTAGTAAATTTTTTAACAATTTTAAAATTCCTACTCCTTTTTTGTTTTTCAATATTTTGAAGCAATTTTTTTTATTTAAGATCTTGAATAATATGTAAATAGATGTATGCATTCAAATTTTGATTCAGATACATCACTTTAAAAAAATAAAATATATTAGACATTTTGGAAAAAAAATTGACGAAAAAAATAAAATTCCATTTTAAGTGGTTTTAAAAAACAAATTATGGTAAAAATAGGAAATCTGAATGCATACATCTATTTAAAATATATTTATCTTGCTATACACACAAAAATTATGATTTTAAATATAATAGTAAAAAAGCCTTAGCATTTTTAGTGTTCATTAAATTTCAAAACCACGAACAGAGATATTTGCTTTTAAAGTTTACATATGATACAACTATGTTATAGGAACACATCATTAAAACATTCATAACTAAAAAAGTAATAGGAATTTTTTGAAGCAGTTTTTTGTGAGTTATTAAGATAAGTTTGAATATTATTTTTTAAATATAAACAAAAATGTTTTTTTTTTGCGAATTTTGGGTATTGGACCCCCTTAATAATTAAACGTAGAATTATTGAAAGTACATGGTGAGATTATAGTATGCTGCACCGTTTGCTAAACTATCGCCAAGTTATAACAGTGTATTCTTTGGATAAAGTGCGCCTTGGCTGTAATTTGCTGTGGAAACTTACTAAATATTTGTATGGCAGGTATTTTTCGATGCGAATTCAATAATAATAGTATCACAAAATAAAAAATTTAGGAAAAATGGTTTAACAAAATGTGTAAATACCGAGTTTTTAATACATTGATCCGTAAATAAAAGAAAATGTACTTAAAAAAAATAGGTGATTATTCTTTTGTAATAATATTATTCATGGGAATTCTTTAAAACATGGGAATTTGGGCATAGTAAAAGAAAGTTGTGTACTATTTCAAAACATACTATTTTTGATTGAGTATTTATGCCGGGCTGTTAATTCTATTCTTACTTTGATAAAGAATTTCAAGCAGTTTATTTAGGTTCATTCTGTCTGCAATTAACATTTTTGTGTTCTGCATTACTGAGGGCAAAAATGCAAACTACTAATTAGATACACAAGTTGTTGGTCAAAGATATTGCAAACGTGTAGCCTAAACGATACATTGGAAGGGGCATTTGCAAATAGTCAAATCAAAATTGCCATACTGGAAAAAGGGATGTTCAGAATGTTTTGAAATTTAAATCATTAAAGTTCTTGATCAAATTTCTTAATTTTGACATCTTTAAAAAAATATGTTATCTGTTTTTGCTGCCTTTTTCACTTCCATATGGCTTCAGAACATTTCAATATCGAAATTGATTCAGAAGTTTCATTAAAATTCACGCTTGAAGTTATTGATTTAAAATTATAATTTAATTAAACCCTCCTTGATGAATTAAAAAAAAATAACATAAAAATGAAGATCCTAGCGCTTTGCTTATTATTTAATTTAATATTTTTTTCCTTAAATAAAAAAATCGTAGTTTTATATAAATACTTATTCCTATAAAATACCTATTATAATGCACATTATCTTTCAATGATGATGATAACAGTAATTAAATTTTCATCGATTAAATGAAGCACTGAAAACTAAAATATAATTATAGTCATTTCCCTAATAAATTGCGGCAACCGGGTTAAAAAAAATCCGTTATGTACATACCGCGCTGTACTGGGCCCCTACTCGGTACAAGGTTTCAAGGGGAGAGGATAAATGGCCGACAATGGTTTAAACGGCCTTCCTTCTTTCCTTTACACGATGGTACGTCATTTATCCATATAGGCTGATTCCACGTTGAATTAATAACAGCGGTACACTTATTTTCACCTGGTGCAAGCGTAAGAGGGGGGGGGGGGGGATATGTTAAAAATCGGCATGTACGAAACGTCTGACTATCGTCTCCACGACAGTATATTATTTATACCCATCAACTGATTTCACTTGGAGTTAAGGATTTTACAAATGTCGTTCTTTATTATGGGATTTCATGCAACTATGTATACCCATACCGAAAGGGAATTCCTATTAATTTCTAAAAATATTTTTGTGCAGGAATGTTTAATTTTTATAACTCCATACCTTATGAGAGATAAACTAGAAATTATACGATTTTTCTCGGTGTATTCGCAACCAAGTAGTATAGAGATATTTTTTCTTTTTTAACTTATAATTTATTAAACATAACAATACTTTAAATTATAAAAAAAAGCTTTATTACTTTTTAAAGAGGAATTCTAAAATGATATATGCAATTATCCCAGGGAGGAGAGAAAATGTATATATTTTCAGTTTTTTGTCGTTATTTTATTTATCTCCGTGCGAAGAACGGGTACTTTTGCTAGTTTCATATTATAAAATAAAAATTATAGTTTACATTGTTACTCATCTCTAAACTATAAGTAAGTACATGTAGGGAATTAGAAAATGAGTTGTGGAGTAATAAGGGTTTTCTAAAATAAAAATTTCCCGCTGCTGTATATCGATTGTGACCTTTTTAACCGACTTCCAGCGCCTAAACGCGCCAATGAGAGGTTATCAATGCGACCTTTATGTTTACGTAGTCGGTGCCAATTTATGTTTAAGTAGTTGGTGCCAATTAAAAAAACATACCTTAATTTTGCGTCGATTTCTAAAAGTTTTAATAAGTATGAAATTGAAATGAAATATTTAAACTTTTCTACTTGTTTAGAATTGCTTTTAAAATATACTTTTAGTGCATTTTTCCTAGAGAAGATTATTTTATGGTAATTTTTACTCGAATTACTGTAGCGTCTCTACTGTTGAAAATTAAATTTCTAGACAATTGAATTCAAATCTAACAGTCACCTCATTTATAACTCATGCAATACATTAATGTTAAAATTTTTTTATAAATAAACCTGACACATTAAACTTTATACTAATATTTATTATTATTGTATAATACAGAACAAAAAACTCTTGAAAATTTTTCGCAGTTTCAATAAAAAAATCAGAATTTTTAAACTTTATTTGTTTTTTTATTCAATATTGTGGGAATTGGAAAACAATGGGTATTCGTGTTATTAATAGTGATCATAAGATATTCAAAAGAACTTCAAAATAATTAAACCAGTTTCTTAAATTAATATCCTGTTATTCTTAAAAAAATGCATTTCCAAGTTTGAAAAAAATACGATAATTCATTATAATCTATTCAATGTCCTATGTAATCTTTTATAAATAAGTTTTGTAGATGGATTCAAAAACCTTGAATAAAAATATAAATACTTTAATTATTAATATATTAACTTTAATGATAAATACTTTAATGATATAAATACTTTTAAAATTTTTGATAGTGCGACCAGAATAAAGTTTTAAAATCCTAACTCCTCTTAAAATCCTAAGGGGCACATTTTCTATTTCATAAAAATCTAAAAAAATTGGAATAAACTAATCAATATGTCTATATTTAAGAATCTACATTTATAATCATAGCAAATTCAGATAACGTTATTAAAAACACAAAAAAAAGGAAGAAGAAACGTCAAAATTCTTTTAGAAAAATCTCCAAAAAATGTCTGTGTGACAAAAAGCAATTCGATAAGTAGAAAAGTAGCAATATTACATGTTATTCGCACAGGGATAATTAAAGTTACAATAAATGATAAAAATAAGAGGAATATATATATATATATATATATATATATATATATATATATATATATATATATATATATATATATATATATATATATATATATATATATATATATATATATATATATATTAGGGTGCATCAAACGCCCCTCTAGAAAAAAATCACTTTGTCCCCAATCTAAAAATGTTCCATTAGCCATAAAAAGTTGACATACCAAATATTTTCGATTTATAAACACTTTTAGGGGGTCCTCAACAACCTTGAAATTTCGTTTTTTTCGAGTAAAATCTCCAAATTCAGCATTTTTTATACTTAATTAATTTCATATTTTTTTAACTATTATTTTATGATATTTTAAGAAAAATGATTATAATGAAGTAAAATATGGATCATATAAATTTTTAATATTAATAAACTATATTAACAGTAAATTCAGGTGACTTCATTCTTCATTGATTTCAGGTGACTAGTGACAAATTTAGCTTTGTTTACAATTTACAGTAAAGTACATTTCCTGTTTATTTCAACTTGTGGTTCATTTTTAACGGATTTACTACTTTTGTTCTGAATCGATTTTATACTTTTAATTTGTTTATTTCTACTTTTAATTCTAAAAGATTAAAAATAAAAGTAAAGTGAATAAAAAAATTAGTTCCAATTTAATATTAAATTATATTTTTAGATCTACTGATGATTTTGATGAACGAAGTGACACAAATTATGTAAAAAAAACTTTAATTTTGAAGGACTCTCAAGAAGTACTCAAAGTCATCATCGATATAAAAGAACGGGAACGAGTTTATTCATCCCATACGACATTATGCAGAAACCTAATATTGTTTCAACTAGCTATGAGTCCAGGGCAACAGGCAGCATATACAAAAACATTACAAAACTAGGAGGAGGTACAATTGCAGCATCTTACGCAACAGCAGACAGAACAAGAATAGGCAAGTTGCAATGAAATTTTCAACAGCTTGCAAGTAAGAGTGGTGCTTTCTTAAATATACAACTCTGCATTGGAATAAAAAACTTTCAACAGCAATGTCCATTAAGTACAAAATAAAAAAACGTTCACCAGCAAAAGATTCTTGGTGTGCCTGCATATCCCCAAGGAACTAATAGTAAATGCGACTCAATCATTGCCGACTTAACATATGAGCAACTGACTTCTTAGCAATGTACAAACAATTATGAACATGATATTTGACACGACTTCTTCCAACACAGGCCATGTTACTGCTGCTTGTGTCAGAGAGCAAAATAAATTGGGACATAAACTTCTTTGGTCAGCTTGCCGCCTTCATATCAGAGAAGTAATTTTGTCTCATGTTTTGATGACTTAAAGGTCAAGGCTTCTAAGTTACTAGGTATAACCTTATTTAAACTATGTGCCATCGATACTGGAAAATACAGAGATGATTATATGGAATTCACAAAGCTTTGTTTAATATACCTTGATTTTCCCAATATTACACAAGCAGTAAAATTAAACCGACCAGGAGCTTTGCACAAAGCATGTTGGATGGCCAAACTGTTATACACGATTAAAATTTGTCTTCTTGAGCAGCATCAGCAACTACCTACCGGCGCAAAAACATGTCAAACTGTGACTTTGCCACTCTCACCTACCGCACCTGGTGGTTAACTTGTGATTCTGCAATAAATGCTCTTTGGAATGTCCTACAAATGCTATGTTCTCTTATAACGTACAAGGTTGTCCATCCCATAATATCTGAAAGTGCAATTTGTGCTTTTGAAAACCATTACTGCTAGTATCTTACAGAAGAGATGGTTCCACTTGTCCTTTGGAGCAACAGAGTTCCACCACAAGAACGAAAAGCTATCGCTGATGCAATGCTAGCTACAAAACTAAATTCCACTGATACTGCTTTTAAATTTCAAGGTAGATATGGTATGGATTTTGAAAAACCCAAATTTCCCAAAAATCTCACTGTAAATACAACTATTTCTAATTCAGTTGAAAGGGATTCTTGGATTTTATTTTATCTATTTGAACTAGACTCAAATTTTTTAATAGAAGATGTTTTAGAATGTTCAAGTTCTGTATCCTCCACCACACACTCACAAAGTTGCAAGCATTGAATGTTGTCAACGACTGTGCAGAATGAGGGGTGAAGCTAAGTACTGATTTCATAGAATCAGCAAAACATGAAGACACCAACGTGTTCTACAGGTCGTCGAACAAGATCGACAAAAACAGAGAAATCTGCGAAAACGGCCGAAATTGACTATAGTTTAAATTGAGTGTACTTGTACGAATTAAATTGATATTAGAAAGTTAATAGTATATGATTATATATTCTTTTATTATATCACAAAACAATCTAAATTGCATTATTTTATTAAAGTGTACATTATTATATATTTTTTTTACGCACAATGCTTTTTTTTCAGAATTTTCGTTTTTGTTGTACATTCCTGGGACTTGAGGACCACATAGATGTTATTCAATTTTTACGAAATTCTACGTATATAACTTTTTTAGCATTTCGAACAAAAATAACATACGGACAGACAATTTCCATGAAATTTTTAAAAACATGGGGCGTTTGATGCACCCTAATATATATATAATATATATATATATATATATATATATATATATATATATATATATATATATATATATATATATATATATATATATATATATATATATAGTTTATCTTCTCCCAGGGATAATCACATATACCGCAGTTTAGCATTACAGATTAAAAGTATTTTCATTATTTTTTTTAATTAAAATACAGAATATCTTTTTTTTTAATATAACCTAATAAAGAAGTTTAAAAATATTCCTTCATTATTTGGCCGCTAAAACACTGATTCAAACCCTATGCTATCTAAGTTAGCCCCTCATAAATTACAGAGTTTTAACAAATGCACAATCCTGCTTTAAAATATTTTTTTTTAACAGGACTGTCTCAATTTAAGCGGGACGTGACGATAATTATATATTTGTTAGATTGATAAAATTGTAATTAATGTAGTCATCATTATTATAGAAACCTGCATTTTATAAATCGGAAATTTTCTAAACATAAATTCTGCTACATGGAGAAAAGCGAAGAAATAAACTTATGGGTGAAAAACCACGGGCGAAGTTCTTGATGAATTGCATATCTAAATAGGAAAATGAACTTTAAAATAAGACTTTAATAACAAATGTGTAAAAAATTAAGTTTTTTTAATGTAAACTTTTATTTTATGCCTATTATTACTTTTGAAAAATCATGACTGAATCATAAAAAAATGGTAATAAGTATAAAATTATTACAAATTTATCAGTCGTTCATAAAAATATTAATTTGGTTAAACGAGTGATAAATCGTATATCTGTATTTTTAAATACATGTTTTTAAATACATGTTTTTAAACATGTGTTTTTAAATATATATTATAAATATGAATTTTTAATTCAAATATAATACATTGAACTGAATAAAATATACTTTAAAAAATAAAACTCACAAGACAGGAGCTACAGGAAACTTAATGTCCCTTGTTAATGTAGATGTTATACAAGGAACTTCCACTTTCAGTTTTGTGCTTTCATAATTTTCACATTTTATAGCCACTTTATGATTCACTATGCTTAGTAATCGGAGCAGATCCATGTTTCCAATATATTTAGTAATTGTAGAACAAAGGGCATCGATAAACCAGGATCCATTGTTGCTGTTCTCCCATGAGTAAACTCCTAAAATCATTTAAAATATTGAACAATTAGAGATATACTGTAACATTTAATTTCATGCGACATTTTCATTCATTTTGTGACATTTTCCATTCATTTGGCGACATTTTTTATTCATTTGGCGACATTTTCACGATATTTCTCATCAGCCAATCAGGATCCATCGTTTATACATCCTCATAGCTGACTATGTACCGATATGTTACATTATTACAATGCTGAAATATTCCATTGTTACAGTATTGCATTATTATAAATAGGTTTTATTAAGAAGTCAATGAGGCTAAGCGAGTTAAAGGGTGGAAAAGGAGGAGGGGGTTGTTGATCGATATTTCATGTCTACAATGATCTTCCCCTTTCTTTGAAGATTAAGTGAAGAAAATTTCGTGTGAAGATCGGAATAAAACTGTATATTTGTATAAATTACACATCCACATGCATATACATATGTAGATAAATTGAGTATTTAAGTCACTCTGCTCATTTTTAATACTATTATATCAGAAACTATATTTAAATTGAAAATTATTCAACATTGCTATATTCCTATTTAACGAGTCACCACTACAACAAACAATCACTTAAAACAATCACAATCAATATAGTTGATAACATAAAAGCAATAAATATAATTACAAAATATATGTGTCAAAATAAAATCTCTAAAGTCTTAAAATATATCTGCATATATATGTCAAAATATTAATTTATCATATTCAATATCAGATTGACAGGACCAACCTTGCTGGACCTAGAGCCTATAGTAGGTCGACATTATTTGTATTTGTATGTATAAAAAAATAATAAAAGATTGTTTCAGGTATAAATTAAAAAAAAATTGTAGAAAATTTTAAACATTTCGTATGTTTTTAAAGATTATTATAATCCTTATTTTCAAAATGAAAAATACTTTTCAAGCCCAGTAAAATATATGGTTTGCTTCGCAAACCAATTCTCGCTTTTCTCTCATTGACTTCAAGCCTTTCCAGTCCTTTTTATTATAATTCAGTCCGTTTAAAAGAAAAAGTTAAAGTCATTTTACTGTTGTTCAAATTTTGAGATGTAGATGTTAATTTTTTTAGCCCAATAAACTAATTAATTATCTAATAATTTATAGTTTTGGAACATCTACAGTTTACTCCGTGACACCTTGATCATAAAAATTGGTTATATAAGTTAGGAGGAATGACAGTCACATCATATCGCCTTGGCTATTAAATATATAGAGAACTGACCTGGTACTGTTGAGTAAACAACAAGGAAATCCGAAGTTGTAGGAATTTTGAAGGTTACTTTTCTTCCATAGTCAGTTGACTCACGAACAGATTTTTGTACACTGCATGGGCAGGCCTATATAAAAACATTCCTTTAAATTGCTTTATCGAAATATAATAAATAAAAATAGTTAATACGTAACCTAACAAAATGTTGTTGTAAGGAATTAAAAAAAAGTACTACATACAAAGCCAACACCGACTCAAATACAAAGCCTTGCCTCTGATTTGTGACGTCATCACGAGTAGGCTGAATTTCTCCTTCCCCGCTCTGTTTCTTCGCTTGAAGCGCTCGGTTTTTCGAGTAGATGAATAGAATTTTTCTATAGAAAATGAACTGTTACGTTGCCTAAACATTATTTACCTTACTTTTGAATTTCATTAAAGATTTTTAAATAAATATACCCAAAAAAATACTCACATTAGCATGAAAATAAAAGTATCAAATACCAAATTAACAAAATGTCTTCATTGAACTGAGCGTTTATATACAGTTATGAAAAAGTTATGAGTTATATTTTTGTACCTTTTCTACAACTTTGATCCCTTTTTACAATGTTTAAATTTTTTTAGACTTTTTTTCAATTTATATTGTTTTATATCATTCTTTTGCCTGCAATAGTTTTTTAATAATGAATTTGTAGCTGAAATTAATATTAGTTTTAAAACATTCTCAGAACCATGGCCCGCTTCACATTGATCATCATCAACTAAAAAATTCATTATAATTTATTAATTTCAAAGTTTTTTCAACCACAAATGAGCAGGGATCAGTTATTTATAAAAATTTTGGTCTCATTTTCTTTTAAAAGCAATTTTTGCATAACTATATAATTGTAACTTACAGCAATTACAATATCTGCAGATGGGTAAACTAAACCACCTCTATCCAGAGATTCAATTAATTTATATTTATAGTTAAATTTTAAGGTATTGTCAATAATCATTTGTTTTGAAAAATATTTACAATTTATTTTTTTCATCGCCGAATGAGCACAATAGCCGAAAAGGTATACAATAATAAGCATTGAATTTTCAATGCCTTTAAATTCTTCCTCACCAACATTTATGTAAAAACCCGAAACGCAAGGACTGTCAGTCTATTAGTAATAACGATTGTATTATAATAATAATTGTATTAGTAATAACGATGTCAAATAATTCACTGTGGGTTTTTTTTTTAAACCAGTGATGTTTTAATCCAATTTAAACCTGACATCTGCATGCTATCAATTTACATCAAAGAACGCAGATTAAATTATAAGCATCACACATACTAGGCGATACAGATTTTTCATGGGGGGGGGGGGGGGGGTTCAGTGACTGAGTTACTTATTCACCCCCCCCCCCCCCATTTTTTTTTAATTTATAAATTTTTATTCAAGTAAACAGGAATACGTTGGCATATAAGTATCGAAAGAGCTACATTTATCATTTATTTTTCATGAAATCATTACCAATATCAGTTATTAACTATTTTTAAAATTAGTAAATATTACTCCCTATTTATGAAATAAATTTAGAGAGCAAATTTACATTTTTAGATTCCTTGTTTAAAATAATATATAGATCCCGTTTTAAAATCTTTTCCCTTCGTCGCCAAAATTCAAATGCTATAGAATGAAACACAATGACGTCATGTTACGCTTATTTTCAGATAAAAATAATATCAAAACATGTTTTTGAAAACTATTTCCCGGGATAGGACTCCCGGAAAATACCAGGTTTTTCCTCATGCAACTCAACAAGAAGTATTATAAAAATTGAAATTTTTCTAGTTTTTTAAATTATTTTTATGATTTGTACAGTAATTCGATTTTTAATTTTTTTCTTGACTTTCAACCCCCTTACCTACGTGGCTGACACATACCCTGGTGTAATATGTAGGAGTAAAGTCGTCCCTGTGAATTGCACGAATCCATTTCTGCGCAACGTCCGATCTTTAGGAAACGAAAACAGCTGAACTTTTGGTGTGTTCCTGTAATTTCCCTGACAATTGGGAACACATATCGTTTGTAAACCATAAGTCAGATAATAAATAATAATCGCAGACTAAAACACACGGAATTTTCACCCATTTTGAGAAAAAGAAATTCGCGCTTAAAAAAAACCAAAGCAGCGAAATCTTCGTCTCGACCCGCTTCCACGGCCTACTCATGATGACGTCGGCTCCGGAAAGGTCACGTGAGGCACGGCCTTGTCTTTGAGTCGGTGTTGACAAAGCCCATCAACCTAATGGTGCTTTCAGTAGTAGTCATTACAAAAAAAGGGTTGTTGTGAAAAGGTTTAATTGCATATCAAACTTCAGCTTCGGCGATGTAATGGATTTAATTCAATTCTATAATTGGTTATCTTTCTGGTGGAAGTTTTGAAAAAGAAAATCATTCAACTGTGTAGACTCTCAATAACAATTTAAAGTATTATGATTGAAAATTATTCTTTTGTTAGCGGCTGGGAACAAAACTCATTTCGCAAAGTCAATTTTTTTATTGGTTGCTTGAGCGAACATCACACTAGAGCTGCATAGGGGTCTATTACCCGAATACACTGTCTCGTAATTTCAACCATTCTCAGATGACAAGGACAACACCTGAGCTGGCACCTCACGCAACCTGACATAGGCGTGAGAACTTTGGACTACGACAAATTTAACGTGCACCAGCTTCCAGTTCCCCGTTTTCGGTGCTGCTGTGTCCGACGCCTTCACCGTCAGCTTAATTATTTTTTAATCCTTTCAAAATACTTCTTTTTAAAGGCCTCTGAAGGAATTAAACAGTTGAAATAAAGAGTGAAACTGCTTTTCTCAAAAGACCCGAGTTGAGAGATTCGACACATTCTAGAACAGAGCCCGATTACCGAATAGGCCTGTGAAGCCTATGTGTGTGATAGATTTCTAATGGCCCCCACATCACTCATACTATAAAAATATTTAGCATTCCTAACTAGTTATAGCTACTAAATGATTTTGAAAAAAAAAACTTACGAAAACGTATTTTAGTAAAAAAAAATCATTAATTCAATGCGAGTTTTTTTTCTCTCTCAAAGTAATACTCATACAGAGCTAAAATTTGATTAAGACTTTTATCTATCTAATGCCAATTCGAAAAATAAAAAGAAGATAGAAAAAATTGCTCTCCAACGAATTATTCTGGGATCCCTCTGATGTAAAAGATTACGTTAGCAACATAAGAACGGTGGTGGTCACTTAAAATGGCAGGTGCAATTACAAGACCATGGCGATCGTTTTGGTCATGAGGTAATGCACATGGCTATGGAGTAAAAGATTCCGCATTCAACGCCAGCTTAGCTCGTTAAAAATAAGTTACTTCTGAATCATCGGATAAACGCATCCTCCAATCAAAAAAGCTCGATGTTTTTCACGGTCTTCAATCATTCGTCCTCTTTCACATATATCGCACATATTAATAAAAAATTATGATTATGAAGATTCATTAAGAGTAAATTACACTTCTGAACTGCTAACAACATTATTAAAAAATAAGTAAAATGTACTCATTTTCTATTACATTTAATGCTTATCATAGCACCCAATACAAAAGTTTCATTTTTGAAAAAGACATGTACTCAAAAATGAGTAAAAATGAATAAAAAGAACAGTTGCTTGCCTACATATGCTGCCTTCATAAATCACTTTCAATAAATATCGACAATTACAACCAAGACTTACAGGGAATCGAACCGAGATCTGCAGGCACTGCTGTCCAGAGTCTTATCCGTTACGCTACCAGGGCGACGTGAATAAGTTATATACAGAAGTAATATTAAAAATGTGTGCCGAAAGAATGAGATTAAGATAATTGAATTGTAATAACTCAGTTTCCATTAAGATAATTGAATTGTAATAACTCAGTTTCCATTTAAGCAATCGATATCAAATAAAGTGGAAAACCACCTTCTGAAGAAATATTTTAAGTTTGTCAAATCGTGTTGTTAAAATGGCTTGAACAGAAGCTGAAATTAGCAATACTAAATCACACTGCTCATTTTTGCGAAAGTACGATTACTTAAATTTGAGTACGTCATCGTTCATTTACGATGCAATTGTTTTTTTTTTAAAAAAAAGAGTACGTTCATTGACTCATTTTTAATAAAATATTAGGAAAGTTGTCCAGAACATCCGCAAAAATTAACGGCTTGTATACGGGACTAGTGCTCGATAAATCTGATCGGGATCCAAAGTCCCGACGTCTATGAAGGCGTTGGGTGCCAGTTCAGATGTTTCCTCGTCATCTGACCATGGTTCTAAAATAACGAGGTGCATTTATGAATGTGCGTGTGAATGTGCATGTGTTCCCGGGTCTTTCTTTCGAGATAGACTCCGAACTGTCACCAATAGCCCGCTGTGCAGCTGTAGTGCGACGTTATTTAACCAAGCCAAACCTCATTTTTAATAACTTTTTTTTACAGTGTGTGGTTTACCTTAAGTAGCAAGTCCATATTATCAGGGCAGTGGAGGATCTAGCTATTGGGCATTAGTGGTAAATGCCACCTCCGAGATGTACTAACTTACACTAACTAAAATAAATAATTTTTCGTTTTAGAAGGACATTTAAAATTTTTTAATTCAACACCTATTTTTTATTATAACAAACTTTTGGAAATACTGCAATCCTAATTTAAAGTCACGGACAGAACGATACACAAGTTAAGCTATCACCCCATTTTATAAAATTCCACACCAACACCAACGTTAGGACAAATACGAAAAATTATAGGTGCAACAAACTTACAAGCTTCTCTACACAGAAATACCTAATAAGTAAAAAAAAAATTAACACTTCTATATTTTGTTTGTTCTTCTGAATAGCTCACTAGTAAAAATATCTTCGAAAAAGAAAATATGTTATTAAAGAGGGACTAACATTAAAAGAATCATTAAAAGGACATTAAAAGAATCATTCCATTTGTACAATTTACACGATAATAATATCCCTAAAATACGTGTCATTTAATAGATCTCCATTAATGAATGATAAAAAAAATTAAAGGTGATTTTTATTAGTAACAATTATGTATAAAACTTGCAAAAAAAAAATTTAGAACTTAACCTTCCAGTAGAAGCACACAATTTTAAGAATAATCTCCCGAGAATAAATCCTGGATCTGCCCCTGTATCGGCCATGGCGATCGTTTTGGCCAGGAAGGATTACAGGTATTTCTACGGATCTCAAGATATCTAGTTCAAATCCAGCTCAGCGAACCAGCAACACTGACATATTTAAAGAATCTTAATGCATTTACCTGTATATTAAGAAACCTATCAAAAAAAGTATTTTTATATCAATTGCTTAAAAAAGACTTTTAGTACAGATACCTTGCATGCCTTTTCACAACTTTTTCTAAGACAAAAACAACATAAATAAATTACTATAGATATCTTATTAAAATTTTGACTAGATTAGAAATTATAGAAATTAAGATTTTTTAAAAAAATTATTGAAAACATATTAAGCTCATATTCGCTTAAATAGAAATCGTTATTATGTATTTTAATTTAGTTTGTATTTCAATTAACAAAATTCTAAGTACAAATCAAAATATTTGATTTTAAAATCTTTTCGTGGGTAATAAATCTAAATAGTTTTATATTTAAAAGACAAAAAAATACCTGAATAAAAAATATTTTAGGCTTCTCAGCTAGAGAATGACACTTGTCAGCATAAAAGCGTTCATAAATCCGCTGAATTGGATTTGTTCCTTCTTTAGCACAGATTTTACCATCCTCAGTTCCATAACTTAAAATACAGCAGACGAAACAACTGTAGTTTTTAAAGTCCTTTTTACTAACTGAAAAAAATATGTATAATTACTAAACGCGTTAGTAAATTAAAATACTATTGTAATACTCAGTGACAGTTGGCAAGAGGCACGACCACGTCACTTTAATAGGACCCACACTTTAAATGTCAAATATCTTCTAAATACCACACTTCAGATGTCAATATTTGTTTAAAGCCAACAACAAGTCTACTTAGCCGTTTTTTCACGCACCGGGAAAACCGGTGACGTTGACGAAACCGGCAAAACCGGACCCCGGTAACTGCGCCGGCGCAGTACACGCCGGCGTCGTCCATAATTGCATTGGGTGTTTTCGAGGAACTATATTTTTAGGCGGAAGGATCATCTCTAAAGCATAGATGCTTAGTATTAGGATAGCCTGTTCCGAATTATAGTCAATTTTAAGGAAATTCTATTCATTAGTAACATTGATAATTTTATTTTATGTTTAATTTCAATACATAAATAATGCAAGAAAAAAAATCTGGAGATTGAAGGCACTGTATCAATGTGTAGATAATATTCAAAGTAAAAATAATTTTTAATGAAATAAATTATCTTAATAAAAACGAACTGAAATCAACGTAAAATATATACCTTTTTGTAGCTTCAACAGAATTTCGCCGTCTTTATAATCATCAAACCGATCAACGTCAAAACCCATTTTTTTAAAGAGTTGATCAAGTTGGTCTGCATCAACATCTGTACCACTTCTATTGTCTAATTTTTCGTCATTGAATGTCTAAAAATATACATGAAAAAAAAAACATTTAAGGAAATAGTACAAAGCTGATTTTCATAAATAATACAATATTTTAGTCATAAAAAAAGACCCGTGATACACCTATATATCCTTCATTGGAAATAAGTCAAATTACAGTTCATACATTAAAAATATTTTAACGTTCTAGGTAAATAAATAATAAATTATGTACCAAAAACAAACTAGTACTGAGATTAAGAGCTTCATGGTCTACAGCAATACGCAAATATACAATTAATAATAAAGCAATTTTTTAATAAAACTATATAATATAATTTACGCAAAAATTTTATTAAAAAAATCATGGTTAATCAAATTTTATGAGTACTTAAGTCATACAAGTAATGACCATCGTTCTGTTGTCAACTTGATTTGATAAAAAGCAGAAATAAAAGCAGATGTCGAACGTTTAGAACTTCAACAATATTCTGTATATTTAATATACCAGTAATAAAAAATTATGCCGTTTTTAACATTTTCTCTCATTGCAAAATAAAAAAAAGGAATAATACCAGAGATATAATTGTAAATACAATGTTCTAATTATTTAACCTCCTCTTGTTTGCACAGTCAAAACGTAAAGTTATATTGAGAGAATGTTGCATCAAAGAGGAAAGATCTAGGCACACTTTTTTAGGACCCAAACCCGGTACCATTGGCTTGAGTTGAGAGAACAAGTCAATAATACAACTCAACCTCAAAACGGGTAAGAAAATAAAGAGTTCTTAAGGGACATGATGTGCACTTTAAAGACTTTTAAAGGCTTAGTGAAAACTTTAAATATAGAGTTTTTAAGAATCACTAATAATCTCCTGAAAGGATATTTAAAGTAATTTAGAAATAGAAGCTTACTTTTTGATTAAAAATGCAACAGTATCCTATTTTTTCATTCATAGGATAATATTCACTATCTAGAGAGTCATTTATTTCCCCTTTAGGTTCTGGAGTAGATGGTTTCCTGGAAAATGAAACAATAATCAAATATGAAATGTCCGTACTTATTCAAGATTAAAATCATGCTTTGACATGACAGCAGCGGCTGACTTTCAGATTTAATTTCCAGGTAATGTAAGAAAACAGTGTTGCAATGTTCTTATAGAAATTGAAAGGGACTCAGGTCGTGTTGACCATGTTCTGACTGCAACATTGCTCCGAATTTAATACAATAATTGAATACAATAATTTTACTATATATGTGGATCATCAGGAAGCTTATTTTTTTTTAATTTGCTCATTATTTGAGGAGCTTGCATCCAAAACCAAATATGTCATAAATTCGAAAATCGAGCAAAACCGGAAAAACTTTTTGTAGCTGCGTGAATTTCTATGGACCTACAGATTTTCGAGTTTTAAATTGAAAGGGTTATTTTTGGAAACGTTAAAGTGATTTTTACAAAAATGGATATAAAGGCGCAATATTTTTATTTAATATATATACTAGGGGCTCTGCCCCCTGCTCCGCTGACGCTCCGCCAACCCCCGGAGGATTGTTACGCAATACAAGTGAAAAAACTGTGCCATTTATTTATTTATAGAACTAACATTTATTTTTACATTATTAAAATCCAAACTATAGCAACTTCAGAAAATACAATATAATAAAATCTCTATTTTGTCTACATAGGTAAAACACAGCACATAACAAATAAAGTATTATATACATATTAACTGTATGCAATGAAACAATTTTTAACTCATTTTATAAAAAAAATTGATTTATTTAAATGCTCAATTTTAAAATACAGTAGAACTCCAATTATCCGGAGCAATTGGGACCAGATCCCATCCGGATAATCGAATATCCAGGTAATTAACAAAAAAGGGTATATCTTAGTAAAATAAACAAATTTTGCTTTAGTATGTAATTTAATGCTAATTAAAAAAAATTCAACGATAAGAAACTTTTAAAATGTGGATTTATGCCGATTATTTTTGTATTACTCAAAGCGATCTGGATCCGGATAATTGTCGATCCACTTTATATAAATCCGGATAACTGAAGTTCTACTACACACAATTTTTTTTAAATGACAATAAGAGTAAAATTCTTACAGTAATTTTGTTATTGCACCCATAACATTCTTTAAACTTCCTGAATCCATTTGAGTATCACCAGCCATTGTGAAAAATATATGGAAAATCTAAAATTAACAATTTTTAGGCATGACTCTTTAGCTAATGTTTGGTAGAGTGACAAAGTAACAAAAAGAACTATCAGAGATAATAAAACGGATTTCATTTCGAACTTGCTTATCTTGAAATATGTATTGCGATAAATTGAAAGATTAGTTATCTACACTAATGCGAAACTAGAGCGCTAAAAAGAGGAATCCGCGAAGCTTAAAATCTACCCATACAAAATCACATGCTAATGAAGATAAAAAACACAATAAAATAAACAATTAATATTAATCAAATGTATAAAAGTGGAAAAGAAATAACAAACCTTTTTATTTCGGTCCCGGGCATCACAATTGCGAAGTTTCAGTAGGTTTTTTTAATATCCAAGAACATGTTAGCCAGTGGCGGATTTAACGGGCGGCAAATGGACAGTTGCCGCCTGGGCCCCCTTGTCTTGGGTCCATTTTGGGCCCCCCCCCGACTCCAAAAATTAGAAAAGGGAGGAAGAGAAATAATTTTTTCTTTTCTTTTTTAACATATTTTAATTTTACTAAACATTTCACCGAAATTATCTGTTTGGATTTCTTTATCGTTATGCATACGAGTAGACAGGTGCCCCTTCTTCAACGGGCCCGGACCCATTCCTCCTCTTTACCTCCATTATCGAATAAGTCCGTGCAAACGGACCCCAAATCGTAAGTCCCCAAATCATCTACGACGCGGGGGCAGGGCCCTGCTTTTGTAAACAGACCAAACGTGGGGCCTCTTACGAGACGCAGGGCCCTGTGCGAAGGTAGCTGCGAGAATCCATGAACTATGATTTAGATTTAAGAATTATAATATTTTTAATAGATTTTAAGATTATTATTATTTAGGAGTGGGGCTAAACAACGACTCTCGAAAATTAAACTCTGAGTTTAAGTGCATAGAGCATCATGAGAACGACAGTTTCTAATCATTATTTAAAATATTTATTTTAAAATAAAAAATGTAGCAAAACGGTCTAATCTAAATATTTTTTTTAAAAAAGGGGTTTAGAAATTAAAAGACAGATTAAGTTTTTTCTTGTTGGCAAAAGGCAACCAATCCAAAGCACGGGACCCTGTGTCACAGCGCTAAGGGGGGGTGGGGGGGGGGGGGGAAAGGTGAGAGTATTCATTTACAGAAGTTACAATTTTATAGTATTCCCCTATGCTATAAAATATATAACACTTATCAAACACGTATCTAGAAACTCGAATTGATGCTTTAGAGTCTATTTAAAAGCGTAAGAAAAATCGTTGAAAATATTTCATTTAATAAACTATGAAGTTTGGGTTGAACAGGGCCTAATTTATCATTAAGCACGTTAGTCTGGAGCTAAGAGCCCTGGATGTATGAGCCTAACTTTTATTGTAGGAAAATTGCCTATGTTTTTTAAAATGCGTTTACTGCAATTTTGCATAGCTTTACAGCAATTTTTCCAAAAACGTTGTAATTTCTTGTTTTTTAAAAGAATAATTAACTGTATATGTGGGATTTTTTAATTATTTTAATCCATTTTTTGCGAGAGTAATGGCCCCTATCAGTGCTTTTGTGCCTATAGTAATGAATTTTTTTAATCAATCCCGGGCATATGCTTAGGGGGGCTAGAGGTCTAGAGCCCCCTTCAAGAAATATTTTGAAGGGGCTGAGTCTCCCTCCCTAATATAATAATCCTCTCTACCTTTTTTTTTTAAAAAAAAAATCTCATTTTAAATACCAATTGTAGGAATAGAGAATTTGTACAAAAATCCGCCTTGGAAAGGAAACCCTTGTTAATTCACAAACGTGTTTTACGTGCGCATGGAATGGGAAAGAGGTCGTTTTGAAAAGAACAGGAGAAGAATGAATTGTCGTAGCTTTGACAATGAAATCGCTTGCAAACCTTTTTCAATAGTTTCCTTTCGAAGACGATTTGTATGTATTATTAGTCAAATGCCCTTTTGTCCAAACAGGTGTCCAAAGCACCTCTCAAGACATATGTGAAGGGTCACAAAGGACTGCTTTTCGGGGAATTGTAATGTGTATAGTCTACTTCGCTTCGTCCTCTTCTGTTTGAAATTAGTGACACTTGGCCGTACTGGTTGATAGATGCTCTTTCCATTGTGACATGAGTATTGCCATTTTATGCTTGTGGAGGTTTAGAATGGACTACACTACAACTATATTGTCCCGTGAGGTCGTAGGGGGGCTACTTGAAAAAAAATACCTAATTTATGAGATCGAACAGCTTCCATTTCACAGCTTCTTGAGTAAGACGGTAAATTTAGGAAATAATTTTTTTAGTATTAATAACAAATGTAGGAGTTTTTTAAATCAGCATATTTTACTGTTTTGCAAGTAAGTAAATATTTCTATATTCTAAAAATCAATTACAAATCACAACATCTTTCCTAATGAAATGGGCTTTTGTAATTATGTTAATCAATTGGCAGTGACTCTAATTAAAATGTTTGTTTTTGCTATACACCATTAAGTCAATAACACTAAGAATGTTTATGTATAGAAATAAGTCGAAGCTCATTTTAATCTTGAATAATATATAAATTACAATTAATAAAAGCAATTTCAATGTAGCGAATTATTGCAAATACTAGGAAAATACGGTTTATATAAAGTCTAGATTTCTAATGGTTTTATTGCATCAATTGAATAATTATATATTCAACAATTTATTATTTATTTCATTTGTTAACAATTTATTATTTATTTCATTTGCTAATATTTAAATTGATAATTTATATTTATTCAAAACATTATCCAATGAAACTTTTCTTGTACTCAATAAACTATGACTCATGCAAAATCGTATATATTTTTTTATATTACTAACTTTTTATGTTTCCTAAAAGCAAAAAAAGTTTAAGTTTGAAAACTATTTATAAAATTTATCCATTTAAGTAGCTGAAATAAACATAATTTCAGATATTTATATGAATATCTACAACACTTCGTTAAAAATGTAAAACGTAAATATAAGAATAATGTAAAAAAAAAACGATTATAGCATTTTAAATATCGAAAAATCCATTGCAAATAAAATTAACTTAAAATCAACAATAGAAATTTTTTCTGAACAAAAAGCAAGGCGAGGCTGCAATATTAAAGTGTAAAATTTGAATATATAATAGTATGTAAACTTTTTTTAATATTAGTAAATATATTTTAAATGTTATTATAATTGTTTTGTGCTTGAAGCTATTATTTTTGTTAATATTATAGAAAAGGATGATTTAGGAACAAACATTCAAATTGTGTTTTAACACATTACGTGAGCCTATAGAATTTGAGAAGTTTGTGGGAAAAACCGCAAATAACTTTTTCTTACTATATTGACTGATTCCAAACTTTGCTAGATAAATTCAAAGGATAAAACGAGTTTTGGACAAAGAAAATAGTTAAGTTCTACAGAAAATTTCGGAAGCAAGTTCAAAAGATGTAATAATCCTATTTTTAGAAATTTTAGAAAAAAAACACGTTTTTTGAATGTTTGCTCCTAAATTATTTATTAGAAAACGGGCCCCCTTCAAACATTTTTGCCGCCTGGTCCTTTTGTCTTAAATCCGCCACTGATGTTAGCCCAACTCAGCTTATAAAACTGAAGAGCTATGGACATGCCCGTGAAAGACACGGTTTCAGTTTATGAGTAGAAATCTAGCAGAAACTATTGTTAGGCATATCAGTCACCATCCAAATTAAGGAAATAAGCATATACTTGAAAAACGAACCCACAATTAAAATTTAGCAAAATTTGTTTTATGTTGTAGTTAGACTTGCTAAAGTTGCATGTATAAATGCATAGCATGTTTTAATATTTTGTATTATTTAATGTAGATAAAAATAAGTAAGTCTCTACTCACTCATTCTCCTATTTATAATCCGAAGTATTAAATTTTGCAGAAATATTCGTTAACATGCAAATAAGAAAAGTAATCTATTGCCGTTTCGATTTGTAATATATTAATATAATTTTTTTATTATTAATTCCGTAAATTTTGTACTACTTCTAAAAACCTTAATGAATTTTTTTATTAGCAAAATAAAAATCGCAAAAAAAGAAAACGTATACATGCTGTTCATAGTTAACAATGCAGCATTTCCTTAATATTTTAATCAGCTTTATACCAAAGAAAAATGAAATTTCAGAATTCGTAAAACTTTTCTCTACATTCGAAGATCCAGCAACCCAAATCAGGATATTTATATTATAAGTGAGCAAATAAAGTTTAAAAATCAGATCGATCCACATTTTATGTAAAATCGATTTATATATATATATTTATATATGTGTGTGTGATGTTTAATCAATTAGAAGTGCAGTCGTTATAGTTATTAGACAGGTTCAGTTTTGAAGGTATAAAACAAAGGGACAAAGGCTGAAATATTATGTTCACATCATTTATTGTTCAGGACTTCAGAGCAAGACCTAGCTTCGAGGTTACATCGGGAATCTGTATCAAGATGGAGATTTTGAGAGAGAATACACCCTGGACACCTCTGATTGGTTCCCCGACTTTTATTTCGCTTTTTCTAGTTACTTTGAGTTCGGCTTTTCGAAGTTGTGTGGGAGGTAAAGTAGTAACACGTGTAATGATGACTCTTCCGAAATCTAAGAGTGGGATATTGCCTCTTGAGATTAAATATGTTGGATGCTTTGGTACTGGGAAAAGGGGGCAATAACCAAAGTTAATTAAAGTAATGCTATAATTTTAAAGTGGGGAGACGACATATAAAATATCTTACATACATATATTTCACAAGTTCTCAATGCACTGCATGACATTGCAAAGCAGTACTGACCAAAAGTGTCTGAATCCAATCTAAAAATGCATTCAAAGTCACGGGTTTAGATCCAAAAGTATGTGGCTGTCTATCGTTTTTAGCCTCTCCCGTAAAATTTATGAAAATGGATCTACTTGGTTTTGAAATTAAACGACTCAAGTAAATATATTCGATAATGGGTATGAAATTGAATTTACAAAAGGTAATTGTACATTTATATTGATCCATTCTGAAGTTTAATTACTAACATAAAAAGACGTCAAAAATTAAATAAATTTACTGGAGAATTTTTAGCTTTAAAAAAAAGAACAAAAACATACCGCAAACAATTCTTCATTATCTTACCTGCTTTAAGAAGAAATAAATTTCAGTTGAAATATTAAATTCGTCAGAAAACTAATAATTAAAGAAAACAATTATTTGGGTATTTTCCTAAAATCATGGTCTGAAATTCAATTGGGGGCAATATTATACTGACTGAAGTTGTTAATTATAAATTTTAGTATTATATAGAAAAAAATTGTCCCTTTTCATAACCAAAGCATTTAAAATAGAAAAAAATTTAACAACATTTATGGTGATCTACATGTGCCTACCCTTGATAAGCCCACATCTTTACACCATTGAAATATTTTTAAAAGTCAATTTTATTGTACATAAATATACATTTAAATACACAAAACATCGTTTTTTCAAATAAATATAATTTTATTATTAACTTTATAAAATTAAAACAAATGCATTTATTTGTACACTGGTATATAAACATTTTAAAAAATTGCACTGGGAAATAATTTTTAATTGCCCAATAACTTTTTTTTTCATAACAGACATATCAATACAATTCAACACACTCATTTCAACAACTCACATTCACTTTAGCATAAAAGTTATAAAAATACTATATGCATATTTTTTTTTAATGTTTATGTAATTTTATTTAAAATACAAAACATCTAACAATTAAATAAATCTTTAAAAGAATATCTATCAAATATTGTTAAATAAGCTTAACAACAAGAAAAATAAATTATGAAAATTTGTACAGTTTTATAGAAAATAGATTATGGCTTGCAGTATGTTTAACCTTGATATCACTAAATGTCCTAAATATATAGTTTTTTAAGAAAATATGGTATTCAGTAATTTTTTTATAATTTATAATTAGTTTTCAAAAGTCTTGGAAGAGTTTTAGAAGCTACTGCCTTTATATCAACAACCAGTAATATGATATATAATAGAAAATTTGGCACACATACAAATGCACATTTTGTATAATGTATTTCTTTTAAAATATATATGGGAATAAAATATTTATTTATTTTTCCGAAACAATAATTCCTATCAAACAGCATACTAAAAAATTCCAGAAAAATATAACATTCAGACATACATAAAAAATACAATTATAAATTTAAAGTGATAATTCAGGGTGGCAACAACATTTTGGGAAAAAAGTTCCCTGATATTTATTTCCCTGATTTCCATGATGGTGTCACAAAAATATCCCTGGTTTTACAATTACATTAAGAAATATTGCAATACTTGCTTTGTATAGAAACAAAGTATCCATGCTACGATAATACTACAAATATATTGCATTATAAATGAAAAATTTTAAGGAATACTTATTGATAGTTAAAATAATAATTTATGTATAAAACACAAATTATGCAATTGCGACAGGCATTATAGTAATTAAACATGTTCTCTGGAAGCAGAAAATGCAAAAAAAGCAAATTAATTCTTTTGTAGATAATTTTAAATGTTTTATATGCTTCATATTTCCTAATCCAATCTTCAATAAATCCCATATTCATTAGCTTCTCACATGTTGCTTACAATTCAAGGTCCAACACACTTTGCTTTTGCTTCTCCCTCCAGCAGTGGTTCACGTTTTTACAAAAATAAAACTAAAAATATGAAAATGTGCATAACCATGCTTTTTTTTTTTAATTCTTATTCAGTACTAAAATAAAATATTGACAATTAAATTACCAAGAATGGAGGGCATAACAGACGATAATTGCTGTTTTAACGATCCAAATTTGAAAAATTTCCTGATGTTTTGTGAAATTTAAAAAAAATTCCTTGACTTTTCCCTGATATTTCCAGAATTAAAAATTTCCATGATAATACCCTGATTTCCAAGTTATGTTGCCACACTGTAATTGTTCCCTAATACATATATGAAAAAACAATACCTAAAAACTAATATTATGTATAAAACAAATTTCACAAATTCCTAATTCACAGTATTTTATGCCAGTGTCAAAATATGAAAGACAAAAATATCATATAATCAATTAAAAATAAAGGGAGTAAAAATAAACCAATAATTGATTAATAGAACTAGGCAAACTCAACAATAATTGTTCAAATAAAATAAGAAATGATTAAAAATTTTACCAATTAAGAATAGTCAATAAAATTTAATTATTTTGTTTAAGATACTCAAAATCTACATTTTGGGTCAATGTAGATGTCAAGCAAAGAGTTTGCTTTTTATCCTTTTGGTCTTCCTTTTTAGTATGGCTCGAACGTCCAACGGCCACTTGACGATTGGTTGTAGTTAAAAGTTGAAGAAAGCTCTTGTCTTTAGCATGCTCATTAAATGCTTTATACAATTCTTCGACGAACCACGATCCAGTTACTTCATTTCTGAAGGAAAAATACCCTGAAAACAAATAAATCAAATATTATTAAAATCAAAAACAGTTTATCAACTGCAAGTTAATTATATAATAACGACATGTGGTATAATTATAACGTACGTGTTGATGAAAAGCGTACAGACAGACCAAAATGTAATAGTAGTAACCTGAAATTTATCTGAGAGAAAAGAGCAAATGGGTTTGATTACTGTTATTTAAAGCAGCATTTATTCTATACTATTTTAGAGGGGCACCACATAATTTGTATAAGATATTGCTCCTTAATGAGCAGTGATGGCTTATAAATCTGAAAAGTGAAGGGGTGGGGGCCAAATCATGGCTTATTCTTGACAACATTTATGACTGCACAATTACTCTCTTTCATCATATATCAATTGATGAAATTCACCCACTTTAAAGTCTTCACGTGTTCTTTTTTTGTAATTATCCAAAAATGTCCAATACCTTCATTTTCATGGCTGCTCATTTTGAATATATTATTCAAGTTACTCGATACCCAAACTCATATTACCTCTATCTATACCCCATTTACAACTGCCCAGGGGAACAGAAAATGTTAATATCTCTGAAATTTCCAGCAAACAAATTTCGTTAAACAAAAAATCCCCTAAGAAATTTCGGAAGCGTTAATCATGTTTTTCCTCAAGTGTAACTGCCAGCGGAACAAATGGCAGAAGCAAAAACTTAGTCTATCCATGTGTGGCTAAAATTTCTTCCGAAACTTGTTCACACGACTTGGACTTATTCTACTCCTTTGCGGCTGCCCCTAATCACAAGTCACAGTTGCTTATTAGAATAAGCCCCCCTGGCCCAAATTTCAAGAGATTTCAAACATAATGGTGAAATTTAATAATATGAATAAAATATGGTAAAATGATAAGAATGTAAATATGCAAATATAAATGCAAATGAGAAATTTGAATTTATTCTGAATTTAAACAAGCAATTGGACATAAAAATAATCAATATTGGACCTAAGATGGAAGAATGATTCAAAAATGGATAATGTATAAAAATTAGGGAGGGGAAATACAAAAAAAAAAAAAAAAAAAAATAGTAAACAATGTATTTAAATAAAACTTAACAAAATAGGTAATGTTTTTAACTTAAAAATATTTAAAATTTGTGGGGTTACTATCCAACAAAGTGACTGGGCCCGGTCCCCCTTTAGCCTATACTACACTAGTCACCACTGTTTATTAGGTTATTATAAAATAAACATTCTTATGACACTACAAATGACTACTTCTTACCATATTTCATTATACAGTAGAACCTCACGATTATCCATTCCTCTTTAATCCGGAACTCTCTGTTGCCGACTGTCCTTTAGTCAACATAAAAAAAAATCTCCAACGAGTAAATTAGTTGCCCCTTCAAAAACGGCATCTTTTTCCTTACATATTTCCTTTACTCTAAGGGCTGTTACAGACAAAGCAGGTGCATATGGAATTGTGATTCGATAATACAAACGATGTGGTTACCATGTGATTTGTACTCTCAAATCACAGATATATTTTTCACTTGCATGCACTCCACCTGTAACAAACCTAACTTGTTTACAAGCCATGTAAGCCCCTAACTATAAAGGACTGCATTAATATGATTGTTGATGCACTGAATTCTCTTCTCCAGCATACTATTCAGCGTAACTTGCACCTAATTTAATCAAAGAAGAAATGGAGCTCTGGATCTTAAACTTTGATTAATAGTATACTAGTTTTACTATATATTTACAATTCTCTATTATCCAGAATTTTTGATAATCCAATCTACCTCCGGTCAGAATTAGGCTAGATAATGGACATAGTACTTACAAATTTCAACAAAGTACTTTCTTTGCATTTTTATGCAATAATTACATTTTACTGTGACCAAAAAGTGGATGCTAAAGGAATTACCTATTTCTTTTTAATGTATAACAAAAGGAATGAGTGATCTTGTTTGACCCTTTAAATAATTGAATAATGGCAATTCATGACCAACAAATGTAAACATAGAAAACTTAAACTTTGACATTTTTTTTTTCATACTTAATATCAAATACAATAATAGTTTGGTATAATTCTTTATAAACCATCACAAATAAGCACTAAAAGACATACACTACACTAACCTGGTGCACTGGAGGATAAAATAAGAAAATCAGGATGTGTTATATGTCTGAAGTTGAAAGTTCTCCCCAAATCAGTGGATTGCCTTTTATTAACCACCATTTTAATACCAGAATCCAACATTGTACCTTGACAAGCCTAGCAAAACATTATGAACTAAATTAATCAGCCAATATAAAATAAACATCTAAACAAGCAAAGAAACAATTAAATTTTATAGATATATTTAAAGGCAGCAGGTAGATTTAAGAGTTTATTTAATAAACTCTTGAATCTACCTGTTACATCTACTCATTAAATACAGAATAACAATTCTTAGATATTTAATTTTGTAAAATGTGTTTGCTGAATATCAAAGCTTTTTGTCTAGCTAAATATTGAATTAGACTGACCAATTTTAAAAGAATATTCAGTGCATCTCTAACCTAATTTTATAATGACAAAATGGCAGCTATTACAAATACATATTTACCTGAATAAAAAATATCTTGGGTTTCCCAACCCAATTATCATAGAAAGCAGAAAAGACATAATCTATTTGATAAGGACCATCATATGCACTCAATGTTCCATAGTCCCCGTGACTTAAAATACAGCAGATGAAACAACCATACTTTTCATGAGGCTCAGTAGCAACTGAAAAAAAATTACATCAATACCAATATGCATTTATTGTTATAATATAAAAAGAGATAAAGTTACATGATGATTAAACTTAAAATTCGATACAATTTGTTTTATTCACTTCTGTCTTATTAACATAACATGTAATTTGTTTTTATTAATGTTATTTTCAATGTCCAATACTTGACAAAAAAAATAACTTAATAATAAGCAAAAGCAAACTAATTTTCTCTTAAATTGAAAGTTTTATTAAAATGTAAAAAAAAAAAAAAAAAACTAAATCAAGAAAATAATTTAAATCCTTGCATGAGAAACATCACAATAAAATAAAGATACTGAATATGAATTTCTTTAAAACTCTTTTATATTTAGAACACTTATTTGAGAAGTCATATTGTTTAGTCCCCCCTTCTTTCATAAGCAAAATTGGAATACTCTTTCTAAATTGAAAGTGGTAATATGCCTAATTGAAAGTAGACTAAAGTTTCTTGTTTACAGCAATGCGGGAAAACTTTAAATACCATGTTAATAAAATTATTGTTTTACATATGTTTTCAATTACTATATATATGACAACATTTTTGTTTATACTTTTAAAACTTAAAAAAGGAAATCTAATACAGAATATATACCACTCTTCAACATTCCCAAAACGAAGTCTTTTCTTTTATCTGTAAATACATCAACCTTAAAGTTAAGCTTTTCGAATATTTCTCGAAGGTTCTCAGCATCACATTCTGAACCATTTCTTGAGTCTGCACAATCATATTCGTATATCTAAAATTAAACAATTTTTTTTTTGGATTAACACAAATTAAAAGTGAATAATAAAATATTGTTAGTTTCACAAATGTAGAATATGAAAACAGGGTTCGGAAATAAAAGTTGGTGTTATTTGGTACCCAGCAAGTTGTTTTAGCTGCCAAAATGTTCTGCTAAGGTGAAATTTTAAAATAATTCAAATCAATAAAATACGAGTTAATCGAATTTGCGTCTCATCAGTAAAGAATATATAATAAAGTTAGACATAAGAAATTAGGACTAGGTGTAAATATATGGTTGCCAAAATGAAATTTTTATTAAAAGTCAGGCTTAAAAAATTTCGACTGGGTGTAAAATTTTGCCAAACTAAAATTTTTCTGTGCAAATAACGACTAAAGACTGCTAATTCCAAACCGTGTATGAAAAAAATGTTAGTAAAGATAAAATAAATATTAGAGTTGCATACTTTATGATTGAAAATCAGGACTTTTCCTATTTTTGAATTACTCAGGCTTCCAGTTTCACAAGCAAAATCAGAAGAATCTCCATCTCCTAACATTTTAGACTCTCTGAAATAAAAATATGTAATTAAAATGTCTACTAAAACAGAAGTACTTAAAAGAGAATTTTATTTAAAAACATTACAAACTCTTTTCTAAATACCATAAACCAAAGAAGAAAAAAACATTACAAAATAAAACTATTTGGATAGATAATCTCACTATTTAAGGAATATCAAAAAAAATTATACAATTTATAATTAGCTTAATCCACACTTCCATCTTTAAAAACAGAGAATGAGGGCCCCCAAAACATCCACAATTTTGTGCTAAACAAACCAAAACCTTTAGCCTGAATTTGAATTTTAGATAACAACAAACATTCAATGCTCTCCTTAATTAAAACCACACTTTTGTCAAAAAGGTACAAAAAATTTACTTTCAAAAATTACAGTATACATTTTTTCAATATTTATAAGTAAATGAATATATATGTTGGAGTAATCTATATAATACAGATGAAATAAACAGTTCTTATGGATTATCATATATGCAATAAAAACATTTACTTTAGATATAAAATATATTTTATATTTATAAATTGGAAACTAAAAAGGGAAAAGTAAAATGAAATATTAAAAAGAAAACTGACCAAGAAAAATATGCTACAAATTTTTAAAAATAAACAAGCAGTAAATATGAAATATTAATTGTATGCCTATTACTATCTTTTAAAATTGGTGCTAATTTACAATACATAACTGAATTTTGGCACCAATTTCAAAAGGTGGTTATAGACATCAAATTAATATAACATAGTTACTACCAGGGATGAACCGGATAGTGGTTTTGCTGTATACCGGATATCCGACGCACATTACAAACCGGATATCGGATATCCGAACTGGATTTTGCCGGATATCCGGCAGTTTATTTTTTATGAAAATAACTTCTCATACACACTAAAAAAACGGAAATCGGTCAAAAAATTTAAAATATTTCTTTATTCTGTAATATTTCCCTCCGTATCTTTAAAGTGATACCAAAATTGAATAAACATTCAAAATACTTTTTATTTACAAAGGGTTATTCTAGGGTGCTGCTAGCAATGGTCGTATGTTTTGTGCATTTTACACTTAATTTCTGAATAATTGTAATTTTACCATATGCTATTTCATTCCAAACATGGAAACTCAAGTTTACTTAAACTTTTGAGAAATTTATGTTTTAATTCAACTTTACATTAGTTGTGAGATGTGATGACCCTCCACCATAACGATTCGTTAAAAATATAATTTTAAAGTTAAAAATTTGAAAAAAAGTGGGTTTTTTAAAGTCTCTATTGGTTAAAGGGAGAATCTGCATACTGTGAATACATTGGTAGAATTTTCAGGAAAATACTTATAGCAAGAACAAAGAATATTGATCGCCATAAAAAAAATCTTCGCTGTTTTATTCATCCGGATATCTGGCATGGAAAATCGGATATCCGGCACTTTACTTCCGGATATCGGATAGTTAAAAAGCAGCCGGATACCGGATAGTTACCGGATATCCGTTTCATCCCTAGTTACTACTTGTATATAAAAATTTTGTATATAAACTATTTTAAATGTGTTCCTCAAGTTGGTTTTTCTTTCTTAATTTTTTTATGAACACAAGCATTTCTTTTCTATATAGATATGTATTTTTAATTTGAATACAATGGTTGAAATCAATAAAACTATATTTTAGAAAAAAAACTCACAAGGAATTAACTACAGGAAACTTAATGTCCCGAGTCAAGGTAGATGTTACACAAGGAACTTCCACACTTAGTTTTTTGCTCTCGTCATTATTATATTTTGCAGCAACTTTCTGATTCACTAAACTCAGCAATTCTAGCAGATCCATGCTTCCAATATATTTACTAATTGAAGAACAAAGAGCATCGGTAAACCAGGAACCATTGTTACTATTCTCCCATGAGTAGAACCCTAAAAACAATTTAAATATTTAAAACTTGAAGACATTCTCCAACAAAATCCAAAACATGAATTATTTGCGACACTGTGGCCATTTCAGTAACAATATAACTTTTGCAAAAATAAAACCACACAGAATACATGATATTTAACAACTTGAGAGATAGGAATGTGTTCATCGGTTCGGGTAGTGTCAGTTTTCTAAGCAATACACATAATATAAAAGTTTGTCAAAAATCTCTACTTAGATACTACAATTTTTTTATTCAAAGCATTAGGAAAACTTTTAAAAACCTACTCAACTAAAATATTTTTTAAAAAAACTTTTCTGTTAAAAAGAGGAAAATGTGTAGAAAATCATAATTAAACTCTCCTACACAGCGAAAACAAACTTACAGTTTCCATATTTTGAGTTTTAGGAGTTTTTTCCAGGGGAAATTTTGAGCACTATGAGTTTGACTAACTATTAATTGCAATCTGTATATTTGAAATGTTAATATATAACTCTTTTCATATTCAAGCTTAAAATCCATAATCAACAAAACTAGGTTATACATTAGTGTCAACGGCGGCGATTGTACACATATTAATTTATAAAAGAGTAAAAAAAAAATATTACTCACTACAGTAGGATATAGAATAGGGAAAAACCTGTTATAATTTAAAAGTATTTTAATTTGGAGGTATAATAAAAAATTGACTAACTTTATTAGGAATTGAGGATTTTAAATTTAATAAACAGATTCACTAATATAGGATTTTAACAAATTAGTGAACTAAAAGGTGTTCCCAAACTTCAAACTATATAGAAGAAATGGACCAGCAAGGTGCAAAAAAAAAAAAATTGTTTTAAGTAGTTCAAAATAAGGGGATTGGGGGCAAACTTCGAACACAAATCTACCAATTCATTATTGAATCATTTATTTCAGAAACACGTCAGCCCTCATAAACTAAGTATTACACTTAGCGGGTTTCTGAAACAAATTATTCAACTGGCAATGGCTCTTCTTTTTAACTTTTCAAAAAAAACTCAAAGGTGAAAATAAAAGACCCTTTAAAAATTCTATTCATTTTGAAAATCACTATAAGGTGGCTGCTTATTTATTTCTACATTATAGATAACTAAAAAACTTTCACTTATTGATTAGATATTTATCCAAGCAAAAATATACAATTCAAAAAATATTTGCATAAATAAAATTCCTAAAAATCTTAAGATATCTTTAAAAAAAAGTCATATGTCCATTTCAAAAAGTCATATGCCCATAAAATCAATTAAGACATTTCAAATTTCAACAGAGTTTTCAAGGATTAATATGAAAATCCTATTTTCTAAGTGAACCATTTTATTTTCATACAAATAAAATACTTAACTGACCGGGTACAGTAGAGTAGACAACAAGAAAGTCAGCATTTGTAGGAATTTTGAAAGATACACGTTTTCCATTGTCAGTGGATTGTTGTGAAGATCCTTTTGCTCTGCATGGGCAGGCCTAAATATATACACATACTTAAAATGTTTCATCAAAATAAAATACATAAAAATAGTTTATAAACTTATAATATTTTTAAAATTAAATTGAAAGTTAAATAAGTTATTAAAATTTAATAATGGATTAAATTCATATGTTTTTTAGGGATGTCTTTAATAAAGGGATCCCTTATCGGTAAAGAAGAATAACCTATATATTTATTACGCAAGGCTATTATTTGTGAAAATCATTCCTCCTGAACTATGTACCAGTTTTATGATCAATGTGTCATTTGTAAGGGAGTGAACTGTAGATAGGCAAAACTATAAAATATTAAACAATTAATTGATTTATTACGCTTAAAAAAACAAAAAAGTTATCATTGTAGCGCCCATCTATAAATTTTACTAATTATAAGAGATAAAGAATACCTGAATAAAAAACAATTTAGGCTTTCCAGCTAGAGAAGTACACTTGTCACCATAAAAGCGTTCATAAATCCGCGGAATTGGATATTCTCCATCATAAGCACATAGTCTACCTTCATCAGTTCCATAACTTAATATACAGCAGACGAAGCAGCTGTAGTTTTCGTACTTTGCTCTACCAGCTGAAAATAAATTGTATAAATACTTAATTTCAAGGAATAATATATGTCTTATTGTTTTTCTACTGTATTGTAATAAAATTAGGGTAATATATGTAAGATATACATAGGCATAAACTTGTATTGTGCCAACTCCCCCCCCCCCCCCCTAATAATTTAAAAACCCTTTACTTAGAGCTTATGTTTTTAAGACCCCCCCCCCCATATATATTTTGAAACTTTACACCTATGCATGGATGCATATATATATATATATATATGTAAGATATTTTATAACTCGTCTCCCCTCTATAAAATTATACCATTACTTTAATTAACTTTATTTAACTTTGGATATCACCCCCTTTTCCCAGTACAAAAGCATCCTTCATGTGAGTGCTTTCACTCCCACGCAACTTCGAAAAGCCGAACTCAAACTAACTAGAAAATGTTAAGTAAAAGTCGAGGAACCAATCAGAGGTGTCCAGGGTGTATTCTCTTTCTCAAAATCTCCATCTTGATACAGATTTAAAATGTAACCTAAGCTGAAAAATGTCATGCTCTGAAGTCCTGAGAAGTAAAGGACACACATACACACACAGATATATACATACATACAAATTAGTGAATTCTCAAAAGGCCTTTCTTGAGGAATCAGTGGGCTACCAAAGTGGATAATAGAAATAATAGTTAACCTTAATTAATAAAAGGTATTGAAATTTTCCTTCAGAAACAATACAAGACTAAACACTGATAAACAAAATTTAAATCAATACCAAGGCTAGCAATTCAGCAATTTTCTTATATTGTATTATTAACCAGTAGAAACAAATTTTGCCATAAAAAGCATGGAAACCGCAAAAAACAACACAAGACTAAATTGCGAATAAAATGAAATACCAATAAAGAAATATTAGTAAAATAGATGTGGGAGGAAGGACGAAATATGATTTAACAACCTTTCAGAGCTCACTTTCACTAAATGGCTTATCCTAATATATTTTTTATGTTTCATTGCTACATGTAAATAATTCCAAAATCTAAACATTGGTAATTGAAGACACTACAATGTATTATCAATGATTAACTATAAAGCTTAAACTAAAACAAATCTAAAATAATATAAATATATACCTTCTTGTAGAGTAAATAAAACTTGATTCTCAGTATAATCATTAAACCTAAACACCTCAAAACCTAGTTTAGAAAAGAGTTGATCAAGTTGATCTGCATCAACATCTGTACCACTTCTCTCATCTAATTCCATACTAGGCTTGAATGTCTATAAATATATAAAATAAAAAAATATTTTTAACACTTTAATCTTCACAAATAAATAACAGATTTTCATAAAAAATTACTTCGATACATAAAGATAAGGGCTATTCAAAGAATATTTGTGACACAAGTGAGCATAATTTTGGTTCTGCAATCTCCATAAATCAAGGCAGGTTACTTGAATCATATATTTTTTTATTTAATATTAATTTTTATTTTAATGTAATTAATTTTTTACTTAATATTTATTTTATTTGGTACTACTAGAATGCAAAATTTTAAATAGTAGGAAAACATTGACCTGCAGTGGCAAAAGTGCTTTTTAAAGAACAAGATAATAAAATTTAAGCAAATATCTTTTGTAAAAATTGTCATAAATATTGCAATTATACAAAACAAATATTTTTTAATGTAATTAAAAATACAAACGTAGTATAAATATTAAAAATGTAGCCAATAAATTTCCAACTAATATCATTTATATATTTCCATTTTTGACACTCTCCTTAATCCATTGCCTAATGCGGTTGTGGGGTTCACTTCTTCTACCCGATACTCCCGCTTAGATGAGAGTGATCACTTTGGCCTGACTGGCTGAGTATCGGCGTGGCAAAGCTGAAGTTCCCGCTTTAATACCGAGAGTAGCCAAGTTGTGTCTTACCGTCGCAATTGGTGACCCGGACTGCAGTTCAACGCAACCTTTAAACTAGCACTTGTGACCACATCGAATCAACCACTGCCACTTGTTAACGCTTCACGGCATCAACCACTGCCATGTGATAACACTTCACAGCATTAACCACTGCCACATGACAACGCTTCACGGCCCTGACCCAACTACTGCCCACGTGATAACGCTTCATGGGCATCTCAATCATTCGTTCTGCCGTCGGACTCACTGAGAGGGGGGTACTGTGGGGTTCACTTCTTCTACCCGATACTTCCACTTAGGCGAGAGTGATCACTTTGGCCTGACTGGCAGAGTATCACGTTCCTCGGTTCAATACCGAGCGTAGCCAAGTTGTGTCTTAATGCCACACGGTCACTTGGACCATAAGCCACCACTGCTTGCTCCAAGATGAGTAGCAAGATTAGAAGTCTCGACATTTAGAAAATAAAACAAATTTTAATACAAGTACTTTAAATAATAGTAATAAATAAATTCATCCTTATTTACAAATGCTCTTGTACCAAATTAGATATGAAAATTATTCTAGATACTTTTTTAAAGCCAATATTAAACCCTTTGCACCTATTCTTGTTTGATCAACTACTGCCCACGTGATAACGCTTCACGGGCATCTCAATCATTCGTTCCGCCGTAGGATCAAAAGAAAAAGTTTTACAGCATTTCTCATGTTTTAGGTACATGCACTTGTCTACGCGGACAGTACCTTGCCATGATAACACAGAAAAATATTTCTCATCAACAAGATAGGTTAGAAAAATAGTTTTTAAGGACCATAAGTACAATCTAAAGACTTTCAATGGCTCTTATCAATGAAAACCTAAAACAGGGTCCTTGAGAATACTTTCAATGGCTCTTATCAATGAAAACCTAAAACAGGGTCCTTGAGAATACTTTCAATGGCTCTTATCAATGAAAACCTAAAACAGGGTCCTTGAGAATACTTTCAATGGCTCTTATCAATTGAAACCTAAAACAGGGTCCTTGAGAATACTTTCAATGGCTCTTATCAATTGAAACCTAAAACAGGGTCCTTGAGAATACTTTCAATGGCTCTTATCAATTAAAACCTAAAACAAGGTCCTTGATAATACTTAAATACATATACAAATATTTACAATTCTACAAAAAAAACAACACTTGGGAGTAGTTCAGAAATTGTAGCTTACTTTGTGATTAAAAATGTAACATATTCCTATTTTTCCATAATTCATAGGATAATCTTCGATGTCTTTTGGGCCAAGTATTTCCCCTACAGGAGATTTCCTGGAAAATGAAAAATAATTAAATCTGAAATCTTCATTACTTACTCATGATTGAAACTCATTCCTTTGACATGATAGATACATGCCTTATCCACCTGAAATTACGGGCTACTTTCAAATCTAATGTTTGGGTAACGTGGGAAATTTAAATACTTATGTTATGCAATTCAAAGCACACCACTAAAAGTGCTTAAAATTTTTTTTCATAACAAAAATTACCTTATTCCTCTTGCAATCGATTGATTAGATTTTGATTTTTTTTGTGGTTAAAATAGTACAGAGTTGATCTTTCAAAAAAATTAATTAACAGGTATTTCTTTTTGCTTAGCCACCTTTAGAATATAAAGTAATCATGAAAAATACAAATTTATAAATGTAATGATTTTTAGATTAGTTGTTGTTAGAAAGACTTTTTTAAATTTAACTTACTTTAAAAAAATTTAATTTTCTAAACAGTAAAATATTTTAACTACGTAATCTGTTTAGAAAAGTATATATCTGATAGTTTCATTTCTAAGCAAATAATCACTCTGCAACAAAATCTTATTTAATCATTTGTTTACCAAACAACTTTTTAATGTTCCTAAAAAAAATAGTATAAATTTTAAAATGTTGATATTTTTTCTCTAATATGTAAAAAAAAAATCAAATACAATCGTATGAAACGATTGGTTCATGAAATATGTTTTGGACCAAAAGGGCATAAAATAGTAAAATGTTAGGGGGGTCCTGAGCTTATTCAAAATAATTTCAGGGGGGGGGGGGGGGGGCTCAAGCACCCCCAGACCCCCTAGTTTCTACGTCCAGAAGGTGATATTCCGTCTATAAACGCCAAAGGGGTAAAAGCTTGTGAACATAAGCATAATTTAAATAAGTACAATTTAATTTGCAAGTGAACTTATTTACCTAACTTCAGATGAGATGAGAAGTCTGTATAGAACAGAATATACAATTTTATATTTACAAAAAATTAATTCTATAGACAGTATCGTTAAATCCCCCTTTTGATGGGATATATCAATACGGTTGAATCATATTATACATAATTATATTCACTACAAACAATTTCAATTCACAACGTGAAAGAATTTATTAACATCCAAATTTTTTAATCAGCATTTCTAAAAAAAATTACACTAAGAGTTAAAAATTCTTACCAGAGTTTTTGTATTGCACCCACAACATCCTTCAAAGGTGGTAGGTCATTTTGATCGTCCATTGTCAGAAATATTCTGAATAGTGCGAAATCTAAAAGACAATTTTTTTTTAAGTTCTCGACTTATTAGTAATTTATAGAGTGACACAGATAAGGAACTATTTAAAAAATAAGACAGTAAAACACAGCTTAAATTTCAAACTGGTATATCTCTAAATATGGAAGCTTAACAATAATAAATTGAACGATTAGTTATCTCTATAATAAAGTAAAAGTAAAGTAGAGCATACACACAAAAATCCGCGAAGTGTAAATCAGTCCAAACAAAATCACGTGCTAAAGGTGATAAGAATAACCAATAATGATTTATTAAAAGAATGTGAAAACATTTGTTTTCGTTTCTAATAATCTACCCCGAGCGCCAAATTCCATTGAAAAGTTTCTAGTTTCAGTTTGAAACCATTGTTTGAAACTTTGAAAGTGTCAATTTTTTTAACTGTACAGTTAAAGTTATCTAAACTGTACACTGAGCTAAAATAGTTACTGGAAAGTAGACTGAACGTGCGCTTTCTCCTGTATTGCTAGGACAAGGTGATAAAAAGAAAGTTTCGGCCGGGGAAGATTTGTTCTCTCAGCTTTCCAACATGTGTGTAACTATCTGGTAACCGAAGGGTTGTCATATTCACTGAAAACTTGTTGATTGGAAAAGGGTCACACTAGAGCTACACAATGAAGTAATATTAACGGTTCGACATTATGGGAGAGTTTCACGCCGAGAAGAAAAAGACCGCTGTTCCAACGGAACTTGGAGAAAGTTCCACGACGCCGAAGAAGTTCCGTAGGGTTAGCATGGAGCTTTAGCTCATGTACTATAATTTTAAGTTTTAGTCTTTAAATAATACCTCAACATTGAAATATTTACTACATACCCTGAGATAGATTGTATTCATCGTTTATCAAGTATTTTTGAGTTGAAATAAAAGTATTTTTCCGTATTTTGTTGTAATTCTAATTATATACAAATATAATATAAGTATTTTTGTACTTAAATTTATTCATGTATGGAATAAAAATATTACTTATTTGGAAAAAACAAATATTATAAACAAAATTTCCCATAATTGCAAGCGTAACGACGAAACAAATAAAAGCAAAGTTGTCTGTTGTAGGGAAAAAATCGAAACTACTAGTAAGTTATCATGTTGATACGTCACGTGAAACTCTCCCAATGGTTTGGTTTTGTTAATTAACGTCGCACTAGAGCTGCACAGTGGGCTATTGGCGACGGTTCGGGGTCAATCTCGAAGAAAAGACCCGGGAAGACATACACATTCACACACACATTCATACATGCACCTCGTTATTTTTGAACCATGGTCAAATGACGAGGAAACACCTGAACTGGCACCCAACGCCTTCAATTGACATCGGGACTTTGGACCCCGATCAGATTTATCGTGCACCAGTCCCGTATACACGCCAGTATAATTTGTTGGATATTCTGGACGATTTTCTAGTATTTTTTTAGCGAAGCTGGCAACCCTCCGATCGCAAGATTACTACTTTTTTACTTTTCTATGTCAAGTCCATTTCACGGATTCGAACCACCAATCCTCTGATTAGTAGCTGAACGCCTTACCAACTGAGCAACTGGGACTCCTCTCGCAATGGGAGAGTTTCACGTGACATCGCACTAGAGCTGCACAGTGGGTTATTAGCGACGGTTCGGAGTCTATCTCGAAGGAAAGACCCGGGAACACATGCACACATTCCATACATGCACCTTGTTATTTTAGAACCATGGTCAGATAGTGAGGAAACACCTGAACTGGCACCCAACCTTCAATAGACGTCGGGACTTTGGACCCCGATCAGATTTATCGTGCACCAGTCCGTATACACGCCGTTAATTTTTGCGGATGTTCTGGACGACATTTCTAGTATTTTGTAGCAAAGCTGGCAACCCTCCGATCACAAGATCACTACTTTTTTTTTACTTTTCTTTTTTAAAGTCCATCACCTAATATCGAACCAGGAATCCTTGGATTCCCAGCTGACGCCTTTAACCGCTCGGCCACGGAGGCCTCTCGAAATTTTGTTCTATGGTCATTCTGATTTGACATATATGTGAAGACGTTTGATCTATTACAAGTTTAACTTGCGCCATTCGCTTTCATAGTGGCCGAATGGTTATGTACTCGCTATTTGGTAATACTTAGTATGTTGTAAAATTCGTTCCTTTTACGACTAAAAAATAACGAGTGTTTAAGGGATCGTGGTCCTATGTCCTAACGCCTGTGTGAGAATTTCACGCCAAGACCTCTGCTCAAATTAAACAGAACATGGAGAACAATCCTAAATGCAGAAGTTTCAACAGGAATTTACAAAATAAACATTTCCTATATTATAGAAGATGACATTTAAAGAAGCTACACTAGGTTTGACCCATTTTGGAATAAGGGAAGTTAGGATATATATGCAATTACTTTTCGTGTGATGTAACCTCCCTCCCCCCTGCGCGTGCTAACGGATTAATATATACATTCTGTTTTGAATAATATTTTAATTTAATTACGAAATAATGCATTGAAAGTAACGACTAGTAAAATTCTGGTTTCATTGACTTCAAACTCATTAAATCTGTTGTTATATTAAAATCTTCATAAACATTTTTACAATAGAATAATATTTTTATTCGAAAAATAAATTTTGTTTATTTCAACTGAGTAAAATAAATGTTGACTTCAAAGTGGTGTCATTCGCTATAAGCACGATGCCTATGAACTTCCAAGACTCCTATATCTGAAGCAACATATCTTCATAAATATTAAAAATTAATGATTTACTAATATATATATATATATTTAGCAATTTTGATTATTTTGCGATTTACGACATTTTGGTTTAATTAGGATATAATAAATTAAGTTAATAATGATTTTTAAAAAAAATTCAGAATTTTTATAAAAGGAAAAAATTCAGATTTCTTTCAGAAAAGCCAAAAATTCGGAAAATAGCGGAAGATTTTCATCCTTGAATATGTGATCAAGATATAGCTTAGTAAGGCTTTTAAATAAACATCATAGGACAAGTGCTTATACAGGGACTTAAGATTTATTGATGAAACTAGTTTGTGCATGTCAATCGAAACCTAATCAACTTCTAAGAAGCTTGTTAGTCACAGCTAGATTCTATTTTTAAATGGAGGGGCAAACATTCAAAAGGCCTGTTGTCACATTAACGTGATTCGTAGCAAACCCAAATAACTTTTAATAAATGTAGAGATTGCAATCTTTGCAAGTTAATTTAAATGGGACATATGCATGTTGGACGAATAAAGTAGGTAAGTTCTAAAAAAATTCGGAAGCAAATTCAGTGATGTAATTTTATAATTTACAGGAGTTTTGGACAAAACAGTTTTGGTTTTCAATGTTTGCTCCTTAATTATATTGTTTACAATACTGAGGTGTTAAACAATTTAAATTGAATGCTTAAAACTTGAAAATTAAGAATTTAAACATGGGCCATATTATTTTATATAAGCACAGGTTACATCCTTTAAATAAAAATTTTATAAAGACTTTCTGTTAAAAATTATAAATTTATGCAATTCGGATTCACTGGAAAAACAGATTTATTATGTCTAGAGAAAAGTACATGAATTTTAACTAAAAAAAGCCTAAATTGTCTATAAATCACAAAAATTACTTTGGCAACTGAAGACATAATTAAAAATATAAGAATACACAAATATTAAAAATATACAAATAAAAATACTGTATAAGAAAACAAATAAAAAAAAAGACTTGCGGACACAACAGAAATACAAATATAGTATACTATTTCTTTGAGTTTCTTGAGTACATATACATAATAGTGTGCACACATTTTAAGTCTTAAACTAATGTCACAAAAACAAAATTAAATTAACATTTACTGTTTTAATATAAAATAATAATAATAAAAAAGATTAATAGAAAATTAAAAAAAATATGCACATTATGTAATTACATACAGATTGCAACATAAGCATACATTACGAAATAGGAATTTGAAATTCAAACTGATAGTAAGTAAAATGCCTATATTAGTTCATTTAAATACAAGTCATTTAATGACTGGCCAAAATGAAACTTAACCATTGCTTGTAGTTTTAATATATAACGCAAAATTAACAACAGTTAAATCAAATATATTTGCAAATTGCTTTAAATAAAACATTTATAAAAAAAATTAAATACACAAATAAAAATTTTAAAAAATTGAAATTTTTAAATATCTATACTCTATAAAGCAAAAACCTTTTTATTAAAAAAATATTACAGCTTTATATTGAATATTATAATACATAAGAGTAAACAAAATATTTTTTTTAAGGAGTGAATGTCCTTCATATATCAAATATAACATTCAATAATTATTGGAAAATTATGAATATTTCTTAAAAGTACTTGAACATGTGCTTGTTGTATAATTTATACTATTATACATTAGTATTACTACTTATATAAATAATTTAATTTAAAATTGACTGTAGTTTACAGTTTAGCATTGCTTACATTTCTATTACAATATCACCAGATTAAAAAGTTAACCTATTGTGTTAAATATAATTGTGCTTTAAGGCATACAAGTGTAAAATTGTGCTTATTTTACAAACATTTAGAAAAATTTCAAAGGCACTTCAGAGCATATTTTTAAAATTTCACTGGGCAATGTATAACTATAGTTTCCGCTGCTCTAAATAAACTTTCAGCATAAGATTGTCGTCAAGCAAACACATTTTACTTTTACAAGCCATCAATTTTTTTATCCACTTGCTAAATTATGTCTATATACTGGTATTCATACAAAACAGTTTGTAAAAAGAAAATATTGTATAATTGTATTAAATGTTTCATTTAAATAAATTGCTAATCAAAAAGGTATCACACCCTATTAAATAGTCAAATTAAGGCACTGGAAACTTTACGTTTCTGGTTAAAGTGGATGTTACACAAGGAACTTGCTTTTTCAGATGCATACTAGAATCGTTAGGCGTGTAACTTTCATAGCCGAAAGCAACTCTACGATTGACAATTGTCAAGAGCTGAAGCAGATCCTTGTCTTTAGCATGCTTCTGTAACACGTCACACAGGGATTGAATGAACCATGATCCATTAGTAGTGTTTCTCCATGAATAGAATCCTACACAAGATATAAATAAATTTAATTACACACAAATTCGAGGTAAAAAAAATACACATAAACAGCATGTTTCCGAGTTTGAAAAATGGTGCTCTTTTGTTAGTCTATTCCTAATAAAATTTCTGAACAACAGATAATTAAAAAAGATGGAATACGATAAATGAAAATTCTGGGGTAGCAAAAAGGAAATCCCGATAAATAAAAATACACACTTTTGAACAGTTAATTTGATTTTTAAAAAAGTATCAACTTTTAACCTTTGCAAAGAGAGAACTTTTACACTACGGCCCATTCTACACAGACCCCTTTTAAGGTGCAAGGTTTTGCAGATGGCCCCGAGATTTGAAAATACAAACTAAATGCTTTGTATTTTTAAATCACAGAACTCTATGCAAAACCTAACCTGCATGAAAAGAACCCGTGTAGAATGGAATAATGCTACCTCACTAAAGTAACAAGTTTTATTTAACTAACCTGGTACTGTTGAATAAACAATAAGGAAGTCAGCATGGGTTGGAATTCTGTACGTACTGCGTGCATCTCCAGAGTCTGCCGATTCCTTGCAAGTTATATTAATTCCAGAATCCAACTTGTCACCTTGGCAGGCCTAAAAAGACAGAAATATATTTTTATTTAAAAAAATCTATTTCCATTACACTTTTAGTAAAATATACAACAATACCCCAACCTTAAAATGACTTTGGACCATTGGGAGGACATTAACAAATATAAAATTAATGTGATTGTCGATATAGAATGAACTCTTTTCATAATTTCAAATACATAGACAGTCCCAAAACAAATGCTTGCGACTCCTTTCCATCATAACAGCAGTTCAGTAAAAATTAAAAAATTATGCATAATTCAGTACATTATTCAAAATACAAGAATTTAGAATAAATTTGAAACACTTTTTTTAGTATTAGTAATATATAATCCAATACGATTATTTAAAAAATCTATGGAATCAGCATTGTATTTTTAACTGATTGAAATTTCAAAATATAGTAGTGATTGAGTTTTAAATATAAGCTTCATTAACAGTATGTTAGGTTACAGATCAATTAAAAAAATTAGGTAGGTACAGTCCGCATGGTACTGTAAGGAAATCGAGTCTTTGCTAGTCTCAAGCATGGATGAGAAACCATTTTTTTAAAAAACCCATTTTATTTCAAATTTTTATCTTTAAAGTTATATTTTTAACGAATCGTTATGGTGGAGGGTCATCACATCTCACAACTAATATAAAGTTGAATTAAAAAATAAATTTCTCAAAAGTTTAAGCAAACTTGAGTTTTCATATTTGGAATGAAATTACATATGGTAAAATTACAATTATTCAGAAATTAAGTGTAAAATGTACAAAACATACGACCATTGCTAGCAGCACCCTAGAATAACCCTTTGTAAATAAAAAAGTTTTTTGAATGTTTATTCAATTTTGGTATCACTTTAAAGATAAGGAATTGAGAAATATTACAGAATAAAAAAATTTCAATTTTTGACTGATTTCTGTTTTTTCTAGTGTGTATGAGAAGTTATTTTCATAAATAATGAACTACCGGATATCCGGCATAATCCAGTTCGGATATCCGATTTGTAATGTGCGCCAGATATCCGGGGTCCGGCAAAACCACAATCCGGTTCATCCCTAGTTTTTATATATCTATATTGGCATAATTAATAAGTAAAATAACAAGGACAATTTGTTGTATTACTGAAGGAACATTTTTAATGTCCTCAACTCTGTGTTTTTTGCTTAAAACATTACGACACTACAGCATGACAAAAAAAATATTTTTTTAGAATTAGTAACAAAATAAAGTAAATACAGCATTTCTTAAGGCATATAATTTTAAGAATGAGAATTCCCTTGGATAAAGTATGCGTTTCCGACCCCATAATTCCAAAGATAATCAGCCCTGGAGGTAAATGTCCTATCATCGTGTAGAGAAAGGTAGGATGTGTCAAACAGGTTTGGCTACTCCTCTTTATCGGCTTTGTACTGTGCGAGGGAAAACGAGTAAAATTTCCAAAGCAGCAGGCCGAGTAACCGCTCATGTAAAGTATTCACAAACCAAACCTCATGATCACAATGGGCTATTTGGCACTCCGGAGTTACCACTGTTTCACACTATACTGCATATAGTTTAAAACTTATATATATATTGTACTTTTATAATACACACCTGTATGAAAAATATCTTTGGTTTTCCAGCTAGGGAGGGACACACATCTCCTCGAAATGGTGCAAAAATACGGTCAGTTTGATATTTACCATCGGCAGCAAACAATATACCATGTTCGCCATGGCTCAAAACACAGCACACTAAACTACTGTTATTAGTATGGTCTTCTTTACCAGCTGAAAAAATGAATATAAATAAATATACTAAATTTTATACAAGTATTTTTTTTTTAAACATTTATATAGTTTAGTTCTCTAAAAACCCTAGCAAAACTTTAAACTATTTAAAATTTTAACTCGTATTTGATTCGCATAAAATGCTTAAATAGAAAACATTAAACACAATTTAAAAAACACGATGCTCTGTTTATAGTATACTAATAGCAGTGTTCACTCTAGGCGTTTTTTGAAGAGCAATCCGCCCTGCCCACCCTTTTTTCATCCTGATAGCGCCCTTACGCCCCTTTTTAAAAAATTCTGCACCCTGCCCTTTTCAGTCAAGCACAAGCGTCCTTGCTTCCCTAACTGTCTTTAAAAAAAAGGCATCAATTAATTTTTTTGTGTGTAAATTGGAATTAAGTGAATTATGACAGTAGAAAAACAATCCTTTTTATGCGTGTTGTGCAATCGCGATGGTTTCGAGCATGAAGCATTCTACGAATCCTATTGGATGCATGTGCCCACATATGAAATGCTAAGTTTTTTTCCTTTGTTATTTTAAAGGGAAGATGGTTTGGGGAGTATTTGCAAGATTATGCATTTTTTTTACCGAATTTTGGATTTAAGTAGGTTTTTCATAAGTTTTGTAAGGAGTCTGATTAGGGCTACTTACAGATTTGGGTTTTAGGGAAAACATTAATTTTTAAATGTAAAATTTGAGATAGGCCTCGAACCGTCCCACTAGCCCAATATGCAGCTCTAACGCAATGTCAACCAACAAATCGGAACTTTTTGTTATTTGATCACGGGTCCGATGTGTCAACGGTAGCCGCGCACACATAAAACTTTTTTTTTTAAAGTGCCCTTTTAAAAACAAGAAGTGCCTTTTCAAAAACGGGGTGCCTTTTTACGACCAACAGCGCCCTGCCAGTTTTTATTTCTAGAGTAAACACTGCTAATAGAAATAAATCCTAATTTTTATGCTTAAATTTGCACTTCAAAGTAAATAAAACATACATTATGAATTGATTTCAAGAAGGCACATGCATCAATATAGTTTATACCTTTTTGTAGTTCTTTTTCAACTTCCTTAGCTTTTAAATTAGTGAATAGGGTGACATCAAACTGAAGTTCTTTGAAGCGGCAGTAGAGCCGTGAAGCATCCACATCAGTGCCGTTCCTCACATTTAAACATGTGTATTCATCAAAGGTCTGCAAAACATTTTTTATTAAAGAAACTGCAATCACCAAATCAACATAAATCAAATTTGTTTTTATTATAAATTATCATTATAAATTAGGAATGAACAGTAAAGTAGTTTTGCCGGATACCGGATATTCGCCGCACATTACAAACTGGATACCGGATATACAAACTGAATTTTACAGATATCTTGCATTTTTTTTTTTATGAAAAGATGTTTTAACAGTTCTTTAATAAACTGTTCATATTCATACTGATTTGAAACGATCAGAGCTGCACTGAAAAATGCGTTTGAAAATATATCCAAATTGCTGACATCAATTGTGCTATTTTTAAATGCTAAAACTAGTTCTTACGACACTGGCGAATAAAACAATTTCTAATATATAACAAACAGAGATACTAAAACACCCTAAATACCACTACCCATGTGGATTGTTCAAACTCGAAGGTACTCCAAGACAGCTAGTGGCTGGTTCTGAATTTCTGCAGCATAATGTCTTCATTACTAACTATCTTATATGACCCACTGTGTCTGAAATGCACCCGGTCAGGTTTTAAAGAGACAGTTATCCATCCCATTCCGTACCCACCTGAATAGCCTGAGATAAATTCAAGGAAGAATCTGCAGACTAAAGAATATATAAGTAATGTTTTCAAGAAAATACTTATAGCAAGAATTAAAAAATAATCGATCGACACAAAATAAATCTGCAGCGCTTTATTCATCCGGATATCCGGCATGGTAATCGGATATCCAGCAGTTTGCTTCTGCATATCGGATAATTACTGGATAGTTAAAAGTCAGCCGGATATCATAGTTACAGGATATCTATTTCATCCTTAATATAAATTATTACATATTTACTAACTGTAAAATATACATTTTCATGATTGAGTTCAATTGAAAAAGTAGGAGGTTTACCGCCCTGCTGTGCAAGTACATTATAAACAAAATGAATGGAAAAATTAACTTAATGAGTATTTCCATCAAGCCAACAACACACAATTTAAAAAGACGTTTTTAAAATACACTTTGCTCTCAACTACTTAGTAGATTGATACATTTATATGGATGTTCTTATAGTTGAAGAGAAAAAAAGCTAAGACTCCTTGAAATTTTATCTTTTCCAACATCCAGTTTGAAATCCATTTATTGTTCAGTTGATCCACACAAGTTGTCCTGAAAGCATTATGATTAAGTGTGTAAGTAACAAAACAAATTATACATACTTTATGGTTAAAAATAAGGCATCGTCCTCTTTTTGGGTAGTTCATGAAGTAGTCATCACTATCTACCGATCCAGTTATCACACCCTCTGCTTCGGTAGGCTTCAGCCATCTAAAATGTTATGAAGAGATTGTTATAATTATAGATTATAAAAGAACAATTACTGAAAATGTATTAACTGTAATTGGAAAACAACCAAACAAGGAAAGTTCACAAGTGTTTAATATCCTAAACGAGTAAAATTTTAAACTATATTTACAATAGTACTACAAAAAGAATATTTAAAATGAAGGAATTTTACACGTTTTAATTATAGTACATTCTTTAAAAATAGATTATTAGCATACCCAAATGGTGTACGAGCATCTACATTATCGTTTGGAGAGTTGGTCTCCATGGTTTCCACATTATCTAAGAAGAAAAAATTAGTAAATTTAAATATGGAAAATTTTATTAAATGTTTAAAGAGAACAAAAATGAATAGTTTACAAATGATGGTTAATTCCTAGTGTCCGGTGCCCTCGCCAAATGGGATTTGGCGACAAATGATTGGGCGATAAAGTTTATATTTTGGCAACCCTACTTGACGCATGCAAAAATATGTTCTATGGTAACCCTAAATTTTTTACCCACGTAGCTGCGCCATGATGATGCGAAGATGCATCTAGTTACATGACGCTAAACTAGATGCGCGAGCGCATCAGTTTAGCCTTGGTTTCACGCATTTCTGCCATTTTTTAATGGACTTTCGGCGGCTACGTGTGATTTTGATTTTTCTGAGCTGACGATGTATACGCGGTGTTGACGATGTTTATTTGAACCAGACCAACGCAATGTCCGCCATTTTGCGTTATCTGACCATGGTTAAAAAATATGAGGCATCGTTCCCGGGTCTTTAATTCGAGATAGGCCCCGAACCGTCGCCAATAGCCCACTGTGCGGCTCTAGTGCAACGTTAATTAACCAAACCAAACCGCCATTTTGATTTGGCGACAAAAAAAAAAGTCATTTTTGCCTTGGCGCCAATTTTCGGACTTGGCGACAACAGGGCACCGCACACTAGGAATTTACCCAAATGATAAGTCTGGGAATTAAAAAAAAGCTGTAACTTTTTGTGTGAATTTACAGTGTTTACATTTAAGAAAGGAAATGATCCCTCTCAGAAAAAAAAAATTAGGTGGAATGATATTATATTTCCAACAAAGAATCACTTTCTTACTTTAAAATAGTGAAAATGCACAGTCGCCATGAGGAGACTAACTTTTTAAAAGTGGTGATAACATTTTTTTGAAGCAGTCGCCATTGCGGATTTCAATTTTTTTTTAAATGGGAAATTTAACAATTTCGAAAATTGATGGTATGAATTTGGCTTTTTATGCCCCCTTACTACTCTAGGTTAAAAAGGTAGGTTCTAGGTTACTCTAGGTTGCGCTTAAGTGTGCCATAGAAATGATAGAGAATGTTTTAAAGAATTGAGCACGCTTAAAAAATCTTAAAACCTCAATTGCAAAGACATTTTTTATAACCAGTAATTAAAAGTTTATAACATAAACATTAAATTAATTTCTCTAAATTTTGCAATTTTGACAAAATTTTCCCTAAAATACTTAAACAATCAAAAAGTATAGAGATTTGCCTGACAGACTAGTTTAATTAAAAAGACTAATTTGTAAATCTAAAACACTTACTTTACTTAATCTTGTCATATATAGTAGTTGGATATATTATAAAGTTCAACAACAAAAATTTTATCTAAAATAACCTATTATATAGAAAAAATAGTAAAAGCTAAAGTTATTGTATCATTCTTTCAGATTTTGCAAAGTATTGAGCTGGTTTTTTTATAGAAAATGATGGAATGCAATTTTGACAGTGTGACAAAATTCCAAATAGATTTGCATAGCATAAATGAAATAACATGAAAAATTTGAACAGATTATAAGACACTGTTTAAAAATACAGCAATATAATTGCAAAATATTAAAAGTTTATTTATTAGTAAACAAATATAATAATAATAGCGAGATATCATACTTACTCATTGTTTATCAAAACAGCAGATTTAAATACAAGAGGTCGAGAGGCTAACGAGTGAAATGAATACGAATTGCGATTGGTCAAAAGTGACGTCCAAGTTCTAAATAAGGTTACCAGATTTGGCTTCTAATTGCAGTTAGTAATTCGTCGACTGAATACACTAATGTATTTTTCAGAGCTGCACAGTGGGCTATTGGCGACGGTTCGGGGCCTGTCTCGAAGGAAAGACCAGGAAACGATGCATCGTATTTTTGAACCATGATCGGATGACGAGGACAACACCTGAGCTGGCATCCGATGCAATCTCAATAGATGTCAGGACATTAGATCCCAATCAGCACTGGTCAGGTTTGGTTTGGTTAATTAACGTCGCACTAGAGCTGAACAGTGGGCTATTTGCGACGGTTAGGAGCATATCTCGAAGGAAAGACCCGGGAACGATGCCTCGTATTTTTGAACCATAGTCAGATGACGAGTGCCATGTCAGGAGTTGACCTCATCATCCCAGCATTGTTAAAAAGTACGAGGTATCGTTCCCGGGCCTATCCTTCGTGAATAGCCAACTGTACAGCTCTAGTGAGTTGTTAATTAACCAAACCATCCGCCCGGCAAGTTTTAAGTGTTTGTCGCCTAATGGGAGTTCTCACTACACCTCCGTGTTTATATTTTTATAGCTCAGTGGGGATGTTTCAGAAACCCCATTACAACAACCAGTTTGGCTGTAGTCTTGGCGCAAAGAACTTTTGGCGTAACTGAAATTGGTCGAAATTGTAAATTTGAACCTGATAACCAATCAACGTTTGGGGCTATTTACTCGTTAGCCGCTTGTCATTTAAATGGCGCACATTTCAGATGTTTTTCAGTTCATTTCTCCATGGAAACTAAACTAGTAGAAGTTATCAAATGAGTCATAGTGATGTAATTTTCGTTGTTCGTCATTATTTTGATCACATCATAGAGATATCAAAATGTTATAATGTTATCAAAAAAGGTTATCATTTGTAATGCAATTGTTACGTATAAATGGTAGTGAAAGCATTCTTTTTGTAATTTTGATAAGGGATTTTCAGAAGCAGATGAGGAGAAGGATCATTTCGTATCCGATTCTCTAGATCATAGCTATTAAATTTTCACACCAGGCTTATTCGAAGACCAAATATCAACTTTTGGAGACTTTGCGACCACGAAAGCTGTATTGTGTACCAATATCTGGATTCAGAGTTAGTGGGGTCCTAGGCAGAAGTGTGGGCACTCTCCTACACCACATATTATTTCAAAACAATTATTAAAAAATATATATATGTACCAGAACTGCAAATTAAATCATTTTTAAACGACTGAAAAGCACGTCAACAAAAACTTTATATAAAGCCGCCAATTTTTTTTTAAATAAAACAGCCAAAGCGCGCCAATAAGAGAAGATTATCAATTCGCCTGTTATGTATTTTATTTTTATGCATGCTCGCGCAAAATTTCTATCCTAATTCAGATATTTGAAAATTTCTTTTTTAGTTGGATAGGGGACGTCTCACGTAGGAACCTTTTGAAAAAAATATACGGAATTCTCAATTATAACCGGACCGATTGAAAAAATATTGTCCGATTTCAAAATTTCTTTTTTGTTGTATAGAGAAATATCCACTTTGGTATAAACTGCAAAAAAAAAAAATCGGTTATCCGGCTGTTATATATCTGGAAATATCGATTAACCGGACTTTTTTTGAAGTTTCTCCAATTTCAAAATATTTTCACTTGTTTGATAGAAAAGTTGTGCAACAATGACATTTCGTTTGCCCAGCATTTATTGGCATGGTGTTTTACAAATACATTGTTGAGACAAAATGTGAACACAAGTTGTTACTTGAATAAAATAATCTTTCTAGAAAAAAGGAAAACCGACTTTAAAGAAAATGCGCTAAAAAGTAAAAAATAATATTTAATTTTACGAACGAGTTGAAATTTTTTAATTATTTCATATCAATTTTATACTTAGTACAACTTTTTGAAATCGGCGCAAAAATTCGGGTATGATTTTTGTAAATCGGCACCAACTTCAAAAAATTGTACTAAGTATAAAATTAATATTCAATAATTCAATTTTTCAACTCATTCGTAGAATTAAAAATTACTTTTTACCTTTATGGCGCATTTTCCTTAAAGTCGGTTTACCTTTTTTCTAGAAAGATTATTTTATTTTTCCCTTTATAGTTTTTAATTTAAAATGGGGCTTCACCCCTCTAATTATTCACCAAGAAATTCAAGTAGCAACTTCTGCTCAAGAATGTATATTGCAAAACAATCCCTATCAATTCCAATAAATGCTGGTTAAAAGAAATGTCATTGTTGTACAACTTCTGTTAAACAATGGAAATATTATAAAATCGGATATTAATTGTATAAAAAAACTCCGGAAAATCGACATTTCCGGATATATAATAGCCGGAAAACCGATTATGTTTTGCAGATTTTTCCTAAGTGGATTTTTCTTTATCCAACAAAAAAAGAATTTTCGAAATCGGACAATATTTTTTTTCAAACGGTCCGGTTAATTAAGAATTCCAGATAGTTAAATGCCGGATAACTGCATATTTTTTCCAAATTGCTCCCTAGTGAAACAGCCTCTATTCAACAACAACAAAAACATCTGAAGTAGAACCGAAATCCCGCACGAACATACATAAAAAAAATACATAAAGGTCGAATTTATAATCTCTCGACTTGGCCCGCGATTTGGCGGTTTCAATTTAAATTTTCTGGCGGTTTTATTTTGGAGTTTTGGTTGGCGCGCTGTTCAGTCGGTTAATAAAATAATCTTTTTTTAAAAAAGAAAAACCGACTTTAAAGAAAATGCGTTAAAAAGTATAAAATAATATTTAGTTTTACGAACGAGTTGAAAAAATTTAATTATTTCATATAAATTTTCTACTTATTCAAACTTTTTGAAATTTGCGCCAGAATTTAGGTATGAATTTTGTAAATTAGCACCAACTTCAAAAAGTTGTAAGTATATAAAATTGATATTAAATAATTCAATAAATTCAACTCGCTCGTAAAATTAAAAGTTATTTTTTACTTTTTAGCGCATTTTCCTTAAAGTCGGTTTTCCTTTTTTTTTTTCTTCTTTTTTTTTAAAGATTATTTTATTTTTGTCTTTTTAGTTTTTAACTTAGCAGGGGCTTTGCCTCCTGCTATTATTCATCAAGAAATTTAAGTAACATAACTTGTGCTCACATTTTGTCTGTGCACAATGTATATTGTAAAACAATAAGCCTTGTACATGCTAATAAATGCTGGGTGAATGAATGAAATGTCATAGTTGAACAATCTTTATTCAACAATGTAAATATTTTGAAATCGGATAAATTGTTTAAAAAAACTACGGTTAATCGATATTTCCGGATATATAATAGCCGGATAACCTATTATTTTTTTTTGCATTTTTTGCTTGTGGAATTTTTTCTATCCAACAGAAAGAGAATTTTCAAAATCGCGGTCATTTTTTTTCCAAACCAGTCCGGTTATTTGAGAATTCCGGACAGTTAAATGCTGGGTAACCGGATATTTTTTTCACTCCTATCCACACAAAAAAAATGTCCAAATATTTGAATTAGAACAGAAATCTTTTTTTATTTCAGGTATAATAAAAATTTAAAATTATATAACTTTAAATTAAGATTATCAATAAAGGAGAAGATTGAAAAGTACTAAAGAAATAATAATTTATCATTTTCGTTCAAATGCTCGAATAGATAAAGTACACATATATATATATATATATATATATATATATATATATATATATATATATATAATCAAGGAAGTTTTCATTAGACAATTATAGTCAGCAGTTTATCAAAGACAATTTAAATTATAAGTATATACATATGGAAAATGTATTTTACTAATTTAAAATTTTTTAAAAAAAATTAAAAAATTTCCGTTCGAAAGTGATTTAATTGAATGAAATAGTAAAAGTTAAAAAACTATTGATCTTAAGTAATTTTTTTTCTTAACTATTGATTTTAAGTTATTCATTAGTTAGTAAATTTATTTGTAATTTTATAAATTTTTTTAACCACTTTTGGGGGCCCCTTTTAAAATGGATGTTGGGGCAAGTACCCCAAATGCCCTGCTGTCAGTCACTGATAGAGGAAGTTCAAAATATGGAGAAAAGGTATAACATCATTTATGGAGGGCCCCATAGTAAATTCGGAAGAAAAAAAATGAAAAAAAATTTAGTATTATTACTCTATTATTTAGAGGTGTAAAAGTTTCACATAATTTATCCATTGTGCCTTTCTGTTTTATGAGTGGTGGAGGCAGGACCGAATTTCAAACCTAAGCCTCGCCGGTTTCTTGAAATGAGGTATCTCAATTAAAAAACAAATTCGGAAACCTATATTCCTTTTACTATTAAAGTTCTGTTTATATTCTGTTCTTTGTGAAATCAAACATTTCCAGAGCACTTTATTCATACACTAAAAATAAATAATAATAAAGCCGATATAAGTTGCCATTTGTAATAAGAACATATTAAAAAATACTTTTTCAAAAAGAACACCAAGGATCATATTTTTTTTATATAAAAAAGATAATAATAAAATTGAATAATTAAAAAAAAATTTGAATAAAAACGTATAAAAAAATCAAGTGAATAATTTTTAATAATTTATTTGTTATAATTTATTACAAATAATTATAATATTCAAAATTATAATTAAAAATGCATAAAATTTCCACTGGATATTTTTGAAAGGGGGTTCATAACCCACATCCTTCCTTAAGTAACGTGTCTTTGATTAAATTCCTGATCGCACTCAACAAGTTGAATAATAAAATAATTAAAATATATATAAATTTTAAAAATTAAAAAAACATATATGTACAATTATATTTAAGATTTTAAAAATAAAATTTTCAACATATATTTTAAGCATGACTGCTTACATAAATTTTAAACAAAAATAAACAAAATTAAAATAAATTTGTATTGATAAGCCAAATAGCGAAGGTACAAAGAGGAATAATAAAACATTTTTTGTATCTAAAGCCATTAGATGGCGCCACCTTTCAATTAAGTCGAGATTCGCTGTAAACTCTCCCACACATTTTCAATAAGACTTTCAAAAATCAACTTTCATTAAATTGTTGATGTTGGTGCGTCAAGTGAGATATCTTACTGCAACTCCCGTGGTGTTCGTCGATAGCTCCCATTATTGATTTTCCGATGTATATTCACTTAAAAGTCTAAGGAAATCGAAGATTGGTGAGACTTTTGTGGACTTAAAATGACAAATAAGGAGGGTGTGGTCTTAGCCGGCGACAGTAACGAAGCCGAAACTAAAATTCTCACCGAGGTAAGAGCATTTTAATATTCAAAAAGTTCATCAAGTGTTTTTGTGTGTTCCGTAATTCTGTATTTTTTGTAAATTAGAATCTGTTTAGGATATGTATGAATGGCAGCTGAAGGTGACATTCGTTCGTTCAAGTATTTTCAAAACATTTGCGACGGCTGTTCTGAAATTCTGTTTACTTTTTCTGGCAACTGAATCTGTTTGTTGTTTTTCAATCTCAGTTTTAACTTTTTTTCCTGCAAATTTTCGTTAATGATTGATATTTTGGTGTTGACCTTAACTGTCATTAACGATTAAGCATGTCATTCACGCATGAATGTTGACATGATTGTTGTGTTTCTCTTAATGTGTAACTGTAATTAATAAAAAATACATAATTCTTTTTAAATGGATTTCTAAGTAAATTGAAAAATCTGACTGAATTTTTTCTCCCTCCCAAACATAACATTGCACATATACCCCCTCCTCCCCCTCTTTTTCCAAAAAAATAAAAAAATATATTTTAGATTGTTTAAACTGTATATTTTATTTCTGGGAAAAAGCGCATACTAATGGGAAATACTAATTCTTGAAAGTATTAGAGTTATAATTAAATCTTCTTATAATAATGTTATAAGAACTGGCTTTTTACACTACTACACTAAGTGGGGAGTGTGTGTCATGATGTATGCCAAATCTGGTTACCCTTTACAACAACCCTTCAGGGAGAAAATAGAGTTCTTTTGATTGGCAACAAAGCAGGTTTTTGTCGCCCTAGAAAGTGTTAGCTTTATGAATATTGCTTTTACAGAAAAATCGCATTGGGTGGGGGATTGTTATATACATTTTAACCTAAATATGTACTAACTTGAAATAATGAAATAGAATGTATACAATTCTGAAACTTTTACAAATGGGCGAGTTGGCTGTTAAGTATTGCAAGTCCAGAAACAGTTTCGTGATAAGAACATTTAAAGTGGGCAACTTTCCTTTAGCGATGTAGTTAGTGACATTGAACTAATATCAACTCCACTTAGCTAAATGATAGATTTAGCTGCATAGTAATGGAAATGGTGTTTGTGTATTTAAGGATTTTCATCTTTTGCATCTGCACAATAATGTAGTATCAACCCAAAAATTAAAAAAAAATGCAATTTTCAACATAAATAGATGCTTTAGGTTTTACTTCCTATGCTAAAAATGTCAGTTTCTGCACTGGGCATGCAGCAATTTGTTGCGGTAGGGATTTTCCTATTCAGTGGTTCCCTTTAAAGCCAGTTTTCTCAAAATGAACATTGTGTGGGTGTTGATATATTGTTGCGTAACACGGTCTACTTGGCAGACACCTTTCCCAAACGGTTGATTCCAATAGCTTAGTTGCACATCAGTAATCCTGAGGCAAAAGCAGCTATATGCATGAACAGTTTTTATGAGTGAAACTGAAACTTATTTTTAATACAATATTAACATTTTTTTTTGTAAAAATGAAAAAAAGAATGCGATTTTTTCACTTTTACATATATGTAAAAGTGAAAAAAGAATAGGATATCCTTTTATATTTGAGTTATTCACTGTCCCCTGTTTTCATTGGAAATTTAAAAGTTTAATTAGTTAACCTATGCTTTATATATTTACAAGATTTTATATTACCTACTCTATGTTATAGTCTTGATGCCCCCAGATTGACGCTTTGTGAATGTTTGAACCATGGTTGAGTTACTCACAATGTTAATCGAATCACAAGTGCAGAAATGTATTTCCCTTTCATATGTTGTACTATTTATTTCTAAAAAGGAGTTTAAACATTTGATGGCCAATTCGTAGATGTAAGTCTCTACCAGTTTTTAAAACTTATTCAAACAAGCTATAAGAATACAAAGATTGTTTTTATTTTAATAGGGAATGACATCACCCAAATTGAAAAATTATATTTATTAGGCTAGCTTACACATAAGCAAAAATTGCACAACAACTTCTAATCAACGTAGCAACAAAAAAATCTCATACAAACTGATTGTGATTATTTAATTGAGTCCAATTCAAGTCTGCCAGGTCTTAGATTTTTGCTGTTGCCAAAGTAAAAGGGAAATATCGCCACCATCCATATAAAATCGGCGAATTTTCAATTATTTGCCAAAGCTGTTAGTGTGGTAGTGAGCGAAAGGATATTGCGGGCAATTAATTGCTCAGTGAGCAGATGCAATTTGAGTTTTTCAATTGTAATCAACTGAATAGTTTACTAGTTCCATGTCGGATAGTTGCCAGTGCACTGCTAGGTTTCGCGAGGAAGGCCGTTTAGCAGGTGATTGGATGGTATATATTGCTTTAAGGTCACTAATTGGATGATTGCATTTTTCAGGCAGCCAGAGCATTTTTATAATACAAATACATCCTATAAGCAGTGTTCACTCTAGGTATAAAAAGGGGCAGGGCAGCTGTTGGCAGTAAAAGGGCACCTCGTTTTTGAAAAGGCACTTGTTTTTTAAAGGGTACTGAGGGTATGAGGTGGGCGCGCCCACCCGTTGACACATCTGACCCGTGACCAAACAAAAAAAGTTCCGAATTGTTGATTGACATTGCGCTAAAGCTGCAAATTGGGCTATTGTTGACGGTTCGGGGTCTATCTCGAAGGAAAGACCCTACAAAATTTATGTTTCTTTATGAAAATACTACTTAAAATAAAAAATTTAACATTTATAAATTAATTTTTTTCCTAAAAAAACAAATCTGTAAGTTGTCCTAAATAGACCCTTAAAAAACTGATGAAAAGGCTACTTAAATCCAAAATTTGGTAATAAAATGCCTAATCTTGTAACCTTGCCCCAAACCATCTTATTAAAAACCAACGAAAAAACTTAGCATTTCATATGCAGGCACAGGCAACCAATAGGATTCGTGGAATGGCCCTGTGCTCGAAATTACCCCGGAATCATCGCGATTGCACAACATGCACAGTTAAAAATGAGTTTCTTTTTCTACTGTCGTAATTCACTTAATTCCAATTTACAAAAAAAAAAAAAATACCTTTTTTAAACACAGCTAGGGAAGCAAGGACGCTTGTGCTTGACTGAAAAAGGAAAGAGGGGCGGAATTTTTTCAAAGGATTGTGGCATTTTTGAAAAAGGGGCAAAAGGGTGCTATTGAGAGGAAAAAAGGGCGGGCAGGGCGAACCGCCCTTTAAAAAACGCCTAGAGTGAAAACTGCTATAAGTAAGGGAGAGCCCATTGCAATAAAATCCACACTGACACATAAAATGTTTTACATAGACAATAAAGTCCCATCTCTCTTCTTTAAAATTAACTGCATCTTAAAATAAAATATCTTAAAAAGTTTTCCTAATTGTCGGCACCTGTTGAGTTTTCTTACCTTAATTCTAAAATAACAGATTTTAACAACAAAATGCGACAACCAATGACAAAATAAGTTTTTGTTGTAGTATTCTGTTTTGATAAGTTTGCTGTCAAGAGAATTTAGTTGCAAAGTATGTTATGAAATTTTAGTAGTTGTATATATGTTTATGCGAAGTATTGCTTTTAAAACATTTTTTCGGAAATGTTCCACAGTGTTGGTAAATTATGGACGTTCAAACGGAAAAGAGGAGCAGATGTTTCGTACAGTTGTGAAAAATACATTTGTCTCTTTCCTGGAATCTGGTTTGTGTGATATTTGCTGATAAAGACATAGAAACAATTTCAATTTCTGATGAAGATCTCAGCCAGGTGTGTGATTGAAAGTGATTATAAAGTGTCCTTCATAGAATCCATTTGCAACAGCGCTTTTAATAACAGGAATAATTATTTAAAAAAATATATTTTTCAAATAGAAAACTGTCTAATTATATGCAATTTATAAATTGGAGAGTCAACTATCCTCAGGGAAGGTTCAAGGAATTTTTGTAAACTTGATTTTAGCTCCCTTATTAGTACAGATGGTTTTTAAGGCAATTTTGCAATTCAGGTATATATTTTTTAATATTGGAATTTTCGAACATTGTCAGCTTAATTTTTTTTTATTAGTTTCATAGAGAATCAAAATTCTAAAAGTTTTAAGTAATCACTGGTATGCAGCGGGAATAGTGCTTTTTAAGATGATAAAATAAAATCTAAGCTTTATATCCTAAAGACAAAATAAAGTATGAACTTGAGTTAAAAATAATTAAGTATTTTAATTATAATATAAGTTATTTAATTAAAATTATAAATTAGAGACACAACAAATTTCCGACTGAAATAATTTATATATTTCTTTTTTTTCCCCGTAAAGTTTGACACCCTCTTTAGTCCAGCACCCCAAGCTGCCGCTGTATTTCCTTTCTTGAGTTTTGAAGAAATTTAAGTTTTTTTATTTTATAAAAGTGATTTAGTAAAATTAAATTAATCAATTTTTTTTAAACCACTTATTTTTTTTCTTGTCTTATAAATAAATGCATTTTAAATTTCTCGTATTTTTTTTTTTTAAAAAGCCATGTCAATTAATATAACTTTAAAAGAATATTTGCACTTCTGCTTAGAAATATTGTAATCCCATATCATATTTTAGTAAAAATGGCGTTCACACTTCTCGCGTTCATGAATACGGATTCTCTACCATTCTATCGAGATCGGAACCTTGTGCGATGGGAGATGATTTTAATAAAGATCGAAGCGATTGTGCAAGACAATTTTTGAGAAAATAGGGGCTTCCCCTTTACAATTCTAAAACTCTAATTCATCTATACTATATAAAAAAAATTAACATCCTTAACACAGTTTGTCACTAAATTTACTTAACAAAGTTGATTTAAATTAAATTCATCACATATGTTGTTAAATCTGTTCTAAAATGAAAGAAAATTAAGAATCTATTTAATACTTTATAAATATGTTTTAATACATTTTTAAAATGCGTTGTATTTTAATGACAATAAGGGTAAGATTTTTCGTGCATGTAACAGTGGGTTGTTTTTGAGTTGCAGGGTTTATTTGATAGCAATGTTTGGAAGCCCTCGTTAGATGGCGGGCTTCTCTGAATTCGAATCCTTAATCGGACTCGGGAAACTTGTTCTAGTAAATAATTAAGGCATGATTAATGATTTAATCGGCACTTATTAATCTAGCATTATTTACTACTCCGCTTCTAAATTAAAGAGCTGGAAGGATGGGATTCGCATTTTCACCGACTCAAAGACTTACGAGCGCAGTAGCGCTCAGCGCAATGTATCTTGGGATACTGTCAGCAGTTTCGTTATGCGCAGAACTTGAAAACTGGTCGAAGCGCACAAATGAGCTAATCGCCGCAATGCATCTCGGGATACAGATTGCTGCGCAGAACCGGTCGGCAATACTTCATATTAGTGCTACAATTTCTACTTTGATTTTCATTTTCTGTAAAAGAAACGAATGACATTCAGCAGTGGGAGTATAAAAAACGAGGGGGCCTAAATGACAAGTAAATTCAAGCATAACGGCGCCATTCAATAGTTAATTTGAATAAACTATGTTACAAACTATAAGCCTGTTTTGAAAATATAAATAAAACTGATATATATTTATTTAAAAAAAAAAAAAAAAAAAAAAAAAAGCATAAATATTAGACTAAAGGAGGAAGAATGAACCAAGCGTTTAATTGACAATAAAGGAAAATATTCGAAAACTTAATTTACCCAAGGAAAATTAATTTAATAAAAATCGTCAATCTTCTCCTTTGTGTGTAAAAAATATTTCAAAATTTTAGTGGTCCAAGGTCTGACGAAGTGACGGGCCTCTCTGACATTCAGTCTTTTTAAATACCCTTAAATGTAGACCATCCCATGAGCTTATCCAATGCAAACGGTCAATCACCGTTCGACACACCGTTGCTCAATGCCCAGGAAGAAAAACAATTCCCAGCTCAAGGTGTAGCTTGCCCAAAGGGGAATGAAGTGTTTCCCGCAAGTGCTGCGTGTTATGAGCAACGTGTGCTGGGCAGGTGCTGGTCAGTGATGCGTGACCGATTCGCGCACGACTACACTCTGGATGTATGAAATTCGACTGGAGTTGAATGAGTGAGATATGGATATGAGGGAAGAAGTGACCCTTTTGGAAGACGCGCTTTCGTAATCCCTGTTAATTGGGGAAAGAACGTTTCTGTTCCAAACTTTACCAGAGATAATTTACAACTTTGATTCGGCATGTTGATAAAGGAATAGCAAGGTCTTTTTATGCAATTGCAGTGTACTGCACGTTCCTGTATAAGTAATAAGTGTGTTCCTTGTAAACGTAATTCTGGTTTTGATGAAAGATTTAGCTTAAGAATTTACCCCCAAAACTATGTGATCATTAGAGTTTTGATATAAACTTCAAGACTATCAGTAATTACCACTGAGCAAGAATACAATATAACTATAAGACTGGAGCGAGGACTCCCATTGAGCGACAATGTATTTTACCGTGCCGCGCGAATACTTATAATTCGGAAGAAAGGTTGAGAAAACATTCGTCCTTGGCCATGACGTCTCACGTGACGTCACAAAAATGTTTTAAACATTTTTTTCGTTGCTTTTGACTTCTTTTTCTTGCAAGTAAGTATGGAAAAACATTAAATATGTAACGTTTAATGTATTTTTGAAAGCGAGAAATGAGTTTTGAAATCTGCTCAAACCTATGCGAAAGAACTATTTTTTCTACCTTCGATTAAAAAGGAGTAAAGTGGTCGGCAACGCTTAGTCCTCGCTCCATTGTTTATAGTTGCACAGTGGTAATTACTAAATTATGAGTTTTTATTTCATTGCTGTTTTTAATTTGTAACAGTAATAATCAATGATAAAATGACGTGATTTTTTAATTATTGTTTTTAAGCTCTTCTGCAAGGTTTAAAATGGTAAGAACAGTTTATGACTTTTAACTTGCGTTGTTTTGCGAACTTAGTTTTAGTCTACAAATCTCTCAATAAGTGTTGGCATGTGTGTATAAATGGTGTTTTGTAATAATATTAAAATAATCTATAATTACAGTTTAGAAAGTTTGCAAAACATCTTTTGATGAAGTCATCTTTTCTTTATTTTGAAAGTACGACTATTTATTTTCGTTTTACCAAGAGACTTCCCCGTACACTTACACAAAGTTTATTTGCGAAAGATAATTAAATTTCATGCTTTGAAGTAATTTAGCGCTAATAAATAATTGCCGGATATCACGGCATTTTATTCGCGTCTGAGTAATATCCGGTATCTGCTGATGCAAGCTTTTAAGGTAATTGTTTGAGCAAACTGTGCAACTCTAAGATTTGAAATAAATGGATTTAGTGTGAGTAAATAACGCAAGTACATTGCATTTCTGTTTTCGCAATTACCCAGTGTTTGCTTTTAATTATCATTTTCCATTGAATTTATGATGCAAAATCAGGGTCATTTCTAGAGCTTATGATTGCTGAAGGGAGAAGCCTTAAAATTGCCAAGTCAAGTTTTTACTTCTTTTATGAACTTCTTTTTAGAGTCTGGTAATTACCTGTTTTTTCCTACTTGAATGGGAAAGAATATTTTCAGATGGAAAATTGCTAATCCGACCAGAAGTATAATTTATTTAAATTTTGCAATATTTTACAATGATTTCTCCAAAATTTTTCCTGTCTACGCAGGCCGTAAAAATGTTGGTAAATTCCTGACTTTATTAGATTTCCCGCTAGATGTGAAATTGTCAACACGACCTATACGTAAAATTTATTAAAATATTTCAGCTTTTTACAATTATTTCCCCAATATCTTACGTGGGCCGTAAGAATATTGGTAAATTCCTGTTGACTTATGGCAAAATCACAAACCTACTTGGGCAAACTAGTGAAACATGTATCTTGTTTTTTAAAGTGAAACTTAGTTACATTACAAAAAAAGCCAAATGTTCCACGAATTTGCCAATTAGGTTTGTGATTTTGCCAAGTCAACAAGAATTTACCAACATTGGGGGGAGGAGGGGGAGTCACTCTGTTAAGCGAGGGCAATGTATGCAAAACAAATAAAAGTTGCCGTCCATTTACTTTAAAAACATAGTTACAAAATCTTGTTGCGAGTGCGCTCGATTCTCCCAGCTATATAAAATAAGCATTGTTCTTTTTAGAATTCCTTTTTGTCTTCCCGCGTCTTTCAATCTGTCATGGAAATTGAGTTTCCGCATACATTGGAAATGACTCTTCCCTTTTACTCACCAGAAGCTTATTTATATCGATTTTTGCTTCCACATTCGTTTTCCTTTTCTGGTTGCAGCTCCAGCTCCTTCTGTTCTTCGCCAACATCAAAATAGAATTCTTGTGTTCATTCGCGGCAGTGGTTTATTACCCTAATGGTCCGCAAGTTATTGGATTTCTGGTGGATAGGTTGTTTCGAATATTCCCTAGTGTATTTTTAGGTTATTCATATCACCGAACATTATTCGAACTTAATGTGCATCGTTTATGGTCTTTTCAGATTTTGGGCATTACATACAAATTTTGTTTTTTATGACGTATTTGTGATAGTCGTACCTCACGAATGATGATAGACAAAAAGCATATCGTATTCCTTTTCTTAATAATTTTTAGATATATTGCATAAGAAATTTACCTACCTAAATAATTTTTGGGAATATTTTCGTTTTTTCTGCTTTTTTAATTTCGAGGAACCTGTCTTTCAATCAATTTGACGATTGATTTTTGTAAAAAAAAAGCTATCTGCTAAGTGCCATAATCTGATGATTTATACCAAATTTTGCATTAGATAAATGGCAAAGTATCGGAGTAGCATCACAACGCTTAAGTTCAATTCCAGACGTCTACAAAGCGCTCAATACCACCACTTTTTGTTCTGTTAATTTTGCTCTATTCATTTTGTATTGACGAATGTACTCTCATTATACTTCTGTAATTAATTATAGGTGATGATAGTATATTATATTTGACTAATCCAGTGTTAACCAGTTTATCTGTAAGTAATTGATATTTTACTAATTTTGTATGGCCAGGTAGTCGTGGTCGTGCATTTCATGGTTATACATTATTACAGGTTTTAGATATGCCCATTGGTCAATTCTCCCAAACGCGTTTGTTGATTTGATGGAACCAGCCTAAAGGGGCGTTACCCGTCCGCTAATCAATCGAAGCCAGACTATAAACCAAATAAAAATTTGTTTTATCACAGCTCTCTTCTCTTCATCGCTCAGTCGAAATTGTGAAGTTGTTTTCATCAATGAGAATTAACTTAATTTTTAAAAACCTTATTTATTTTTAAATAACCATCTTTTAAGTTATACCTTCAAAGCAATAGTTTAAATAAAAACATTGGATAAATAAAGAGTATTTTTAGAAACTTAAAAATTGGATGAATTGCTGGAAAAACTGAAGAGCGCCAGTCGTTGTATCACGACTGTGACTAGAATTGCATTGTATTCATTCATTGTTTGTGTTAATGACTCTCTTATGTAACTGCGTCTTTATGTCTATTGATTCATCTGTTGATGCGACACAAGACCGCATAGTTCATGCATGATTATGCGTTATGAATAGCCTCTTTTAAACCGTTAGGTTCACGAACTGTTGTTTGAATAATCATTTTCAATTGTGCAACTGTAATTTTGTAAAAAAATTTCTGTGGATTTCACTGTGAAATGAACATTCTAAATATCTTGAGTTCGTTAGGTTCATAGTATTTTAAAACTTAACATTACCCGTTTTGATGTTTTGGCTAAAGGAATCTTTTAATGTTATTTGATACTATCTGTTTAATTTTTTTTTTCTTATAAATTAATTTAACTTAGAGTATTTATTACACAGTAAAAAATGTTTGTATTTTTAAAAATATTTTTTATATCTGGCGTCAGTTTTGTAAATTGGTTAATGATTAACGTATTTTGTAAATTAACAATTATTAGAGATACGAATCATTTATCAATTCAGTATTTGTATACAGTCTCTATATTTATAACTTATTATGAACTAATAGGAAAACCAGATGTATTTTAAAACTTGTTTAGTTTAAATTTTTACTATACTGTTGTAATTACGAAACAAAATCTTTAAGTTACTCATTGACCTTTTACTGAACAAGTACCATAATGAACTGCACAATTTAACCTCAGCTTTTGTTTTAGCCAAATATATTTAAATCTGCATTTATAAGCAGTAGTATGTGTTCTATATTTAGTCTAAGTAACATATATACCCTTTTTACAAATGCCGATTCGTTTTTGCTAGGTATTTGGTAATTTAGATGAGTTTTTTTGAGAATGGCTATTGGTTCAAATCTAATGGTCAATTTTTACCATTGGATTACATCTATCGACATTCGTCATGTGCCGTAAAAAAAATGGCAATAGCACAATTGCGGCCGAAGGTTACCATATTCACAAAGAAGAAAACAATTGTTTATCGCCCAGACAAAAGGTTGCCATGGGCCGCAATTGGGACTTTCCGAAAAATATAGTGCTTGGGAAAAAAACCTCATTACACGTTATTTCTTTGTTGCGTTCTCTTTGACGTAAAAAACTTTATGGATTTAATAATAAACCTACCTAAATAACATTAATAACTAACCTAAACAACCACTTGTATTTTGTCGAACCTGTGACTTTTTTTATTTTAAAATTTTCATGTCTTTACAACTCTCTTGTCACCACCCCTCGCATTCTCCAGTGCTTTTCCACGTCCCCATCGATCTGAAAGGGGCTTCGTCCCCCCCTTCTGGGTGGATCAAAAAGAGGACACCCAGCATCATTCGGCGTTCTTCAAACACGAGAGGGGGGGGGGGGGGGGGGAATGACGACCCTTCACCATGGCAACGAGGGCCATCCCCTCCCACAGTCCGAAGGGGGAGGGCTCTGCTCCTGCGCACGGAATCGAACGTGCGGACCCCCCTTTTTCTTGACTGCTGAAACACCCTCTCAGAATCTTCCCAGGAGTGTTTGGAGGTGGACGCTATACTGAAGAGCAGGATTTTCTCCTCTTTTCTTCTGCCCCTTGCATCTTTTGTTCTGTTGCTAGTCTGTTGTCTCCCCCCTCGTTGTGTTTTGCGCGCTTTGGTTGGTCGTAGACCATGACCCAGTTCGTCAGCCACATCCCTGTCGATGTCCAGGTGACCAGGCCTGTTAGACCCCACCACATAGAGATCAAGGACCATCACCATAAGCAGGTAAGGAGTGGATGATGGGGCTTTTCCTTTTATAGGGCTCGTCTTTTAAAGGAAACTCGAACCCCAAATCTTAATATTTTTATTCATGAATTCAGAAATTCCATTTTTTTTGCACTATTAAAAAAAAAAATCATTCTGAACAATAGCCAATGAAAAAAAAATAATATTCAGAATTTTTTTGTGTGTGTTTTTAGCCTAAATATGCTTCTTTTAAAAACACTACTCTTCCTTCTATTCTTAATATTAAAAAAAATATTAAAGGATTAAATAATATCAAAGTATATACTATATGCCTATGAAAAGATTTTTGCAAGTTTGTATTTTATTTAAAAAAAAACTTTATATAATAACATAAAAAAATATTACTATTTTTATGTTCAGTAATTCGTAAATAAATAATTTGTAACTTAATTTTAAAAAGCTCTTCCTCCGTTTATAAAACCAATATTAAAGTTTCAAAAACTATTAACAGTTTAGTTTTACAAGTACAATTTTTTTAAAAAAGGCGTAGTATTTTAAACATGATTAAAATTCAAAAATTTTATTTTGAGTAAATGGTGAATGTTGCAGAAAAAATAAATAGGTTGGCAGATGTAAATGGTAAACATTAAAAAAACAACAACATATGTTTTCTTTCTTCTACTGTTTTGAAATTTTGTACACATCTTCTTAATATATGTATTGCATCGTTTTATGCAATTAAAAACATATTCGGTATTTGGGACTCTAGTTTCCCTTAAAAAAATATTTGAATCCCTGGGTTACGTTCGGTGAAGGATCCTTATGAAGTATTGTAATTAGATTTTGTCATTTTAAGGGTAGGCTCTTGTAGAAGCTTTTTGAATTTAGAATGTCTGAAAAAAAAAAAGTTCATAAAACCCTGTATATTTTCCAACCTTCAACCTTTGCTATTGAGAGAAAGCATGTGTAATGAATTTTATTGTTAAAAGGTTCTAAATTGATTAAATATTAAGCCCTTGGCAAGAATTCTCGCACCCCCCCCCCTATAATTCTTATTAGCTCAAAGGTTTAATAGTTCTCTTCACTCATAGGTGGCGGCACTACCAACGGGTCGTTTAAAAATTGCTTATAAACCGAATTATTTTGAAACGCATTAAAAACCGTTAATAATTATGAGACAAAATTACGATTCGTCACTGATCCGGGAAATTCAAAAGGGATCTGTAATACTGAAATAATATATTTGATTGAAAGGCAACTTAATATATTGGCAATTATTACTGTATTTTCGAAATGGGGATCACGTTATTTACTATACAAAGATTATAAAAAAATAATATATGGGCTAAAACGGGCTTGTTAACTTGAAATGTAAAATAAATAATAAATAAATATTAAAATACTGCTTTAACAACTATTGTTCGTTTCTACAAACACAATCACTCTAACTTTGATTTTCGTTTTAGTAAAGACATTAATTAATTCTTTGGCGTTAAATGAAAGTTTTCTGTTCGACACTCCACTATGTATTTTGAAGTTGGTCATCTGAATGTTTTAACATTCTTTTAAAATTTTGTTGAGGCATTTTGTATTTAATAACTTATTTGATAAAAATAGACGATCAAGAAAGTATATTATCAAATGATTTAACTTTTTCAATAATTTTCTTCGATTCGAATATTAACTTTTTTTTTTATGGAAAGAAAACTATATATCCGCTTAAAATATAAAATACATTAAAAGTCCGATTTTCCAGAGAGAGTAGGCACCAAAGACATCTGATAAATTAAAAATAGAAAATAAAGTTTTAATAAAACAGCGCCAAGAAAATCAGCTAAAACATAATGTTAAAATTAATTAACTTTTGATAATTTTTTTAAAAAAAACTTTTTATCGCACTTTCAGGATTTAAGCGAAAAAAAAGTTAATTATTAAAATCGAAATTCAAACTATTAATGGAGTGATTTAAATTTTTTCCCTCATCCATTTCTCCAGCTTTAATTTAAAACTAAAGCTGTTATTTTCGACTAAAACCTTTATTAAGCCTAATTATATCGTATTTAACTACATAACATATTTGTCATCGTAAAAAAAAAACCTATTGTGTTCTTTTATGTGCATGGAATAGATTTATTTTTGTAACTAAAAGCATTATGCATAAAATATAAAGTTATCGCATAAATTACAGCACATAAAGATAAGTCAACTTATTAGTTAATTGGTTTTTGGTCTAATAATTAGGAATGGGTTATTTTGTTTATGAGTATATGCTGCATATGGCACGTTTAGCGCACTGTTATGTTATGTTCCGTTACATAATCAACCTTGCTATGTTAATAATAACTCAAATATAATTTAACTTGCTATTTCTAACGAAGAGTTACCTAGTAACTGCTTAAAATCCAAACAACACATGCTTGGCGCGTCGGGCTAATGAGAACGCTAAATTTTCGTGAAAATGGAAACGTAAATGATTTTTGTACGATTTGTAGTATACATTGAACTAATTTCTAGATTTATTTTTAAATTATAATAGTACATTGATATAAATTATTTTGATACATATTTATTTGTATATTAATTTGATATATATAGCTTGAATTTCGTTTATCCGAAGAAAAAAATGCACGACTTCCCCAAAATTTTGGAATTTGGTGCTTTATCAGAACCAATAAAGGTTTTCACTAGATAAAATTAGAAAATTATAGTACAGTAGAATTCCAATTATCCGGATCAAACAAAGCGTATCGCCAATTATCCGCATCATTTTAAAGGGGGGAAAAAATAGAAAAATCCACATTTTAAAAGTTTCTTATTGGTGAATGATATTGTTTTTAATCATATATATTATTTCCGTAGTAAAAAAAATGATCCCTTTTGCGACGAATTTTAACATGGGGGGTATAAAAAAAAGGAAAATTCCCGGATCGGTGACGAATCGTACTTTTGTCTCATGATTATTAACGTGTTTTTTTGATGCGTTTCAAAATAATCCTTTCCTAAGCAGTTTTTAAACTATCCGTTGGTAGTGCTGCCACCTATGAGGAGAAATGTTAAATCTTTTTGCTAATAAGAATTTAAAGGAGAGGGGGTATTGTTTATTCGGGAATTCTAGCACGGCCATGCTAGTAGTCATTAAATTACATTACATACTAGAGCAAAATTCGTTTGTTTACTAAGAATTTTTTTTTTCGTGAATTTCCCAATTATCTAGATATTTGATTATTCGGATGGGATCTGGTTCCAATTGAACCAGATAATTGGAGTTCTCTATCGTTGCTCTATCAAGAAGAGAATCGAACTTACAACCCACTGATTATGTGTTCGGTACTCTTCTGACCAGGCCACCGTGGCCTCGCCTTAAAAAAAAAATTAGTGCAAAGTAGATCACCAAAATAATTTGTGTTTGTTTAAAAAATTCCTTGAATGGTCCCTGATGGTAATCTTGTGCAAATCAGAATTGTTTTAAATCTCCATGATTGAATTTCCTTCCTGATTTTTGAAGTCCGATCAGAATAATTTCCAATTGAACCTGACAGAAAGCTCACGAAGAGAGAGTTTAAATTGTGATAAATCGCCATTTGAAGCGGTCATCATCCAAATTCAACTAACGCTTTTTCTTCGTTTTTAATGTCCCTCAAACTGAAAACAGAACTCCATTTTCGGCACCAAATATTTTCTATGTGTTCCCATAAAAGTCTGTTAGAACAGGTTTTCTCCAGAAATCTACACCGATACCAAACCAGCAATTAACACTACGATAGCATCTTAACATCATGCGAACGTGTGCATGTGAAATGTGGACCTCGATGTCCACCGATAAAAGACGTGTGGGTGCTTTCGGACTCCACACAAAACCTGCGTGATTCGCCCCAGCTGTCTTTAACGAGCCAAACCTTCCATTCTCTCCGATGGACGCGCAAATTGCTCTCGGGGGGGGGGGGGGGGGGGGGGGGGGTAGGAAGAAGGATCTTCGCGGGCATTTAATGACAATTTTCTTTTTTCCCCCCCGCTTTCAATTTCTGTTTGGCTGCACAAAGGGACGGGAGGCGAAAGTAATAGTATTTTTTTTGTGTGAAAGATTTTAATGATCCTGGGCCTTTCTGAGCGGCCATCCGGTCATTGCTTTTGTCTGTTTGGTGCGGGGGTGGATCTATATTGCATTTGTAAGATGAAGTTTTTTTTTATTATTATTTATTGTTGGGTATTGTTTTATAGTTCTTTGGAAAGCGAAGTCTTTTGTATTCCCTAGATACCGCGGGATATTAAATATTCTTGCTCGCATGCAAACTCTTCATAAGGTGAATAAATGACTCTTAAATGGAAGGGTGTTGGGGGAAACTGTTGGTAATATAAAAATTATAGGATCCTGAAATATACAAGATACTTAAATTTTTTAGGGAGAGACCTGGTCGGAAGAGTACCAAGCTCAGAGGGTCCTCGTCGTCGGTCAAACATTCGTCGTGGATGTGGTTGGTGTACAATAAATCTGCCGGGGCTGAAAGGCCCTCGCGTTGATCGTGTGGAAGAGAATGGGGTGCGAGTTCAAGTATTGTTTTCGTCATCTGACTATGGTTAAAAATTGCCGTCGGTCTTTGGTTAATTAACGTCGCACTAGAGCTGTACAGTTGGCTATTGGCGGCGGTTTAGGGTCTATCTCGTAAGAAAGACCCTGGAACACTGCTTCGTATTTTGGAATCACGGTCAGGTGTCGAGAAGAACACCTGAGCTGGCACCCGACGCAACCTCAACAGGTGTTAGGACATTGGACTGCGATGTGCACTAGTCCCGTATACTAGTCGGTATATATTATTGAATATTTTAGACAACTTATTTGTATTTTAGTAGCGAATCTGGCAACTCTCCGAGCACAAGGTCACTGCATTTTTACTTTTTATCAAGTCCACTCAGTCTGGTTTAGAACTCGCAATTCTCTGATTGCTAGCCGAATGCGGATCCACCATGGGACTTTTGTTTGGGATATCCTAAATCGTCGCCAATAAAGCATTATGTAGCTCTAGGACTATATCAATTGAACCAACCAACATCCTCTATCTCAACATAATAGCTGTTTATATTGTGTTAACTATACAGTATGCGAACAAATAGTTATTTAAAACAATAAATACAGCCAATTCATCCGACAACACTTTGAAAATTTTCGCAAATGATCTTTTATGAATATTGATTAAAAACATTAAAATTCGGACCACTTCCCATCCAATTATGGCCCTTCTCCATTTTGATTCATTGCAGCAATCACCGACAGTTATTATTTCTCCAACTCACTCTAATATTTCCCGAGGCGGGTGTGAACCATAGAGGTGAACTAATCCCCCCGTTTTTCCCGACTCGAATTGAATTTCCGCATTATGCTTTAATGCGTGTTCCCCGCGATCCGACTTGGCACTGGCCACCCGGTCGATGATTCTTCTCTTTTACTCCCATTCCTAGGTCCATACCCCAATCCTCACTTAATCACTTCCCCATCAGTCTTCTTCTTTTTCTTTCTCAAATACTACTCCTGTTCCTTCAGCTCTCTCGAGTCTTCCCAGTAATGAGTAGGGGCTCCACCCCTCGTTCATGTTTGAAGATGATAACTTGTAATTTCTTGGCCTTTCGGACATTAAGTATGGAACTATGGGGTAGAGAACCTGTGACTTAAACGTTGGATGGGGTTTTTATCTCTTAAACTGTTACTGCATGGGGATGATTGCTATGTGAATTTTTGATATGGTAATCAAGGGGAAGACAAATGAAATGCTCTGGGTATGATGGAGGGTTTTCATGTTTCTGTTGGAATTTTAATGGAGAGTGGATGCTTGTTGGGTGATTTGGAATCCTTGTTGGGATAGGAGCTTGGTTTTTTATAAATTTTTATCGACTTGAATATGAGTGTTCAAGGTATAGAAAACTCAACTAATGTACAAAGTGAAGTAAATCGTTAGGTGTTTATAGCTCTAGATGAAAAAAGATGTATGCCCCATTTTTAAAATGAATATTTGTTTTTAATTTATGCTTGTTTCTCATGCATATTTTAATTTTGAGTTTATCCCTGAAACTTACGGTATTTTTTAAGCTATTGCACCGTACAATTTCAAAAATGTATGTTTAGAATAATGCAATAAAAAAAATTCAATGTAAAAAAATTGACTAAAAAAAATTAAGAATTAATTTTTATTTTTGAAGTTGAAGTATTGTGTACGAGAAAGTTTATGCAGGAGATATTTTACAGGAGGTATCAAGATTAAATAAACGTAAATTAATGACGGTAATTAAATAAAGGGAACAAATTTTTTCTAGCAAAAAAAAAAATATGTTAAAGAAAGCCAATAAAAATAAAAAAAAATTATCGGAAATAATTTTGAGTGAACTACACAAAAAATATTAGCAAAACAAAAAAAAAAGCTACAGAAATCAAACATAGATGGCGCCATGTATATCCTCACTATGGCGATACGATTTCTTATGGATGGAAACTTTAAATAATAATAAAAATGTTAAAATTCAGGTTCTCATGTGCACAATTAGCGGTTGAATAGTACTTATGTTGAAAATTTCAGACATTTTCGTGCACAGGAAGTAAGGATTTTGCGTGCCACAGACAAACTCATTTATTATTATAGACTGTGTAAATATTTAACATTGTTTAAATGGGTTCCATATTTTCTATTTCGAAAGTATTTTGCAGATTTTCTGCAGTGCCTATTAACAAACAAACCTAAATACAAAAATTCTCAAGTTCCTTCAATGTTCGTACTGTGAATAAAATAGGCTACTTGTAAAACTCAATTATAGGCTAGAAGGAAAGCAATGATAAAAATATGTAAAACAGAATTGTTTATTGACTAGGATTATGACGAATCCACATATTACGAATAGAATTACGTTAGATTCTGACTTTTCAATTGCTTTCGAAATATCTTTTTTTATATACATATCTATTGCTGAATAATATTGCTTTGCCTTTGTATTGTTGGGGGAAATATCTTCAATGATTTCGAAATGTATCTTATTTTATGAAGACAGTATTGAAAAAAAAATGATTTACAAAGTAATAGTTTTTTTTGAGGGGACATAATTTTTTTTCTCGAGTCGGTTTCTTTTTCTTTTATGGCCATGACCAAAACATGGGCCATAACAGATTTATTTTGAGATTGGTATTAAAATTACTGAAAGTAGAAGTGTCTCTCTGATGTATATGCACATTGTGTATTCTCTAGCTTTTGACTTTGAATCGTGCATCATATCAGTCTACATTGCTTTTACATTGTACTCGATGGCAGCAAAATTTATTTATTTTACTGAATGCACAATTGCATCATCCATGCTTACGCAATTGTAGTATATAAGATTACAATGTTTTATTTTTAAAAAATATTTTTCAGTTTGAGGACTAAGACCAAGTTTCCCTTAGTTCGACTTGCTGGTCTGTTTGTATTATAATGATACTGTTTTTGTGTTCGACAGTCTATTTGTCTTATCTATTCGAAAGGTCTATTTGTATTGTGTTAAAATTCGTCGCCTTGTCATAAATTAGCCTCTGTATAAAAGTAATTGGATACATTGTCTACTAACAAACTGACGTTGAACGCTTTGAAATTACAATTAAAATGAAGGGTTCTATCTTGACAAAAACGTTCGGAACACAATTTTAATTATTTAATATATTAGTATTCTTAATATTTGGCATTCTTATTTGGTGTGCGAACAAGATTAACAGGTATCAACATATGCTGCATTTGTTAAACTTTTTAACATACAGGATGGTGCAAAATGAACGTTATGGTTTAAATGCTTTATAACTTTTTTATTTTTGAATAAATTGTTAACATTATTTTGTCAAAATACAGCTTATGAATGGAGAATATTGTTAACTTAAACGTGAAAAAGTACGTCTCGCAGGTGTCGCCCATTTTCCGCTTCACAAAGTCGTGCTCTTTTCAACAGTTGTTGCATGACTTTTTGTAAAATTTCAGGGGTTACGGCACGGATTTCATTGCGAATATTGTTTTTCAGTTCAGGTATGGTCTGCGGCTTATTGACGTATACTCTCTCTTTCAAATAGCCCCAAAGAAAAAAAGTCTGGAGCGGTCAAATCCGGCGAACGCGACGGCCACACATTAAAATATCGAAGATATACACGTTGCTTCAGAATAACTGAGTTTCCGTTTGAAAAATAAAATATTTTTAAACGGAATATTTAAAATATTTTTAAATTGGCACTTTTGATACGCAAATATGTTACCAATAGAAACTGTACTTAAGAGAAATATTTTAAATGCATATTTTCAACGTTACTTCACATTGAAATAAAGGCGGACCTCCTGTCATTCAGTACTATCATAGTTCCAAAATGAACAATTGTTGTCCCGAAGGATTGTTCACATATTTTTTACTTTCTTCTAATGACAAAATAATCCGCACTGGATAACATTTTCGGAATGGTCCGATGCGCCATTGCAACGAGTTCTTTCATTAGAGAAAGTTCGAAACGAACTGTTTCAATTTTTGTCACGTGTAATATAATGCCGCAGACTCGGCGAAGCGTTACTTCGATTGTTCTTCCTTTTCCATGTTTTTGCTTGAAAAAAAGTGTTCTTCGCTCAAGTTTTCCCCTTTGCTTCTGTTTTCGATCTACGCCATATCTCGGGTTTTCAGTCAGACATTGAGTTTTTTTTTGTTTGTCTTTTTAGCGCACTATTCATAAGAAAGTTTTAAATTTCCACCCTTCATCTCCGCTTGTTGAAAGGGGATAGGCATTTCTGACGTTTTCTATTTTCACCTGAAACTATTTTTACCAGTAAAGATATACTGTTGGAAGTTGAGAAATAGTAATGGCATGTTTTTTTTGTTTACTCTTTTACATTTTTCATCGAAATGTAAAGAATATTTAAATATGGACGAGTTTAAACGATTAAGAATGCCGTTTATACGCATCATATACCAACAATAACACTAAATAACATAATTAGAAACTGAAATAATTTAAAAGGTAGTAAATTTAATTCGAAAGTTAAATTAAATATTATTTTTCTATATTAATTCTTTAAAGTGTGTGTGTACGGTTTTTAGCTTAAATTGTCTTATTAAGATAAGATTTCAAATTATTAGAAATGAAGGGTACAGAGTGGATAAATGCACTATGTCAAGCTTTTGTCAAAAAATGAGATTATGTCGTCTAGCAGCATCCGAAGGGGACTATTAAATTGTAGTTTCATTATCAGAAAAATATTTTATGTCAACGTTTAAAGTTTCGCTATACTGAGGAATAAGGCGTTTTTTGTTAATAATAAAACTTGTTTTCTGAAAGAATCAAGTTGACAATGCGCCTTTATCACCTGTACCTTTCAAATATATGTTTATTAGTTATATTAAAAAAGTGTACTAGAAATACGTTTTTCTTCAAATGTGCAATGTGGTATTTGAACCTGCATCTTGTTCATGAGTATCAAAATTCTTGAGCAGAAGAGTATATTTAGAACTGGAGGAGTGTTAAATAGAAATGAAAGTACTCCTTATAAGAGGGAAATGGATTCCAATGACTTTTTTTTCCGCATTACGTTAATTTATTATAAGACAATAAACAACAAGTTATTGAACAATAGTTCCACGGACCACTTTGAAGCATCACGCGGACCACGGGTTGGGACAGACACGTATGTAAGGGCTAAAGGTGTTCAAACCCCTCCCATTAAAAGTCAAGATAAAAAAATTAAAATTTGAAGGCTTCAAAAACATGTTTTGAGGTTATTTTTATCTCAAACTAAACCTAACATGACGTCATCGGGTTTCCTTATCTAGCATTTCGATTTCGGCGACAAAGGGAAAAGATCGTCAAACGGAGCCGTATAAACAAGATGGTCGAAAACCATCTTGTGTTAAAAGTTTTGTTTCGTGAGAGAATTTTTCTTTTAATACCAAAGGCACGCTTGTTTGAAGAATTGATACGAGGTCGAACAATGTTAGAAATCTGTGGGCGCCATCATGTTTTCTGATCGATAGATGCATTTGACCGAAGTTCCCGTCATAAAAATCCCATTAGGTAAGATCACAAAAGAGTCTTCCGAGCTAAGGAAGAGAGTTTATCCTAAGCTAGTAGGATAATGGCCTCTTGGGAATTCATGTTTGGAGTTACAAAATATTCATCGCTGAATTTCTTTTGAAAATAATACGCAAATATATAGTTACATAAATAAATAAAGTCACTTATAAACAACGTTAATTTCTTTTTCTTCATATTAAGTTTGAAATTTTGCTCATGAATGCTTAAGTCTTTTCATAAACGCTGCAGCAGAAGTGTAATTAATTACATTTAACCCGTGTAAAATTGTAAAAAGCCATCACTTTGAATTCGCAATGCATGCTAGTGAAAATAAAACGAGTTTATACATAAATGATCAAAAATGATTTATTTTTAAATAGGATCATGATCGTTTTTATGGTTGGTTAACTTATGTCTCCTGCATGATAAAGATCAAAAGCTACACTAATCGCCTACGCATGATTTCTACTTAAAGCTAAGCAACTAGTTCACAAATTAAATTGCTGTCAAAGGGAAGAGTCTTCTTAGTAGAATGAGCTATTATGACCATGGTTATGTCCATGAGAATTAAAATTGTAGTATTCTAAATTACTTTTATTGATAAGGCATATTAGTAGTTATTTGAAGGTTTTAAACACATTTATCATATATGTCATTTCTGTAATAAAGATCCCTTTTACGGCTAAAATACACAACGGATCTTAACACATGTGGTATCAAAATAAAGAGAATTTTCAGGATCAGTGACAATTGTATGTTCATCACATTAATATTAACGATTTTCTTTTAACATGGCGTTTAAAATATTTCATTTAAACGTGTATTTTTAAACAAACCGTTGATAATGCTGCCACCTATGAATGAGCAGGAACGTTAAACTTTTATGATCTTTTGGAAACGGAAATAGTTTGGTGTGTGTGTGATAGGGGGTTGTTCATCGCACGGGCATGCTGGTTATTGTTATATTTGTCATAATTTTATTTTTTTTAATAATTGTTTAATAGCAACATTTTCATTTATAACCTGTTTATTCAGATAAATAAAAAATAGTTAAAGCTTTTCCAGTAGAATTATTTTTCATAAATCACGTTGGAGTTTTAAAATATTAGTCGATATGATTTTCAGGTTTCTGTAGAAAAGAATTCGCCCAAAAAAGTCATTTTATAAACTAAAAATTCGTAATTTTAAGATTGAATTTTTAACCAACGTATTTTTCTCTTTCTGTATAGCTTGAGATACAATAGCTTGAAATTCTGCCCATTATTACATAAGTTTTTATTAAACGCTTTAGCAGAAATTTAATTAATCACATTTAATCCGTTTACAATAATGGTGTGGTTGTTTTAGACCATTGTAATGTTTTGTTGTTGCTAAGGTTGGTTTCATTGATAAAATACTATGTCATACAGTTTCTAAATTAGACATGTATAAGTTACTTTATTAAAAAAATCGAATTGCATTTTCTAAGTGTTTATTTTTGGATTCGAATACCATTCATTTTTCAATGTCTTATTTCAGATCGATTAAAAAGTTTATTCCAATCCTCTTCTATATTTTGAATGGAAATTAAAATTGAAATGTCAATATTTGTAAATTGTAAATATAAAACATTAAGGGATGTCTATTTTTGCACCAACAGACATGAATGCTCTCACTAAGCATTCTGGATCGTCATCAATAGAATATTCTACCCTTTTCTTGACTGCTTTATAACCAATATTTAGGAAACAGTAGAGTGGTTTGCATGCAGTGTACATTTTCCTTGATTTTCCCTTAAAAATAAAATATAAGTGAAAAAATTATATTAAAAGAGATGCATTTTTTCGATTATTCGTTGATATGTTTCATGGGCGGATAAAATGAATAGCCATAATCGTAGAATACCGGATCTTCGGACCACCTTGATAGCAAATTTGCTTTTCTAATCAAAATCTCAAATTTTTAAAAATTTTATTTTATAAGGTATTTTACGATACTAAACTTCACGTGTCATGCAATAGATTGTGTATAGTAGAAAATAAATGTGCTTTTAATGTCATGGAATTAAAAATGGAGAAAATAACGGATAAAAAGTTTGATAAAAGGAAACCAGTTGTTTGAACCGGAACGCCATGTGTATATTCCAACCCAAACAAACCGCCCACATGGCGATGGCCAGAGATAGTAACCACGCGACTATATTTGCGAGCTTTTCTTTCATTATCTTTAAATGAAAGGTTTTCTTTAATTCTGACCCTGTAATCATGACTTTGTAAGCATAACAAATGCAGGGGACATAGGTAAATTCAGCCTCAGAGTAACTAAATTTTAACGCAAACTTTAATTGTTGTTCAAAACCAGGGCCACCTTTAGCAGATTTAGTAGTGGGCCCCTTTTAACATCCACACAAATGTATGAATGTTTTCAGATTTTTTTTTTGGAAAAGTCAAACTGATTTTTTTATTAATTATAAATATTTGATGTGGCTACGTATCATTTGAATGGAATATTTATTCGAGAACTTCGTTACATAAAAAGTCTGTAATATTTTGATTTTTTTAAAAGATATTTTGATTTATATAAAAAAAGATTTTGATTTTTTAAAAATTATTTTGCTTTTAAAAAAAATTATTTTGTTTATATAAGCCTAATTCTTTATCGAACGAGACCAAATTTATGTCAGTCGTGATATTTGTCACGGAATTGTTCCCTTCTTAAGAGATTAATGATAGAAGGTACAAACCAAAGTTCTTCCGGAAGCAATTTCGTACATAAGAAAGATTACAGTTGGAATTTTTAAACTTTTTTTTCGTCAACTCGGAGCTTTCCGAATTTTTTCCGGCACCTTTATCCTCTTTCGTGCAGATCTCGCATCAAAATACATTTTGACAATTTCTTACATTTTTTTTCACTCGCATTTAACTTAAATTAAACCAAGTAATATTTTGCAAATAATTAAAAAAAAAAAAACATTTCAAAATCTGTAAAAACTAAAAACAATCGCCTATTTAAGAATTTATTTATTATTCATTAACTTAATATGTGTTTTGTATTGCATTGTTGGAAAGGAGCCGATAATGTTTTCACCGGAATTTAGTTGATTGATATAAAGGCGGAATAATGCAACTTCAGCTGTGTGAATGCTGTTATTAGGTGGCGAATTTTAAATTGCCATGAAAACGTTGCGTTACATAACCAGAAACATCATGTTAAAGGACAGCTTCACAGAGATCAATACGAATTAATAGTACGATTACTTATCCGAACTCAGGGCGCGGCACACATGGCGAACAAATGAATCCGTGTGTAATCCTTCAAGAAGCCCCTCTCTAACGGAAGAAGAAGGAAGAAAAAAAAGTATTCCAGTAGCGGCGGAGGTGAAAAGGGGTCGGCTGGGTATCCTCCCACAGCTGTGCCTGAATGTTCTATTTTTATAACTGGGTGTATATTCCCCACCAGTCGTTTGGGACTCCCAGCAACGTTAATAGAGCTGCAATTTTCGTTCGAACGAGCTTGGTTCTTTGCTATTTGCATGCTTAATTAGTAGTCTTCGTTAAAAGATTTTCTGGATTGATAATTTGGTCTTTTTTTCTCAAATGCGTTTGGTGTAACATAATTGGCTAGTATGGTAGTGTTGGAAGTGTGTGGTAGTGACAGAGATCTGCTAATAGTAAGTATACTCTTAGTAATGGATGTTATGTTGTGGTTAATATATTTTCTTTTGCATTTTGTTGATTTTTAATTGTTTTATATTATAATTTCTAATCGTGTTGAGATGCATTGCTTAATGTTTCTCTTTTCTATCTTGTTTAGGCTCGTTGCTTAATGTTTATCTTGTCTATCTTGTTTAGACGCATCTATTCTAGGCGTTCTGTGTCTATGTTTAGACGCATTGTTTGTAATTTTTATGTGTAGTTCCTATGGTTTTTGAAATTGCAAATTTTGCACTTTTGCGAACTCAAATGACGAAAATTGAGTTTGAAAAATTATTTTCTAAGTCATCAGATTCTCCCTAATTTATTGCAATGTAGATATTATTTAAGGCAATGATTCTTAAAACACAGCCCATAATTCATAATATTTCTTTTAAAGCCTATTTTGTCAAAACATTTCTCATTTTGAACAATAATTGAGAAAAAAGCTTAATAATAGATACCTTGTAATATGAGAGTTATATACGTAGAATTTCAATTATCCGGATCAATTGGATCCCATCTTGTTAATCGAATATCCGGATAGATAATTCACGAAAAAAGGTTATATCTTATTAAAAAACGAATTTTGCTTTAGTTTGTATTGTGCTTTAGTTTCTATATTTAAAATGTCAACATTTAGGTTATTTTAGTTGCCCCATAGAAAAAATTAAATTTCTGTATAGTATTTATTATGACAAATTACACATATCAGAAATATATCTTTAATTCATATTTTCCACTGTAAAGAAATATTTTACTTTATTTCATTACTCTTTAAATATTTGAAAGTGATACCCCGAGCACACACAGTATATTTTTCTACTTGACAAGCTACTGTTCTATACCTGGAAAGGCACTCGTAAAATTATAACTTTTTATTTACACGTGGATAAGAAAACTGTTTGTTTCTCCTGATACAGCTTTTCATAGGAAATAGGCAAGCAAATAAAACGACTTTGAAATATTTGAAAAGATAAATTTATGAGGCACTTTGTGTTATAACAAAAGCTATACTAATATATTGTCAATCAATCAATGCTGATATATTTTAAAAGTTTAAATTATTCTCAGTTTTATGAAGATATTCGGTATTCATTCTGTTTTAAAATTATTAAGTAGTACTTAGTGTAGTCAAATTTCAACAATTAATGCTAGCTTAACATGACTACTTCATTCTATTTAACTGTTTAAGAGTTCAATCCGATCCAATTATGTTCGGATTCCAATTATGCTCCCTGCTTACCTAACGCTCCGCCAACCCCCAAGGTTTTGCTACGCAATCCTATGTTTTTTGCTTCGCAAACGAAAGCTGCCTTTGCTCTTGTATAGAGAAAAATTCAGAAGGAGGATTACTGGGTGTATGTTGTGCCATTTGGATTTTATGTATAGTTTGATATGTAATGTTCTTTTGTATTGCTCTAATAAATAATTAAAATATAGTCTTGTCAAAAACCATTGTTAAATAAGTACTTAATGAATGTTCATGTTTGTTCAATAAGTAGTTTTACTTTTTTTTTTGCTGAAGAACAAGCCTCTGTTCAGTCAGTATGTGGAGCATCATACTTTTTTTTAAAAATGTGCATGATTCACGCCGCTGGCAGTCTACGAAACTGAAACTGTTAGAAATGATGCAAGCGGATGAATTAAATAATTGAGCGTTTGCCCCTTTGTGGCCTTGTTCTAAATATGGTTGTGGAATTGGTATGACCATCAAAAGAAGCATGGTTTGGATATTAAAAGTTCGGTGTTTTAGAAAGTTTTATGTGCATTGACATAAATTGTTTGCTTTTGCATATTTTTTGTGAAAAAAAAAATGGTTGAAATTTTTTGACATCGTTATTACTTTACGCAAAAAAGGAGTTTATCAAAGATTACACGAGACGTAATCTCTAAATATTTCAAAAGTTTGGTTAATTTTCAATTTAAGAACTATACTAGGTATGGTGCTAATGTAAAATTGTTGACTTTCAAATGTTATATCTCGAATCATATGTAAACTTTGATTGTAATATTTGTTTGAAAATATTTGATACAGATTCATTTGAGATTTTTCTAGTATTTTTTGTTCTTGCCTTTTCCAATTTTAGTACCATAAACAACTGATAAATTGACCGAGCGTTAACGATGTCTCTGTTTTAACTCGACCTTTCGCCATTTCACCTGTTTGCAAATTTGTTTGTTATGCAGTTATGACCGAACACGTTCGATTTTCTTCAAATTTGGCATGAATGTTCCATGGATTCATTAAATACGACGTATATGTTATTTTTTTTTGTTCGCGATGTCTGCTGTTCTCAGAACTATTACAGGGTGGTAACATAACCTGAAAAACCGGGAAATCAGGGAATTATCATGGAATATTTTTATTCTCTAAATATCAGGGAAAAATCAGGAAAATTTTCAAAATTTCACAAAAAAATCAGGGAAATTTTCAAATTTGGATAATTAAAATGGCATTTATGGTCTATTATGTCCACTATTCTGTGTAATTTATTTGTCAATATTTCCTTTTAGTTCTGAAAAAGATTAAAAAAAAAAAGTATAGTTATGCGCATTTTCATATTTTCAGTTTTATTTTTGTAAAAACTTGGATACTTTGTTTCTGTACAAAGCATGTGTTGCAACATTTCTTAACGTAATTGTAAAATCAGGGGAATTTTTGTGACACCATCATGGAAATCAGGGAAATATCAGGGAACTTTTTTTCCAGAATGTTGTTGCCACCCTGTAATAGTATAGCTTTGAAATAAACAAGAATGCGAGCATATTTCAAGCGCTTTGTATTTACCTTCCAACGCAAAATATTTCAATTACCTCCCCCAAGCACCTTTATTTCACTTTAAAAAAAACGTCATATATATTTCCATTTCAGCTGGCTGTCTGCCAAGTGGTATAATTTACAAAAATCCGAAAATGAACTGACACTATTTTCCATTGCTAGATCTATCAATTGTCCAAGTGGTGTGGCTTCAAGTTCAATAGGGGGGGCCGGATAGCCCAGTGGATAAAGGTGTCGGCTGGGAATCAAAGGATTCACGGTTCGAACCTGTGTGAGGACTAGACTAAAGAATAGTAAAAATGTAGTGATATTGCGATCGGAGGGTTGCCAGCTTCGCTATCAAAATACTAGAATGTCGTCCAGAACATGCACAAAAATTATCAGCGTGTATACGGGACTGGTGCACTATAAATCTGATCGGGGTCCAAAGTCCCGACGTCTATTGAAGGCGTTGTGTGCCAGTTCAAGTGTTGTCCTCGTCATCTGACCATGGTTTAAAAATATGGGGCATCGTTCTCGGGTCTTTCCTTCGAGATAGGCCCCGAACCGTCGACAATAGCCCACTGTGCAGCTCTAGTGCGACATTAATTAACCAACCAACAATCAAGTTCAAAAGGTTGCCAAATAATGAGTTGAACTGACGTTCCACTTAATATTATAGCCAAACTGATTTGCAAACTTACACGCTGTTATCTCAGAACTCCTGTTTGCGGACTTATTCCACTTAGAAGCTAACCCGCCCGTTTAAAATGAACCTTACTTCATTTGCATAACGTCATATAAGATATGCAAATACAGCTGCCCACCGAAAGTTTTGCTGCATATTTTCCATGCCGTTTGGGCGGCATGTACTCGCATTATGTTAATGGAATGGTTATTAAAGTCGATCTGCATTTTGCGCTGTAGTTGGGTACCCTCGTAAAATAGCTTCGCACGCGTCCCCTTTTGGGGTGGGGTTGGTAATAATCGATTCTTCGTTGTTTGCGGAAACGGGGGGTCGTATTGATATTTCTGCTCCGGTTGGTGTCTGCCGTGTTATTAATTATATGTGGCTGAATGTTTTGCCGCATCGATTGTCGTCCCCCTCCCCCTGCAGTTGGGTTGCACAGATATATTTCCCATTGTGTGAAAGAACGTCGTGTGCTTGAGCATATAGCGAGTGTTTATAAATCCGATTGGGGGATGCTCTGCTGCGTTGTTTGTGTTATATACTCTGGTTTTTATGTAATGTGTTTTTAAGAAATGAGATTGATGCTTTTGCGCTAAAATTCCGTTCTTCTAAAAATTCAAATATTTCTCCAGCGGAGGAAAATCAGAAAATAATTTATTTAGGTTTTTTGCTGAAACCTGTATAAAAACTGTTTTTTAGGGGGCATTGTAAACGGATCAATACACTAGTGTATCGAAACAAAGCGTTTATAAATGAAAACAATATTTAAAATTATGTTTTCTAGCCATCTAAATACGACACCTAATTTTTTTTTATCGACATCAATAGAGTGCAATAAAGGATCAATGAAGTAATGTTTAAAGCAAACAATTCCCATTTTGAACCATCAGGATTAATTAAGGCAGTTCATTCTAAAAGTATTTACATTATTCGCAAAAAAATAGCTAAATATTAGCAAACAAAAAACTCAATAGAAAAAAAATTCTTAAACTATTTTCTGTAAGAGTAACTTTTGAATTTTTCGCTGTTATTTACAAATTAAGAAAAACTTGTTTAAAAGTGGGCTAAATGTCGAAGAAGCAGTATTGCCAAAGTTGTGTAAGTTTATGATAGTTTCAATTCAGTAAAATACTTTAAAAAATGTATTTTTAATAATTAATAGAATGAAAACTAGCATTCTACTTTCCTATAAAATATATTTATACGACTTAACACCTTTACAATAAAAAGTACTAATTTGTGATAAACTATATTTAGAGTAAATTCATTCTACAAAATAAGTGGCTGCACCCCACATTGTTATATTGTATTTCATTTTCGTAATTGCCCCACTTGTATTTCATTCGAGTTTAGTAGGAAAACTCTTTACAAGTGTTAACACGTCAACTTTAATTTGTGCTGCCATTTTGACCCTGATATGCTTGTATGTTTGTTCACCATTAATTAAGCCTAAAAGTCATGCTTTCTGCATAAATAAAAGCCTTCAAGCGTATTTTCCAAATGGGAACATTTTCCTGACTGGTATTCAGCATCTGTAACGAACGCTGCTTAGCGGCGAAATTCAATCGACTCACTTCTGGATGTGGAATTGGGACAATAAAATTAATCGTTTGAATTTCGTTGCTAAGCAGCGGTTCGCTACGATTGCTGAATCCCAGTCAGAAAAATGTTTCTCTTTGAAAATAAGCTCCTTATATGAGGCGTGCAGAGCTAAAGTGAATCAAGTCCATACGTTATATGTTTGAGATAATCAAGGTAAAAGTTTATTAACACTAGTTGAAAGTGATTTAGAGGATAATAATAATATCTGTTAGAAAATAGTAACAGCAGATAATTGGTTCACTATGGCTCTGAACGTTTCATACATTGACTGAAAAATTCTTAACATTTGCATTTCTATTCTAAAAATTTTGCTTATAAGTATTTACTATTTCTTTTCCATTTTTCACATTTTTTTATAGTTCTAAATGCTTCTATTAATCAATTCTAATGTTTATCCCTGCAATTCTAATGTTTATCCCTACATTTCTAATGTTTATCCCTGCAGTTCCAATGTTTATCCTTACAATTCTAATGTTTATCACTGCATTTCTAATGTGTATCTCTGCCATACATGAATACTGTAGCATTACACTTGCCAAGAAAACACACTTATCTGGGGCTTCTATCTTGCCGTAGGAACTGATTTGAAAGATATTTTTAGAAAACAATCGGAATTGTTTCTTCTTTACCCTGGGAATTGTTAGTTTTCTTTATTTGGAAAAGTAGTTAGATATTTTTAGGCAAATGAATTTGGCTGTCAAATAAATAGAGCATATTGTAAATAGTTTAAGAATGAAAAAAATCTAAAAATAATAATCATGTTCCGATTTGTACATATATTTCCACAAATACTAAAATAATTCATGTTTATACAATTAGGACTTTCGAAATATTTTTTATAATAGGTGACTTACCAATTTTTAAAACTTGTTTGCAAGGGATTTTATTTAAAAATCCTCTTAGTAGATCGCCTAATATTTAAAATATTTTAATGTAAGTTCATGTATGCATTACATGAAATTATGTTCACCTGAATAAATATTTAAAATGTTGATTTCTATAAATTATTACATATCCTCTTTCCAGAATGTAGTTGTGAGTTTTTTTTTGCTCGTCAGAGAGCAGAAGGCAGGTGTTTTGGCATGGCTTCTTGACCTTCATAAGAAAAAGAAGCACCTTTCTAAAAAAACTTATGTTTTATTTAAAAGTTTGGCTTATTTACAGCTTGATATGCATATTTTTTTTTATTTTTTTTGGAACTTGTCCCCTAACGAACGGTTTGCACGTGATAGTTTTTTAAAAAGCGTTTTGTAGTGTGTTTAAACGACATGCGATGTCTACGAAAATAAAATATTTATTATTTATTATTAAAATATTTTTTTATTTATGTAGTTCGTTTAAAACGAACATTTACTCTATATTGTTTCGCAAGTGTCCACATGTAAAATCTTAATTTTACAATTAAAAAATATTTAAAGTTTATCTTTTTTGTTAAAATAACAATCTATGATTTATTTACATTTTTATGAAAATATTAATTATGTAAATGACTGTGAACTAGCAATTGTATTTGTTCTTAATCTCGAATGGTGCAAAATTAGCACACAACCAACACTTTTCTGATTTATGATGATTTCCTTACTAAATAGTTTTACATCATACAGTTTTTAAATTGCACCCTTTCTAAAGGTATTTAAAAACAAAATTAAATTTGATTTAAATTTCACGATTTTAGTATTTGCTTTCCAGCATGCATTTCGCGTTTTAATATTCTCAGGGAATTCACAAAAATACCGCGCATTTATTCCGTTAATTCGATTAAAAATACAACAATTGAAGACGTGGGAATAAGAACCAGACAGCTCCAGTTTTTAAAATTGTTCAGGAAGAACGAAAAACACTGTACGCTTTATGCATCGTATGATACAAAAGTACAACTCAATTTCCTTTATATCTCTTTAGTCTTTGCTTAGAGCTGTATGGTTACACTAATCGTTAGAGAATTTTTTCTTTATGGGAATAAGTGAAAAAATATAAATCAGAAAAATTTGTAGCTGTTTGGTTCTTGCACACACGACTTCAATTATCTTGCATATGAAACAATTGGAGACGTGAATTGAAGAACTAGACAGCTCCACTTTACACTTTTTATTTATTTATTCCTATAACAAAAATCCTCTATCGATTGGTGTAAGAACCATACAGCTCTAAGCAATGGCTATAGAGATATGAAGTAAAAGGAGCTGTACTGATGTATCATACGGTACAAGAAACGTAAAGCTCCAGGAGCTGTCTTGCTTTTGCTCCGAATTTATCCAACGCTTGGTTTTATGTTTACCAAACTCGTTTGTTGAAGGTGTGTTGTTTGTTGAACCATCTAAAAAGTGTGTTACACACACGAAATTCCATTAAAAGGCCGTAATTCAGAGCTACACTATATATATATATGTAGTTTTATTATGCAATCCTTAAATAAAACGAATATTTTTTGCGGTTTGAAGTTCATAGTCGCATTGATGCTTTCTACAAAGATTTTATTGGTAAGCCAGGTCACATAATTCCAGTGTTAGGTGTAAAAAACCAGACAGCTCCATTATTTTTTTTTAATAAAAAATCAGGCAAAAGGTTGAAAAAGTAAAACCGACCTGTGATATAGGAATGTATTTTTTTTTCCTGTTTTACCCGAATTTGATAAGTTTTAAAAAACTTTAAGTATTTTAAATTGTTTTTCGTCCTTCCTAAACGATTTTGAAAACTGGAGCTGTCTGGTTCTTCCATCCACGTCTCCAATTCAAACGAATAATCAAGCGCCTACATCAAAATAATACATTCAGAGCGTCGATTTAATCGCAGATGTTACCACCACCAAAACTACCTGAACAAAAACTCATCTGTGCTGGGTGGCGTTTAGGTGGCTGTTGAAAGAAAAGCACTTCACCCAACCTGTTTCATCTAAACATAAATAAAAGAGGCCCTCCCTAGTGCCTTGTTATCGTCGGGCCTCAAGTGGGTTGTGTCATCCCAAAGAAAAATTGTTTTTTTGTGTGTTTTTTTTAAACGTCTCCCGCGTGTTAACATCCTTCCATTATTTTCGAAAGTGGCGAAAGGACTTGTTTCCGCTTGTGCCCCTGAACACACTTTTTAATTTCTGCTCCCCCTCCTGCCTTTAATACGTGAGTCATGTCGCTTTTTGACTGGGGGTCGGCCCTCTCTGGGGGACGACCCCCATCTTTATAGGAAGCCAACGTGAACGTGCGTACGCGCGATTTCGAAACATTGGCCTGTTTGGGATCTGTGCAGGGAGGTAGTCATGGTGACGCACAATTTCGAGGTATGTTTGTCGATGTAAAAATGTTTTGCACTATGAAGATTTTGTTTAAAAATTGTTGTCATCATGTGTGGCTATCCTGGAATTAAACTGGTCCACGTCCTGTGGATTTCCTAGGCCAGTTTAGTTCCTTGCTGTCCATGCGTTTTAATTGCTCGTTTGTGTTTTTCTTGAGGTGTGAACCGCAGTTGAACGTAATTGAATAGGAAGATGTGAAAAGGGGATATGTTACATAGACTTAAAATGGAACCCTTTGTACATCCTCCGATTCTTGTTTCATGGTATGAGGCCAATGTTTTTTTCTTTTTATGTCTGGCAAGCTCGTTTCATTGAAGTTCTTTTTTACGAACCGATGTACGCTTCCGTGACTAACTAGGAATAGTTTAAATCATTAGTCGGAAGGACTGTGATTTACGTTCATCTGAGTAGGAGATTTGTTTTCGAAGCTTGCAGTTTTAAACGATTTTGTGTTTTAAAAATTGCTTAGTTTTTCATTCAGTTGTCAGCCACTGTAAAACTGTGTTTTATTATGTTACTGTCTGCATGCGGTTTTACTTTTAATGTACTGTTTTGTCATGTTCTGGGAGTTTATTTTCCTGTAAAAGAAAACCTTTAAAAGTTATCGCTGCGCAGTTTTCTGTCACTTAAATTGTATGCATTGTCTTTTTTGATCAATAGTTCAAATATTTACTATAAGCTAACGTGTCCTAACACCTTATGATGAAAAATGCGGAACATACGTTAACAACCATTACGTGTTGAAAGTCCGGTTAATTCCTAGTGTACGGTGCCCCCGCCAAATGTGTTTTGGCGACAATTGGTGGGCGATAAATTTTATAGTTTGGCAACCCTATTTCATAACGTTCCTAGCAATATCATGATGTACGGCAACCTAACTTTTTTTTTCTCGTATCGTTTCACTTTGTTTTGCCAAGAACTTAACGCCAATTTTCAGAATCGCGCCAAGGGTGCACCGTACACTAGGAATTTACCGAAAGTCCTTCAATTAAAATATTTAATAAAAATTTAAATCGGGCTTATGCACGTTGCCCTTGAAATTAATTCACATCCATCTTGTGAAAATGCCTAATCGAATGTTTATTAATCCGATCTGTTACTTTGGTACTAGTTTCTCTATTTTGTCGCAATGCAACCCTTCTGTAAATAAGTAGCATTGTATTGTCAGAGGACGCTGACGTCAGAAGTCGTGCGTTCTTTCTGTTGTGGAGCCTATATTTAGAATCCGAAGTCCCAAATGCAGAAGGATTCAGCTCACTTTCTAAAATTAAGTTCACCCAGTGGCGAAAGAGATACCTTTTTGTCCTCAAACTGCGCAGCGATACATATGGGATAACATGCGTCTCCCGCGAGTACGTATTCCTTTGTATTTGTTGTTAAGTTGCAAATTTTAGGATTCTCCTTACTTAATTCTTACATGAATTCATTATTAACATGAATTCATTATTATGGTTTACCGAATTCAGTGTTGTTGAAGGTTTGTTTACTTTTCCGCAGCTGTAATGCTGTCAAACATTCTTTTAGCTTTTTAGTGGTATATGCAGTGAGGTTATTCGAACCGCAAATTTTATTTCTTGGGTATTATTAAGGTAAATAATTATTTGTGGGATTTTTTGTCGCGTATGTTAATGGCCTTTTAAATGTTTTAATACTTTCACGATTAAATGGGCCCCTTTTAATTCTTCAAGGTTTTCTTTTTTTATAATTTATTATTTCAAAGCTTTGTCCATTAATATTAATTTAGAATCTTTTTTTGAAATATATAATTTATTGATTAGTATTCGAAGTGTTGCGCAATGTTATTTATTTAAAATCGTATTTGTATTATGACCCTGTTTTTCAGTTTCATATATAGCACATTTGATTTTAAAACAAATAATAGGTTCAGGTAGGTGTATAAATAAATCTTCCATTAAGCTAACGTTTCATTAGCAATCATTTTATGTGATCTTTCAAAGATTAAACAAATTTAAACTCGTAAAGCCAGGGAAGCCGGCTTTTAAATGGAGGTCCTATTGCTTTTAAATGGACTCTCGAACATAAAATCGAGCTTTTACAGGCACTACAATTTTTGCTTTTGAATGGCATTAAAATTAAACATATTATAAATAATATAACAAAATATATTAATAAGTAATGAGTATTCCTAATATTCTGTATGTTTTGATTTCCCCCCCCCCCCCAATCGACCAGATTTAACACAAGCATCAAGTTTTTTACTAAAGTTTGTATTACAGATTTTTTAAGGTAAATTTAGCAGCAAACTCTGTTAGGGTTGTTAAATATTTATATAAAATGTGGGATTTGGGGACTTCACAAAAATTTAAAGTGCAGTCCTGAGCTTCACGGGCCTATTTGGTAACAGGTTAATTTAATGGTTTCAAATTTCAATTAAAATATATAAAGTAAGGACATCGTATTTGCCATTGTTTACTTGCAATAAAGGTATTATCCTTATTTAATTTTAAAAATATTTAAGTTATTTAAAAATTGTGTTATGTTTAAATATCACATTTTATGCATGCTTATTCCTCTGTATATCGATACCATGTTGCATTGTATCTCCATTTACATCTTAAACACACACAACTTGGATATTTTAATCAATGAATTAGACAACGATAACTGTTGTGTAAATGCTTCATAATTATTTTCCAGGGGAAAAAAACATAAGTCTACTCTTTGTTGATATTGAGATCTCAATGCCTTATGTTAACAACAGGGCCATAATTTCATTGTACCAAGCTGTAAAATTGTAAGAAAGGTGACATTCCGTCAAATGTATATGTCTGTACATGTCTAAAAGACATGAAACATGGTTTTGCGTTTTTATGCACAGTTACACCAGTTAGACTGCCGTCGTTTTCTCATTAGACTTGTTCAGTGTAATAATCAACAGTTCATAACATCTCTTGTTTTCTTTGAAATAATTAAAAATAAAATTGGTAACTTACTTAAAATAATAATTATTTCGCACACATTCAAATATTCGATTTTTGGGATTTTTTTTCCATGCAGCAAACGCAGTGTGACTTCGAGGCGAATTTCCATTTTTAATGAAACAGGTAGAATTTTTCTTGCGTTATATGTGAAAGCGACTCTATACCTTTGATTTACTTTTGGCATTGTCCCACATAATAATGGCGTCTGAGAATTTTATAATGTATAATTTACTCACAACTCTCTTGTAATGGAAGGTAATTTGCATAGGTAAGTATGTTTCTCATGGAGAAATCTCTAGGTAGCGTGTAAAGCGGCGCCTTTGAAAACACAGAATAAATTCCGAGGCTAACTGGACTTCCAAATTAGATTTTGTGCATGTGGTTCGAGTTATAAAAATTAAATTTTGAAATCTAGTTGAGGGGGTGACTTAGTAATTAATTAGAAATATTGTAAAAATTATATATATTTTATTACAAGATCCCATATTTATTGTCCCATAAACTATGAAAGTGGGTACATAGGTTAAAGTGAAAATAAATTGGAAATTTTGAACTTTTAACCTAATACGATTAGGCTAAATTATTATTATTTAGCAATTTCAATACCGTTCTTTTAGTAGAATTTTTTAAATTTTAAGTACCCAAAAAATTGCAAAATTCCCGATTTTTTTTTTTTTAAATTATAGTTTGGAATCTTCTAAATATGCTTGTAAAATTCTAGAATTGTATCAACGTTTTTATTGAATTGTTTGAGATTTTATGCTGGATTGAGAAATTCGAGGAATTTTCGATGAATGAAAACTTTAAATCGTTTATCGCAGTGTTTGCTTATCCTTGATATTAAGTTTTTCAAAACGCTGATGCTTTTTTTATTATCAATAAAGAAATGTATAATTTTTAAAGCATATTGTAAAATATGTGTTTATTATAAATTGGCATACAAATTAGCTTTGAATAGTTTTTTTTTTTGAAAATTACTAAAGAAAAAATTTGTTTTAAGGAAAAAAATTGTATTATGAATAACTATTTATATAAAAATCCGATACATATATTATATGACATTTTAATATAAACAATTCTTCAATATAGTTCAAAGAATCATAGAAAACATTTTAGAGAAACAATAAAAATATTTTAAATAGCATTAGCTTTTAAAAAAAAAGCTTTAAAAATTGAAAAAAATTAAATTTTGAAAAAACTACCAACATATATGAAATATTTTTTTGTGAAATATTATTCTTTTATATAAATTTAAATAATATACACTAATATTTTTATTCAAAAATAATAAAAAAAAAGTTTAGGTGGTAACGGGACCTCTTAACATGAAAGTTTACTTATAAGATTTTATATAACATGAAATTTTCATTCCATCATAATACAAGCATTTTATATTCTTGCGTACTGCACAAAACTAACTTACATCATAAACGAAAGTCATCAAAAATGGATAAATTATCTTTTTAGTTGTAATATTTGGTACCATAAAGTTCATTACTACTTCTGGATTATTTATGTGGTTAACTTTTTTTAATACAACTTTTAAATAAAGTTCTCTCATCTATAATGGAAAATGAATTACACAATTTACACCTTAACCTTTCTTGTTGGATTAATGTTCAAAATGGTTTGTTCTCCTCTTAATGGATAAAGTTAATCTAATTTCCTCCAGGACAATCTTTTTTATCGAAACCATCGATCGCTGTCAGTCGGGCTTTGAGTTAAGGTGAAAATGATAGCCATGCAAGCGGGAAAGTTCAACCTTCTAATGGCAGTTGACCTAAATCGTTACTCTTTGATTACGCTCCATCCAAATTGATGGGTCGCCCCTAGCTCCTTAACAATAGCTGCAATTATATCCGTTTTACTTTTCCCATAAAATCGTTTTATGGGAAAATAAACGATTTCCGGACTTTATAGCTAAATTTATGTTTGCGTTTTCGTTCTAATTTTTTTTTTATCTGAATGCAGTCTTTAACATTGTTCAACGAATTGTTCATTTCTGTAGTGGAAATGCAGAGAGAAAATTGATATGAAATAATACGATGGAATCTAATTCTGATTTCGATGTTATTGTTAAAGAATCCTTAATGTCCAATTTTCAAATTTACAAGATAGTGATTTAGAAATTCTTAAAGTGTCAATGTATATTGTACAGTTGACCATAAATGATTCATCTGACTTTAAATCACTATTTAAGTATAATAACCTACAAAAATGGGTGATACATTGACCATCTGTAGAATGTATTTGAAACTTGGTGAGGTATGAATGTTTTCATGGATCCCCCATCTTTGTAGGACGTATACTTCTAAATGAAAAGTGTTTTGAAACCCAATGAATCGTTTAGCTCGCCATGTAAAGAAATTGCAAAACGAGGTCAAGAGCATTTTAGATAATGTTTAATGTATAAATCAAAGAGAGGGTGTAGCAGTTTATCTTGTGAATAATTATTAGGAAGTATTTATATTAGTGGAGTTTTCTCAAAATCACCAATTTATGCAAATGATTATTCTCAAAATAGCATAGCTCAAAGTTGCTCAGTCATGCACGATTGCTTCTTACTATGGAGTGTCTCATTTGCTTAAACTTAAAATAAGCTTGGATATAAAACATTTTTATTTTGGTCTAATTGATATCGGACATAATTTTAATGCCAACTTTTAAGATGCATTTTTATATACAGCAGTTTTAATGTGTTAATAATCCTATTTTTCAATCTTTATTCTTTTTTAGCGTAATAAAATTCACGTAACCATTTTTGAATTAATGACTTGTTAGAGAAAGTTTAAGATAAAAAATAAAATAGCGTATATTCTTTTTTCGAATTTATTTTCTCCACTTGATATGTTATTTTACCAATGGCTCACATGCGTTTATTCTACTTCGATACATCCTCTTTTCTTTAACGATAGCAAATATATATAAGAATATAACGATAAAATGCTATGTTTTAATAAATAATTATAGAACGATATCGACGGACAAATTCGTACCCTATTAATTTAATTTAATTTTGTTAAACTTGAGTGATAGAACGAGAGGTCCAGGGGTGCCCACAGGGGGGGATCATGGCGCAAGATGCACCATCAAAATTTTTGTGGGGGATTTTTTTACATAGCTTTTTTATTATTATTTTGTTTTAGGGGGGAAATGTTTTGGGAAAAAATTATTTAATAAGTATAATACATTATTTAATGTGCCTTCAATCACACTGGAATTTCCAGCGAATTCGAGAAACGCCTCTTCGGCACATAAGCTGGATGACATTGTAAAAAAAAATTACGTACACGTTTACTCATGTTTGTCCGGTTCAAACATTCAGAATGCACTTCAGTGCTGAGATTGAAATTAAAAAACGCTGTGAGGCAATAAATTTTCCATTGGCAAGAATGTATAAATAATAACAAAGATGAAGAGTGCTACAAACTCAGAACCTGAATTCTCATTTCATATCCTTATATCATAAATTACGATTACATTTCAAAACAGCTAAGCTGCAACAAATTTAACTTTTCCGCTTGTGATGAGGCATATGTTTTTAAAAAAAACTGCAATGAAGCAGACTGTCTCTTCATCTCAATAACACGTATAACATAAATTACGATTTTTATATACAACTTCACTAGAAACTAATTACTTCCATTCCAAACGTTTGTTTACTAGTAAGTGTAGACGATTTTACTGTATTTGGGTTTCGTCTTGGCATTTATTTCATAATTAGGGGTGATTTACTAACTTTAAAAGTACATAGTTATTGACAACTGTTAAAAGTAGTTAATGACAGTGATAACTGTTGCTGCCTCGATATTCAAATGCCAACGTATTCCTTTTTACTAATGAACATTAATAAATTTTTTGAGAATTTTTTTTTTAAGGGGAAAAAGTTTGTTGATGTTTTTTTTTTGTTTTTTTTTTTGTTGGGGGGGGGGGGGGGGGGGGGGGGGGGGGGGGGGGTGGGGGGGGGGGGGGGGGTGGGGGGGGGGGGAAGAGGAATAAGTACCCAAAGAAATCCGCTGCTCAGTCACTGAACCTCCCCGCCCCCATGACAAATCTATAAATACGTGCCTGGCCAAAGTTATACTTTATTTATTTAACTTTCGATAATTTGATTTTCTGATAAATACAATACTTTCAATACAGATATATTTTTTACTTTTATAATATCTTTAATAACATATTCTAATGCCACAAAGACTTCTAGAGTTTAAATGCTGCAAAATATAAATTGACAACATCACGAAAATATTTTTCCTGAAATAAAACAATTAACATATAATAATCTATATGATTAAATAATGTTACTATAAAAGTTTTTAAATAGTTAATTTTCTCAGTTAGCACCAAATAGAAGCATTAAAAACCGTAATTTAAATGAAAAGATTCTTGTTTTAAATTTGTTTTCAACACTTTGTGACCTTTTTATCTAAAATATATGTCTAACAAAATTTTACAAAAACAAGGCCCGTCACTTTATACTATAATTCATCAACTCCTATGGCAACTCATGTCATTACAGCTGATTGTACTGATTGGTCGCCAACAGATGGAAGATAAACAAGCTGTTTCGTCTGACGCCGCGGTTTCTCGCCCCCCCCCCCCCCCCCCACACGTCTCATATGTTTTGTTTATATCATGAATTTATACGCATGAGCTCCTATTTCCTATTAAACGAAGCTAAATCTATGTAGTGTGCTATTCGTCACGTGTCGAAATGGACACCTTATCATGATATTTCTATCCCGATTTCCCATGCAAATGATTTAAAGGCGTTTCACGTTAAAAACCGATTTTCTAATTTTTTTAAAGAAATTGTTTCCTTGTCAACGCGGGGCCCCACATAAAGCAGCGGCACCTGTGGCACACCCTTAATGGTGACCCTGCTAACATAAACGCGTTTGTTGAAAACGGATATTCAGCCAGGAGATTATTGTAGTTTCTAAAAGTTGCTGGTTTGGTACATGTTGAATAATAATAATAAAAAGGAAAAATAGAGATTGAAATGGAGAGTGAACTTACATAATATAAATAAGATGTGGGGGGACATACTACAAGTTTACGCGGGGGAGGGGGGTACAGTCCTCCCCCCTTTGGCTACCTCCTTGGGGAAGGAAGGGTAGAGAAAAATTTGGGGGGGGGGGGGGAGATTTGCGCCATTGGGTTTGGGGGGGGATGGGCACCCCTGGAGAGGTCATGGGTTTAAGTTAAACAAATCTCATTTTAATCGGGAAGGGAGAAAACACTATTTCTATTATAGGGTAATAGACAAATGGAACAACTTGCCAGTGAATATTGTTAATTGTAAAGGAGTAACGAATTTTAAGAAGAAGTTAGATATGCATTGGGGGATAGTTAAGAGTTACTAGATGGACCAACCTTGTTGGGCTTTGAGCCTGTTGTTGGTCGTCAATATTTGTATTACTTTCTGTCTTGATGTAAGGTGTTTGTTGCGGATTAATACTTGTTAATGGTGTATAATTTCAGAGGCATAGTGAACCAAGTCCCTGCTATAGCTATTTCCTAACAGATGTCATTATTATCCTCTAAATCACTTTAAAATTCACTAGTGTTAATAAACTTTTACCTTGATTATCTCAAAACTATAACTTATGGGCTTGATCCATTTTTACTCTGAACGCCTCCTATATTGGTTTGCATTTTAAAATAGAGCTTGAAAATGCTAAATATAAAGTAAAGAGCCCGTGTGATCGTTATCGTGAAGAAAAGAAACGAAGGATAAATCAGTTTTCTAAATGAGTTTAATTTCATTTAGCTTTGAGTAGTTTGCAAGGCCACTCCATACCTTCTCTAAATATACTTCAATGACTTCATCGCTGCTGGAGTTGTGTTGTTGTGTCTCTGTCCCCAGACCTTTGATGTGCGCGACCCTCAATTGTTATCCCAGTTGGCATCTGTCGTATATTTAAACAGTGACGCACATCCCATCTTTCCCTATTAGTGGTCGTGTAAGTGTCAACCAGGCATATTGTTCTCTTGGTTTCGCATGTACAAGAGTTGGAAAGTTCGGCTTATACCTCGTTCATTCCCGTTTTTGTATAGATATACAGGGTGATCGTAAAAGTTTCCTTGTGTAGAGGCATCTGTAGCTGAAACTAATGAATGGACTTGCGCAAAATTTCATATTAAGGATAATGAAGGCATGGGAAGAATATTTCCTTACAAAAAATATATTTGTAGTTCCAAAAATTCCCGATTGAGGGGGTTTTGGCGCTGTCCGAGACGAAAACGTGTATAATATATGTAAAATAAAATTACGATAGACACACAAATTAATTTAGTGATTAAACTCAAAGGGGAAAAACTGATATAAAAGATTATTTTTCTTTTATTTTTCGGAATCGGGTTCTCCAGAACCACATATACTATTTTCGATATGCTGACCTTTTTTTCCTACATCCGATGTGCATCCTGATTCTGATAAAAAAAAAATATTTCCTTTGATTTTAATCAATCAATAAATTAATTTGTGTGTTTATGGCATTTTGTTTTACACATGTTATACGGTTATAAACGTTTACGGCTCGGACAGCTCCAAAATTCTCGCTATCGGTTATTTTTGGAACTAATTTTTTTATATGGAAATCTTCCAGGGAAACTTATTTTATAGCACCCCTGTATAAATACTTAAGTTTGTTATTAAATATAGACTCTTTTTAGTTAAGGTGTCTTATAATTTAGTTTGGTTCTATTGGGTTTATAAGAATCAAATTTTCAGTCCTGAAAAAGAAAATATAAAAACGCACCAGCACAAATATCGCATTCACGCTCTAAAAACTTATGTAATTAACTGTTTTTTGTCACTGATCAAATTTAAGGATGATGCAATTGATAATTTTGGAGTGATTTCTTTCAAAAGATAAACAAAAAGTCGTTATTTTACTGTTTTTCCTAATAAACTAGATTTTAAATTTAATATTGTTTATCTAATTTGTCTATTTGAACTATATACGATGTTTTTACGAATAGAATTGGTGACGAATTTGTTTATTTTTAGTTGATTTAGGAATTTGTATCGAATCAATAGTAACAATTCTTAACGAGTTATGGTTCTTAATATTTGTAATTTATCTTTTCAGACGATAATTAGTTGATATTTTAAATCTGTTTGGTGTTTCAATCTTTTTAATATAGATTTCGTAGAACAATCTAAGAATAATTTATAAATTGCAATTAGCATTGTAAATGGCTAACAAAGCAACATATGTGTAAGGTTAAACGATTATAATTTTTATACAATACTCAGATATGTATTGAATCTATTTTCCCTCTTATTGCCGATTATAAAACAAACGAAACAATTGAGTTCATATCCAAAGATGTTGATACTATCAAATCGTGAAGCACTGGTTTCATTTTATACCCTGCCTATCTAGTGAAAGGTCAGTTCAAGTGAAAGGTCATGGTTACCATCCGTTGAAGGAGAATTACCTGATCTGGAATCACTGACCCAAAAAAAATGAAACGGCTAATTGATGGATACCATTTGTTGCGTACTATTTTGGGAATACTCTCTTCTGCTGTATAAGCTGGGCCGTCTTATCTCTGCTTTTTTCAAAAGGGCTTTTTGTCGCATCCAACGAACCGCGAATTTACATGAGATACAAACATGTGATACTTCTTTTACAACACTGATTAAAAGAAGCAGTCTTTGAAAGAAAAGACTGCCTCTTTGTATCTTGTCTTGGCACAAAGAACATCATTACAGCCTGTTTTGTTTGATTCGTGGTTTCTTACGGGAGCGTGATGTACGAAAATTTAAGAAAAGAGTTGTGTTTGGCAGGATGTCAAATTCTTTGCGGTTCTTTGTTTGGGAGCACGGAATTGATTTTCATTTATAGCTCTGGGGTTATCCGATTAAAAATGCTTGTTAGAGAGAACGAGATAATAAAGTTTTCTGTTCTATTATTCGTATCATTAAAATGTGGAGTTTAATTGTGAAATTTTATGTGCCAATTCCACTGATTTGTTTTCATTTAAATTAAGTGTCAAGTGGATAAGTGTCATTTTGTAAAGCACATTTTATTTCTTAGGTGAGGTTGTTAGGAATTGTTTTTTAAATAAATAATTGCACTTTGTCCAGGATAAAGAGATATCAACAAGTGAAAATATATGTATTACATGCTTATTTAGCACAGCAAAAACTTAGAATTTTTATTGTTTTATTACTCCAAATTATATATATTTTTTCGCATTCCTTATTCATTGAAATTGAACTCTTTAAATGTGTAATATTATACTTAGGGCTTGATTCCTTTCTATAGGCGCAACGTCACTGATGAGGGCCTCTCTCGTAAAAATAGTATCTAAGAATAAAAACATGGCATATTAAGTATATTATTTATCGAAGAACAATGAAATTGAATAAGTTTTGAAAAACGTACCTAAATGTTATAACAAAATTACGATGATAACATTTGGCAAAGTATATACAATTTTGGTGCAGTTTATGTACAATTAATTAAAAGTTTACCCCCCGCCCCTAATGCCGGGGCCCTAGGACCTGGCGTAACGTGCCTATTGGTAAATCAGGCCCTGTTTATACTTAGAAAAAGGCATCCACAATTTAAACTATATCATGCAATTAGTAAAGGTCTCGGTATTTTCTTGTAGCAAGCTAATTATAATAAAAGGGAGAGGTAAGGATGGGCGATTAGTTTATTTTAATACAGGGTGGCAACATAACCTGGAAAACCGGGAAATCAGGGAATTGTCATAGAAATTTTTAATTCTGGAAATATCAGGGAAAAGTCAGGGAATTTTTCAAAATCTCACAAAAAAAATCAGGGAATTTTTCAAATTTGGATCATTAAAACATCAATTATCTTTTGTTATGCTCTCCATTCTGGGTAATTTAATTGTCAATATTTCCTTTTAGTTCTGAATAAGAATTTTTTTTTAAAAAGCATGGTTATGCGCATCTTTGTATTTTCAGTTTTATATTTGTAAAAACGTGAACCGCTGCTGGAGGGAGAAGCAAAAGCAAAGTGCGTTGGGCCTTGAATTGCAAGTGTAAGCAACATGTGACGGGCTAATGAATATTGGATTTATTGATTAATTAAATTGTTATTTAAACTGTAATAAGTATTGTTTATAATGCAATATATTTATAGTATTATTGTAGCGTGGATATTTTGTTTCTATACAAAGCATATACTGCAACATTTCTTAATGTAATTGTAAAATCAGGGAAATTTTTGTGACACAAGGGAACTTTTTTTCCAGAATGTTGTTGCCACCCTGTAACAGATCATTCATTTTAAAGGAATATATTTAAGAATAACCTAAATATATTTATAAAGTATTTTTGTTCCCTTATTTTAAGCCATTGTTTGCAATTTAAAAGGATCGGAAAATCCTTAAATATAGCAGTTTTTCGCTGTGGTCTCGCCCCACTGCAGTCTCCCGCCAAGTGCGCAAGCGCGCCGTCTTCAATCAATAAATAAATTGGCAAGCATCGCTGCAGATGCCAGGGAGTTCTCTCTGTTTATCACCGTATTTGCAATTACCTTCTTTAACCATGTGATCAGAGTTTTCACTTTGATCACCCCACCTTTTGTTCTTTGAGTGCTCTTTTAGTTCCCGGGGTCCCGAGAATCGTAGAACTTCATTTGTTCACCCGTTGTGTCCCACAATCTAGGTTCTGAAGTTACCAAAGGGACATACCCTTGTTCGCCATTTTTATCCTTCCCCCATAGCCTCTCGCGCTACCGTAAATGTCAGCTGAATATTAAATCGCCATCTGTCATCATGGTCACAGAGGGAGAACCTCACCATCAGGTGAGTTTCGTATGTTTGGTCTTTTCAAGTGGTTCTCACTTTGGGTCCAAAGGATTTGGTATCTTTCTCCAAAGAACTGATTTTGAGTTCTGGGCGGGGATGAAGAGCTTATTCCCAGCTATTATCTTTATTTCAATATAAATATTTTAGTTTTCCAAGGTCTTATTTAATTTGTCTTTTTTACTGTTCCATTCACCCTTTAGAGTATTTACCGAGTTTACATAGTGTACATTTTAATAGCGATCATCAGCTACCAACACTCTTTTTCAAATCGCTTTGATTGATTTTTTTAATTTCTATATTTTTATTTTCTGTTTAAAAATGTGCATTTGTTAATGAAGTTTTTTGTGTTTAAATAGTTTTTTTTTATGTAGTAGTCTAAACTTTTAAGTTTTTAAGTTTAAGTTAAAACTTAAGTAACATGTAAGCAAGGAAAATGTAATTGTAAAAAATGATCTTTATTGTTGTTCGGTCGAAGTTTATTTTAAAAAATCCATCTATGTCCTCATTTTTATTATTAGGGAAGATTTTAATTTATACTACTATGACCTTAGGGGTCTTGAGTACCTGTACATTTTCTAACAATAATTTCTCTCTTCTTTTTAATCAAATAACCCCTCAATGCATCATATAAGACAAGTAAGATTTATTATATGCCAACTTTTAATTTTTAGAATTTTTATATTTATTTCGAAGTAATTACTAACAATTTTAATTTCAAAGTAATGATTTCTCCGTTTTATTATTTCCTTCAGATTTTTATTTTTTTATTGTTAGTGTCATTAAAAAATAATTTATTATTTCAAAATCGTGTAAAAATTTTCAAGCATGTACTTTAGAAAAATTTTGTTTCGTAATAAAATTTTAATTAATTTATAATGGTAATGTTATATGAAAATATAAAACATGAGAAATGTGTATATGGACTATTACACATCGTATCTTGATTAAATGGCTAAGTTTGGAATATAATAATTATTTTTTACTTTTATTTATAATAAATTCATTCTGAATGAATTATGTTGTGAATGTTCCAAAAATTTGTAGTTGAGAGGGGATGCGATGGAAACTGAATTTTTTTTTCAACTATGATTTCAAGATCTTGTCGATAATTGTATTTACCTTTTAAAAGCGCATCGGAAGTTTTTGTGTATAAATGATTCAACTCAATTAAAAAAAAAATTTAATACCAGACCTATATAAACTATTTCGTAATTGCAATTATACAATAAAAAGCGGCTTCGAACATTCCAAGTACCTTTTTCCCTTATTACAGGAAAATAATACTTAAATGCATGTATAAAACGTTAATAACTTTTTATGTAGAGAACATTCTATGCCTTAGTGCACAGATTGAGTTAAGAGCATGTGTTTTCAGTATGTACTTAACGCATCTGTGTTCTAAGTCATCGATATCAAAAACTTCACACTTGCGTAACCTTTTCAAATAAAACCTCTACGAGTCTAATTAGTAAGTTATGAACATCTGCATTTGGAAGTGTCAAGTTTAAGTTATATATGTAAAATTAATAAAGCGATTTTGAGATGGTTGTTTTACAATGATTTCAGTTGTCCTTCTTCTTTAGATTTATGATCAAATACCGTCAGTTCTTCAGGATAGTCACGCTCGAGATTTGCTCAACAGTTTCGCAATGAAATTTATTATCTGTTTAAGAAGTTAAAGGAATTAAAGAAAATAATAAAAATTGGAATGAACATTAATTTTTTATAGAAGTAAAGTCAAATGCTGTTCTTGTCATACTTTTTAGTGTAGAGTATTTAGTATTCATGTGTTGTGTGCGCAATTCTATACTGCATGCCATATGTTTTATTTGAATCCTATTTTTTTGTCTTTCGCCTTATATTGTAAATCTGAAAGTTTTTTATTTCTACAATGTAAAATTTAATTTTTTAAAATTAATTTTTAATGGAGTTTTTACTTTGATTTATCCAATTTTAGTTAAATGTCAAGTTTATTCTATTTTTAAATGTTTTGAGGTCCCTTCCTCCCCTTACCCAAACCACCTCAAACCCTCGCACCTCTTTAAAAAAAAAATATGTTCGTTTCGAATGAAAAATTAGAAAAAGAATCTGCTCGTTTTTTGCGATTTTGAACTCATTTCTCAAAAAGGATGCCAAATCAAATTTGGTATACAACCTACTCTTGTACATTGTTGCACAAGGCTAGATTCATAATCGAACATCTGAAAGAGCACATGTCATTGTTTTAAATTAATTTGTTTATTTGCTCTAAGACAACTCGAATTATTTTGTACATATTCAGTGTTTCCTCTAGGCGTTTTTTAAAGGGCAGCTCGCCCTGTCTGTCCTTTTACTTTAAAATTGCGCCCTGCTGACAATTTTATGCACGAATAGCCGCTCTTGTTTCTTTCCCTAAAATCCCACGATTCATTTGACCATTTTATGAAAATATTCGTTCTTGTCGTTTTCCATTCAGTAGCAAAAAAGTGTTCCCTTTCTTTGAGAACGGAATCTGCGCAAGTTAAAAACAGAATTTTCAGATTTTTCGACTTAGGAGATGAAAAAAAAGTTTCTTTCCTTTCGGATTTACTCGGGGCATGATTACCGAATAGGCCCGTGATGCCCAGGCTTACACTTCACATTTTTGAAGGGCACACAAATCACACAATTTATATAAATATTTAACACATTTGAAATAGTTTGCTACTAAATTTACATTAAAAAGAATCTATTTCAAGCATTAGTAAATAAAAACTGCTACTTGTGTTAAATGTGTTCGAATGTTGGAGGGGAAAATCAAAACGTTAGAATATTTGTTCAGAATCAGAATAACACTTATTACTTATGAAAAATATATTTTATTATATTATTTAAAATGAGTTTCAGTTTAATGTAATTCAGGAGAAAGTATTTAGTGCATGTAGAAGTTTGATTTGATGTTCCAGGGTCTATTTGAGAGCAATGGGGCCCTCATTAAAAGGAGGGCCCTTAAAAGGCGGGCGGGTCTTAATCGGGTCCTGTATTTACTAGTAAATTTTGTAGTTATGACGTAATATTTTAACATTGATTACATTTGTTAAGTATTTGATTATCAATTGATAATGAAAGTTTTCGAAAAATCGGCAATTTGACGCCGCAATTTGATAACGCAAAAATTAATTCTTGGCGGTTTTATTGCTCTTTTTCTATTTTTAAAGGCTTTTTTTCAGTTTTAATTGCTTTTATTGAGTTTCATGCGTTTATTAGGCATGTATCGGTTATCAAATACTTGATTTGATAATTTTAGCCACAAAATAAATATCGGCATTTTAGCACAATTTTTTTTTGATTTTATAGATGGAAAATAAAATATTTTCTGTATATTTATTTATCTCGGTTTCCAAGCCTTTTCTTTAGTTTTCATTCGATTTTACAGTTATTTGACTACATAATAGCCGATCAGTTGCGCTAATAAAAAACGGCAATTTAAAAAAAAAACTGCAATTTTACCCCACGATTATTTCGACTTTGATTTTTGATTGAGTTTGTTAAGTATTTAACAATCATCTAACCAGATCGCTGATTTTCTCAAAATAGCGCACTGCACATTTTAATTTTTAGAATGAAAAGGGTTTTTTAAATTGATGTTTGTGAAATTTGCTTAACATTTTATATGAAGGAGTCAAAAGTTATAAACTTTTTTTTTCTGTGTACATACCTTCTTCGATTTCGTAGTGATTTCACCACGCATTCAGTTTGAATTCAGTTTGAAAAATAAACATTTTCAAACTGAATTCGGGACACAATAACCGTGCAATATTATGTAAGAAACATACACAGTTAAAGTGTTGCCTTGGAAACAAAATTGCAAAAGAGTTTCTTTGGTTGAGAATTTTAATAAAAATAATTTTGATAAATATACTAATATTATTTTTTAAAACTATGTACTGCCATAGAATTTTACTTCATATTAGAATAGTCGTGAACGAAGTACACTAAAAAATACAAAAGATCTATGACCAAAAACTAGTTACATTTATTTTGGGTTTGGGACAAATAGGAGCAAGAATTTTAACTAGTTACGCCATTATTCGTTAAATAACAAATATATATTGCATATTAATTTTTTAAATGCTTAGGATAAAATTGGTTTAACTATCTTAGTTTAGATATCATAGATGACTGGCTATACCACTTACGCAATATAAACATTTTGTCATTGCATTGTGTAATTAACAGTGTATATTATTTTTTATTTTATTTGCAAATGCTTAAACTTGAAATTTTATGCAAATAAAAATTAATGCCAGTATGCAAAGCATGCTAATTTATTATTGATTATAAAAGTTGAAAATGAATACTAAACTGATACGATGGAGGTCTATTTGACTTGGACTACATTTATATGAACGGGCTAAGTCCGCAAGAGGCAGTTTTGGAATTCGTTAGTTTTCAAAACTTTTTTTAAATGCAATTCTTAAGAGTAAGCTTAAGTCATGTCTTATAAGTTATTAAACGAATAAAATTATTTAAAGCACAATTTTTTTCAAAGGTAGAATTTGAAATGCATTGCAATGTGTAGAATTTGAAATGTAGTGTTTTATAGAGAATATAAAATATAAATATTTATATATATATATTTTTCTTTTAGAATGATAGTAATGCCAGCTTCTTGAGGGCTGCTCGATCTGGAAATATTGACAAGATACAAGAGTATCTGCAAGGAAGCATTGACATCAATGCTAGTAATGCTGTAAGTATGAAACTATTTATCTCATCTATTGTTTATTTGGTACCAAATGAACTTTTAAGATTTTTAGAGAAATGTTTACAAACAAGAGGTCTAGTAGGAAAGTAATGATGGTATCTTTTTTGTTGAAATCCCAATCGTGAAACCTTATGTTAGCTACTGGACTGTACTTTCATTGTATCAGGATGAGAAATTGAAAAAATGAGGATAGGATATTGATTTATTAGAAGGTTCAACATAGAGCTATGAAAATGATTCAGGTACTTTGGGAATTAATTATGGAGAGAGGCATAGAACTCTCAATATGTATACACTTGAGGAGAGAAGGATTAGAGGAGACCTTATTCAGTTATTCAAATTGGGTGATGTGGAGGGATTTTAATTTAATATTGCCGATGTGACTAGAAGTAATGGATTCAAATTATACAAATCACAACTTAATTGGGACATTAGAAAGCATTTTTTTAAAAATAGGGTTATAAGCAAATGGAATAGTTGCCTGAGTGTTGTTAATTCTTCAGGAGTTGGTAGTTTTAAAAAGCAATTGTATCGCCATTCGGGAATCGTGAGGATGATAGATTGACAGGAACCTTACTGGGCCTAGAGCCTATAGTTGGTCAATATTATTTGTATTTATATTAATTTAAAAATAAACAATATTGTGTATCTGGCAATGTGACATGAAACTGTTTTTTTCATTTTCTGCACAATTCTCCATATGCAAATATTTTTCTTCTTTTGGACTCTTCATATAATTTACATTTAGTTTTCTGTCATTTTTAGACTTAACCAAAGGTATTTTTGTTGTTTCAGAATGGCTTGAATGCTCTTCATTTAGCAGCAAAAGAAGGTCATATAGCTATAGTTACAGAATTAGTAAAGAAAGGTGCTAATGTTAATGCTGCCACCAAAGTAAGTTGTCGATACTGAATATTTCATTGTTGCTTTCAGTTGCCATTTATTAATTACAAAATTAAGTGTATAAAATATTTATTTTTTTAGTTTTTTTATTTACTTTAAATATTTTTTTTATTTTTGCAATTTTTTTTATGGATTCCTAAATTGCTTAAAATAGTTAAAAAAAACATTTGCTTCTTTATTTAATAATTTTTTTTTTATAGAAAGGAAATACTGCTCTTCATATAGCTTCCCTAGCAGGTCAAGAGGAAGTGGCCAAAATATTGATTCGCAATGGAGCGATCACTAATCTGCAGTCGCAGAATGGTTTCACACCTTTGTACATGGCAGCACAGGAGAATCATGATAATGTTGTAAAGTTTCTATTGGCAAATGGTGCTAACCAGAGTATAGCGACAGCGGTAAGTTGGCATTTAAAGAACGTAGATATTTCAAGTTTGTTTCTTATCTTTACAAACTAGTTGAGATTCGAGTTTGAGAAAATGAAACTCCATCACAATGTGATGTCCAAAAGCAAATGAATTTTTCCAGGTAATAAAAGCAAGAACATTTGTTTAATGCTGGAAGTTGATATAAAGGTGTCAGCATTTTTCTTTGGTTTGCAAGTTGTGAAACCTTAGTAAGAAATTCAAAATTTGGGAAATAATATGTGCCTGTGCATCTGAAGGATGAGAGAGATGTTGATACAATACTTTGATATTTCTATATTAACAAATAAAAATGTATTCATAAAAAAATTAAAAATAGCAATTTGCAGTTTTTATGAGTGGCACATTGATCTCTAACTGTAACTTTGGGATTGGGCAAGGTAGTTTGTTGACTTGAAGCCAATTGAATGTTAAAAAACTGTTCCCCACTTCCATTTCTACCTCTATATTTCATAGAGGTAGAATTTCATGTAAGTAGGCCGAATTGGAGTGCTTTTCGGTATTTTTAAAAATTAATTTTCCATCGAAACCCATTTTGAATGCCTATTTTTTTAAAATCCATTTTAACCAATGATTAGTGGATAAGCAGCAATAAGAAAAACTATATTTTTGGCGATATACAAATTGATTCTATATGTAGAAAATAAAATATCTAAACATATTAAAAATTTCTATAATTGTTTCAGAAGGAAAAAACCCACAATCACTTTTAAAAATTAGTTGGGGGTAGAGTATGGCTGCTTACAGTATGGCTTCAACCATTGAATGAACTGGGTATGAGTGTTCCAGAAGTTACAGTTAAGAGTTCAGTGGTATGGGACCAATTCTGGGGAAAGAGTAGAAGAGGTGGGAGGATATAAAATGCAACTGCAAATGATCAGCTACAGTCTCTAAGATCAATCAAATTAATGTTAAGGGACAAAAGCAATATAATAACTTTTAATAAATTTTTTATTGTAATTTTTTAATTAAATTAAAAAATATAGGAGACAATAAATTAGTAATCTTGTTGCTATTTTAAGTAGATCTAAAGAATTATTATTTATAAAAAGGCTTTAAGACATTTTGTTTAGTTTCAAAATTAAATTCAAGTATGATATTTGGAACAACACAATATGTACAATTTTTAAGCTATTTTTAGTTAATGCATGTCATTACGATAATTGGATTTCAAATGTGTCATGTGAAACCTATTATTTCAAACATCGTAAAATATAATTTTAATATATTTTCTCCAATAGGATGGCTTTACTCCTTTAGCAGTAGCATTGCAGCAAGGACATGATAAAGTCGTTGCAGTTCTTTTAGAAAACGATGCTAAGGGTCGTGTGAGATTACCTGCTCTTCATATAGCTGCCAAGAAAGATGATTGTAAAGCTGCTGCATTGCTGCTTCAAAACGACCATGACCCAGATGTTACATCCAAAGTAAGTTTTGGAAAAAGGAATTCTTTGTTATTTTACTTTAAAAAAAATGTAAATGCATATGATTGTTATTGGTTTTTAAATCTCCTTAATAACTTCTTTATTGGTATAACATTTATATTTAAATTTTATATAGAAATTTATTAAAAATTATTTTATACATAGAATTCCAGTAGGTATTTCAACATTCTGTTGAGATTTTTAAAGCGCTTTTAGAAGTTAAATAATATATGATTATTTATATACTTGCAGAGTGGCTTCACACCCCTTCATATTGCAGCCCATTACGGCAATGAGAAGATTGGAGCATTATTGCTTGATAAAAATGCAGATGTCAATTATTCTGCTAAGGTTGGTTAATTTTTATATTTTGCTGTTTTTTTTGTGGAAATTTAAATATGTAATAAATGTAAAATAATAGTTACTAGTTACTTTTTTTAAAATGTATAAATTTAGATGCATAATTTATTTGAAAATTAGTTTGTTATTTTTCAAACCCTTTCTCATATACATTATTTGATGTGGATACAAGGAATTACAAATACTATTTTTTTTTGAAGACTTGATGAAATTTATTAAAGGCTTCAAAGTTGTGAATTCCTGTGAATTAAATATTTAGTAATTTGTCAGTAGGGGCTAACTATGGTATACTATAATCAGTTACTAACTGATCAAATTTAATTTGAAACTATTTATGGTTATACTATTTGTTCACAAATCACTCCAGCATACATTAAAAAAAAATAGTTTAATACAATCTTAAACTTATTTAATTAACAGTTGTAAGTGATGAGCAGATTTCACAACATAGACTGTGCATTTAGAGTTATGTTGCACTTATGTCTAAAATTAAACTGTGTAATTTTAAAACATAATTCAATTAAATAAATTAGCAAATTATATTTTTAAGATTCTTTTGTCTAAAATATGTCAGTGAAATGGTACTTTATATACGTTTAATTTGGTTTCAGCATCAAATCACCCCATTGCATGTTGCTGCAAAATGGGGAAAATCCAACATGGTTACCTTACTTGTCGACAAAGGAGCTAACATTGATGCCTCCACAAGGGTAATTTTCATTAAATATTTACAAATTAAAAAAAATTACTTTAAATATTTTTATAAAATTTGTATTAAACTTTTTCAGGATGGGCTGACTCCTTTACACTGTGCTGCCCGAAGTGGCCATGACCAAGTAGTAGATTTATTGCTCGAAAAAGGAGCTCCTATAACTGCAAAAACCAAGGTATATTTTAATGAAAATTTTACATTATATTTAATAATGATTAAGGGAAATTCTGTTAAAATGTGTTACGGTCCACCTGAATTTTCCCCAAATCTATTTGCCATTTTTGGCAACCCTGTGGGGGAAAAGTAGAGTTCTTAGACTGGCAATAAAATTGTTTTTTGTCTCCAAGAAAGTGTTGTTGTTGCGAATATAATTTTTACAGAAAAATCGCCAAGGTGGACTGTACAATGCATTTTAACCCAAAATTCTATTAAGTGGTATAATTATAAATATTATATTTACTTTAGAATGGCCTTGCTCCATTGCATATGGCATCACAAGGGGATCATGTTGATAGTGCAAGAATACTTTTGTACCACAAAGCACCTGTTGATGATGTGACAGTGGTAAGATTAAATTTATTGCTTGAAAATATATGGCTTGAAAATATATACAAACTCTCTTTATATATATTAAGAAGAGTGTCTATGTGTAGCTTTGTATTTTATACAAATTTATAGTTTTATTTAAATCTTGATGAAATGTTGATTACTTGACTGTCAAAGCGAGGGTAAGGTTACCATCTACATGCAATTTCAAACACCCGTTCCTCTTTCCCACCCCTTAACTTGCTTAAGCCCTTTGACTTCTTATTAAAACATAATTATAATAATGCAATATTTCAACGTTTGAACAATGTAACATATTTTATTCAGTTAGCCATGAGGATGGATAAACAATGCATTTTGATTGGCTGATAAGGAAATAATGATAATACATCGCAAAAATTTGTCCAAAGAATTTTTTTTTTGCGAAATACATGAAAATGTCGCCAAATTAATTAAAATGTTGCCAAATGAACTAAAACATAGTCAATATGTGAAAATATCATAAAATTTTGAAATTATTGTCATAATGATAAAATTAACACCATTTTGCTCACTTTAATTTCAAAACAAGAGGAAGATCAATACCTACATGAGATTTTAAAAACCCACCTCACCCCCCCTTCCCTACCCTTAATTATCAGAAATGATTTCTTACTAAAACCGCCAGATGGTGCCACGGTGAAGAAATCAGCCAACACTCTGCATAAAGCTGTATAAAGAAGAGTGTTTGTGGGTTTGTTTTTTACACAAATCTACAGTTTCATTCTGATGCAAGTTTTTTTCCTGGGCAACACCTGGCACTTCAGCTAGTTTTATATATAATGAACATAAAACATGAGTGATAACTCTATAATCCTCATATAGTTTTTAGAAGGCATGAACTCGATAACAAATTCTTAGTTGAACTATTTTTACATGCATTTAGAGTTTTGTGTAAGGTATGATATTTTTTTTGTCCTAAAATTTGTTATTTCGCAGGATTACCTGACTGCTCTTCATGTTGCTGCTCATTGTGGCCATGTCAGAGTTGCAAAACTTCTTTTGGATCGCAAGGCGGATCCAAATTCTCGTGCCCTGAATGGATTTACACCTCTCCATATTGCTTGCAAGAAAAATAGGATTAAGGTTGTGGAATTGTTATTGAAGCATGGCGCTTCTATAGAAGCTACCACTGAAGTAAGAAGCTTTTTTTATATCAATTATTTAAATTGCTATTTTGTATATAATTTGCAATCACGGGGTTCGTCATTGGCACCTGTTAATTGTTTTTTAGTTGCCAAAATGTTCTACTTGGGCATAATTTAAAAATAATTCTAATTGTTTAAGCAGAGCTGCCCACTGTTATGATATTTTTGTAATCATTCAAGCTTCTTTTGATTAAAATTAGAAGCATATTTCCTTTTATTCTCTAAAAATGTCTTGCTGACAAAATTACTGAAAAGTATGAGAGTAATTATAGGAAATCAATGTTACATGTAAAAAAGGACTACTACAGGGTGTAAAATTATGGACGTCAAACTGAAGTTTTTATAAAAAAACTATGTGTCGAAAATGACGACTGGGCGTAAATATTACGTAAATTTTTTGTTGCAAAATACCACTAACGGCCACTATTTTCTAACCCTGTTTGCAATAATGGTAAAAATATTAGTATACATTGTCAGTTTTTAAATAATAAATATATTAATGTAGCATATTTTTGTTATGTAAAAGTTTTGAGTTTTATTCTGTTCTTAATGTTATGACGGTATGCAGACGGGCCATAAAACTGGGAAAACTAGAAAAATGTGGAATTGTCTTGAAAAAAAAATGTAGCCAATAAACTTTTGTGAAAATTAAATATTAAAAAAAATTTCATGAAAAAGTTGGAATGTTTCAGAAGTTTTAGGTGAATGCTCTTAGTATTTGTGTATATTTTTTAGATATTTAATATATGAATCTGTTAAACTATTACTTTTTAAAATTTCATACTTCATTATGTTATTATTTATATGTTCTTCATTTTTATAGGTTTCATTACTAATACAAAAAAAAACTGGTTATTTTTACATGCATCTCTCATTATGGAATTTAAAAAAACGTTTCTGGAAAACTTCATAAAGTCTTTTTTTATCTTTATATTAAGTATTGACAGATATTTTGAATTTTTTTTGCAGTAATTGTACTAGCTTTATGCTAGTGATGCACTTTTGTATGCACAAAATTATTTAAATTGAGTGTAAGCATATTGTATCAACATTTAATAGGTCAGTAATTATATAGTAATATACATTTTTCTTTTTTGACAGTCTGGTTTAACTCCTCTGCATGTTGCATCCTTCATGGGATGCATGAACATTGTGATTTACCTTATTCAACATGGAGCCAATCCTGATGTGCCTACCGTACGTGGAGAAACACCTTTGCACCTGGCTGCTCGAGCTAATCAGTCTGACATCATCCGTATTCTCCTTCGAAATGGTGCCCATGTTGATGCTTCTGCTAGAGTAAGTTTTTGAAATGTGGAATGTAGTATTTATTTTATCCAAAGAAATTGCTATGAAATGCTTTTAAAAAATGTCCTAAAATTTTTACCAATATATCTTATGAAGGTTTAAACTGTATTGTATTGTGGTATGTTCTTGTTCATTAGTTTTATTCATTTTAAACAAATTTTGAAGTTTTTATATTAAACAATTATTTTAATTTGTTAGGTTCTTTTTATTTCATTTGTTGTCTTATAAAGCTTTCTTACCATTTGAAATTTATTTTGTTTTATGTTTTTTTTTTCCTCAAAAATTAAAATAATAATTATGTTTTAACACAAAATATTTTGTTGAACAAATCTAAAATTATGTGTGTTTTTCAAAATTTTTATTATATTAAAGCTGTTTTCTTGTGTCTTACATTAGGAACAACAAACACCCCTTCACATTGCTGCCCGCCTGGGCAATGTTGACATTGTAGGCCTGTTGCTTCAGCATGGGGCGGCAGTGGACGCAACCACGAAAGACATGTACACTGCCCTGCACATCGCAGCTAAAGAGGGACAAGAGGAAGTGGCATCGGTTCTTCTTGACCATGGGGCATCACTCACTGCTACCACGAAGGTATTTAATGTCGTCACTATTTACTGATACCCAAAAATATTGTCGTATTTTGGGAACAGTAGAAGTTGCATTTTATGCATTCTGTTTTAGAAAAATGAACTTAAAAATGTTAGAGATATAATTGAAAACTTTTAAGCATGGTTTGAAATTAACTTCGTTAGTCCTATTTCGCACCTAAAAATTTGAGTTTTGTATTTTTACTCTCAGTCTTCATTGTTTACAATTGTTGTTTACGTCTAACATTGATCGTCATGTTAATGTGTAACTCGGATTTTCTATAATTACCTCTCCTACTATTTAGTAAAACGGGGATATTTTTACAGTATAAATGGAAACATGCTTTTAATTTTATGCAAAAGAAGCTTTAACAATTACAAAAATATCGTAATAGTTATCAGCTCTGCTTAAGCAATTTGAATTCTTTTAAAATGACGCCCAAGAAGAATATTTTGACAACTAAAAAAAAATTGCTTGGTGTCAATGACGTCTAACTTTTACGTTCTAATTTCGAACCCTGCTTTCAAGCCATTTCAATGTTTTTTTAATAGCAAATAATTTCTTAATTTAATGCTCACTAAAATTTTATATATTTTTTTGTTGTATATGCATGATGAAGTCATAAAAAAAAATCAACTAAAAAAAAAATTCATAGCATTTAGAGTTTAATTTAGTTTTTATATTATAGACAGTTTATGCTGTTGCTATTCAAAAGGATGTTAATAATAATGGTTGGATTGATTAAATTTTCAGAAAGGCTTTACACCTCTCCACCTTGCAGCAAAATATGGAAACATTAAGGTCGCAAGGCTTCTTCTTCAAAAAGATGCTCCTGTTGATGCCCAAGGCAAGGTAAGGCATTGCTCCTAAAGATTGGGAGTTTTAACACTTGTACAATCTCCATTTGTAGCACAAATTACATCCTTGTGATAAATGGTTACGAGTTCTCATGTTGTGAATTTTTTTCCCTTGCAGAATGGTGTTACTCCTCTTCATGTTGCAGCACATTACGATCATGTTAATGTGGCTTTGTTGTTATTGGACAAAGGAGCATTTCCTCATGCCACGGCCAAGAATGGGTACACGCCCTTGCACATTGCTGCCAAAAAGAATCAAATGGATATTGCCACTACACTCTTAGAATACGGTGCAAAACCGAGTGCAGAATCAAAGGTAAATATCAGAGTAGCAACACAATCTGGAAAAATGGGAAATTATCATGGAATTTCTTTTATTCTGGAAATATCAGGAAAATGTTAAAAAAATCGGGGAAATATTAAAATTTGAATCATTAAAACGGCAATTATCATCTATTATGCCCTCTGTTTTGAGCAATTTAGTTGTCAATATGTTCTTTTAGTTCTGAATAAGAATTAAAAAAAAAAGTATGGCTGTGGGCATTTTCAGATTTTCAGTTTTATTTTTGTTGAAACTTGAACCACTACTGGAGGGAGAAGTGATAGCAAAGATTGTTGATTATTGGATTGTAAACAACGTGTTTAGGGCTAATGAGTATGAAATTTATTGGAGATTGGAGTAGGAAGCACATAAAGCATTTAAAATTGTATACAAAAGAAATAATTTAAAAAATCTTGCATTATTTGTATTATCTGCTTCTAGAGAACATGTTTAATTATTATTATGACTGTCGTACTTGTATAATTTTGTGTAGTATCCACAAATTATTTTAACTGACTATAAGCATTGCCTATAATTTTTTATTTATAAGGCAAAATATTTATTGTATTATCGTAGCATGGATACTTTGTTTCTGTGCAAAGCATGTATTGCAACATTTCTTAGTATAATTGTAAAATCAGGGAAATTTTTGTGACTCGATCATGGAAATCAGGTAACTTTTTTCCAGGATTTTGTTGCCACCCTGATTATGTATTATAATTAACTAAATGTAATTAGATAAGTTTAATAATTTATTTAATAATATTTATAAGTTTGTTTGTAAAATTTTTAGATTTATAGAGGGATATTTTTTATTTATCAAAACAATTTTTTTTATCCATTTTATGAAATAATTTTATACTTAATATTGGTAAATATTACAGAGTAACTTTTATTTCAGGCTGGATTCACACCTTTGCATCTTGCATCCCAAGAGGGTCATTCAGACATGACAACACTTCTAATCGAGCATCACGGGGATGTCAATGTTCCCGCAAAGGTTAGTTGTAATATTTTGTTCATTTCACAAAATTTCAACTGTTCTACAAACTATCAACTGTTCAACAAACTATCAACAAATCTGAAATAACTTTCTTTCAACAGAATGGCCTCACATCATTGCATTTATGTGCACAAGAAGACAAAGTAAATGTTGCTGCCATCTTAGTGAAAAATGGCGCGAAAGTGGATCCACCAACGAAAGCTGGGTATACGCCCCTCCACGTGGCATGTCACTTTGGCCAAATAAATATGATTCGATTTTTACTGCAACATGGTGCCGATGTGAATTCTACTACTTCTGTAAGTGAAAAAATAAGGCTTTTTTCTTAAAAATTTGTTTTATAATTATATGTATTTATTTTGGATTAGGTTTTTTGAAACGAAGTTTAGATATGTGATATTAAATTTTTTTAATGAAACTTAAGTATCATAACTTATTATCGGTTAATGAAGTATGCTGTTAGTAACATAGAATTTTTTCGGATATTTATTTAGTAATTAAATTTCTATTGATAAATTGAAGTTTGTAAGTAAATTAATGTTACAATAATTTTCATTTCAAAAATGCTATGCTGATCTGGATTTGTACCAAAAATTTTTGTTTAATTTTTTAAGTTTTACCGTTGTTATAAATGTGAATAATATTAGTTGAATTTTGTTAAAGTTTTATTTTATCTAGTATTACAAGCCACTTTTGCAATTTTTAATGAATATGGTATAAAGATAAATCTTTTATTGCTAAAGTTTAAAAGCATAAATAAAACAAGTTTTTATTTTTTATTTTATTTATTTATTTGGGTTAACATAATTTTCATAATGCAATAACATTTTAATAAAAAAAATTATATTGTGTCTATGAAGTAAAAAAAAATCAATATGACACTAATTAGTGTATGGGAAAATGTGCCAAATATATTAGCTTAATTGCAAATACAAATGATTTTGTGTAGTAATAACACTGATAAATTTCTATGACAATTTGTTTATTTTCTCATGTTGAACTTTTTTTCTACAGCATGGATATACACCTCTGCATCAAGCAGCACAGCAAGGTCACACGCTGATTATTAATTTACTGTTGGAGCACAAAGCATCTCCCAACACAACAACAAATGTATGTAGTAATATAGTTATTCTAGTATTAGTTAAATTTTACCACACATGCAAAAATAAAGTAGAAGTAACCTATTATTAATATAAACATAGCTACAATTATATAAGAATATCAAAATAAATCTCTGTAGTCTCCTAAAGCAGCTGTAACTAATTGATAATATTTATACAATCAATAAAATTATTGATTATTTGAATTTAGTGTTTAAAAACTATTATAACAAGCAAATTGTAGGAAAACCATAGGATGGATAATTAAATAAAATTGATTGTGAATGCAATAAAAGTAAGGAGAAATGACTAATTTTTTCATCAGGGATTTTCAAACAGATCGAATCTCCATGCTGGAATTTTCTGATTGGACTAACGTATTTAACCCAAACCAGCCCAAGTAACCCCAAAATTCTCTAAAACAAGAAAATGGAATGTCTAATGCAAAAGACATGAACAGTATATTTAATTCAAGTATAATAAATCAAATCAAATTGGTTCATACCTTAATATTCCAATACATGAAATGCAAATGAAGAAGTAATCCATTAAAATAACACACATCTTCTTATTGGAAGTTAGTATGCTATGGTAAATTAAGTAGTATTTGCTTTAGGTTATCTATTACCAATGTCTGGCTTTAGTCATTATTTTTATTGTGTATTTTTGAATGATTTAAATTGATGTATTTAATGTAGTTTTATGTTTTCCTTTTTTTACAATTTAATTTTATTGCAGCAAGGGCAAACTGCTCTGTCTATTGCCCAACGACTGGGATACATTTCTGTCGTTGAAACACTGAAAATTGTGACCGAGACTATTGTGACGACGACAACGACCACGGTTACCGAAGAAAAATATAAGGTAGTTGCACCTGAAACTATGCAAGAGACATTTATGAGTGACTCTGAAGATGAAGGAGGTAAAAGTTTTTATGTATTAAAAGTTGTCGTGCATCGCAGTAAATTGTTCGGGTGATTAAAGTAATTTAACATGTTATTAAGAGTTTGCTTTTTAAAAGATAGGATCATTGTGAAAACGTGAGGACTTTTAGGAATGTAATAATGGGATAAAAATAAAAACGAACTCTAATATATTTTTGTGTATTCTTCTACTGTATTATAGTTATTAAATTCTTACTAGTAGGTGTTAAAAATGATAAATGCAATGCAATGATAAATGATAATAAAAAGTGTCTATAGGATTAGCTTTTTTTAAAAGCTATTTCAAAACTAGAGTAATAAATTACTAAAAAAGTATTGTAAACTATGTTTACAAGTTTTGTAATGGAAAATATTATTTTTAGTAACAACGATTAAGAGTTTTTAGTTTTGTTGTTGTATTCAATATAAATCAAAATAATAGTTAGTAAAATGAAGGAATTTATATTTCAATACTAGTAGAAGCATGTATCCAATTTGTTTTTCAATATTTTGCTAAAGCACTATAAAGTATACTAATTTGATAAAGTATTTTATGTGTTTATTCAAGTAGGCTGGGATGTGAACCGTAGGAAATCTCCTTTAATTTACTTTCATTATTATATGTTTTGTTAATATCGCATTATTCTCAAAAATAGCTATTTTGTATGGTTCAATAAACTTAAACATGTGTGTCATGTTTTGTTAGTTTCTGTCAATACATTAGCTATTTAATTTGAGTTGTTACTTTGGTTTACTTAGAAATATACTCAAGTTTTGTTTGAGCAGCTTTCATTGATTTGCACATTTGCTGAGATTTAGGTAGATGGTCCTACATCTTTAGATTGCTGTCACAATGGAATGGGCTGAAATATGATGACACTGCTTGTTTTCCACAATTTTAGTTTGTTCATGTTTTACTTATTATTTACTGCATGAATGTTACTTTTCACTTTTCTGTGCTGCAAGTTTGATCTCCAACAAACTCTCTTGCACATCTAACTATAACACACACTTTTTGGAAATGTGAAATGTAACTCTAATTTCATATTTTGTGTGGTATTTTTCTTATGCAATTGGGAAAAAGTTTTATATGTATTTCTTAATTTGGATTAAAATGTTTTATTTTTATTTTTAAAACTTCAAATAAAAAAAAAAATGTATTGTTGAATTTTCTACAAATCTACTAGATGCGAATCTGTTTTCATTTGTCTCACTTTATTAAGTTATCCTCTCTTTCACTTTTTGTGTCGTATATTTTCCTCGTAAAATTTACATTGTAATGTCTAAATTTAGGAGCTGAAAGCAATCTTCCTGGGTTCAACAGTGGCTAAAAAACTTGTGCTATAATATATATTTCTTAATTTCCAGTCTTAAGTAAATAGTAGGATGTAGATTTTTCTCCCAATCCACCTGATATAGGATTGATGGGTGGCTGGGTATACTAGTTATTGAGCTTATGGTTTGATCCCTGTGCACAGGTGATGATATAGAAGACACTACACTGTATGGGAAACCGGCCCATGCCACCCATGTGTACCTACCTTATATCGAAGGTCAAAAGTTACTGATGAGTAAGTCTTCACCTAAAAATTGCCCCCTTCTAGTTCTCACTTAAAGATCTCTTCTAACTTTCCTTTCTTCTCCTTTAATGTTTATTTTAAGTTATTATTTTTCTTTGTATGTATTTGTATGTTTATTTCAGCATGTTATATGTAAAGTGATTTGTGTTGATTATGAATATCCTCCCCCTCCCCGTCCAGTGTATGAAAATGTTTAAGATTCCCTCAGTGTGTAGTATTCTCTTTAAATGTCCTTGATAATAATAATAAAATCTAAGTGTGCCCTGCATGTTAAGCCTAGTTCCCTTTGTTCCCTCAATCTGTGTACTTAGTCTTAGTTTGGTCTTCTTCAATGTGCTTTCTTCTATCTACTCTATCTGCACTTTTTGCTAGAAAGGGGTTATTTATTAAGGTTTCAAGAGCTTACGATACTTGCAAAATTCTTTTCTCCATTATCCAACTAGATCTTAAATATTTCTCAATAAAGCAATCTCGCACTCTATGGCTTGCAATAGTATAGGCTCTTCTAATTCACTGTCAATTAGAAGACTTTTTCATAATGCATTGGATCCTCATCTTATTTACACTATTAGAATTATTCACATTGCAAATGTACTTTTAGAGCATTAATTGTATAATTTATTTCCCTTATTCACAGCCTATAATTATGCTAATTCTAAATCCCACTATTGCTTAAAACCATTTGAATGTATTTTTGTAGTCTCATTTATAAAATTGTAATGCATTAAAATTTTTTAATTTTTTTGTGAACATATTTTAAGGCGATTCATAATTTCTGCATTAAATCAATAAATTTCGTCTATCGGCAATGAAATTTATTATTTTTGTGTATACAAGCAAAATTTACTATAATAAGAGAGCGTGATTACCTAAAATTTTTTTATGTCATCTGACTATCTTTCTATAAATGGAAAATTTATCTAACCCTTTGGGTATCAGCCAATAGATATGCCTTTGGAAATACATTGACTACTAGGTTTTCTTGTTCCCTTAGACTTGACAAGTAATTTGTGGGTTTCTCTTGTTATCTTTATCAATGAATTCAAAAAGACATATTTGACAATTATACATAAGCCTATGAAATTGAAATAAATCCAAAATGAAGACAAGAAAATAAGTCCAAAAACAAGAAGAAATATTTTTGGGTAATCATATTACCACTGACCTCTAACTCTAACTTCTGGATTGGGCAACACATTATGTTCACTTTTAGCCAATGTAGAAGCAGACATGCTGTATCCCACTTTCATCGCTACCACAATATTTCATATATTTTTCATGTTAAAATAAGCCAACATTCATTGCTTTTGGCTGAGTTTTTTCTATTTTCTTTTGAAACACATTTTAAATGCAATCTGCTATTAAAATAGAAAGTCATTGCAAATCAAATTCAAAGTAGTTCAAAAGCAAGAGCAAAAACTATTTGTTTGGCAATATAAAAATTAATTCTATAAGAAGAAAATATAATATTTATATACATTTAGTATTTCTACAATGCTATGGTGTTAAAAAACACCACTAAATCACTTAAAAAAAATGTTGGGGCACTGTATGGCGACTTCCACATTGGCTTCAACACTTCGTAAAGGAAACTAGTTTTGAGCCTTCCAGAAGTTACAGTTAGAGTTCAATGCATATTACTTAATTATTCCATATTCCTATACTGTTTTTGGTTTTCTGTGGAATCTCAAACCAGCTATGGACTATGATAATTGAATTGCTTTGTAGACGAAAGTGTTCTGGGGCATGCTTTTATGTAAATTAAAAAAAAAAGTCTATCCACTATGAAGAGATCTTGGGGGCTGAGTTCCCATTTAATCTTTATCATTTACTGTTATTTTTTCGAATCGGCTGGCATTTGCTCCACGGTACGTTACATTAGAATCATTCACCCATAACACACCAAAAGTTGTGACAGGGTGGCAACATAACCTGGAAAACCGGGAAATCAAGGAATTATCATGGAAATTTTAAATTCTGGAAATGTCATGGAATTTTTCAAAATTTCACAAAAAATCAGGGAAATTTTCAAATTTATATCATTAAAACAACAGTTATTGCCTATTATGCCCTTTATTCTGGGTAGATTAGTTGTCAATAATTCCTTTTAGTTCTGAAAAAGAATAATAAAAAAAAAGCATGATTATTTGCATTATCATTTTCATATTTTAAGTTTTATTTTTGTAAAAACGTGAACCACTGCTGGAGGAAGAAGCAAAAGCAAAGTATGTTGGACTTTAGATTGTAAGCAACATGTGAGGGGCTAATGAATATGCGATTTATTTAAGATTGGAATAGGAAATATGAAGTAAATAAAACATTTAAAAATTTCTCCAAAAGAAATAATTGAAAAAACTTTCTTTTTTGCATTTTGTGGTTCCAGAGAGCATGTTTAATTACTATTATGCCAGTCGCGATTGTATAATTTGTGTTGTAATAAAAAGCAGAAAATATTCAAACATTTTGGTTTTAGTGTAATTGAATTGTTTGTTTCAGAAACCCTGTAAGTGCAATTCTAACTTACTGTTAATTTTGGAATTTTTAAAATGAACAATTCAATTGCAAATTAATTATGCATTTCCTTACAAAAGATCAGCACTAACTTTGGTGTGTTATGGGCGAATGATTTTTACCTTCATGCTCAGTTACATAGTAATTTTGTTCGTATATCTTTTTGTATAATGGTTTGCCTTGCTTAAAGGCAATCACATATTTAAAATTCATAGAATCCAAAAGCTTGAATTTAAAATAAACTTTATTAACTGCATAACTTGTTTTGTATAGTCGAAATTAAAGCTAGTAATGATCATTAGATAAAACAGTGTCACAGCCGATGCTATCTATCTGGCTTATTGTATGTGGTTGTTTTTCTGGAATAAAAGTGTTTTGGTACCTTTTCAAGAATCCAAATGTTACTATTTTGAAACCAGTCCCACTGTTACCAGGGCCAATGAAAAGGCTTGGAAAAGAAAAGATAAGCTGGAATAAAGCCAAACAAACATGCAACAGTTACATGTCGTTTTAAAACCCTTACAATGGTTTTGAAGGCCACTTTTAAAAGATTCGCTTAAAATTTCTATGACTTTAGTTCTTTAAAAGTTTAGTAAAAATATTTATATCTTTTTGAAAGGTATGATTGTTGACAACATTTCTTGTCTTAGCATTAGTTTAAATATAATGGATGCATGCTTTTCTGCTTTATGCTAAATAGTTTTAAACTTGCGTTGGATGTTCGCTGTTTTATTTTGTAGCAAAGGAAGATGGAATGGTGTAATTAAATTTAGCTTTGTGTTTTTTTAAAGTATGTAATCATTTCAAATTGATTTTATTATCAATTATAAAGATTTACAATTTGCTTTTAACACATTGCTTAAAGAAAACATTAGAGGATTTTTTAAAATACTTTGAATTTAAGTGTTCTGAGTGTATATTTTACTTTGCTGATTTATATATAATAACAAAAGGAGTGCCAAATCAATTTGTTTAAAAATAATGTGGAATGTGCCTTTTGGTTTTCTATAACAATTGAAGTGCAATGACTAAAATTCAATTTATCTTTTTCTAAATGTTTGTTGTTTCGAATTAATTGACGGATATTATTAAAAATTCCCATGTTTTTTGCCAAGTGAAAGAGTTCAAATCATTTTTAAAAAAGTAGGTTATATTTTGACAAAAGTAGATTATATTTTGTCAGAAAGTAATAGTAAATATTACCAAACTGAAGTAACTTCCAGTTCACATTAGAAAGGTTTCACTTTCAAACAGTTGTAAGTAAAATCTGCTTCTAAAAAAACAGCGCAGCTAGTTAAGTATCTTGATGGTGAAACTATCCGAGAGCATTGGTCGTTTAATTTAAGCATACTATGCATTTCCTACTGTTTATCTGAAGGTGGCAGGGGAAGAATGATGAAGAATCATTAAAAATGATTTTCTGAAAATAAAAAATAGTCTTAATTGCTTTTATTTTTAATTTTTTATGGCCTTCTATTTTTCTTCCCAAATTACAACTTAGTACAAGGAAAGCAACTACGAGTTCAATAATTAACATTAGGAATTAGGTTATTAATTTTAACAAATGGACTATCATTGCATTTGTTCTGGCCATTATGCCTAAGGCCCTTTATCTCTTCTTATGTTGATAGTAGGATGCTTATTTTTATAAGTACCAATTTTATCCTTTCTCCTTTTATTTATCTTAAGAAGTTACACACGAACAACTATAAAAATATTTTGCAATAAAGATACTTAAGAAATTTATTTTTGACAGTTTTACAATACTTTTTATTATGACTCCATACTTTCAGCTTATCATTAAGGGGTGTTCTTAAAAGTATCCTAACATATATGCAAAATATCTTTATGACATAAGATAGTTATAGGTTACATATGACATCAGTAAATAGTTACTGATAAAAAAAGTTTGAGAATTGTTGCATTAAGTGATTGTTAACTCTTTCGTTATTAATGAGAAAGTGAAATGTTACTCTTGTTAATTTTTTTTACTTCATGCTATACTGTCATTTTAAGCCAAAATCACGGGTTTGTTAGTGAAGAATCAAGAAGTTAAGAAGAACTTTTTGTAACTCAGAATTTATGCAATAGTGCTTGGCCTTTAATTTTATCTTTATACCTTAAAATATCAATGGTCACATAATACCTACCAATTATTATTATTTTTAGGACGTACTTGGCAAAAGTTGTGTTATTTGTATTTTTATTATATTAGTAAAAGTCAAAAATATAGAAAATTGGAAAAAAAATATGTAACTAAACAAGAAGTTGTTAGAGAGAGAGAGAGAGAAATATTATGTATAAGGGAGATATTTGCAATTAAACAACTGTACATGTTCAAAAAATGTGTCAAAACATGATTTTTAATTGTTTGTTAGTTTTAGTATAACATTAAATTGTGTTTAAAACTTTAATACATCCAAAAATGTACTTTAAAGTTTATTTTATTTTGAAGCAGTTTTTTTAAAGGAAATAATCAAGTTGGATTCAACTATATATCAACCAAGACTTCATTTTTTCTAGAATTATTTATATTTTATAACTGGGGTAAAGTTTTATTAAAAACTTTTAAAAAAGTGAAATTGATTTGTAAAACTTCAAAACCAGCCAACTTAATTTTTTTACATGTGAATATTTTAACATTTTCTGATACATTTTACCTTGCTTGAAAAATAGTGTTGTACTGACCTTTATTTAAAAAATCAAATCCGGACCCATTGCGTTGCAGCCCAGTATGCTACCACTTATACTGTTGGTGATTTATATGTAATTAAATAAAAGTTGGGACCCTTAGACAGGGCCTCTAGACCCTGGCCTAAAGTGCCTAATGGTAAATTGGGCCCTGCCTATAAATAACAACACATTAGAATCATAAAAGCGAAATATAGAAGAAAAAAGTATTAAGAGTTTCTGGTTTTGAATTGATATATTTCAATGAAATGTACAATTTGAATTTCTGTATTGCATGAATGTCTTTGCTTTATATATAGCATAGTAGGAATGGCTTCAGATTTTCTGTCTGTTATCTAAAATTTTATTTTGCCTGTGGGAATATATGATGAGTTGTACTGGGGAAGTTAGACATTTTCACATTGGTATTTTTAGTTTTTCAGTAGAAAATGACATGCTTATTTTTTCTGATTTTTTTCATAGCAGTTCTTTTTTAATCAATGCACATTGTTTAGTTAAATTTGGTATGCTTTGGTTTCTTTCTAATTATTAAATTTAATTGATATATTTCTTAGATAATTTTTTATTTTTGGATAATTAAAGCAAATTGAATTAACACAATCCAATTGTACAAAAATAAGCAGTTAATTCGATCTGAATTGTTTTTTATTGTTCTTAAGTACTCTTGTAATGTACTTGAAAATAACCATTTTTTTTATCCTAATTTGTAATGGCTTTTAAAAAGCCTTAAAAATTATTATTTAAATATTTAAAATCCATTTTTATATCATTTTATTTTTGTTAATAATTTTATTGGTTAATAATCTTTAAGACATAAAATAAGCTAAAAATGCATATATTTATATATATATATATATATATATATATATATATATATATATATATATATATATAATAGTGTTAACTTGTTATTTTATCATGTATAGAAGTTTATAAAAATGCAATTAAAACCTTCAAAATTCATTTGAAATGTTTAAAGATTGTTTTTTTAGCAAAAAAATACAAAATTCTCTAATTTTCATTTTCTTTAAACAGTATTAGTTAATAAAGTTAAACATTTTATTAATATTTTTAATTGTGAAATTACAGTTTTTGTGAATAAATTTACTGTAGATACAATAATTTTTAATGTAATGATAATTATTTAAAGATTAAAAATATTTCCGAAATTGATCTTCTTGGCATTTAGAAAGGGATTATATTGTTTACCCATAATAACCAAGTAACAATCGTAATTTTTAGTTTTTAAGTGCAGTTTTTAATACACACCCAGTAAAAATATTAATTAAAAATCCTTATTATAGTATTTTAAATAAATATAAACTACCAATTAATATTTCTGGAATTAACTGTTTTAATTAAACTATTCGTATATAAAACTATAAATGAATTTGTAACATTTTATAACTGCTTTTATAAATGTTCATACACGTTTATTTTAAACAAGGTACTTTTCTCAAGGGATTTTTTTAATTTAATATAATGTTTTAATATTGAGGAATATAGTTATTAAAATAATCAATCGGTTGGCTTGGTGTTAATTTTTATTCCATTGATTTTTTTTATAGCTGATGACACTATGCTTGGTGCTGATCAGTCATTACATTACATGACAACTGATGAACTGAAAGCTTTGGGAGATGATAATACCCTTGGAATCGATGTCACGAGGGACGAAAGAGGGACTGATTCCCTTATTGGTAAGATAATTTTTAACGTAAAAAATCGCTAGATATTGGTGAAAATTGAAAAAAAACTCGCCTAGAAAAAATTTATTACCTGGTATTGTCGAGTGAAAATTAAAATGTTTTGGAAAAGTCAGAAAATATCTCTAATAATTGTAGGTGAAAGTCATGTTATATATTGTCACTAAAGTTGATGTCTTTTCATAGTCAAAATTGAAATTTGTGAAAAAGACGACCTGAACTTTTTAATAGTTCGCTAGGTTATTTTATTTTTACATACTTTAATATTAATGTATGAAAAAAAATTACACTATTTCCATACATAACATAGTTTTTTGTCTGGAATTATTTAAAAACCTACACGAAACCTGAAAAAGTCATGGAAATTTTTATCTTAATATTGAGCAGAAACCCTTAGTTGCAATTGAAGGGACAAGTAAATGAAGAGATTAACTAACATTTTTGAAAAAAAAATCTAATTTCGATGTAGATGAAAGCTTTAACAACATATGCGTCTTCCCTCAAAATTGTATGACTGCTTGATTTATTTAGACAAATAAAGAGCAGTAAAAAGTATATGTTTCACTTATAATGGTTCAATTTCATTAACCGAATCTATATGTCAAATGTGCGAAAACACACCAATTTTGTTAACCTACTACAACTAATCACGATCGATGATTAAAAAAAAAGTATCATGCCAACTTTTTCCTTGGCGAGAAATAGTGGATGCTCAAAGGAAAGTGACCCTTTTCTTCAAGATTGTTGTTAGTGAAAAAGCTGTTTATCTTAGAAAGTGATTTTTGTCAACTAACCCCCTTCTTCCACTTGCCCCTTCAATTTATATATTGCTAGAGCATTGGTAGGTTAATGGATTAATTTTTTTTAAATATACTAATTTTGCATAAATCCATCTTTTTAAGATTTAATTCACTTAATAAGAATTTTTATTAAAGATATAAGATTTCAGTACAATTTATTTGTAATAGATACAAAGTGGTTTCTTTCTAGTTAATTTTTTTTAAATTAAAAATTTCAGCACCTTTAACTGCTGAAGAAGATCATCTGACTCCTCAACATATTGCACACCAAGAGGCTACTTATAGTAGCATGGCAGCTGATAACGTCGACCTTGCTCGAGCACCAGTGCACGCTGGGTGAGAACTTTTATTCAACATTTTTGGCAAATCAAAAATGGTTCAATATTTCTATTAAAAAATGCACGTTTTTCATTTACATGTGCTTTTGTATTCAGCTTTGTTCTAAAATGCTTAGTTTCCTGTTAGAAGTAATGTGTTTGTGAAAATAATACCATAAATATGTGTGTTAAAATGTTGTAAGTCTTTTTTTTCTTTCCTATTAAATTTAAACAACCACTGTGTTTGAAGTTTTTTTTTAAATTGTCTTGGTGACCTACACATGACCTGGACTTTGAGTAACAAAATTAAAAGTATTACAACAACTATTGTAATACTTTTTAACAGTTTTATTAGATTATAATAATAAACTACGATTAAATAAGATTATACGCTTTTTATTTTAATAAAAATTAGGATTCATTTAGTTAAAATAAATTACATCCATTTTTTTTTGTTACACAATTACTTTTCTTTGAAATAAGTATGCATCAGTTTTAGAATCTGTTTAAATTCTATTTTAATGTTATAAAATTATATAATTGAATAGTCTGTTTTATCAAAATATTAGCTAAGCTGCTCTATGATATAAAATAAAATGTAATACATTTCTGGGCACTGCTTTCCTCACCTTTATTTAAAGTTTTAGTTAATCTTGGTTGTCGGTTTCTTAAAAAAAATAGTCTTGTATAGTTTTCGGGATTAAATTTTAGAATAAGTGTTCTGCTTGGTTCTTGTGCCCATTCCTTATTTCTTTCCTATTTCCGTGTGATCTACATTTACGCATGTGTGGTAATGATATTTAATGTATATTGTATTTTACCTGCAATTCTTGTGCATGTTTAGTAAAAAGCATGTTTGTCTAAAATATCCTTTGAATTGCTGATCAACCGATTGCTCTCATTAACTTCTGCTTTTCCCTTTTCCCTTATGCTGCATTTGGATCGTATATAGCAAGCTCAAGTGGAAGACGTAAGTGAACATGCTTCTTGTTGATAATTCATAGTTTGTAGTGAATTATACTCCAGTTTATATGTACTGAATAGTTTGATACTGCTTATCTATTTATACAGAATACAATTTTAATGCAAAAACTTTGAAATTTTCAGACATTTGTTTTGGATTATTTGACAATGGTGTTCTTGCAATTTGAAAATAATTTTTAAGTTTAATGCGAATGACAGTTTAATATCACATATAAATATAAAATAGAAATAAATTGAAAATTTAAGTTTGGGAAAATGACAATTTTTTCGATTTTCTATACTTGTTTGCAATTTACCACATTTCATTTTATGGACTTCAATATTAATGTGTGAGAAAATATTTTTTTAAATGTAATTTAAAATCTGGATTTTTTAAAAAACCTTCGGGAAAAACACGAGAATTTAGGGAACTTTTATTTCAATATTAACCTGTTGATGGCCGGACAAGTTAAATATAATTTGCAGTACTTTGGCTTCAGGTACCACGCAAATTGCACATCACTCGCAGAACATGCATTAAAAAATAGTATAGCCACTTTACCAATTTTTTATGTGGCAATTAAATTGTTCAGTTGGGCACAACCCTGCATTGTCATTCTCAAATAACTTTATGGCATTAAGAATAGCAGCTCAATATACAAATTTTAGTTACAATTCAGTCATTTAATTATTTATTTCAGTAATTAAAAATATTATAGTTATCTGCTGGCTTTTCTCTTATACATTTTCCTTAAATTATTATTTGTTTTATAACATGTATAATTTCATCGAGTACAACAAAAACCGTGCAAGCAAACCTCACATAGCAATATTTACGACATTTTGCCGTTTCAGGTTCTTGGTGAGTTTCATGGTCGATGCGCGAGGAGGCGCAATGAGAGGTTGTCGTCACTCCGGAGTGCGAGTGATCATTCCACCTCGTAGAGCACCGATGCCCATGCGGATCACCTGTAGGTATTTGCGCAAGGAGAAGCTTGCATATCCTCCGCCTCTCATGGAAGGGGAGGCATGTGCATCTCGCATCCTCGAAGTAGGGCCTTCTGGAGCCAAGTTTTTAGGGTAATTGCTAGTTTTGTTTCTTAAAAATATATGTAGTTTATCTTACCTGTGGCGTTCTCTGAATCAGACTGAGAATCGTAAGTTATTTCATTTGTCTGATTGTCAGTTTTAATAACACTTTGGCAAATATATTGCAGATGATATTAGAATGTACTATATAACAATGTTTTTTTATTTAATAGCTTACTTTATCTTTTAAAAAATTTTTAGTGTGTGAATAATTTTGAAATTTTGTAAGATTTTTATTATTATTGGTATATTAACTTTAAATTATTAGAAACTCCACTCCAAAAGCCTTGACTTTGGCTTGATTGTAGTTTGCATAAAAAATATTGGGTTCCAGGTAAAGACCAATGTTAGAAAGACAAGTATTGGTGTCCTGTACAATAGACTGTATTTAAACACGCAATATTCTTATTTGTAATTACGATTATGTTTCATGTAATATTTTATATTTACCATCTACATATTTTTTTGTAGCCCAGTGATAATCGAAGTACCCCATTTCGCATCTCTCCGAGGAAGAGAACGAGAAATAACCATTTTGAGAAGTGACAATGGTGAATCTTGGCGCGAACACTCTCTTGAAGCATCTGATGATGCTGTTCACGATGTTTTCAATGAAAGCTTTGAAGGCGAAGGTATGAAGAACTCTTTTTCAATGTAATATGGTTAATTATTCTTAAATTTCTTTTAATAATATTTCAATAGTGGTTAAAATATCCTTTTAAATTAAAAAAAAACCAACATATAATTAAATTTTAGATATGTGTAATTATGTTAATAAACCTCAAATACATAAAAATTTTTGTACTGTTTCATTCGAGTTTAAGATATTATATAGCAAGACATATTTTTATGTTAAACTATTATTAATTTTTTCTTGTGTATAATTTTTTTTTCTATTTGCATTTTGTTTTATTTTCTACGTTTTGATTAACCAGAATTTTGTCTTGATTTTTCCAGAATTAACTGCAATCGAAGACCTCAGCACAAACCGCATCACTCGCATCTTGACCACTGATTTCCCCCAGTACTTTGCCATAATCACCCGCATCCGACAGGAGGTCCATGCCATAGGCCCCGAAGGGGGCATGGTCAGCTCCACCGTCATCCCCCAGGTGCAGGCCATCTTCCCAGAAGGTGCCCTCACCAAGAAGATCAAGGTCGGACTTCAGGTAAATCCTCGGGACTGTACCGATGACGGAATTCGTTCCCTCCCGCCTAAGTCAGGTAGGGCCTTAAATTCGCAACCTAACAACCACAACGATTACTTTGGGAAAATACCGCTCCAGAAATCTCCGAGACCCAAATCCGGCTTTTTCGCCGAGTTCGTTCGACGTACGTGGCCCAAGCTTGAGTTGTTTTCGTTCATGTGAGACTTGGATCTCTCGTGTTTGTCTAAAATATCAGTTTCTTTAGAGACTTTAAGTCCAATTGTAAATGTGATAAAGGTGCTGTAAATACTTTTTTAAGCGTTACAAGTCTTGGATATATCACAAGTAGAAAATATTGCAAATAAGGTTTATTACTTTAATATTTCGTTGAGTTTTGGAATATCGTGTTTCGTTTTTATTTATGTTAGGCGTAGCATTCCAATGGTTTTTTTAACATTGAAAAAATAAAGTTTTGTTTAAAAAAAAATTAAGATAACTTTTTAAATGCTTTTTTAAGTTTACATATTTTACTTTATGGAAATACTTTTGTAAAAACTTAATGTCATTATATTGACTACTTTTTCTTTGAGAATGCCTCCCAAAATGTAGCTCAGGGTTCAAATTTTATTGACTCGATATAATATGAATTTGAGCAACTTTGAGTTAGATCATTAGGTGCTAATGTTTTACAGAAACATTTTCATAGTTAAGTAATTAATGTGTTTGTAAGGTTACTTATGTAGTAAAATATAAAGGGAGTAAAATAATTAAATTTTTGATATTTTTATTAAGACGAGTCCCTCTTCCTCAATAACTTTACAGATTTTAGATTACATTTATGCAAATCCTATAATAGCTTGAAACATATTAATTCATTTAAAGGTAATAATATACAGCTCAAAATTTCTTTTATTCTAATTAAAATCTTATGAAGCATCTTTGCATTTTATACTTGAACTCTATTATCTTGGTTGAAAATTAAATTAATATAATAAGACTAAAGGTTTTCTACTTTACTCTTAATATATGTGCTCCCCCCTGTTTACAGTATTATTATTAAATATTAAATAGATATAGCATCTGGTGTCCGAATTTTCGAAACATTGCTAATGATTTATCATCAAGTTCATCAGGATCGTGATAACTGGAAAACACTTGTCTTTACAGGGAAATAGCTTTCTCTTTACAAGAAGTTTACTTGAATTTTACGGATAATTTACTTCAACTTTTCAGGACAGCTGTTTTACTGGATGTTTCTTTTATTTTATTCTGGTTTATTTTTTTAAGCATATTTCTTAATTTTTTAAACCTGCTTTGCATGAATTACTCGTTTAATTAAAAAAAAATTGTTTCATTGGGCTGCTATTTTTTATCCTTTTTATTTTGAAACTGCTTTGTTTAATCTTTAAACTAAAGGTTTTCTAGTACGTTTTTCTCCCGAATTTTCTTACGAAGTTGTTGGAAAGTGAGGTGTTTTAAGAGGAAAATTATAGAAATAAATTAAGTTGCATCTTATTTGCTTGGTTTTTCTACTTGTGATTTTGCTTGTTTCGCACCATTTAGAGCCCCTTGTTTGTTAGAATACTTATTTTAAGCATTTATATAATTGTTGATTTTTTTTATTTACAATTTTGGATATTTATACCTTTTATACCCTTTTTACTATGTTGCATTTTGTTACTTATATTATTTATATTTACAATGATATGAAGATTTTATCAAGGCTTATTTATATTGTATTTGTTATGAATAATTTTATATTTATGACAAAATATTGTCATAATTTAGCATTATTATATCGCTCTATGCTATGTGCCATTCATACAACTTGTATATTCAAATGAAGTTTTTCATGTCGTTTCTTGAAATTATTTAAAAAAAAAATCGATTTGGTGTTTCTGCAGACTAGTTTTTATGTGATGCAACATATTTAATTGGAATATCTGAACTTATTTTGCATTTGTTTCTGTGGTCAGTTTGTAACTTGCAAACTGGACTTGATATGGAACTTCTGCAATGGTTAGCAAGAGAATGTACACATAAAGTGTAAGAAGACAGTAGGATTTCAGAATGTGATGTGACAGTAAATGTGTGTAGTCTATTAACTGGTGATTGCTCATTCGCATAAAAGCAGAATGAAGAAAGGATATATCTTTTTTAAATCGAGTATGAATAGAAAAGTGCGAAGTGCCTCTGCTAGTGAACAGTTTATTTATTTATTGATTTCCAAATTGACTCTTTACATTTAATATTGTTAGCCATTTATTTTAAAATTACTTAATTACTTTTTATCTTACATTATTTCATCTTAAAATTTGAAATCAACATTTCTTTATTCTGCATCTATTAATAAAAAGTAACTTTTTTAAAAGCAATAATTTTGACTTGTACAAAAAAACAATTCTTCGCATTTCTTGAATTTTCTACTTGACTTTAATGCATTGTCTTGTATATTCGGTCTTAAATATTTACCAAATAACTCGCATATAAGTCGAAGTTTAAGCCAAAGGTTTCTGTTTAAGGAATAAATCAGCTTAAATTGCATTGAATTAATATAATATTAAGAATGAATGAATTTTGAATATGATTCAAGTAGCAATTTTTTTTATTATAATAGCTGAATTATTCTTAAATAATTACCAAAAGTAACCTTGATATATGAGTAAAATAAGATGAAATATCAAAACTTTTAGAGAAAATGTTATTTCATCATTGAATTAGTAAAAATGGTAGACTTAGTACTCAAATTTCATTTGGTAATCAAGCCTTTCTTTCAAATTTACATGTAAGAAAAATTCCTTAGTGTATTTTTGTAGGTTAGTAGGATTGGGAATTATTATTGGGCAATTAGAAAATTCAACATAGATTGAAAAAGCAGTTTTACTGTAAATAGAAAACAAAATGTGACTCAAACGAATGTTTGTATTCAAATGAAATATCTGAATTTATATTTAAGAAATTTGTTTTGACATTTGTAGGCTTATATGCGAGTGTATTGGTGAATGATTTTATATAACCTTTAAATTTTGAGAAGCGTTAGTACTTTCCGAGCTTCTGAATAATGATTGGCTGGACTGTAAATTTTGACATTTGGTACTAATATCCATAAAATGGAGCGTCCATGTGAATATTATGAAAGAAATAGTTTTGTAAAACAAGGGATTTTATTTGATTCTGTTTATAAGGATTTTTTTCATTGAATCAGTATTTAAAAGTGGCAGAAATTGATTAAGAAACAGAAAATTGTGAAGGAAGCTTGGTTTTAAATTTTGTAATACATGATTAACCTGAAGGCAATATTTTACCTGTACATTTAATGTAAGTTTATAATTAATCCTGCATGTTATGCTGCATTTTTATATTTAATGGATATAATATTTCACAGTAAGGAAGTGCTGGTTGTAGTTTCTTTTAAGAATATGCAAAGGGTAATCAAATATATTAAAAAAAAAAAAAAAAAAAAAAAAAATTGAAAACACAAAATTATAAGGGTGGCTATTTATTCTATTTATAATTAAGAAACAACTATATATACAAATGAATAAAAACATATGTTATCTTAGCAACTTCAAAGTTTAGCATATATTAAGTAGTTTTTCTCAGAAAAGTGAAATAGTTTCGCAAAAACAACATGCACGATGAGGAATAAATATTTTTGCATCCTAATCATCTTTAAAACTTTTTATATTTAGCTTTCTTAAAAGAATCTTTTAAAAACTTATTCTTTTAAACTTGCCTTTTGAAAATTATTAAAAACACAATTGTTGCATTTGAGTTTTGGTGATGCATAAGTTTTTTAAAAAACTTTTTAGTAATTTAAAAAAAAAAAATGTAAAAAGACTTTTTGAACTCTAATAAAGAAAGTTTAATAAAGAAGGCCTCTTCGTGCTAATGCACTGTGAGAAGTACAATGATTATTTGGTGATATCCAATTCTAATCAAAGGAAAAAAAAAGCAATTAAAGAAGTAGAATGTATTATTTTAGAAGAGTCCCTATTTGGGAGCTAAACCTACTTCACACTTTGAAAAACTTTCCAGTAACTAAAACATGATACATAAAAGAATTGAAATTTGAAATAGAGAATTTTTTTAGTAATTTTTTTACGTGGAATATTGTAAACCATATTTTGTATTAACAAGGTTTAACTTATAACAATTTAAAATTGCCAAATCATAATTATTCACAAAGAAATAGATATGTGCATTCATATATTTGTATTATAAATACTACAGGCGTCCTATTAAAAAGATTTAACCAGAAATTGATAAAAATGTAGCAAAAATGTAGGATTGCAACATGCTTAGTTATATTTAATAAGAATTTGTGTGCTTGTCTTTTTTTAATCTAGTTATTGTTATTAGGATGTAATGCACCTTTAAAGTAACTTTAGTTTTAATGTTTCTAGTATAGACTATTAATTCATATTCCTATTAACATCTTCGTATATGTAACTAACTTCAAAATATCTTCTGTCATTAATACATCATATGCTTATCTTATCTGCTTCTGCTGTCAAACCTTGCCTACTAACACCTGTTTATAATATAAATACATTATTTTCTGTACTAATATTTTAACAATAAAGTAAACCAGCCATTAGCACCTGTGTCATTTCTTAGATCTAACATCTCTAATTCACTTTGCTATTAGTTCCCAATGCAAATTGAGAAGCACATACTTAGCCACTTTTCTTTCTGTTTCTTTTATTTTCTATTGATTTTTAACATAAAGTATATTTAATTTTTTAAGTAAAAGAATATGCTATATTTATTATTTGAAAGCTTATGATTCCATTATATTTTATTTTCTCTTCTGTTGAATTTTTTTGTTTTTAGACATTAATTTATACAAGTATTTATATTATTATAGGACGTATCAAGTTTTTCATTTTGTTATGGTTTTTAATATTTTTAGCTATTTGCAATGTTATGCAATTTTGTTTGTTTTATTATTTATTAATTTGTGTTGGTTGCATGTATTGATTATCCTTATTTGAAAAATAGGTATAATTTTACTTTATGATTTTGGTTTTGCATTCAGATAAATTTAATTATTTAATGAATTATTTTTCATATGATTTAAATTTTTTTAAAACATAAGGGTAAGTATGTATGAAAGTAATTTTTTTTGTGTTAGAATTTTAATAACTTTTTGAAAGTTATATTTAAAATGTTCCGATGGAAAGTTATGTCTGTTTAATGAATCGTTATGTTATTGAATTTGAAGCTAATTTTGAAAAGAACTAACAATTCAACTGCAATTTGATTAATTTTAATTTTGAAAAAAAAAAGGATTAATTTCTTTTTTAAAAATTAATATAAATTAGGTGCATCACAAAGATAAACAAAAATATTTATTGGTCACACATAGGAAACATGATTGGTTAAAATTAAAATAATTGGTTTTGCTTTTACATAAATTATTAATCAAATGTTTTAGTGTATATAAGAAAATGTAAAACTTTAAATTTTACATAATAAAATATCGAATAAAATTGCATCTTTAAAATGCAATTTTATTCGATATTTTATTATTCTTATAATATATATTGCATACTTATGGTATGGAAATGAAAATACTCTTAAAAGCTTATTGTTTTCTAATTAAAAAAAAACAGGATTTTAAAACCTGATAACATTTTTTAAACACTTATTTTAAGTTGTTTAATTAAATAGCTTATTGCCTGACTTAATATTTTATATAAATATTTACCTTTATTTAAATGATATTTAACACTCTAAAGTATTCAATCGCAGTGTAAGATAAGGTAATTCAGTTGCATATTACAAGTTACTTTCATAATTAAAGATTAAAATAAAAATATTGTATAACTCAATTCCTAGTACCTGAAAGATTGCAGTTTATTTAAATAATATTATAATTTTGAAGTTTACAATTTTTTTTTCTTTCTGAAAAACTTTAAAAGTTTAAATGAATAACATTACATTGCTGTATTACTTTTAATAATATTTTTTCATTACTATTTTCAAAAATTGTATTATAAAATTTAATAAATGATGAAATATTTATTCAAATTAAAAAATACATAATTTTAAATCTTGCTTAAATAAAAAGCTTCAGTTTTGTTAAAACAAAATCGGAAGTGCTTTTTAAAATTTTAAAAATTTTGTATTTTAGACTTTAATCATTTGTGTGGGCTTAATGTTAGAACTTTACATAACGTTCACTTACGTTTTCCCAATCTTTTTTTTTTAATTAAAAAAAAATCTATTATGCTTCTGTATTATTGTAATGCATCTTAATTTTCAACAAACAGTCCATATCGATTCAGTTAGGCTAAAGTTAAATTGCTTACATAATGTTATGAACGGAAGTGAAGTAAAGAACACATCCTTAAAAAAAATGTCTAAGGGAAAACGGAGAAATTTAAATTTCTGCTTGTGTAATTGTGTTTGCCTAATTTTTTTTTCATGTTTCAAAAAGTGTTGTTTTAGCTAAAATGATTTTTTTTTAACAATCCCCCAAAATAACCCATTTTTTTTAGATAAGCAAGAATTTGTTATGCATTTATAACATAGCAACTTATTGCAATAATGTTATTCATTATGATCATGCTGTATGGGTTTTATATTATCTGATGTTAACTAGTTAATAATATTGATGTTGTATTTGTATCTCCCCTTTGAATTATTATAAGCTTTATTTTTTTTCTCTGTAAAGTTTAGTTCTTAGCCTTTTAAGATTTTTTTTATTTATAATTTTATGTATATTTTCTGATTGTAAAACTGCTATTACTAATCTTTATTCTTTCTGATTGTGAAACTGCTACTATTCTGCTCTACTAAACAAACTAATGTTCTCTTGAATTCTCTCTTTCTTAATACATTTCATTTTAAATGTTATTGTACTATTTGAATGTAAAAGAAATAACACCAGTTATGTTATGCTGAAGTGTTTGGAAATAGTTAATACTAATTTGGAATATCATTACTAAAGGGGTGTTCAGGCATTTCTTTTAGGATGTGTTTGCTATACATCAGTGTTCACTCTAGGCATTTTTTGAAGGGCGGTCCGCCCCGCCCGCCCTTTTTTCATCTCGATAGCGCCCTCATGCCCCTTTTTTCAAAATTGCCGCCTCTTTTGAAAAAATTCCGCCCCTCTTGCCCTTTTCAGTCAAGTACAAGCATCCTTGCTTCCCTAGCCGTCTTTAAAAAAGGCATCGATAAAAAAAAAATTGTTTGAAAATTGGAATTATGACAGTAGAAAAACAAACTCCTTTTAACTATGCGTGTTGTGTAATCGCGATGATTCTGCTGTTATTTCGAGCACAGGGCATTTCACGAATCCTATTGGTTGCCTGTACCCGCATATGAAATGCGATGTTTTTTTTAATGTGACGATGGTTTGGTTACAATATTAGGCCTTTTATTACAAAATTTTAGATTTAAGTAGCCTTTTCATCAGTTTTGTAAGGAGTCTGATTTGGGCTACTTACAGATTTGGTTTTTATCAAAAACATAAATTTTTAAGTGTCAAATTTTGGATTTTAAGTAGTATCTTTATAAAGAGACATCAATTTTGTACGGGTCTTTCCTTCAAAATAAGCCCCGAATCGTCACCAATATGCAGCTCTTGCGCAATATCAATCAACAAATCGAGACTTTTTTTTTTGGTCATGAGTCCGATACATCAACGGGTGGCCACGCCCATCTCAAGCTTTTTTTAAAAAAGTGCCCTTTTAAAAACAAGTGTTTTTTTCAAAAGGGGGTGCCTTTTTACAGCCAACAGTGCCCTTTTTTATTTCTAGAGTGAACACTGTATAAATGAAATATTGAGATTTTTTTTAATAGTTTTAATGTTAAAAAAAATTTAAAAGTTTAATAATTTTTTTTGCTATTAAGTATTGTCTAATAATATAAAATTTTGAACTTGAATACATTCACTTGTTGTCTAGTGCAGCAGTGCTAATTTTTTTCGAAACTTGTTTATATACCGCAAAGAAGTAGAGTACCACTAATCTGAAATTCAAAGAAGTGTATTGCATCAAATGTATTTATTTAATCGGGTTCATATTATGGGAATACAGAAGTCAGGTTTACAATTTAGCAAATCCTTTTATAGTGATGGAAACCACTGAAATAAATGGTTTATAGCCTTTTTTTATGTATATTTATAGAAGCTGTGACACTTTGTGACAAGGGTAGAGGGGTTTCAAAAAGTGTAACATCACACATATTGCCTAAAAATATATCAAACTAATTTAAACATATCAAACATAAAAATTTATCAAAAAAATTATCTAAAACATATTAAGCTTTTTTTTGGTACTATTGCAAATCAACAGAAACAAGAAACAAATATAAAGATAAACAATTTAGGTTTCAGTTTGAATCGATATAGTTGCAGTTGAAAAATATCGTCTATAACTTAGTTCTTTGTATATGAACTATTAGTATATGTATATATAATTTATTTCAGTGGTGTAGCAATTAAAAAATTATGTGGGGGTGGATGAAGGTTTCAACTAGTTCCATTCTCAAAATATTTACCAATATAAAAAAGAAACACTAATTAGTAACTAGATGCAATTAGTTGCAGTTATGCTAATTATCAATTAGTTGTTAATTAATAATTGTTATTATTAATAACTTTTTAATTACTGAGAAATTTGCGTAAATTTCTTTAGACATTGACAATTTCCATAGAAAATTTTGACTATAGGAGAAGGCTTGAGCCCCACTCCTTCCTATGCCTATGATAGAAGAAGTGATGTGATAGAGATAGGAGGAGGGTGTATGATGCAGTGTGACAGTTTGTGACATAGCGGGAGGGGGTAAAAAATATGGAGAAAAGGTGTGACATTTATGAATGGCTCCTTTACATATACCTACCATGAACTACCCTTTTAGGGAGCTGTTCCCTAAAGTTCAAAAACCACTTATAATATTTATCTTATTGACGCCCATGCAATTTTTGAAACTGTAAAGTTTTTATTGTATGGGAGGTTAAAGGATTGTCGTAGGGCATTCTTTAAAAATATTTTTCAATTTTAATTTTGACTTTTTTTTTGGTAAAAGGAAATGTGTATATGAATTTATAAATTAGTACATTGCTCTATTCCAAGACATGCTATTAATGTCTATGTATGTGGGTTAAATCTTCTAATTATGCCTGAAGTATTCCCTAAGTTTTACTGTCTGTGTTAGGATGTTATATATAAAATATAGTCTAGGATGACTATATTTTAACGCAACTCATATTTATTTGACATGCTATTGTGGTTTGCAAGAAAGTATATTGAAAGCAGGTAGCTTTATTTTAGCTAAAAATTAATTTGATATGTTGTAAATTCTGTTTTGCTTAAAATAAACCAATCATATTGGATACATTACCTATTTCAGTAAAATCTTAAATTATAATTTTATTTTTAACTTTTTATAAAAGAAAGACATTTTCTTGACAAAAAGGTGTAGCAAATATGGTGCATTTTACAATTTAAACCTTGTACAGGGAAAAGCTGTATCTGAAAAATAGTGTTTTGTGCTTATGACTTTTCCATGTTACAGGCACACCCCATAACACCAGAACTTGTTACAAAATTACTGGGAAATCGTGTGGCAGTTAGTCCTATAGTTACAGTTGAGCCCAGACGACGAAAGTTCCACAAGCCTATTACCCTAACCATACCTGTCCCACAGGCTGCAACTAAAGGCATGATTAATCAATACAGTGGTGATGCTCCAACACTGAGGTTGCTATGCAGTATAACAGGTAGTACTAAGACAGGTTTGTTCCTTTCCTGCTTCTGCTCTATAGCTAAGCAGTACTGTCTTGAGCACATTGCATTTAGGTGTAGTTATATTTTATTCTGAATAGGTATTTAACTATAAGTTCAAGTTTAAAATGTTTATTTCTAAGTTATTTAAGTTTTATCCATAGTATTTTTTAAAGCTTAGCTTATTTTATATGGTGTAGCGATTCTAAAGCTGTAAGGCTACTTTAGTAAAAGAAGTGCATGTTTGAAACAGCAGCATTCAAGTGTGCAAAATTAGATAAAAAAAACACCTTAATGTTGAACAAAGTACATTATAAAATATTAATTATGTAACATTCATTATGTACTGTTAATTAGGCGGCTCAATATGTAATGCTAATTATATAACATACATTACGTAATAGCATAAGTACGTACATATGTGAGTAATTGCTAGTACATTGCAGTCATAATTATAGCAATCGCAAATGTATGTTGTATATTTTTTTTGTACTTTGTGTGTATTTTAAATTCTAACAAACCAATATATGAATTTAAAAGACATTTATTAATTAGATCTTTGTCTAAGTCAATTAGTCTATCTTTTAACAATAATATATTAATAAAAAGAAGGAAATGAATTTTTTAGAAGTTAAATTAAATGTTCCTGAATAACAAAATTTTTAAACGCTATTTATATAAAAACATAAACATAACATCCACATATAAAAAAGGCTGTATAATTCAACATAACATTACTCGCATATATAAGTTATATCATGCTTAGCCATAGCTAAACTAAACTAATGTTAAGAAGCTCTAAGTAGTTTGCATGTAATATTAATAGCTATTAAGTTCATAATAAGTGCTCAAGTAAGTAAGTCCATAATAAATACACAATGAGTATATATTTCAGTACATCCAAAGCTGATAATTTTGGTTTTATAATTGGTAATTTAATTAATAATAGAAGCCGACATTTTAGTACTTATATTATTAATTATTTTTATATTCTTATATTACTTTTCATTTTTACTATTTTAAGTATTTTTTCAGCTATAATATCTACATAACACATATCAACACAAATTACAAATTTTCTGGTTTTAAAAAAAATTTGAAATTTTATTTAAATTTTTAAAAAAAGTTATCCAAAGTCTTGTTCAAAGAACCCGTTTTGAATTTTAGATATCTGCAAAAAAAGTTACCATTACATTCCTAATATTAAATGAAATGGGTTTCTTTAACCAACCTTGTTTAGAGTTTATTTCTTTATGTCAGCATTGTATTTTTATATTTACAAACAAATATTTTTAGAAACCTTTGCATATTTCTAAATAAGCTTTAAGATATTATATAAGTTGATATTTGATATGGTTATTTATATATATATATATTTATCGATAGCTTAAATTATTTGTACGTCAAACTTTTATGCATAGTATAATATTATATTAGGTGCTCAAGATTTTACTGTTTGTTCTTTTCTTCTTTTACCTACATTTCTAAATTTCATCCATATTTTTATTGTTATTGTTACATCTTATTGGCTCTTTAAAATTAAGGCAAATTTCATGCAGTTTACTCATTTGATTTAATAAATATTTAAATTTTTAATTAATTTTTAAAATGGTAATACATTTAAAATTTCTTATTAAGAACTGAATTAGCAAAATTTCTAACAGATCAAATTATCTGTTTGATTTGTTATTTATTGGTTGCAATGTAGGTAAATATTTTCTTTTCTTTCTGTATTCTCTTTCTTTTCTTCTGATTTTTTGTTATATAAAACAAGGAGTAAATTATTTTCTTTCTATTTAGTTTTGTTTTGTGGTGTTAAGTGTGAATCTTTTTGAAGACATTAACCTTTGAATGCGCAGTACAACATTGCAATCATAAGGTTATGTCCTCGTACTGCTGCTTGCTTTGCCTTTTTAAAAATCTGTATAAAAATTATTAATTTTGTGTGTGTTGGTGTGTATATGTTAAGAGGTATTATCACATTTAAAATTTGCCTCTGGATGTATAGTGGTTTATACTAATTTTTGTATGGAAATAACCTCTTAAATGTGTTTGACAATTAATATTGAAATTGACTTTTAACACACCTGTTGTGAATTATGACGCGTTGTTTTTAATTGTCTAAATTATGTTTTTGAACATGTATGTGCAAATATAATTTGTGCAGTTATATTCTGTAGCATACGTGTTACAATGATTTTTTTTTGTAAATGGGAGGTATTTGTTCGTAAAGCATGAAAATCTAATATTTGTATGCCACACTATTCATGTTACATTAAAACTGCATGTATGAATTACAACTTGATCTGTGCAAAAAATACTATATTTTAGTAATTTAGTAACTACTGATAAAAATTATAAAAATAAACAAAAAATATTTTGAAATTTTGGCATATTTTAAAAATATGAAAATAAAGCATATAAATGTTCATAAATATAAATTTTTATAGATAAATATTTTAACCAATCTTTCAGAAACTTTGCTTTACTGTACATTTTGCAATTCATATTGATTTAAGTTAAAAATTTAAATAAATTCATTATTCATAAAAATGTGTTTAATGCATCAATCAGTTTGTGAGAAATGCTACTATTAATTGACTGAGAGTTAGTGAGGCCCCTGTTTGAATTCCACCTTTCAGTATTTCTTCTGTAAATTTGTTTGTTATGCATTTATGACCAAACACTTTGTAAGAGTTTCTTCAAATGTGGCATGAATGTTGCTTGAAATCATTAAAATCAACATATGTTTTTTTTTTGGTTACGAGATCTACTGTTCCTAGAACTACTAGTAAGCCTTAGTTTATCCCATACCTGTATTAACATACTTAAAAGGTTATATTAATTTCTCACGTTGGATTTTTGCCATGAGAAATTGGGTTACCAAAAGTAATTTTGTATTTAAATTTAATTTTGTTTATTCTATATATATATGTGTAAGTTACAAAGCAACCTACAAAGCAATTTTGTATATATGTTGTTTATTAAAATTTCTTTACATATTAAGTTTTCAAAATATTTTTTTAAATTTAAATACATATTTAAATGTTTTATTCTATAATGTTTTTTTTTAAAGGTGGCACTACTAAAGCTCAATGGGAAGATGTTACTGGTTCCACTCCCTTGACATTCGTTAACGACTGTGTTTCATTTACAACCACAGTTTCTGCAAGGTACATAATTTTTTTAATAGAAATAACTTAATTCTGAACACTTTATTTAATAGCTATTTACTTGCAATAGTTTTAAAACAATATTTTATTATTTCCACATAAGAAATTTTATTATGATTTTGAGAAGAATATTTTATAGTCTTTCGATTAGCAAATTAAACATTTTTATCCATATTTGTTGCCTTCAAAATTGTTGATTGAATTTTTTTTTTAAAACTCTCCTTTAAAATATATAAAATTTGTCAAATAATATATTAAGGATTTAGAATTTTATAGGAGAGATATAATGACAAGTCATGGATTCAAATTATGTAATCAGGAAGTAATTACTTTTAAAATAAGGTAATTAATAAACGGATCATTTTGCTACTAAATGTCGTTGATTCTGCTGGAGTAAATGATTTTAAGAAGAAATTGGATCAATATTGCAGAATAGTCGAGATACTATAGACTAATTTATTTTATGGATTTAGTATTTATAATTGAACTAAAAATTCTAACTATAAAATTAACAACAGAATTAAATATTTAGAATTAAAATTAATAAAAGCAATGTGTTTTTATTATGAAAAGTTTGACTTCAAGTGTGTTGTGGTACTAAATTATAATCTGTTAGTAAACTATTTTTTGTGAATATAAAATTATCTACATGTATTGAATTATACAGTTGTGACTTCATACCTTAATGTGAAATGTCTTTCTGTTATATTGCAGATTTTGGCTCTTTGATTGTCGACAAGTAAACGAAGCAACTAAGTTTGCTACCGAACTTTACCGTGAAGCAATTCATGTTCCCTTTATGGCAAAGTTCGTGGTGTTTGCGAAGAGACGTGATCCTTTAGAAGCCCAACTGCGTGTATTTTGCATGACGGATGATAAGGAAGACAAAACATTAGAATCTCAAGAGCACTTCACCGAAGTTGCGAAAAGTAGAGATGTTGAGGTGTGAATCTAAAGTTCCTTCACATGTAAACTAAAACTAACATTATTCAACACATGCACTGTTATATAAATTTAATAAGATATTTATTTAATAATTAAATACATTCCTGGATTAAACTTATTAAATTTATTTAAAATTCTAGGTATTAGAAGGAAAATTGCAATTTCTTGAATTCGCTGGTAACCTTGTCCCAGTCACCAAGTCAGGTGAACAACTAAGTTTCACATTCCAAGCCTTCAGAGAAAACAGGTTGCCCTTTACTATTCGTGTGAAAGACACACACCAAGAGCCCATGGGAAGGGTGGCATTCATGCGAGAAGCGAGAGTTAGTCGCGGTGAACCTCCTCAATCACCTATATGCAATCTTAATATTGTTTTGCCCGAGGTAAGTGCTTTTGTGATTGCTTTATCTATTTTTCATGTTATAGGTTGCAACGTTTTCAATGTTGTTAGTTTCAGAAATCCTTTACTTCAAATGGTTGGTTTGGTTAACTAACGTTGCATAAGAGTCGCACATTGGGCTATTGGCGTGTGTGTCCCAAAGGAGAGACCTGGGATACAATGCCTCGTATTTTTAAACTATGGTCAGATGATGAGTACATCACCTTAGCTAGCACCCAAAGAAACCCAATAGGCATTAGGACATTGGACCTCGATCAGATTTAGCGTGCCAGTATAATTTTTTGGATGTTTTTAGACTACTTTCCAGTAGTTAAGTAGCGAAGCTAACAACCTCCCGATCACAAGATCACTGCATTTTTACTTTTTTTTTTTGTCAAGTCTACTTGGTCAGGTCCGAACTTGCAATCCTTTGATTACTAGCCAAACGCTTTCATCCACTGGGCAATTGGGTCCCTTTACTTCAAAAGGAACAGAATACATATTGTCTCATAAGTACTACAAATCTATAACTACGAAATTTCCATAACTTGTATTTGTGTGGGGGAATTTGTATAAACAGTTGATTTGTAGTCAGATTTTCAGGAGAAGCCCATCTTTAAATGGGGGCCATATTGCTCTCAAATAGACACTGAAACATCAAATCGAACTTACATCAATAAAATCCTTGCCCTGAATGGCAATAAAATGAAACATTATAAATAATATAACAAATTATATTAATAAGTAATGAGTATTCGTAATATCCTGTATTTCCCCCCCTCAATATTCAAACAAATTTAACAAAAGTGGCAATTTTTTTTTTTAATGAATTTGTTTTAAGGTAAATTTATTAGCAAACTTCGGGGTGGTGTTCGGGGTTTCGTGGACCTATTCGGTAATCAAGCCCTGTTTGTAGTTACCTAGTTGTACTGGTGGGACAATATGATGTCGCTCATTGTTTGTTCGAATCTGTAAAAGAAAATCAATTTCAACTTTGGATTGTACAGTTTGTATGAAATTTTATTGTATTAGTGTTAAAAACAATGAGCTGGATACATATTTTTTTTTAAGAAATAAAATTTTTCCTACATTTTATTTATTTTTTATTAAGTCAATGTTTTTGATTAATAAATTTTAAGGCTTTCAATGTTGTTCCACTTGTTTAAAATATGATTGTTATAAAAAAAAAATTAATGTCATAGATTCAGAGTAGCAAAACGTGGTTTCCAAGTAGTTTGAGGTTCTTTGTTTAGAACTCTTTGTAATAAACTTCTGTAATTAAAAACCTGTAACTAAATTAATATGATAGCATTGTTGGTCAGCAAAGGTTTTAAGATTTAAAACGATTTCAGACTACATTTTTTGTATTATTATTTAAATGAAATGTGTCACCTCCTAACTTAAACAAATCTAGTGTAGTGTATGATCTGTTGGTAATAAAAATATAGCAAATTTATAGCATATTTATCCTATACTTATATTTGGTTAGATTTATTTAAAAAAAAAGTTTTTCTAGATGTAAAAAAAAAATAAGTAAACAAAATTATACTGCTTTTTACCATGATGATAGTATTTGATAGAATATTATCTTTCCGAAAGTTCTACATTTAGGAGAAATAGCTGTTGTAAACCAATTTTTTTTACAATTATTTAAAATTAAATGAATGCAAGTTTGTATTGTTATGAACAGTTTTAATTGGTCTGGGGCTTTCTATAACGGATGTAGTTCGTGATGTACTTATTTATTTGTATTGTATTTTATTGTATATTATTATTTGTATTGTATTATTTTTATTTAACTGTGTTAAGGCTTTAAGTGCAAAATTGGTTTAGATTTTAAATATTGACTTCAATGGTTCACATGTAACATTATCTTGATTTGTAAAACTTTATTTTTTTGAGTTTTAATGCATATTTCTTATGCTATTTTGAGTATGCATCTTTTTTCACTTACTACAGTAGGGTTGATAAATTATATAAGTATAATAATATTTATACAAATATGAAGCATATTATATTTTATTTTTATCACATATTTTATTTTTATCATATTTTTTATTTTTATCATATTATATTTTATTTTTTACAGACGGATCTAACACCTGTATCAGAACTTGTTACATTAGAAAAAAAATATGGATTTGTTACAGAATCTAGTTTAGGTATGTTGTTTTCTACAGTAATATTTATTAGAGAAATGAATTCTGCACTATGTATCAGGCTCATGTTTATGACTATTATAAAGGCGTACATATTATATGTATTTGTAAAAATGGTTTTTGCTAGCATTTTTTAAACTAGAGTATGCAAGGATATTTGTTGAATATATTCTCTATATAAGTAATTAATTGTTCAATTACTGAAATAGACTTAAAAATGCTGAAGTTGAAACCTTTGAAAATCTTTAAATTATGCTACAAGTATTTGAGTATATAATTTTGTTTGTTGAGTTTGTAAATGGTTGTATAAAATCCTTTGAAATTGTTTATTACTATTCTGTTATATTCTTAATGGGATATTGTAAGAAAATATTCAATTATTTGTCTATTTGCAATTTATTAATATTATGATTTCTTTTAGCCAAACCTGAACAAATCCATAGAGCTGATTTAAGACTTTCGGATATTGCCAAAGAGTTGGGAAGTGATTGGATCGCCCTTGCTTTACAACTTGATCTGTCTGAATCGGAGATCAATTCCATACGATCTGAAAATCCAAGTGAGGTGTCACAACAGGCACATGGTATGCTTAAGCATTGGTTGAAACGTTCTGGAAGCAGAGCTAATGGTTTGTGAAATCTTTATTTTCTTGGCAATTATACTTTAAATAGCTTTAAATTTTTATTTGTGATAATTCTAATTAACAACTTAGTTTATAATTGATAATGTACTAGGTCATTTTTCTTTGACACTCATAAAAATAAAGTGACAGAGTTGTAATCTTCTTGCATCTTAGATGCTGTCAATATGTAATTTTGCATATAAAATTCTTTGAAATTTTTTTTGAAATGTAACTGCACTTAAACTATGTTCTAGTTGAAATTCTACAAATGTGATAGCTTATTTTCTATATGCTTTCTTGAAACATTAGTAAAGCTTTAAACATGTAAATATTATTGTTTATTTTTTGCAAATATTTTTAGGAAACTTATTGGAAAAGGGTTTAAGAAAAATAAACAGAGAAGACATTGTTAATCAATGTATGTTCAATGTTGAATTGGTGACAGATGATGTGGAAAGAGCAGTTGCAAAAGTCCATTTGGACCAATCAGGTGAATAAATAAATGGTTATATTTTCTTCATTGCAACATACTTTTTCTTTTTGTTCCATACTATTGAAATACATTTACACATAAAATAAAATTTTAATATTTTATTCTTTGTACTTGTTGCCTGTACTAGTTCCTTTTCACTATTAGTTAGTCTTATTATTTTTATATTATTTTAACAATTTTATTTGTAAATTCATTTGGGAATGCTATTTATTTACATTGTACCCACGTTGTCCATGTTTCATAGTGTGTAGGACATGTGGTTCTCATGCTGTTGGTCTAAGTTTGAATCTCAGACTATGCCTGAATACTTATTTTCGTTCTAGTTGGGACCTACAGTGGCTCGTTATGTGTTCTTTTAAAATAGGCCCCATTACATATTATGAGTAAATGCTGCCAGTTTGGTAGGGTTGAGCAAGTGATTAGAAATAAACATTCTAGCATTTAAATTATTGAAAAAAGTTTACTTTATTTTGTTTAGTATTTAAATGGTTAACCTTCCATAATGAAATCACACACATAGACACAAGATTTTCAGCCATTTTTTTAAAACTAATAATGTTTTAATATTTAAAGGTTTTGACACATTTAAAGAGGAATTGGGACCATCAAGAGATGCCTCTTTAAGAAGGGACACCTCACTCAATGGAACGTATGATGAACAAGATATCATGAAGGTAAAATACAGAATACTTCTTTTTTTATTAAAAAGTTTATGGTTAGGGTATTTAAATTATTCAACTAAAAAACTTATTGCTCTCAATACCACATCGATTGACATCAAGCAAAATGTAACTCCTACTTGGGAAAAGTAACAATGCAACCTCGATTGAAAATAGAACTTTTGTTGGTTTGGTTTAAGATTCTTGTCGGTTTAAATATGATTTGCATTTGTGTGTTCTGTACATAAAGTAATTAATGCTCTACTATCAGAGAAATTTTTATGTTGTTACTGTAGTATTGTTACTACTACGGAAAGTATTGCATTAAATATTGTGCAATGTACATATGTATTGTGTCTAACATTTATGCTTTTTATTTATCAAACCATAAGTTATGATAATTAAGTTTTGAAGGTGTAAAATAAATTGTGTACAAGTACAGAAGAAAATATACTTGTATGTTATTTGTAATGGTATTTTTTTTATATTAAAGCAATATTATTAATTATATACATGGGAAGTAAAATAGTTTTCTTATGCAAATATGCATACATATTGCTTGTATTGATAAAAAATAATTTTTGCAATATCTTAAAGGAAATATAATTGATATTACAGGAATATTTTTTAGTTTTGTTGTAGTGTAAAAATCTATCAATTTTCACTACAATAAACACTTATTAAATTCTAACTTCAAATTTTACTTTGAATTATGTCTAGGAAGCCGAATCAGCTGCTGAAACAAGCAGTGAAAGTTCAGACAGAGATGCTCACTTTAGATCGGAAAAGAGGCATTCAGGTAAGCACATTTTTTACTTGCTAGAGATTGTCGAAAAAATTATATATTCATCAAATATAAATCATTCTATCTGTTCAACAGTCAAACTGAATTTTCTTAATTGAAAAAGTAATTTTAACATTTGTTTATAAAATAAGTAAAGTATAAAATTTGTAAAGATTCATTGCTTGTATTATAAAAATATTTAAAGTTCAAATTTAGTAGCCCAATTAAATGTTTGATAAAATGGTTTATGATTATTGAAAAAGGCAATTACAATTTACCTAAAATATTTATTTTATATTTGTATTGACTGTAAAGTAAACGGTTAATTTTGTAAAAGTCTTTGAATCTTTGTTCTTTAATATTATTTTTCTAAATTTATATAATTTTGCAAAGTCATCATTTTTAACTTATTTTAGGGTCCAGAAAAACAACTGAAAGTACTTCTCACTCTAATAAAGGTAAATTTTAAATATATTTTCCCCCCACTAATATGAGTCCCTTTTATATTTATTTTAATCTACTTAAAGTATATTTTGATAAATTATATTTTTTCTCGTTGTATTCAATTTGAACTTGATGCATATGTGTGAGGGAAGAATAAAAATGACTTCAGTAAAGTAAAACTGTAAACTTTAATTCAATAAACATTAAAGTTATATATCTTAAAGGGAATAGTTCATCCAAAATGGTAGTTTAATAAAACAGTGAATATTCTCGACATAAAAGTCCTTATTACAAGAGGCAGTAACGACTGAAGTTGACACCAGGATCAATTTAAGTCCAAAAACATTAAAGTGGCGGAAGTCTTTTTCAAATGTTGAAAAAGAAAATTTACATATGAAAATTAAGACCTACGTCTAGACGTTGCTTGTGTCTGTTGTGGCCGTATCGTAGAATGTGTGGCTTGAATCCTACTGAGCCTCTACAATACCTTTATGTATTTTTGCAAAATGTCTGATTCATATTTTTCTACCATTCAAAAATAATTAAATTTTCTCTTGCATAATTGAGATTTTTTATTGCATTTTTTTATTGATTTTTTTCTTATTTATTGCAATTTGTCAGTTGCTTTTAGTTTCGGATACCATTTGTATTTTTAGGTTATGAAGATGGACTTGACACTTTAGTGCAACATATCCCCACAGCCATGTCAGAATCGTACACGCAAAATGTCAGTAATGGCCAGATATCTGACGGCAGCTTTCATGAAGACGATAAATCAGAACCAACTGTCGCAACTTTGTCTAGTGAAGCTACAGCTGAGATGGAGGTATCTTCACTAGAAGATAAATCCCAAGGAGACACACATGTGGAAAAGAAAGGTAATTTTATCAATAGTTTTTTTATGACAGGAATATTTAAAAAAATACATGTTCATAAATTTTTCTATTTATATTATTAATTTAAGTCATTAAATTGCATAAAAAGAAATCCTCATCATAAAATTTGTGTAACAGCTGTATCAATGATTAAAAGTTCAATCATTGTATGTAATTTTTGTGGATACTCTTAGATATTGTTATCAAAAGGTATGAGTTTAACTATTACTAACATTGTATGTCAATTCCAAATAATAACTTTGTTGTGCAGGTTTAAAGTTTGGTCAAAGTATAAAAAAAGCCCAAATTTGAAATCTTCTTTTTGCGTTTTCCGAAAGTTTACAAAAGTGTACATACAATGATTGTGCTTTTCAAGCCATCAATATAAACGTTTTTAAAGACAGACTTCACTGCTGTCTCGTAAATGAAAGACTTATATTATAGTTTATTATGAAAAATACATCCAAGACTTTTTTTGTGCATTAAGTTTTATTTGTTAATAAATACTTCATATGTTTTTATTCAACCTTCTACATGATAAAAGCCTGTTGTTAAAGTGGTTTTTAAGAAATGGTCTTGCAAATAAATTTTAAGTTAAAAAAAACTAAGAAAGTTATTTACTAGCCTTTTCAAGCTACTGACACTAAACAAATATTTCAAATGGATAAAGTAGATCAAGATGGATTGCTTATAATTTTTTTTTGCCTTGCCTAAAAGTTTTGGGATTTTTGGTTTAATTTATGTGGTAATAGTTCAAAGGTATATTTAATAAACTTTTGATATGTTAGTCTCAAATCCAAATTGTATTAAAATAAATGTAAAATAAAGGCCAAATTGTATTAAAATCAACATTCAACTCAAGTTTTTCTTTTTCTATTGTCAAATTTTTTACTAATTTTAAAGCAATTTCTAATTAAAAAAAGTTGATTAAAAATTGAAATACCAAGCTAGATGGTTATTTCTAGTTTTAACATATTTTGGGTTTTAACCACAACACACATGCACAAATTTCTTTTGTTTTATGATTTTTTTATTAAAATAAATTTATAATTGTGAATAAATTTTTGTATAGCCTTTTATTATGTATAGTTCTGGCATGATGCAATTAAAAGAATAATCATAATTTTTTTTATAATGCAAATGTGAGAATTTGTGATTAAACTGTATATTTTAATATTGTTAGAGCCAGCTATATATCTATATATATTTGTTTTGATCCTTCTCCTACCCAAATCGAAGACTTTTTTTGGCATCCTTCCAATATTAAGCAATCCAATTATGAGAAGCCTTCTAAGATTTGAGTTTCTATCTTTTCATTACCTTTTGCAGTCTTCTTTTTACACAAACCGTTACCTGCGTACTTAGTATTCTTAAAATCAAAGAATGAACATGATTTTTCAATGGTAGCAAGTATTCCGTTTTTCTTTTTCTAGTCATTATTTTTTAATAATTTTGTTTATACATTTATATTGTCCTTCTCAAAAGTTTAGTTTTGCATTTATAAAATAATTAATCACTAATTTATTTTATTTCTAAATTCAAAAATATTAATTTTTAAGTATTGATTTTTAATTTCTATCTATTCTGCATAATCTAAACTGTATTTTAAATTACAAACTTCTATTTAATATTTATCTGAAGTATTAAATTTTTAATTCTTTTGTCTATATTTTTTGCATGAATATCAAAGGAAGGAAAGTTCTCTGCTTCTGAAGTTAATTATCACCTTTTATAAAATTGTGTTAGGAACTAAAAAGGCTATACAATATTTTTCACTTGAATATTAGTAGGGATGAAACGGATATCCGGTAACTATCTGGTATCCGGCTGACTTTTAACTATCCGGTAATTATCCGATATCCGGAAGTAAAGTGCCGGATATCCGATTTTCCAAGCCGGATATCCGGATGAATAAAACATCGAAGATTTTTTTTGTGGCGGTGAATTATCTTTGCTAAGAATATGGTACTTAAGTATTTTCCTGAAAATTCTACCAATGTATTAATTAACAGTGTGCAGATTCTCCCTTGAATTTTTCTTGTTTTTAACTTTAATTTTTTTGATGAATCGTTATGGTGGAGGGTCATAACATCTCACAACTAATATAAAGTTAAAATAAAAATAAATTTCTCAAAAGTTTAAGCAAACTTGAGTTTTAATGTTTGGAATGAAAGGGCATATGGTAAAAATACAATTATTCAGAAATTGAGTTTAAAGTGTACAAAACATACGCCCATTGGCTAAGCAGCACCCTAGACTAACCCTTTGTAAATAAAAAAGTTTTTTGAATATTTATTCAATCTTGGTATCATCTTAAGGGTAAGTAATTGGGGAATATTATAGAATAAAAAAATATTTCGTAATTTTTTACCGATTTCCGTTTTTTCTAGTGTGTATGAGAAGATATTTTCATAAAAAAGAAACTGCCGGATATCCGGCAAAATCCAGTTCGGATATCCGATATCCGGTTTGTAATGTGCGCCGGATATCCGGTATCCGGCAAAACCACTATCCGGTTCATCCCTAAATATTAGTTAACTTCTGAATTTCTTTTATTTATTGAATTGAGTTTTACATATGTATGCATGCAACTTTCTTCTGCATAGCGACAAATTTATAATTTGCATGTTTCATTTTTGCATGGTAATTATATTCCCATTCTTTTATCCTCATAATTAAATTTTATTAGTTATTTTATTTAAAAAATATATATTTTAAATTAATTAAATACCCCAATAATTTTTTTACATTTAACTTGCTTGAATTAGATGTAGCTATTGCTTTTCCAATAATTTGAATATGGAAAACACAGAAATATTTTGATTGAACTGATACATTTTGATTATTTTTCCGCTGTAAATCATTATTAATCAAATGTTCTAGTATTTTTCAAATGTCTAATATTTTGTAATAAGGTTTAGATTGTTTTCCTTAAATTTTATATCATAAAATGCATTAAAATAATTTAATATAAAGTTTTACACAGATTAAATCATTAAAATGTGATAAAGAGTTTTTGAAATTAATTTTTAAAATATTACTCAAAGTAATTTTTTATAAATGAAATATAAACAAAATTTGTTCTTTTAAATGTATATATTTTTTACTTTAAAATTAAGTTATTTTCTTGGAAAATACTTAATGAAGTTTAAAGTATTTTTACTTTATTTTATTAGCTGTATTTTGGAAAAATACATTTTTCACATGGTTTTTGTTAAAAAATATTTTTTTATTGTGTACACATTTAAAATTATTAGTCAGTTTTTGAATGGCCAATCTAAATTTTCTCTATGTGTTTAATTTTAAATTTCCATTTGGTAATTATATTTAAGGATTGTTTTGATCATTGTTTGCCACTATTTTTTAATTTTCAAAAATTGCAAAATGTATTTTCTTATGATGAAATAGAATTTACTGAATTTTACACTTCCATTTTTCAAGAATTTTGAAATTTTTTAAATATCTATGTTTTCCTATGTACTGTTTCAACATTTCGCAAGAGGCATTTGTTTCGTTATTTTTATTATTTTATTTTGGGGCAATAGGCCATAATAATATTTTGAATATTTTTTTTTTAATGTTGAAGTTTTGTGGCATATTTTTGTAGTATGACGCTTTTCAACAGTACACAATATCACTCTAAACATGGAAACATGCTATTTTAAACATGTGTATTTATTTTTAAATTTCATATACAAGATTGTTATAATTTTTCAATTTGTGCATGAAATTTGGTGGTAGAAAATAATCTGCATGGTGTGCTCCTCAGCCCATTACCATCACACTTCCAGCCCTGCCTCAACTACTAGAAGAATTCTGCTTGAATAACCGGAATGACAAAATAAGTTATTTATTGTTTATGGATAAGATCATTTATTGATTTATCATTTTTTAGAAAATGCTCCAAAGTATGGTGCTGGCTCTCAACGTGGATACAAGGCACCTCTAAAAAATGTTCCACGTAATACAAAATCTGTTAAAGAAATTAAAAGGAACAATAAGGAATTGAGTAAGAGAAAAGTGTCATTTTCCGTGAATCCTTGGACTATGACTGTTTCTGTTGCTAATAAAAGAAGGAAGAAGATCGTTAGGAGAAACACTTGGCCAGCAGATTCTCCTAGGAAGTTAAATATGCAGAAAAAATATCAGCAGCGTTTAAAAGTTAAAAGTTACCCTGAGCCATTTTGGGCAAACACTTATGAATGGTTGGTCATGCAGCATTCTCCGGAAGAATTGAAGTGTGCACCTTTGGCTAATTTATCAGAGTTTGTTGATCTTATTACAGTGAGAAATTTCACTCCTGTGGCACCATATTCATACAATTCGCCTTTTGAATTTTCTAACCAAAAAGAAAATAAGCCTAAGAAAACACATTTACCGAAAACCAAATATGCAGATGTTGTTGGATTTTACTTCATTGTTAATGCTAACAAAAAAATCACAAATGATCCTAAAAAGTATTTGATGAAATTGAAAAAGAGATGTTTAACCGATTTTAAAGCCTGCCCTGTTCGGGATTTAAATCCAACAAACTTTACCAGTTGTGTGAGTCATGGAGAAAAATCCCCTTCTAACGATGGAAACTATTTAATTGAAACACGTTCTCAAGCTATACGTCCTCCGCTTCAGGTTTCTAATGTGGCTTTTGAAGACTATATTATATCTGAAAATTATCTTATTGGTGATGCGGCAGAAGTTGATATTGATGATACTTTATCTGCACCCTTTCATGTGACCTATCAGCAGTTGAATACACCTATCAGGTCAACTAGACCGTTTCATGCTTTTAACATTGAATCCTCTGGAGATGTCATGACACAGAGTTCAGTGCCATTCTTAGATAATGATATAATCTCTATGAAATCAAAAGTTCCTTTGCACAATGTAGTTTGGAATAAAGAGAATATTGTGAAAACCAATAGAACAAGCTTCCCTGATGCAAAGTTCCCCAAACCTGCTGAAAAATTTAAAGCACCAGTTTCTAATGCAATGTGTAAAAAAGGACTTGACGTGACCGTTTCTCGCAAGCCACTTGAAAGTAAGCCGCAATTTCCTCGTGCTCATTCACCAAATAATTTAGGCCAGAAAATTGGTATTTATAAATTACCTAAAGATGTAGATACAAGAAATCCTGATGTGTCTCGTTGCCCTCAAGATATGCCTGATCCAAAGACGCCAGATACTGGTAAATCTGGTTCATCTAAAGATAGTGCATCACCTCCTGCACATTCTTCTGTATCATCAAGTACATTGGTTCATACTGGTTCATCAGGTGAAGTACCATCAAGTGAAGTTTCACCAAGTGAACTATCTTCTTCAAACCTTGGTCAGAGAAATAAGCCTTACGCCAGACAGCTTTTTGAAAAGGATATTCAATCTAACTTTGCAAAAAGTTTAAAAACTAAAGACAAAGACAGTAATACAGAACAACCGACCAAACAAAAGAATCCTGATACACCTGAGAGTTCGCAGACTAAGCTTGCAGGCGATGGAACCACAGCTGCCATTTCTGATACTTCAATAAAGCAAAACTTGCCTGCATCTAGTACTGTACCATCTGATGTCATAGGGTTCAGTTTCCTTAAGTATTTAAAAGAACATGCGGAAATTGAAGAAAGTACAAAGGAAGCAACCTTTCCTGCATCTGTTATTGGACATGCATTTCTCAATGCTCTTGTTGAGCAACAAAACAAGTCCCAAGAAAGTTCACAGTCTGAAAAATCAATACCAGCATCAGTGGTTGGTTTGTCTTTCTTGAAAAGTTTATGTGAAGAAGAGAGAGAAAAAGAAACCAAAGGACAATTTCCAGCCTCAGCATTGGGTCAAGCATTTCTTGAAAATTTAGCTACTAGTCAAAATCGGTCTACAACACCTGAAAATAAAACTGTCGAAACAATGTGTACAGACCCTAAATCTGTGAAGAATGTAACAGACGAAACGTTAAAAGAACAATCAATTCCTTCTGCTGTTATTGGGCAGGCCTTTTTAAAAACCTTAATGAGTTCTTCACAAATTACACCTAAGCCAGATGTGCCCAAAAGTATACCGGCTCCAGTTGTTGGGCAAGCATTTTTAAAATCCCTTATTGATCAAAGCGAAACAAAATCGGATCAGGCTAGTACTTCAAGCACAATACCAGCTAATGTTCTTGGTCAGTCATTTATAAAAAATCTCCTAGAGCAATCATTTAATGTTCAAGATACTAATGTGCCAATCACACAATCAACTCCCTTAAAAACTATTGAAACTGATTCAAGTCAAACAATACCTGCGACTGTTCTTGGTCAATCTTTCCTTAAAGCACTGGTTCAAGAAGCAGAAATTGAAAGACGGAAAGATGCAGTTCCAGCACCTGTAGTAGGACAAGCATTTTTAAAGACCCTTATAGAATGTCAAACAAAGACTTCTGAACAGGGCAGTGAAAAAAGTATACCATCTTCTGTTGTTGGACAAACCTTTCTTAAAAGTCTAATTGAAGAACAATCAAAAGCTAAACCTGTCGAAGAAAAAAGTGTCCCAGCTTCCGTAGTGGGTCAAGCCTTTTTAAAAATCCTTCTCGACCAAGAAACAGTCGGGGAGGACAAAAGCAGCGTTAAACCAGTTCCATCCAATGTTATTGGTCAGGCATTCTTAAAATCTCTAATGGGTGTGGAACAGCCGGATGTAGCTTCACAAGAAAGTAATAATGCAATACCGTCATCTGTAGTAGGGCAAGCGTTTTTGAAAACCCTTCTCGAGCAAGGAACAAGTAAGGAAGACCAAAGAAGTGTTAAACCTGTTCCATCTACTGTTGTCGGACAATCATTCCTAAAATCTCTGATGGAATCGGAGCAGGCAGAGTCAGTACATTCAGCAGAAAGTAAAGCTATTCCTTCAAATGTAATTAGTCAAGCTTTTATGAAAATGCTTGTTGATCAAGAAAGGTCACAAAGTCCTGATATTTCTGAATCTGTTCCAGGACAAGTACCTGTAGAAAAAGTTATACCTGCTCCAGTTCTTAGTCAATCATTTTTAAAATCTCTAATGGATATGGGAAAGTCTACCAGTTATGAAGAAAGCAGTGACAAGCCTATTCCGGCTACTGTAGTTAGTCAAGCCTTTTTGAAGACTTTGATTGCAGAGAAATCGTGTGAAATTGAAAGGCAAGAGGAAAAATCAATTCCTGCTTCAGTGGTTGGACAGGCCTTTCTAAAAACTCTTATGGAACAAGATACTACCACAACTGATTCTAGTGTTCTTAAAGAAGTGTCCGCATTAAAATCACCTTTAGATGAAGCTGCCGAGGAAAAAGTTATTCCTTCAACAGTACTTGGGCAAACTTTTCTCAAAAGTTTGATTCAGCAAGATAGTTCTTCCCGGGAAACATCTCAACAAGATTTATTTGAATCATTGAAGAAATCTGAAAATCTATTTCCGGCTTCAGTTATAGGTTCTGCTTTTTTGAAAGCTTTATCTTCTGAACCGGGTTCAGAAAATCTTCAATCGGGAACACAGCCAGCATCCAATATCGCAAAAGATTCTGTTCCATCAAATGTTATAGGTCAGGCTTTTCTAAAAACTCTTCTTGGTATGGCATCTGAAACATTGCCAGAGTCTCCTCCAGTGTCAACACAAAATCTTTTGGAATCAGTTTCATCTTCTGTAGAGCAGTCAGAAGCTGTGAGTTATCACAAAGATGAATTGAATGGCAATTCCTCTTCAGTTGATACATTTATGCCCGATTCTGTATGTGCTGGACAGTCAGACTTCTCTGATTTACCTTTAGCAATGGATGAGCAAAGTATTATCATTCCCCCTCCACCCGAGTTTTCTAGTCCCGAAAGTACTCAACCTCTTCCCGGTACATCTACAGACATTGATGCCACTTCAGAAATTATTGGAGAACTTTTAAGCTACACGAAAATGATGCATTCTGTTATTGAAAGCCTCAAAGATTCATCAAGTTCACCAACTGATTCTGAAAAGAAATAAAACTTTATATAATTTAGAAATTGTGTATGATTATACCAGGAGGTATTCTTTTGGATTCAATTTATATTCCTGATTCTAGTAAGACCTGATATTTAAGACTGTATCTAATATATTAAATACTAATATGCTAGAAATGTCAATATAACAGAAATAAATATTTATATTTAACTTATGTTAATGGTTCAATCATTTTTACACGAGTATTCAACTTAAAGAAAAGTTAAAGTTCATAAAACTTAAATAGATATTTATTGTTCGGCATTCGCAAAACTTAAATGTTCAAACAATTTTGAATTTATTTTTTCTTTATTGTTAGAATAAAAGTTCTTTATTTCACTGAACTTTTTTGTTTCAAGTTTTTAAGTGTGATAAAAATTACATAGTATTATTAACCTCAAATTTTAAAGAATTTAATGAATATAGTATGATATTTTAATTGATACTTCAAATAAATGATTAATTAAAAATATATTTGAAAGAAGAAATTTCTTATAAAACTTCGAATATAAAGTTTTCCATTTTTGATTAGTGCATAGAAATTGATTAACCAGTATTTTTTAAAATTTAAGTTGCTGCTAGTACATTTAATTTGTAGTCCAAGTTCTTTTTTATGCTTCCCTTGTGTCACAAAAATATTTTTTGAAATTTCTAATTACCTGCTTTTAAACAGTGAAGTGGAGTTTTTTTTAAAAAAAGGTTTTTATTAGTTTACACTTGTTAAGTGGTCTTCTACCGAAACACACAATTTCCTTCCTTTGAAAGGATAAATATATATATTCAATTAAATATTTGTAATCTTTTAGATATTCTTGATTAAATCAAAAGACTCAAGTTATTCAATCATCTATACCAACTCCTACCAAATATAAATCTAAACATTTTTAATACTAACCTCCAATAACAATGGAAGCTCTAAAAGAAACAGATGAACTGGTTCAATCGGCTATAGAGTTTGAGGACATTGTCTTGTCGGATACGGAAGACACTGATAATAACGAATATGATGCTGTTCAACTTACCATTGATGGCTATAGCACGTTGGTAACAAATGGTTCAAGTACCTACTGCAGTGATATGCAATCATGTGAACGAGAAAACAATCACTGTGCTTTTCAATCATCAGGTACAGATCTCTCTGGTGACACCAGCAGTGAAGAACTTGATTGCTCTGATGAAGGGGCTTCCTTTATTGATTCCTTCAAAATAAAAGAAATAAACTTGGATAGTGTTGTCTGCAGTGGCATTAATCGACAATTTGAATCCTCCTCAAGTTTTGACCATTCAAGTACGGTATTTAAACAAATGTTCCCGACAGATTCCGAATATATTTCTGATGAAGAAGTCAATATATTTGAAAGGCGGAGTATGGCATCAGCAGGCAATCGAACCAAAAATGTAACATCTGGTTTGTCCGTTGCTGGTGTCTTCGCTTCAGTGAGGGATTTCTTTTCTGGAAAACCAGACTCTTTGATGTCGTTGAATGCCTGCGATCCTTTTTCGGATACAATATTTTTGAAAAACGTTAAGTCCGAGGATGTGAAATCTCCCTTAATGACTTGTGCAGAGTTCTTGACTGCTGATCATTCTGCGGATGATGATACTGATGAAGAGGTGATTTCAATGGATTTAGGAGGTGTAAATGAAGTTCATGGGCCTATCTGTTGTTCGGCAGATTCTAATCAAAGTAATGGAGGTGCAAGTATATTAGAAGATGCACTTAGACGCCGTGGGAAGGGAGATTTTATGGCTCAGCTTCAAAATAATACGAGGCGATCTTCATGGACAACAGAGTTGCTTTCAGATGACGAGTCTGTGCCTACGGACATTGGACGAAGCAAAACTAAAAAACGCAATAGTCTTACTAATGTGCTTAAGGATCCAGATGAGTGTTTAACTGATGAAGAAGTTGTTGATTTGGACAATAAAGGTTAGTAGAGGTTTAATTAAACATTTTTGCTGTGCTATTAAAATATTGAGGGGATTTTATACAAAATCTTTTTGCAATATGTTTGTATGTGTATGTAGCACACACAGAGTAATTATATATTTTATGGTAAGTGTATGAAACATAATTTTCCTAACAAGAACTTGAATAGACTTTGAGTTTTTTACAGCATTTATTGTGTATTAATATAATTCTAATATTTTTATATATAACAAAAAGTATACTTGTATTATACTCTTTGTATAACTCATAAATAATTTTTATGTCGGTTTTCAAGTAACTTTAATAAAAAACATTGTAATGATTCAACGTTTTTCCGGACCATTTATTCAAATTGAAATAATGTATTTTAATTTTTTCACAAAACATAATTTTTTAGATTTTTACAACGCAATTTTGTCTCTTTGAATATAGGTTGTAGATAGTGATACTTTTTACAAAATATTCTAATTATGGAATTTATGTAATACTTCCCACACTTAAGCTTAATATTACTTTTTAAGCAGATTTCAGATGTCATATAAACTCTGAACATGGGATACATTTTATGTATATAATTGAATATTTCTAAGGAAAATACTCCCAAAGAATTTTCTATTCAATAATTTTATTAGCCGTTATAAATATTTTTACCAATGTTTTCATATTTTGTTAAATGTGCCTGCTTGTATTTGTATAGAATGGACAGAAACTGATGACTCTGGGGGTGTGAGACAGATTACACAGATCAAAACTGAAACGTCCATCAAACTTGAAGGTGATGGTGAGTTTTAATAGCATGCTCTGCTTCTTATTTGCATTTGAATTTCGTTTAGATTTTAATTATTTTTTTTAGGCTGAAAGATTTATGTTCACTTTTCATAGCATGCACTTTTAAAGATTCGTTTATTATGTATTTGAATTTATGTTTTATAAAGAATAAGGTGTTTGATATTTCAATATCTCTGCATCGAATTGACTTATTTATATAATTTGGTATGAGTTATTTGTTTTTAGTTGTGTTATATGGTGATTGGAAAAAATTTCTGACTTGAGATGAAATTATTTGTAAATATTTTATAATTTATTGATAAAGTTTTACTTGTTATTTTTTATAATATTTTATTAAGTTTTATATTTTGTTATAAAAGTTGTTAAATCAAGTTTGTATAAACTCATCTGAGTTATGAACTCATTTTCAAAGTCAGCTCATCTGAGATGAACTGAATTTATTGAAGGCTTGAACTTGTTAAGCATTTCATTCTGTTTGTATTTTTTTTAATTCTAGTGCAATTATAACTTTGTTTTGGAGCATGCATCATATTCAGAAAAGTATGAACCATTAGTTACATTGAAAATGACTTGATTTGAATCGGTTGCACTAAGTTTTGCAACTAAATTTTTTCAAAAGCAATTAATAGCAGATTCAAATTATAAATTAATTACTAAGTTTTATTATTGTTTTGGAATGTATATGTAATATAGCACACACAAATAGATATAACATTTATTTTTGCCACTTTACAAAGTATGCTATTCGAATCAGATATTATTTTGCTTGAATTATTGAATGATTTTACAACTTAGCATGTTATAAAATGATGCAAATATTATGTTTTCTGTTATTCCAGTAAAAGTACATGTTTGCATGTTATAAATATTGTATTTTGATATGAATGTCCAAGTGAGAACTATTTGATGCTGATGACACGTGTGCCAGTTATGTTAGTTTTGTTATGGTCTTGCTGCATGAAAACGATAGCACATACATAGCTTGTGTGCACATGCTGCTAAGGTGTAATGACCATCTCCATCAAAAATGTGTATTCTTCTAAAACCAGATGCCGTTAAGTCGCTTAGAAAGATCCCCGAGAAAGAACCATCCGACTTCGACAGAAAGAGCTCTACCGATTCAGAAGCTGACGATCTGAGCTTTACAGAGAAGAAAAGCTATTTCCAACGATTGTCCCTAACGTCCGAAAATATACCTGGCACCAACAAGTATATCCAAGACGTATCCCTCGACGATCTCCCAATGGCCGAAGGCGAGATTATCGAAGAGAAGATCAGCTTCGAAGACAAGCTGAAGATGTTTGAGCCAGATGAAGACAACAGGAAGAAGATACAGAAGCGAGATAAGCAAGAACAGCCCACCGTGTACCGGTACGATTTCACCAAGAATGGCAAGGACAAGATGGACGTTACCGAGTTTGCCGTGTCAGAGTTGGAGAAGGCGGAGGAGATCGTTAAGCAAGTTAGCGAGGAGCTGATCGAGGAGGAAAGTCGCTTGAATTCTGGTTTCACTAAGGGTAGCATTGAGTCTAGTTTTGATTCTGCTATTACTCTGGAAAGGGTTGAGCAGGAGGTGTATTCGCTTATTGCGGAGGTGGACAAGGAGGAGAAGAAGTTGTCTAAGGACGATGTGTACGATTCTGAAAATGAGGATGCTGCTTCGGAGAGTGAAAGTCAAGAGCACTCGTTGTTGGAGGATGTGATGCAAGAATCTAAATCAATTTTATCTAAGCAAACTGTAGAGGAAGAGAGTTTTTCATCGAAGTTAAAAGTTGAGGGTGAGGAAAGCACTTATATTGCTCATTGCAATTATTTTATTTTTATTACAGTGGCGACTAATGTATATTTTGGTTATTTTTTTATTAAAGAAATATTTTATTTAAACATTTTTAAGAAAAGGCTTTTAAATGATTGTTAGGTTATAATTTAGGTTTTTAATTATTTTGGAGTAATTTATGTAAATAGGTTTCACTAACATTGTCCTAATTTAATTTTTACAAACGGGTTTTAAATATGAAATTTTTTATGAAGTTTGAGGTAAAATTTTAAATATTATTTGTGCAAAAGTGCATTTTAAAAATGGAAGTATTTTTTTTTTATCTGACAGAAATATTAATATTGTTTAAGATAAATTCGCCTAAGTATGTAATGTTTTTAATGTTATACTCTGTCAGCATTCAGAAACAATTAAGTAATATCGTACAATTAATGTTTTTTGCCCAATTTTTAGTGTTGAAATTTTTTATTTTCTAGATTTTCTATTTGCTTTTTGTACAAAAAAAAATATAAAAAATAACTTGAAAATTTCTGAAGATAGACGCATATTTACCACTAAAATTTAATTTTGCACATGCTAATTTTCATAAAAAATTTGTTCACTGCACCATACTTTATATTTTGAAGTTACTATTGCAATTGAGATTATAACTTTATTTTCTAAGGTAGAATTGGAATTGGAATTGTTTCTTATGACAAACTTCTCCCATTGTTATCAGACTATAATATTACGATGTTGGAATTTTACTTCAATTAAAATCAGATGAGCTTCTGCTAGAAACATTTCAATTAAACTATTCTTTATTCTCTTATTGTAAAATTAAAAAAATAAATTCTAGTAATTTGAATTACTTTTATTTAAAAAAAAAAATTCTAGATAAATATTTATAACAATTGCTTGTAAAAATAGGTTGTGTTACAAAAACATCGTCTAATTTAATGTAAATATTCCAATATGCATGTGAAGACATTTTTAATTTAATCTTTTATAACCTATAATAGTTTAAAAAATTATTTTATTACTATTGTAGAATTATATATATAGACTATTTTAGTTATATAAATGATACATTGTTTAAAAAAAGCTATTGGTACAATTATTTGTGTTTTATTGACTTGCATTTAGTTTATTGAAACCATTTTTAACCTTTAAGTATTCAACTATTGCATATTTAGATTTCACAGTGGTAGATTTCCCTAGGTGGTATTATGAAATCTTAAACTCAAAATTACTTCTATTAATAGTTTTAAGATGGTATGTTGTGGCATATAGCATGATAAATGTTACTACTAATTTTATTTTCATTATTAAAAAAATATTTATTTTTGATTTATAAGTTAAGGATATATTCAAAAACCATGTGTTGTCTCTTAAGATGCTCAGGAATCAATAGCAGTGTTAGCTCACACATGTAATTCAAAGAATAAGGGGTCTGAACTTCGCCATAAACATTGCATTTGTTAGGATGGGTATCAAGTAGAAAATGTTTAAGAAACTGTGTTTTTTGGAGTTCTGAATGAGCTTTGCACTATTGAAGCATCACTTGAAAGTACTCTATTCAGAAGAAGGCGATCAATTCACTTTCCTCTGTCTTTGTAAGAGATAAGAGGCAATGAAGAGGAACAGAAAATGTCACCACTTAAAAAATTGGGTCTCGCCTGTTAAATCTTTATTAAAACAGTAAAGGGATATCTGTTTGTAATGGATACATAATGCATAATCTATTCGATTGGACAATCAAATATGTGCATATAGGATTGTTGAAAAAAAGACAAGAAATAGCATGACCTGACCACCAGTTAAAACTGGAAGTTTTAAGTGCTTTTCTCGAAAGTAATTTGAAAGTTAGTCTTAAATTTTATTACCTAGTTTATTTAATTTAATTTCAATAAATATATTTTTCTAATGTCATTAAAAAAATAGTTTTAAACTGGTTTCTTGAGTGCTACCTAACAATATGAAATTTAGTGTGGGTCTTCAATTGTGTCGTGTTAGCATAAAATAATGTGACACAAAAGTGCACCACATGGTTTTTAAATAACCCCTTATTCTATTTTAATAATTTATGACGTACTATTTATATTTATTATGCAGCATAAGTGCTGAAATTAAAGAAAATCTTCTTGCGTTCAAAATATTTAGCAGTTAAAAACAAATATAACACAATTTAGATTTTTCTTCATATTTCCTGTATCATGTATCATATTTCTATAAGTACAAATAAGTTTATCTAACTTATATTTTTTTTTATTATAGATTTAGAATAGAATCTTTTACTATTATGTTACTTTAGATGTGCCACATATCTTTTTAAAAATTTATAGCATTTAGTGTGTTCCAACAAATTTTTTAAGAAAATACTTTGTAAAAAAAAATTTAGTTTATATATGTTTAATTATTAAATCCCCTACTCTCAATTAAAATCAAATTAATAATTTTTTTTTTTTTTTTAATAAGTTAGGGCAAGCACAATTTTTTGCATCGCTTGTATCAAATTTTGAAATGTAATTATATATTTATAAAGTACCATAACTTCAATTAAATTAAAAAACTATTTGTATTATTATTTTGTTAATACACCATGCATAATTTCTTTTAAATGATTTTAATTAATTTCTTTGCTCTGAAATTCAAACAATGAGTTGAAGTTACAGAGAAACAGTTATGATGATATTATTTTCATAATTCACTTGCTCTGAATCTGGAAGTCAGTAGAAGACTAACAATAAAAAATACAAACACTCTGGCTACCAAAAAAATTAACTTTTTAAAATTTTTATTATGTTTATTGAAATATTTAGAATTAAATTGCAAGATTGTGTGTGTGAAGGTTAAATGTAGGATATTTCGCAATTTCTTTGTAATTTCTTTAATTTGTAGTTTCTTTAAAGCACTATTCAAACCTCGATATGTTGACCACCACACACATTTTCAATTGTCAAAGATAGAAGTTTGTAAATAAACTTATTTAGGATAAAAAAAATTAATGCCTAAAATTAAATAAAAGCTTTTTAACATAGAATGGCATTTAAATTTTCTTGACTTTAAAATGCTTGTAGAAAATTCTCTTTTAGGAAAGAGGGAGTGCTGCTACATTTTTAAAACATTAATATTTTTTAAATGTATTAATGTTTTTTTTGCATTGGACTTATCAATGAAGTATTTTATGCATATGATGTGATGCTGTGAAATTAAAAATCATCTGTGAATTTAAAATTTTCACATCTGAGACATGAAAATGTACTTAGTCATTATCTTTTATTTGGCAATTTAATTTTTCTTTAAATTACGTTTACTTTTTATTCGCATTTAAGATTTCATTGCATATTTTTATTTAAACACCATTTAATTATGTAATCAGTAAATTTCGGATGACTAGAAATTCCTTCAGATATTATGTTTTAAGTTTTGGTTTCCTTTGAACTCCATTTAGTATATTGCATTTACAATTTGAAAGTTCTATTATTTTTGAACACTAGTTTTGCAATAATTTTCTGTTCAATCTTTTCAATAAGTAAATGGAAATTAAATTAATTTTCTTAGATTTTGTTTTTTAAATGGAAATATTATTTTAAAATAATTCCTATATTTTGTGCTGTGAATCTTTTTGTTTTGTTGGAATGTTAAATTTATTTTTCATTAGCATCGTGCCAACTTACTTTATTATTTTCATTACAACTTTTCAGTAAGTATTACATAATTTATGTGCTTTTTATTTAAAAAAATTCTGCTTTATTAGTTCAAAGTTCTGTTAAATTATAAGTAATTACTCTATTCATGGGTGAAAGTTTTCCAACCTAAGACGGATTTCTGTCTAGGACGGGGAAAATTTACATAATGGTAATTGTTCAAAGCTAATAAAATGTAAAGTAACACAACTATACAGCGCTTCATTCTCTTGTCCAATATTAGGAAGTGATGTCACACAATTAAGAATATTTTTCAACTTCTATCCGATGAAGTTGTGGTCATGAAGTCAAATCAACACAGTCATTTTCCTCACCGTCTCCGATTTTTATGAAATTTGGTGAACTTGTTATACCTACTAAGAATGTAATAAATGCAAAATTTTAACCTCCTAAGCCAATTAGTTTTTTAGTTATTTTTCATTTCAAAATGGCTGAAAACGTACAATCTGCCCTCCGATGGCTGCATTTAAATTACCATAACTTCTGTTCTAATTAACATATAGAAATAATTTTGGTATCGTTTTAAAGCTCTTTAAATGACTTTTAAAATGATATGGAAAATCATGAAGGTTTGGTGAAAAACATTTCAAGGTCATATTATTTGACCTTTGACCTTGAATTCCCAGAAAACGAATTACTCAATTTTCACTATATTTTTTCCTTGAATAATACAACATCTGAACTACATGTATAGCAATTTTCAAAGTGGGATGACAATAGAATAACGCACTAAAATTTTTTGTCAAAAATCAGCATTTTTGAAATACAAATAACTAAATAACTAATGGGCCTAGGAGGTTAAAATTTTGCATTTGTTACATTATTAGTAGGTATAACAAGTTCACCAAATTTCATAAAAATCGGATATGGTGCGGAAAAAAAATGCATTTTCTTGTGTTGATTTTTGTAATATAAAGACCCGTAGTAGATATTTTTTAGGTGAAGGAATCTTTTCGTCGTATCCTTTGCTTTGGAATGTCAGGAATTAGATTTTAATTTAGATTAAATAGCTTTCAATTTTTAGAAATTCAGTTTCCATAAAGTGTACTTTATTAAAATTTGAAGAACTTTCGAATAAGTATGGTAATGTGACATATTTTCATGTTTTAATTTTAACGATTAATCAAAATTTTAAGCAATTAGAGTAATAGTTTTATAAAGTAATTATTTTCAGTTTTAGAACATTGAGTCAAAAGGTTTCGATTCTAATACACCTTTTCTGATTTAAAAATATTGTGGATTCATGAATATAACCGGAATTCTGTATTTCCGTCTTTCGATTTATGTTCAACTTTCACCCATGGCTCTATTTCACTGTTCCTTTTTCTTTTTTTTATTTAAGTTTTCTGTGCACGCTTCTTATAGTTTTTATTTTCTCTATCAATAAATAATGTATCTGTAAACATGTCTCAGAGCATTTGTATTGGTATATTAAAAATGAATTATGTGATGTACATTTATTATATTTATTTCACATAGTTTTTAGTTAATGTGCATGAAGCTATGTTTAGATTTGTCTTCTAGAATACAGGAATCACCTCATTTTGGATGCAGCATGCTTCTCTTTTTCTACTAAATATCTTTGGCACATGCTTCTCTGCCCTGTCTTAGAAGATGCATGCTATTCACAACTTTTTCTAAGTATTTTTTTATGCTAACTAATATTTACTACAACTTTTAGAGAATGTGACACCAGCAAGAGATCAGCCTGTAGAAGAAGCTACTTACTCAGCCTATTCAGAAGGCATTCGAGCATATCCGGACAGCGAGAAAGATTTCCATTCGAGGAAGCTGAGTTTAGAATTATGCAAGCAAGACGAATTGCATGAAGCTATAAAATTAGATGAAGATGATAGCATCGAGCTTGTAAGACCAACAACTATAAGTTCTTCTGTTGACAGCCATATAAAATCGGAAATTCTTCAAGAAGAGATAGATCAATCCATTGAAGAGAGTCCTCTTGAAGTGAAGTACATTGTGGAAGAATTACAGGAAATTTTGGCTTCTGATGATCATAAATGTGACGTTTATAAGCAAATCAGAACTGAAATTTTCACTCAAGAATTGGGCGCTGACATTGAGAGCGGGTCACCTGAAAGGAAAGAACTGGAGGCTTTTTCAGCCAAAAAGTCAGATAACTCCAGTGATTCCGATGATGATGATGATGATAATGATAAACCAGACAATTCTTCTGAATTCGTGGAACATGAGAATTCAGAACAACCTTTGTCTGGTTTAGATATAAAAGAAAAACTGAGTGATGTTTTGCCGATTGGTTTAGAAAATGAAGGTTGCCGCAGAGGAATGTCTCCACAAGTTTCGGAAGATAGTTGCGGGCAGACTGATGAAATTTCTTCTGAGGGTGCAGTTGTTGAACCCGATGAACAATTATTTGATTATGAAGTAGCTAAAGATGAGCATTCTCTTACAGAACAGCTTCAAGCTCTTGCATCAGATTCACTGAATTCTTCAAAGAAATTAATTGGGGACCCCATTCATACCATGGAATTTGGAGCCCATGAATTTGATCATTTATCATCCGGAATGAGTAGCAGTATTTCAGATTTAGAAGTTCACAGGAGAACTAAAGAAATTGCATTTTCCAGGCATGATAAAAAAGAAATTCGATCATTAAAATCAACAAAGCAAGTATCTACGATTGAAGAACATTCTTCTATTGAATCTTGTGATTCTCCTCAAGATCTGATGCTGCAAGAGCTTCCTGAAAAATACGATGTTAAAGAAGATTCTGATAATGAGGATGACAATAACCAAAAAATGGGAAGCATTGGATTTTCAGCAAAAACTTGCGCTACTAATATTTTGAAAGGCTCTATACCTACTGATGATTCCGCAATTAAGGATCGAGGCTCTTCCCCAGAAAACGAGAAATCAAATTTGCCTTCAGGTTCAGAATCTGATGCTGATCCTTGTTTTCTTCCAAGGCTTTCTGACAATTCTGATAAGAGTTCTAAAATTTCTAGATCTGACAGCAAATCCTCCCACAGTAAAAAGAGTGATTCAGATGCAGAAGGATCAAAAATCGATAGTGCAGGGGAATCATCCGGTAAAAGAAAAGAAGAATCTTGTTCTAGTTCTGGTGAAACTGAAAGTCCTTATTATTCAGTTGAAACATCCGATAGTGGAAGAACACCTAGAAGTACTCCTGCTGCTAGTAGGCCTTGTTCTTCAGAATTTGATATTAATGTGTTTAGTGGTCATGGATCAGAGTATGAGACTTGTGTTACATCTCAGGGAACTTCGGGAGAAGGATCAGGGTCGTATGCGACTGCAGTTTCATCGCAAGAGATATCTTATGCGACAGCATGTTCTTCGTTTAGTCATAGTTCGAGGGAATCTGCATATTCTGTTGACTCTGAGAGTTCTGGTCACCTTGCTAGCGTAGAAGTTTCGTCCGAGGCTAGTGAAACTTTGGTGCCAACTGCTCAAGAAATGGAATTGGAATTTGGTCCCGATTTAGAAATGCCAGTTTTAGACGAGGAACCTGCTGATGAAGATTCGGTAAGGGAACCTTATGATATGGATATACCTGATGATATAATTAGAGGTGGCATAGAATTGCCCTTTATGAAAAATTGGGATTTAAACGATCCCACTTCAGATGATAGTGAAAAAATGAAACAACTTCCACAACAATGGTCATGGCAGTTTGCTACAGAATCAGAGGTTACAGATACATTCGAAGTTCTTGAAAATAAGGAAGATGCTTTGGACGTATCTGTTGATGCACAAATCGAAGAATCAAGTGCCAATGCTAAAAGTGTAGATACTACACTTCATTTTGCACAAGTAGGGACTTCGCATTCTCACAGTGGTCCATCCCATAGAAGATCGATTAGTTCTGTGATTGATATCAACCTAGATAAAGAGTCCATGGAACAAAATGCCACCATAGTGGATGAAGAACAACTTTCTGTATCTGAGAGTTCAGCCACTCATAGTGAACAAACATGGCAAACATCTAGTATTGATACAGCAGTTCTACTGTCTTCTCATGCACCTCTATCAACAGATGGCCCTAATATGATGCTAGACTCCTTTCAAGAAACTCCTCCTGAAAAAGAGCTTACTACAGAACTAGGCAATTCTTCCAATCTAGAATCTTCATACTTACAATTGAATGGTCCAGTGGAAGTTGATTATAATCCTGATATTGACAATCCAGATGACGGAGATTCAGAGCTTACATCTAATCAGATTCAATCATCAACCGCTTATGAAACAGAAGGACTACAATTCGATCTTGAAATGGAAGGAAGTCTTAGTGCTTCAGATGCTGCTAATGTAACAGGGGATACCCTTGACGATTTAGAAACAAATCTAGATAATATAAGTGGTGTAGATGAAGGGAATATTCAAAGCCTATTAGATGACCACCAAGCAACTCATTCTTCTACTGATTTTGACTTGCAAAACAATATTTCCTTAGATGCTGATCAACCAGAAGCACAACAAGAACAATCATTAAGCTTCAGAAGTTATGATCATCAAGAATCCGAATCATTTGTGTGCTCGGATTTAACTAGTTACCTCCCCGAAAGTGACCAGGCTGATTTACTATCAAACGTTGTAGATTCTTTACCACCTAGCTTTGAGAGTGAAATAAATATTCCAATTGCTGGATCTGCTAGTAGCAGTGAAGGTTTATCAAATGTGGAGGCAAGAATCAATCTATTATCAGATCTTGCTAGCACAGATTCCATTGATAAAGTTGATACTGTAGACACTTCGCCCGAAGATGAGCGCTATGAATATAAAGCCATGAAAACAAATATGAAATCGCCTAAAGAGGAAAATATTGATTTCAGCAATTTGTCACCTTCTTCCCATGACGATATTCTTAATCCAGAATCTGATTATGTGCCTGAAAATTTTACCTCAAAATATGACGATGTTCCTGGCACTGACTTGTACACTCATCAAGAAGAAGAAGAATTTGATATTCGGGAATCTTATTTAAGTCCAATTCCGTCAGTTGAAGAAGATAAAGGAAGTACTCCAAGCTCTCTTCGCGGTAGGAGATTTTTCCCTAGAAGTGGTGAAACATCTGCTGCCTCTTCACTTCAAGAGTTTGAGAGATTTGAAGCAGACATTCTTGCGGGAAGAACTAGCCGTTCTTCTATTGATTCCAATGAAAAAATAGCCGTTTCTAAAAGTGGAGAGCACGATGACGTGTCAATGTCATCATTGACTGAATTCGAGAAAGTTGAAAAAGAATGCGTTGACAATGCACAAGATAATAAGAGCGGTGTCGAGGACATCATGATGCTTTCTGAAATAGAGGAAGGATTGGAAAGCCAGTGTTCAGATGCACTAGAAATTCTTCAGGACGGTGCCGATGCTTCCGAATATGAAAGACGAAGACTAGACATGGAACAAGTGATTAAGGTAGCCCAATGTAACGTCGAGAAATTTCAAGAAGAAACCTTTTCGGAAGGAATCACTTCGGATGAGTGTACAGTTCTTTTGAGAGTTGCCTCTGAGGCTCAAGATCTATCGGATGAAACAAAAGCTTCTAGTAAAGAAGAAGGAAACACAGACTTTGAAGAATCTGAGCATTTAGCCCTTACCTTGGAGAATGATAGCACCACTGGTGGCCATGACTCCAGTTCTAGTGGTGAGAAGAATTGTGGGAAGTTGGATTGTATGGTCTCTAGTACCGATTCAATGGATCCGAGTAGCTCGACTGCAACACATGCCACATACCAGTTCGAAACCGACTCTGCTATGTCATCAAGCCTAAATAGTGCTCAGGCTTCTGGTGAAGAGTGCACTATGGTCTCCAGCACTGACACTTTAGAGCCGGAATATAAATTAACTTATTCTCATGGGGACTCGGGACCAGAGGAAAAGACCCAAGTTTCAAGCAGAGGTGACGAGACTATTGTTCACAGTAAAGGAGCACTGGAGTGCCAACTGAAAGAATTGCAAGCCACCAACGGAGCGAAGCAACAGATGGAAATGTTTCTCTCAAAATTAACTGATGACACTGTATTGATGGATGATTTTACTTCTCATTCATTTCCAGATGCACTTGAAGAGTCTGAACTGCAATCGGCACCTGGCGATTTATTACAGTCCAACGAAGCCGCCCATGGAGTTAGTTCGTCAGGTAGTTGACACAGTTGTGCACCAAATCTGTTGTAAAGAAAGTGATACATGCATTGGAGGCTGATGTTTTGTGTTTTTTTTTTATAAATATAATCCTGGAATGTTCCTTGTTACCCTGCAACTTCATTTGCTGCTGCTGTATTTCTTAAACCATTTTAGTGTTCTTTGTTTTCTTTAGTTGTGCATGATTTTATTTACTCGTTTTCTATGGTGCTTATACATGAGATCTATCGCCATTTCAATTCGATATTTTCATATTTAGTGGTAGGAATGATTTGTATGAAGTTTTTAGAATTTTGTTAAACTTTTTTCTTTTAGTAACTGTATTTCTTTTATTAAGTGTAACAGTTGTACAAAAATGTTCGAATTCTGTGTTTATTACAAATTAAAACTTGTTCTTCATGTGCGCTTGTTGTTCTTTATTTTATTTTTAGTATAATTTGAGCATTTTCACTAAGTTGTGAACTCTATTTGATTTATTTATTTTATTTTTATGTACCCAAATTAAATGCTCTGCTTTTATTGTTTTTGCATGTGAAATTATTGTTTTTACACTTATTTTTCTTTTGTGTAAGTGTTGTGAAAAAAAAATACCAGTTTCTCTTTTCCTACAACAAACTATGCTATTTTTCCACAATTATTCAAGGCGATTCTTGAAGATGAAAATTTTTAAAATGTTAATTTGTTGTAAGAAAAGAAACATCTAAATATTTTATGTTGTGGTTTATATTTTGAATTTCTTGATTGTATCTTAGAAAATTGGAGAAGTGTGTACATTCAATGATTGGTGTAACCCGTTGATTGTGTTCTGCATGTTTTTGTAATTTATACTCGCACTTCTATCAACTGAGAAAAGGTTGGGCTGTTTAAAAAGACATTTTAATTTTTACAGTCTAGATTCTTTGGTAATTTTTTTTAGATGTAATATCTTTTATAAAGACTGACCATTTATGTAATAAAATTAAAATAGTTACTTTTTAAAGAAGTTTTTTTGATGAGTAGGGTCTGTAAACTCGTGATCCCAGATAATAGGTACATATAGGGCCCATAACACAATAAAGGAATATGACTTTGGGTGTGTGTGCAGAAACGAATAAAAGTAAATTTCCCTTTATTGAAATTGTATTAATGTTTTTTTTTGCATTGTATTTTAGTTTAGTTATCCTAATAATGTTTTAGAAGGAAATCAATCTTTTGGCAATATGTAATTCAATCGGCTGGTTAGAAATATTTACTGTATATTTTATTTTAACATTTATAGAAGTGAAGAAAATGGGGCATCAAGTTTTATTTGTAAAGTGTGGGAATTTCGACTTACTGCCAAAAAGCGATGTTCGAAATTAATTCTGTATCCATCCATACCCAAAGTTGAGTTTGACATTACATGTCTTAAACTTTGCTGCCTTTTGGATAGACACAGCATACTCAATTTTTTAATGAAATTTAGGGATATTTAAATAATTTTGTAAAAGTATAATAAAAAAAATACCATCTCGTTTTTTTCTTTTTACAGTAGTTTTGTTTTGTATGTGGCAATACATTTAGTTTTTTTAACTAAGTTATTCTATTTCGAACAAAATCAAAAAAAATATTTGCATTACTATTTTATAAGTTTTTAGCTTTGTTACTTATTTTAAAATGCCTGTCAAAATATATTTTAAAATACAGTTTAATTGCGAACTCCTGTATGTAGTATTTAATTTTACTTCATCAATTTGTAAGTTATAATTTGTACTATTTTGCAAACAGTTCCAACATCTCAGTTTTTAAAAATGCTTGTGTAAAGTAAAAATGATTTTAAATTGTGATTTTGTACCATTAAAAAAAAAGTTGTTGACATTGATGGAATTTGTACTTAAGAAAAAAATTCTTTCATGCTACTCGTTGCTCAACTGCAGTTCATTTATTTGTAGGTGATGGTTCAGCTCTTGATGGAGATGGTCTAGTCAGTACTACAACATCAACAACTACCAGGTATTTTTTTTTCTTTAAACGAAACTTTCAGTAATCAACAAGTTTCAATGTTGCAATCATAAAACATGTTTATTCTTAAACAATTCTATGCTATTTGTAACTCGGGGCGTCGTCGCTTCCAAATTGTATCCATACTTTCCTAATTGTTTAGGAGAGGTAATTTTAAGAGTAGAGTTTCCTACATTAACTTTGAGTGTGATTATAAATGGTTAGAGACTGTCTTGGGAAGTTTGACAAATAAGTTGAATAAGTGTTCGAACCATAAATGGGAAAGTTTGCTACTAACAATTTCGAGAATAAGTTAATGTATTTCCGGTTCTGTGCCTTTTCATATACATACATACATATATATATATATATATATATATATATATAAAGAAGATAGTCTATGGGTTTGGTTTTTATACAAATATACAGTTTTATTCTGAGTTTTATGGAATTTTGTACATTTGACCTTCAAAACTATAGAAGGTCACTGCCTGCGTGATATTTCGAAAAACCACTTTTACCCTTCTTCCCACTCCTTAAAGCAAAAATGATTTCTTACAAAAGCCACCAGATGGCGCCACGATGAAGAAATCTGCAAATACTCTTTGTAAAGCCCAGGTTTATATGTAAATGGGTGTGTTGGTCTGTCAAGTGGTGCAAGTCTAAAAACAGTTCTGGGATAAGATTGTTTAACGTTTGCAACTTCCCTTGGCTATAATGTTAAGTTAAATTACATTCAACTCATTATTGGGCAACCTGTTCCACATCACTTGGCCAAATAAGATCTAGCTGTATGTTTATGGAAAATTGAGGATTGTTCATTTTCGGGACTTACAGTACTTAATAGCCAGGCCAGCCTATATCTAAAGTATCATACATCTATAGAGATCTTTATGATAATTTTTCACTGTATCGAGTAATCTTTGGTTAAAAACATCGCAATATCTATACTAATGTATATCAATGGCATTTATAATTTTTGTTGTTGTCTTAGATTAACAATTTCTTTTCTAATTTCCTATGATATATTTTCTTTTAGGGTTGTTACCTCTGTCATTAGTGATCCAGATGGTCAAAGTGAGTTCCAGAGCACCTTCGTTCAGCAGCTATCTGACGATGATATTAGGCAAAGTTGCGAGATTACCGTCAACGAGGTTCTGAATGACAATACAGCCCCTAAACCTGGAGAATCTGAACACGATGAGTAGAACGCGAGGATTCAATGCTGCGCTTTTCATTTTTAAAGTTACTCGAAATATAATGCAGTGTTATCTCACAGCGTGTTGGTTACCGAACATTATTTTTTTTTAGTTTCCTACTCCACCAGTCATGTGGTGTGCCATAACAGCTCTATTGTTGTACAGCAAAATATAACCAAAATGTATATGATGGTATCTATCACTTCTCGTCTCTCTTGACAAAATTACTTTTTATTTTTCTCTTTGTTAAGGGATTGTCACAGTGTATGCCGTTTACGTTTAGTGCACTGTTTTACTGCATCTATGGTAGACGTTCTTCTAGTGTTTTTAAATTTTAAGAAATAAGAGGAACTTGAGAGCTTGTGTTTTATAAAGCTTCGTAGGTTGCTTCCTAACTGAAAACTGAGTGGACTGTGCAAGCATTTGTTCCCGCCCCCCCTTGAAGTACCCCTGTGTTCTGTTGGTGAAAAATTTTAAATATAAAGTGTTTGTTTCTTAGAGTTTTAGTCTTAACTTATCTGCTTCTGTGTTGTTAGTTGCAAATATATAATAAAATGTGTTCACATATGGTTTAAATAAAGCTTTGAGAATTAATGCGTGGTTTTTGTTTGTGATTTTCCCTTTGAATTGTTTTCATTGAAGTAATATTTTTTTTGTAGGAAATAGTAAATACAAATGAGACAATAAATGGATAAATTACCAATTCAGTGAAATGAAAGAGGGGTTACAGCGGACAATCTTTCAATACGTAAGGGAATCTATAAGTCTGGTGAGGAATGCTTTCGGAGATGTACAGAATCGGTTCCCGAGAGATCTGATATTATAATTGATGGGTCCAAGGGTAAAGTATGAAGGTCCACACTTTTCGTTGAAACTTGTTGTGTTAAATACGTGGTTGTGCTTTCATTGTACCAACTTGCGAAACGACGAAGAACAATAACAGTACATAAAACAAAAGTTACAGATCATAATCGTTTTCTGCACACACTCCAGATGGACTAAGTCAGTAACCATGGACCCATCAATTGTTATGACTCGAGAGTGATGCAAATATTACACGGCAATAATTGTGGAAGAAAACAGTTAACTTCCGAGTTGAACACAATTGTAGATTTTGCAGAAGAGCTTCTACAAAAGTGCTTTTTACTAAAAGCATTAAAATCAATTACGCAATTGAAAGTATGCACGTGTTAACGTTCGTTTAGAATGGGCTTAAGTTTCGAACTTTTGAAGGGACCACCATAATAAACTATAATTTAACTAATAAACCCGTGTTCTAATCTTAGAGGTTCTAATGGGTTCACTGTCATCCACACTGCCACATTGATAATGCGGAAAGATTTTTGGACTTGAATTTTGGAACAAAGCAGTATAATTTTGCTGTATTTTTGAAAGTTACTAAAACGATATAAAAAAAAAACTAAATCGTTATTTTTAACAGGTATGTTATTGACTACAATAATTCGAAGTATTTATCTTTTTATCGACTTAAAATTCATAGCTTTTGTTCAAAAAGTTTGGTGTGTTGTGTGTTTCATACCAAATGGATTATGCAATTTCTGAAATGTAATATATTTAGCTCTTGTAGCCTTCACATTATATACATAGAAACTTCAGCGTTGTTCTACAAAACGATGTTATAAAACGTATTTAAATTAATGTAATTTTATTGTGCTAAGAGTCAAATTGAGCTGAAGTGTCTCTTTCACTGCCATTTGTATCCAAGTTCTTGAAACTAGTGAATGGTACTTTGTCCTCATCTTTTTTATATCCGACACGTGGTCTGCCAAAGCCTTTAGTGCCTTTATATTTAAATTTTGAAATATTCGGCGAACCTGGAACGGATTGATTTCCAAGTTCCATCGCGGCATGCTTTTCCTTGTCAATGTAATCCGAGATGCAATTATGCGATGAGGACTGTCCATAACTGGCGTTGGAATGAATCTGCTTCGATGCTCTCTGTCTCAAGTCTTCCTCAAACTCTGAGAATGTTTCGAGAGAACTTATTTTCTCGTGTCGGTAAAGTTCTTTGGAGTTAGGATCGTCGCTTACAGTGAGTTCCTCGTCGCGAATTGCCGTTTCGTACTTGTCCAGCGATTCCATACTGCCATCTGTTGCGCTTTGGTACAAACCACTGCTGCTGACCCCGGTACTGGACTCTATTACCGACAACCTGTACTCGTTCGGTGTTTTTTCATGTAGGAGTGATTTGCATCCAGGATATTCCCAGGACTGTAGTGGCATGATTGTTCTGGGGCTGTACTTCACCGAGTTGTACTCTATTTCTGAAGTTCTGCTCGAATGTGCCAGTGGGGAATATCTGTTTTTTTCGGACTCGCTGCCCGAAATTCTGGCTAAATGGACTGATTTCGGCGTGATGAGGCACTGACTTCCCCAGTCCGCCGTTGCTTGGGTTCTTGGTTCTTCATTTTCTTCGTCTGTTTCTTTGAAGCTTCCGTACTTGTGCTGTAGTTGGTTGTGAGCTGTCGTCTCGTCTTGCGTTAAGGCTTCGGAACATCTATTGGAGGGTCGGATGGGACGCCAGTGAGATTTGCTTATGTCGTCGTCTAGGATTGAACTGAAATAAAAAAATAAATATATTTTTTATTAGGACAATAATATACCAATTTTATGTGTGCAAAACAAACCTCCCCTATAGTTTTGTACTTAGTTAACCCTTTGAGTACTGAATTATTTGAAGATTTTTATGCCCATGGGACGGATTTGGTGAGGTTCAATTGATCCCATTCTTGACCGACCCTACAACAAATTGTTTGCGATCAAAGCCCACTGGCGAAGGTGCCGCAAACATCAACGCCTGCTTCTTAAATTCAGATGACGAGTCAGACTCGTCCACCGTAACTTCGCCCAAGTAAGCAGATGACGAGTCTCACTCGTCAAATGTACCCAAAGGGTTAATACTACCTTTAAAGCAGACGTTACCATTGGTAGAAATTAAAAGGTTGCTAAGCTTTCTCATCTACTTCAACAAATTACTCCACACAGTTACCAATACGATTGAACACACACATGGATTTGTATGGGAGCATGAAGGTTGATAATAGTAATATTCTGAAATTATTTTAAACTAAAAGGCGAATGGATTTTGTCGAATAACTGCATAACTAAATGTCTCCAAAAAGTGGTTATACATTATGAATCGCGGCTATTACTACGAAGCTTAGCATATCAACCGTTTATTTGGAGCAATGTTAGTTGTGGTTGGTTGAATTAACTTTGCACTAACTAGAATTTTATGAAGGAATATTGGTGACGGGGTTCAGAATCAATCGCGATGGAGAGACCCGGGAACACTGCCTCGCGTTTTTGAACCGTGATCAGATGACGATCAATGTTACAGTGGAAAGAAAGCCTAGTTATTTTCCTCGCCTATATCCAACGAATGGTAAACAAGTGAGCAGTTAATCACTGCCTGAAAGCTGGATATGAACCGAATAAACTTAACCATCGTCTACATAATGCTATTCCACACAATATGTATAAATAATTTATTAATTACTATTTATAATTTATTAATTACTATTAGACGCAAGATTAATTTTAAATAAATAAACCACAGCGAAAAAAAATCCCGACCAACCTTCTCGACGAGCAGGACGAGGACACGTTGTCGAGAGACCTCCACTGGGTCCTCCACGGAAACTTCTTCACCAAGAAGTGCATCTTGTCGCTGTCGTGAAGACTGGAACTGTCACTCGCCTCCACGCAGCTCATGCTGCTCGACGAGTTGCGACGAAGGGCTCGCGACCGCTCATAGAGCCTCGTGTCTGAGTGTGAGCCACGTAAACCTCCTGGACCACTTGAAAAGGACGAGGATCGGCTGTTTACTGCGGAACCAGTGTCATAGTAGCGATCGCTGTCTGCTATCTGAAAAAAAAAGTAAATAGAGAATGAAGACTTTATTACTTTAGGCTACCGAGGCTCGCGAGACCTAACAAAAGCCCCTTCTAATCTAATGTTCAAGCTGAATTGAAAACGTGGGTGCGAGAACCTGGCAGCTCCATCTTTTTTCTGATTTACACTTTTTCACTTATTCTTATAAAAAAAAAGTCCTCTATCGATTGGTGTAAGAACCAGACAGCTGTAAGCAATGGCTATAGAGGTATAAAGTAAAATTAGATGTACTTTTGTATCATCTCATCTTTTTTTTCTCTCCCTCGTCTTCGTCGGAGACGGACGAGCTTCCAGACTGCTCCCTGAGTCATCACCAAGTTAAAACATCGAACTCCTGATAAGAAGTTACCAACTGTAAATGTGGAACCTAGCCTGTGGTATTGTATGCCTGGCATTCTTTTCTATCCCCTATTTTCACGATGGCACCAACGTGTACTAAAACGCTGAAATCGATCGAAGAAAAACTTATGCAAGTTAATTTCGAGCATTCAATTTTAACCGCCAAAAAAAAGGACGGAAAAATTACTAAAGCAGAAAAGGTTAAACTCGGAAACCTTTCTAAATTAAGGTCTACTCTTTCGACTGAACTGCACGATCTTAACGCCCCCGCGTCTCCGGACCCTGTCCAGGACTTAGCATCAAAAACTTGTGAGAACATAAACTCAGTTGATACTAACGAAGGAATTACTCCCGATCAGGAAAATTCCACAAACATTATAGTGGACGATATTCTACCGTTGGAGTATGACGGAGTTATCACCAATATGATTATCGATATGGCGAAAAATAACCCGTCTAATCCTGACCCCGATTATGCGATTAAGTGTAAATACCTTATGCTTTTGCAAAAGCAAATTGGAAGGAATTTCACAGTAAACATAAACCCTCCAAAAGAACTTGACTTATTGGATAAATGCAAACGCGAGCTTATCGAAGTCAACGCAGAAATTTAAATGTTCCTGCACCAACATCCCCAATTAGCGGGATTTAAAGTGCCAAGGAAAACTGCAAAACGTAAACTGGAACTTGAACCGGCCCGCCCGGAAGAAGTACCCAATAAATTCGCAGTTCTGACCGAAAATCAGGACGAAATGGAAGTGGAGGCAGTCTTGCCAAAAATCAAAATCCTTCCTATTATCATCTCTGACCCGTCGCTATGGATGGAAATTAAAAAATCTCTCAGCGATGCAGGGATTACAAAGTTCAGCTGTAAAGCTAACCCTGAATCACTGAACCTTAGGCTAGAAGTACTCGAGGAGTACCACGCAACTCTGGATAATTTCAAAACAAAAAATTACCCTTTCCATACGTTTAGTAAGAAATCTGAAAAACGTATGAAAGTTGTGTTGAAAAACGTCCCCGCCGATGTCAGGGTCGATGATATCAAGGAAGCCCTCATTGAAAAAGGCTATCCAATCTCAAACGTTCACCAACTGAAAAAATCAGTTAATAGGTATAGGGTAAACCTGCCTATCTTCTTCATTGAGTTGCCGTATGGAAAAACGTATGAATCCATTTACGAGTTCACCGATCTTATGTACCTCAAAGTTAAAATTGAGCGACATATCAAGAAAATCTCCTAGCCAGTGCCATAATTGCCAACGCTATGGACATACAAAAAACGGCTGCAACAACCCAGCCAGGTGTGTTAAATGCGCAGGCGACCACCCTTCAGGCGAATGCACCGAAACTTACATAACTAACCCTAAATGTGCTCTATGTGACGGCGATCATAGCTTTAGGGGTTGTAGTTTTTTCCCTAAATCGAGAGCAAAAATCGCCAGCCAAAATACTCGAACTGAAGCCCCAGTCCCAGCTTCACCAACTCAGGACAACGCTAATGTCCCTGAACCAAACCAAGATGACCAAAGTTTTAAAGACCTGTTCAAGGAATTTATGTCTTGGTTCAAAAACATTAATCTGAGAGAATTGATGATCAAACTCAAATCTCTTTTCGTGGACTTTAAGAACGCAGCATCGCCGTTTTAAAAATTCGAAGTCGGGCTAAAGGCATTTGAAACTTTAACCAACTGCTTTTCTGACTAGAGATTTCATAGAGCATACTTTAAACTACTGGCCCAGGCCAAAACAGCCATTACAAACTGCTACCCCGGTGCCCGAGCAACCTAGCAAATGAACCGCTCTCTGAGAGCGGAGATGCTGGGTCGAGCCTCCGGGGAATCACGGTAGGGAGTAATCTCACCATAGGACGGCAATTTTACAAGACAACCTTATGTCGCTGGAAAAAGATAAATCCGAAAATAAAATAAAAAGCATAAAAACTTTGAAAACAAAATAAAAAGTACAAATTTTTTGAAAAACAAATAAAAATTATTGAATAATAATTATTTAAATCAGATGCCATCCCTCTCCCACTTTACCTAAATTCCTATTTCTAAACTTCTTTTTCACGCCACTAGATGGCGTGCCTAGCTCAACTCCTGAGCCCTTGCAAACTTTCACCTTTTCTCGCCTTCCTATTGGAGGGCGGGATCTCTTTGTGCCATTCTGGCACGCCCCCTCTCTCTTACCCTATGCCTCTGCCAGGCAGCAATTTTTTGATCCACCATAGACCACCACCAACCATCTTCGATGAAGGCGAAAGGACCTTAGGGTCGATGCGCCGAATGGCTAATTATGATTTCCGATTTTGTATCATACGATGCAAGAAACGTACAGTGTTTTTCGTGCGTTCAGAACAATTTGGAAAACTGGAGCTGCCTTGTTCTTGCAAAAACGTCTTCAATCGCTCTGGTATTCCTCAAAGAGCGAGTCGGTGCAGTCGGGTCCTTGATTATTGAAAAGTAATTCTACTCCTGAAAGCCGTTCAAATGCAAAATATTGGCGACCAACAACAGGCTCAAGGACCAACAAGGTTGATGCAACTAGTATCTCCTAACTATCTATCCCCCAATGAATATCTAACTTCCTAAAATTCTTTCCTTCTGTACAATTAACAATATTCACTGGCAAGTTGTTCCATTTGTTTATTATCCTATTATAGAAATAGTGTTTTCTCCCTTCCCAATGAAAATGAGATTTAATTTAAACCTCTGGCCTTTCGTTCTATCACTCATATTAAAATCTAAACCCTCCACGTTCCCTTGTTTAATAAATTTGAACAGTTGAATCAAATCTCCTCTAACCCTTCTCTTCCAGAGTATATATATTTAAATTTCTTTATCTTCATAATCCAATGCCTGCCAAACTTGGACCATTTTAGTAGCCCCGTGCTGAACTTTCTCTAACAAATCAGTATATTTGTTTAAAATATTGTGATCAAAATTGTACAGCATATTCAAGATGAGGCCCTAACTTCGATAAAGATAGCAACATATTTCAACAAATTTCAATCAAAAATATTCAATCTTTAAAGTTTTAATATGTTTCAAATTTACGACGATTTTAGGAAAAAGCTTATAACTTGGAGTTGGTTAATATTTTTGAGCCCCTAGTTTGTAAGATATATAATATTATCTTATCATAATTAATAAAATAGATAGCATAGTAATACTGAAGTTTTATTCCTCCCTAAAACAATTAATAGTGATTTATTTAAATGCATAAAAAAGGTTTTCGTAAGAAGAAAAATGCGCAGTTGATATAAACTTACTTCCGAATCTGCAGAGTAAGTTGCCGATTTTTTCTCTTCCGAGTCGGAAACTCGATCTATAAAGAAAAGTAAAGTTTACATAGTAAAATAAAGTGCATACAAAAAAAAAAAAAACCTTAAAAACTGATTTTCTAATTTTTTTAAAAAAGAAATTGTTTTCTCTTGTCAACGAGGGGCCCCACATAAAGCGCGGGGGCATGTGCGACGGCGCATGCGGCACACCTCTAAGAGACCCTGTTCACTACCTTTCTCACTCATCCACAAACATACAAAAAATGTTGGCTTTTGTTAGGCAGTAATGTTCTTAAATTCGCTGGAAAATTAATCAAATGACGCAAATTGATGACATTTACAAAATTTTAATTTTAGTTATTACATTTATTATTTTTATTTTTAAAGGTTTTCCGATATTACATATAATATTTTTGCATACCTTTAACCGGACCGTCATGTGTACGCGTACCACAGGTTGAAAACCGCTGAACAATTAGTAGACACTCCCCTACTCCCCCAATGAAAAAAAAAGCCATTTCTTTCTGTATTCTATCAAAATGGTTTTGTATATTTCCCTTTTACACTAATGTTTACAGATTGTGGGATTTAACTATATTTGTAAAAAATAAAGTCAATGAGAAGTTCACCTTGTCTTGCTATGGACAGCCGAAGTGTCTCCTTTTTCAGTTCGTGGGCTGTGGTCATCAGATCATTTGGCGAGAAGTCGATGTTCGCCCAGTCGTTGTACGGGGTTATCGAGAGTTGTCGCAATCTTTCCTGCAACCAGTCGTCAGTGACAAGGTCCTATTCGAAACAAAAGAGTATACAGTATTAAAATCGTCTATTTCGGAACCTGCATGCGTCAATGCAGTTTCAGAGAACAGTCAACCATAGGGGTAAAAGTGTCAAAATTATAGGGGAGGGAAGGGAGTTCATGACTCATATTTTCAATAAAAGACATCACCTTTATGGAATTTTTTCAAAATATTGGAGGGGGAGGGTCTGGGCCCAATACAAGTATACGCCTATGCAGTCGACAATAAAGATTGCCGTAACAGAAACATGATTTTGTGGTATCGACATCCACATTTCGTTTTTTTTTTTGTTCTTTAAGGTTGAATAGTTTTCCATTCCTTAAAAATTCCCGATAAATATAGCTATTACTTTCAAGCCGAGTGCATATTGTCAGTTCTACAAACACCCTGATCATTAAATTAGACGGTAATACAAAGATGTACCAAGGTGGAAGGATCGGTATGGTTTGATTGAACCCCTTCGAAATCAAATAAAAAAAAATATTCATGATTAATGCATCTGCGATCTTTATTTTAAAACATTTAATTTCTTATGCAGTTTCCATTTATGGTATTTACAGCTATTTTTTGTAACTTGCTAAAAAGTTTAGTTAAACATTTAATTTCTTATGCAGTTTCCATTTATGGTATTTACAGCTATTTTTTGGAACTTGCTAAAAAGACTATTTTTCCCGCTGGGTGACCCCCTCTTGGTAATATGTATTACTTGTGACTTACTCACAAAATAAGAATCACTCAGAAATGTTTCTACAAGTTATGCGTTGAGGTGTTTAAGAAATGAAATTTTATTATTATTAAATTTTTAATATATTTAGTTTTTCTTACTATTTTGTTTAATCCCTTTTCCCCTCTCCCCCCACATATCATTCATAATAAGTTTCTTATATTACTTTCTTTTAATAAATCGGCAATTTTTTTTCATTATTTCTTACAATTAATATATGTTTTGCCATGATTTGAAATATTCGTCAGAAAACAAAATTTTACAAACCACTTTTATGAACAACATTCGTGAATATCGACGATATTAACGCAATTTTTTTCTCCATCGCACAGACGCGACATCCACCGTATAGTATGTACAAAGCAAACGTTCAATGTTGATAACCCTTTCATGATTTTAGCATCTCTCACAGGCCGTTATACACTTCGAGCATGAATGGACTGTAATAGAGTGAATATGACGTCATAATCGTGAAACCAACATCTCAGACCGAATGGCTTCAGACACGTGACTTTTTTTCAAAATTATGAATTTAAAAATACTCGCGATTGGCTGATGAATTGGGAAATGTGTAACAGTGAAAATTTATGAATGGAATGATGTAATTAACCACGTGTCTGAGGCCATACATGTTGGCCTCACTTTGATGTTAGCGATATTCTTATTATGTTTTCTCTACTATGAAGGATCTATGCTCGAAGGTCATACAAGACACCTGCTTCCCTTATAATTATGTATCTGCCGATCTCTTGATGACGAGTGTGCATCTAATTAATCTATAACTCCCATTTTTTTTTGTCATAGTAAGAAACATTTCTTTTTTTTAAAATGTTTTTTCTTATATAAATATGACACCTAATTTTTTCACAGAATTTTTGGATAACTTATTTAGAAAATTAAAAGTACCAACAGAGCGTCATAAATTATCAATAGAATAATTTTTAAAGCATCCAATTTCCATTTTGAACCATCTGGTTAAAATATTTACTTTATAACAAAAACTAGCCAAATATTGACACAACAGCAAAAAAAAAACCCTGATTTCTTTGCCCATTATCTTTGTGACTATTGAAATTTTCAGCATTAATTACAAACCAACCTACATTTTTCACTATGCGCCAACAGACTGCACTCTACGCTTCCTAGAAGCTACCGAGTCTTATCCTACGAAGTTGAAAATAGGTGGTTTTAGTGGGATACTACGGGAGCGAAAGGATTAATTGACGATTTCGATCCCTCAAAATTGTTTTTGGCCAATCAACAAACGAGTTGGAACGAGTGAACCAATCGTTTTATCTATACAGTGGGAACTATCTGACGACACAATGACCATTCAGCTAGATCCACACTATTCAACTCACTTCCGAGGGTCTCCTGGTGGTGGTGTCCACCGACCACGCCTTGATGTTCTTGAACTTGTTCCTTCTCTTGTCCCAGGTGGGGAGAATGGTGACGGGCTCCCCTTGACTGGTGACCCGGTGCAGGGCGGCCTGCAGCAGCACCGCGGACATGTCCCGGTGCAGCAGTTCCCACCTCAGGTGGCACACCTGCCTTGTGCGCTCCATCAGGGTCTGCTCCACGTCACGGGCCTGCAACAAGGGACAGGTGGGATGGTTAAATAGGCCTAGCCTGGTACTAAATTGGTTTAAGCATATAGAATATGCCTGGTACTAAGCTGATTTATGTACATAGAATATGCTTAGCTTTGAACTAAACCGATCCATATAAGTAGAAAATGTCTAGCCTGGCACTAAGCTGGTCTATGTATATAGAATAGCCATTAATAGACCGGTTAATGGGATGATGCTAATGTCCTTTTTAACTCTGCATTAGTAAAATCCTCCCGTCGTCAATGTTATTCCAAAAAAAAAAAAAAATACTCGTCATTTTGACGAGTGTTACTCGTCAAAAGTGTTAAGCATAATAATGTCTAAACAGGCCAACATTCGCAACTTAAAATGAATTAGAAACTAAATGAACAGGTATCGAAGCTTTTAGGTTGGTTGGTTGAACTAAGGTCTCACTAGAGATTCACAGTGGAATATTGGCAACGGTTCGTTATCCATCTCGTAGAAAAGACCCGGTTTGGTTTGGTTTGTTTAATTAACGTCGCACTAGAGCTGCACAGTGGGCTATTGGCGATGGTTCGGGCCTATCTCGAAGGAAAGACCCGGGAACGATGCCTCGTATTTTTGAACCATGGTCAGATGACAAGGACAACACCTGAGCTGGCACCCGACGCAACCTCAATAGGCGTCAGGACATTGGACCCCGATCAGATTTATCGTGCACCAGTCCCGTATACACGCCAATATAATTTGTTGGATGTTCTGGGCAACTTTCTAGTATTTTTGTAGCGAAGCTGGCAACCCTCCGATCGCAAGATCACTACTTTTTTACTTTTCTTTGTCAAGTCCACCGCACGGATTCGAACCACCAATCCTCTGATTAGTAGCTGAACGCCTTATCCACTGAGCAACTGAGGCTCTAGAAAAGACCCGGGAACACTCCTTTGTATTTTGGTATTATGGTCAGATGACGAGGCCAACACCTGAGCTGGCACCCGACGCAACCTCAACAGGCGTCAGGATATTGGACCACGATCACATTCAGATTAACATGCACCTCAAGCTTTAGCAAATCAAGCTTATCGGGGTGAATAGCCTTAATTTGGGACTTGCCCTGGATTGGGATCCATTAAAAAAATGACCCAAGACAGTGTCCACTGTATAAAAAACTGTAAGGCACATGCTTTTTATGCCAAAACTGAAGGCCGAAAGTAGTGGAGGAAAGCAAATTCGTAACTCCTGTTGATCACGACTATGGGTACGTCCAAGATGCACGCTGGTTTTCTGAGTCAGACAGTCGCCGCCGATCGGCGTGCATAAAAATCCGTTATTGGAAGCGGGACTGGCCATAATGCACCTGCGCGATGACTTCCTGCGTACTGGCAGTCTGACTCAGATGTTTACCGGAATGATTTGTTCATTCTGGTTTCAGACAACCTGCCTCTCGGACGGTTGATTTTCTTTTGTGTGTTGAGTATTTTTCAGTGTTTTGCGATGGATATCGATAGATTAACACTTAATTTTCATATCAAACAACCGTATTTTAATTTAATAAAAACAATATTAATTTACTTATAATAAGGCTAAAAAATTAGAAAAAGGTAACCAATGAAAATGTAAATAGTGATATTACTAATGATTTTTTTACAAAATGGTTGAAGTTATGGATTAAAGGCAGTATTAATTAAAATAAATTACTGTTATGATACACATTTTAATAAATCTATTTTAGATAAATAATTTACATAATTTACAATGAGTCAGGTATGTTTTTTGCATTTTGAAAAAAGGCACTTCCATTATTTCAAAATCCTTAATTTATTTAATTATTTTTGTATGAGAGTAGTTTTTTTTTCATGAACATGGCCAATGTGTCCCTAACTTGTTTTGCTGTATTCTGTTGTCTGCCTTCCATCCGCCACACTTCGCTAATTTCTTGCACCTCAACTTCAGTCATGTGTATTTCTATGCTTTCTCGTTCTATTATGGTATTGTGAAGTATGCATACGCACTTTGCAATCATTTCTGTCAATTCGACATCCGTTTCTAGTTCTTTTGAAAGTATTCTCCACTTTGCGTATATAATTCCGAACGCAAATTCAACTGATTTTTTATATCTAGATAGCCTATTGTTGAAATTCATTTTCGGGGAGTTTAATTTTTTTCTTTTGTAAGTTCCATACTACACTAATCTGTTTTGGTGGCAGCTCTGTCTGGTCTGCGCTAACAACCAGCTTTCATAATGGCCACATCCTACTTGCCGCTCGGTGTCGGACAGTCAGGCCGATAATCTGAAACTGACTATCTGCTTTTACCAGCGTGCATCTTGGACGTACCCTATGTCATGACACACTCAGAAAATGAAATCGGCCTTCAGTTTATGACGTAAAAAGCACGTGCCATGCAGCCTTCTATACAGTGGGCGCTGCCCAAGTATACTATCACGTAATTTAGAACTATGATCAGATGACTAGGATGATACCAGAGACGATATCCTAATCTTTAAAATTCCATAACGCGAATCAACGTGTGGATATTTGAACCACGGCGGATTTGACGTGGAATAGCCCACCCTACTACAATCCTAATTTATTAATAATTAGATTTATGGGATGTTACGCTTAAAATAGCTATTGTTATATTTCGTATCTAAAATTTCAAAGTTAGTTTCATTTGTACTGTTAAACTAAATTGAATTCTGTAACCATGCATATTTTCAAGCATTATTATGTGTCTAATCACAGACTAGTAAAATTATGTATAATTATTGATATATGTTAGTGGCTAAACTTATTTGAATATCTGAATTTTTTTGAGGGCATGATAGTTTGTCTATTTACCTGCTGTAGAAGTTGTGTTGATAAATCATGAATTTTGGAAACGCTAGTTGGATCACATTTCACAGTCTTTCGCCATTTTCTGCGATTACCTGTAAATAGAAAAATATGTAAACAAGAAGTGAATAATTATTGAAAAAACTAGATTAGAATAGGAGTATATTAAAATAAATTCTAAAAATAAAATAATCTTTAAAAAAAAAGGAAAACTACAAGACAAAAAAGTAGCGCTAAAAAGTAACAATTTTAGCAACAAGTGTATAAAACTTAAGGAATGGCTTTTGAAAATTGGCATCAACTTCAAAATGTTGTAATAAGTATAAAATTAAATATGTAAATTTTTTTAACACTAGATTCTAAAATTAAAAATTACTTTTCCGTTTTTTTTTCCTGAAATTGATTTTTTAATTTTTTAAAAAGATCGTTTTATTTCCCCCCTTTTTTCTTTAGCAGGGGGAAAAACCACTTACCATTTTCCACTAGCAAACTCAAATTGGTACTCACGTTTTTTCCACGTCGCGGTAGTATATTTTGAGATTATCAGATTTAATAAATGCCTTAAAAAAACTTCATTGCTGAACAATCTCTAAAATCTGTGCTGTGGTTAAAAAATTAGTTCTTTTTGATCGAATATTCATATGCAAATAAATAAGCAAACATAAGAAGTAACTTACCACTACGGGTGAAAGCCAGTGGAGTACAAGTTACTTGCATTTCTCGCACTTTCCTTATTAAGTCATCGGCCAATCGGGCTTGTTGATTGCTGTGGTATCGGAAGCTTTCCTGAATAGAGAAAAAGAAAATCCCGAAACTTTATTTTCCTTATACTTAAAACTTTTCACTCTTCATCAAAAAAATTTTTAAAGAAATTTTGTACAAATGTTCAAATAAAGATCATGCATACATTTGCAAAATTCATTTACTTTAATAATCAGATTATGTAATTTTATTATCTTTAGTCAACGCTGAAACTGATAAAAATATAGTTTGCAATTATTTCCTTTTTGTATCACTACAGGAATACGTTTGCTGTTTTGAAATAATTTTCTTTTTGGATGCTTCTTCTTAAATGAAATTTGTGATTATTATAAAAAAGTAACTGATATTTGAAAGGTGCTTACAATCCCATTAAATCTTAATCGGTGCTTCTCGCGTGATTGACGAACTATTACTCAAATGAAGGATATTTTCGGATTTGTATTGTATGTATTTTTACTTTTAAATAATTAAAAAAAAAAGACTATACAAAAGACTAACTATACAATATTTTTTAAAGAACCAACTTTCGGTATTTTTATAATTTGTACATGAAGTGTCTAGAGATAAAACCACTTTGCAACACAAAAGTAGATTCTGAGAAAACTTTACAGCTCAAAAGAAGATTTTGAGAAAAACGCATTTGAAAGTGGAATGGTGGATGGTTTATTCCATACATACTGAAATTTTATCGTTTTTTTACGACTTTAAAGTAGTTCTAAAGCAAAAATGATAGCATGCCAGTACTCCTACAAAGCTACCAGAAGGCATTGATATATCATTTTTGAAGAATTATTGTGATGTGATTTTACCCATGGACCCTTCATATGGTATATGCAGTTAACAATTGATGTATTTTGATATTTTCATCTACTGCCTGATAATTTCATAAAATGACTAAGGAGAAATGGGATTTTTATATATGTCTAAATGGAAAGTTAGACATATAATAAAATAATTACGTATTTCTGTAGTGTCTAAAAGAAAATGTATGCATTTTAAATAATGTCGTTTGTAAATGTTTATTTCATTTAATGAACAGACAGATTAAAAAGGACATATAGATACATCATAAATGTAATAAATCGATATAGCCTTGTCAATGCGTTTTCAAATTTAAATATGAACACTTACTTCAAGTCTTTCTCTATCGGATTTTAATTTATCACTGCATTTTTGTAGTTCTTCTATTCTCGACTTCAACTCAGAAATAAGGTGCAAGGATCCCTGTAGATCTCGAGGTCTTGACATGTGTATTTCCCACAACTTCTGTCGATATTTTTCTGAAAAATTATTTTATGGGATATATATATCATTTAACATTATAAAGTTTTGCATTTTATCTTTAACCCTGCCTGCCACGTTTGGTTGATTTCACTTTGGTAACACAGTTGACTACACGGTCGACTTTGCAGTTGGCAACGCAGTTTTAGTTGTAGTTTTTCTGCGTGGTCATTGATACATACAAGGAATACATGTTGTCTTATAACTACGCCTACAAACTTTGAGGGGGGGTAAAGTACAACTGTAAGAAATCATAAGAAAGCGTAATTGAAAACGCCACTGCTATGTTTTAGAGGAGACACAAGATACAGAAAATGTTGTGGCACCTAATGTAAAAGTTCAATGTAAGTATTGCATATTGTAAATGATGTTACAAATGGTATCTCCAAATTGGCTTATGCGATATTTTATGTAGGGGATTCTTAAATCAGTGGTGCACGAAGTGCCAGCTACTTATATGAATCTCATGACCAAAACCTCCAACAACTCTGCTACAATCTCTGAAACTTCACGTTTTCGAAATTTATGCAATTAGTGCGACATTAGTGTGAGTCACGCATTAGTTCTAAAAGCGCTAACTTTAAGCATTAGTTGTGACATATCCACTACAGTATCCAATATTATAGGAGCATAATATATAATACAATTTTATGGGCATTGTGTCTTATATAGTACACTCTGATGCTGTTTCCGGTCACACATTCTTCTTCATATGTGTATGGTTTCTGTCGACGTTCTCTACTCTCTTTATTGGTGTATTTTAGAGATACCCAGATTACTTGCTCACTTCAAATATTCGTTAAATGCGAACTTTTGCGAGGTTTTTAATGCTGCTGTTATGCTGATATTGAATCATTTAAATTGCAACTTCAAAATACAAGTATATTAATTGTAAAGAATATTTAAAAAGATTTCCTTAACTTACTCGACAAAACTTCTTACGATAATAGAAGATTATTTTTATTATTTATTAAAAGTTTAATGAAATGTCGAATTGACATATCCATACCCATTTCTTCCTGATGGGTGCGATTTGTCTTTTCCGTCTTGTCATCAAGTCGCTCCAGCTCGTTCTGCAGATGACTACAGATCTCTTCTTTGTCCTTCAGTTGATCCAGGAGGTACATGTTCTCTTCCAGCAGCGAGTAGTAGTTGTCTTCGCTGTGATGCATCACGTCTCGCGATTCAGGTTGGACACTGCACCCTGGATCTGCCTCTAGATTCGCGATGGCTTCCAATTCGCCCGCCAGTAATGTATCTCCCGATTTCGATCTGAAAATGAAAATTTATAATGCAAAATATGCATTATTAAGTGTTATGGTTAATGTCTGTTTGCGAAAGCCTTGTTTGATTCATCTGCTGTTGGATTCCTAAATTTAATATAAATCGCTGTGATGGTTTGGTTGGATTTCTAAATTTAATACTGGCAGCTTTTAAATGATTTATGTTAAGAAATCCCTTTAATTATTTTGAAGTGATTATGTCAATAAAAATCGAATGAAAGTTATTGATATTTTAATTGTTCCCATGAAAATTGTTGATATTTTAAAGTCACATAACTCCACGTGGAATCAGCCTATGGGGATAAATGACCTATCATCTAGTAGAGGAAGGTGGTCCGCGTTGACCAGGTCAGCCATTAATCCACTCTCCCTTTATAACTTTGGTATCACGATGAGGGGGGAATAAGTAACAAAACGGGCATACGGTGGTCTGGTTAACCATTGTAACTTCAGTTCTAATCTACGTGTTGTGGGGAGTGCGTGTTAAAAACTAAGAGAACGACGATTTCTATAACTCAATTTGACTAGGTGACAGTTTAAACCGTTTGTGCGAAGTGGAAAGTGACAATTTGTCCAAGATTTCGCTATGAAACCAAAATATCACATTAAATTTAAATTGCGGCATATGAAACTTAAACAGGTTGAAATAGAAGTTCAAGATAAACAAAATAATATCAAGAAGTCTAAATCTACGACAAGAGCGAATAGATCTAGAGCTTGAAGATGCAAGAAGGATCAATCCGAGCAGGTGGGGGTACAAAGTATTCATGAACTAAACCTTACGGTACAGTGGAGACTGTTCCTAAACAATGTTTTTGATTCATTTGTTGTTGTTCGATTTCTAAATTTAATACAAATCGTTGTTTTATTGTTTAAACCTGGCTTTCAAATTATTACATTAAACTTGCGATTCAAAACCCATCTTAAATTGCTTAAAGACATTAATCCCCATACCTTATGGTCTGATTATTAGAACCATTGTCTTTCTGCACCGTTGACAAATCAGGTTCCGAGCTAGCTCTCGACATCTGGAAACAAGCTTTCGGTGGCTCGGGTGAGGTTCTCGTCGAGTTGGAACCTATCGAAGGCGACGCCGACAACGCAGTTTCCACAGGGGGCTTCAAAGACTCGTCCAGAAGGGCGATTGTCGAGAGTTCTGGGTTCACACCCTTCTTCGTTTCCCATTCGTAGAGCTTCTTTGTGAATGCGTCCGAGATCCCTTCGAATCGGAACTCTCCAGCAGATGTCTTCACCAACACTTCCTTCTTCTGACCGTCTCCGTCGGTCATGGCCTCTTTGAGTTGTTTCAGGCGAAAGGAACGTTTCTCGAATTTCTGCTTTTCTTTCGAAAGCCGGATGATTTCTCGATCAACCTTCTGTTGTTCTTTCTCCAGCCAGGTCAAGTCCTATGAAACGGAGAGATCTATTTATTAAAAGTAGATTTATTATCGATTAAAAGAAGGAATTGAGGAAATTTTCCTACATTTTTAGTTAATTCAGTTCAGTTATTGAAATGTTTGGTCTTACGTAACACACTCAGGCGAGGTTCTTGGTATTTAAGGTAAAAATTTACATTTAATATATAATTAGTATTTGGAAGAAGTAACTTTTAATATATTATTACCATTATCATAAAACTATTCCTTTTGACACTAGGTAAAATCTAAACATTAACTAATTCATAATATTGCTACACATAAATCTATAAAGACTTCTTTAATATATAATTGTTTTACGGTCGGCAACTTGAAGTATTTTTACAAAAGGTCAGCATAGTTCAATACGATTCCCTTATAGCCGTATTATCGAAAAATTTATTTATGATAAACAAAGATTAAAGTACTAAATTGCCTTTTCTAGGCATAATTATCTATTTTGCTTTTTGAGATTCATTATATTTAATGCTATAAGGCTTATCTTATAGCATTAAATATAATGAATTTAAGCGCTAAGGCTTAACTAACAATATTATTTAACGTCATAATATTTTTTAATAATGGCAAAACCATTCAGGTTAGATTATTCTTCATTATTAGATGATTCTTGACTTCCGGCGCTAATCGCAAATGTTTAAACTCCTCAAAAAATCGCACCTTCTTGAGCATATGGTAGCTGCTCTTGGCCACCTTCTCACTGGTTGACGCTTTCTTCTCCGGCTTGCTGCTGATCTTCCTCATCCTTCCGAAGGAGTCCTTTCTCTCCACCTCCGCTGGGAAGGCGATTTTCTGCTGGGGGTGCATCACCCCGCCTTCCGCCCGACACCTCTGCCACTCCTCCAGCTTCTTGTTGAAGTCGTCGCTCAGGTTCTGCTGCAGTTCCCGGAGGAGTTCGGTCACGGTGGCGGAGGGGCTGCTGCTCACAGGCGGGAGGAGGACGGACGTGGTGCTGGTGTCGGACACGCGGGGGGAAGGGTTCGGGAAAGACGCCTCTTCGTGTTTGGCTGAAGGGGAGATAAGGATATTTGTTATTGAAATTGAAATCATGCTACTAATTTACGATGTTTTTTGTGATGTTGGATTTCCAGAAGATACATTTCTATATCTCATGTGGTCATAGCCTTGTGCCACTTTCAAGTTTTTCAGTATAAAATGAAATTATTTATTAACCCTTTGGGTACATTTGACGAGTGAGACTCGTCATCTGCTTACTTGGGCGAAGTTACGGTGGACGAGTCTGACTCGTCATCTGAATTTAAGAAGCAGGCATTGATGTTTGCGGCACCCCCGCCATTGGCCTTTGGTCGCAAACAATTTGTTGTAGGGTCGGTCAGGAATGGGATCAATTGAACCTCACCAAATCCGTCCCATGGGTATAAAAATCTTCAAATAATTCAGTACTCAAAGGGTTAATTAGCATACATGATTAGGTATAAACTATTATCACTAAATATTGTAAAAATACGCGAATAAATTAGTGTACCAAGTTTCAAGTCATTGTGGTATTTGGAAAAGAGTTAACTGTCCAGAAAAAAGATGCTCTAAACAAATTTCCTGTCAAATGTATCTCTCAGAATGTTTTTAATTTACTTCTAAATACGAGTCTCCGTAAATGAAAAATATAAAAAATGAGCATTTATTTTAATAACATGTCGCGACCTCATGTAAAAAAAGAACAATCCCTTTATCTAAAAATATTCTATAAGGTGTTACTCCACATAAATCGCCTCTTAAAGTCTAAATTAACACTGGATGATTTTACTAGCTACTTGCATGGAAATATTTACCATTTGCTATTGAATATATGTATATAACGGTGGTTAGTTAACTAGTTACTAGCTTGATTAGTGCGAGTGAAGTTGAAGGTTGGACTATTTTCCTTCCTACTCGCTGAACTTTTCACCTAGATAGAAAATTAGCTGTGTAGGAAAAAAATGCTTGCCTTAGATGATGTAATAGGTGATGCGACGCCTGTAACTAGTTTGAAATTGCAATGGAGAGGTAACTCTCAGGCACCATTTGGTTTGATGCGCTGATTAGATGCAAGAAATTTACCAAATATACGTAAAATTGTCTTGAGTTGCTAGTTCGCAAAAACGGCTCGAACGCAAATGGTTAAAGTTGTGTGCAATGACCACTCGTTCGCACATAACTTTTACTCGTCCGCCAGTAGCTAGTGTCCTACCACCGCGAGAAAATCTCTAAATTCTCCTATTTGTGTTAGATTGCGTCTGGCATAAAAACTAAAAATTTGACTCAATTCTGAAGATAGAATGTAGAATATGAGAGATGGCTATAAGTAAAATTGGATGATAGTTAAAACTTGTATAATTAGAATAATAAGATGTAATAACTACCCTGTCCGTGTGTTTTAGCATGATGGTCTCACAATAGTATACTTGGCCAGTGTCATTGTGTCTAAAGCACCTATGATCTCCGATAAGTTTCACATTGATCATTATGCCCAAAAATATCATATGTTCCATTCCAAGGTATTTGTCCGCAACTTTTAATTATTATTTTATAATATGTTAACGTAAAACAAACCCATTTTTAGTAAGTTTAGTTAGTTTTTTAAAAAGGGATTTATTTTACGCTAATTTATTTAACATATAACAAAAAGCTGCGGAAGGGACAAATCACGGACAAATACCTTGAAAATACCGCAGAAATATATATTGTATTTGAAGTTGAGAATATTTTAAGAAGCTTTTCTTTTCCTCACCTTTCTCCAAATCGAAATCAAAAGTGAGGGCCTCAGCAGCGGACGCTGGACTGGAGGGGGCGGACATCGAGTGGTGAGTAGCTCCCTCTTCCTCCTCTCCTCTTTTTCCGCCTCCGCCACCTCCCTTCAGGACATCCTTCACCCTCGTCCACATCCATTTCCGCTGGGAGGAGGGCGACATCCCCGCCTCCACCTCATCTTCCGCCTCCAGCTGATGGTGATGTTGGGAGGAGGGCGCGGGAGGACATTGATCGGAGGGGTACTCCAAGGGAGGAGGGCGGGACTTCGATTTTTTTCTTTTGGAGTTCATCTACAAGATTATATAATATAAGGTGACGATAAAGAAAAATAGTTTGATAACAGAATATGATGATTCATTACTCTTTCCTGAGATAATAATTTAGATGTCATCTAGGTGGATGTTTTCACCAGAAAGGTTACAAGACTTGCTTATATTGTATCTGTCACTTTGCGGAAAATTTAAATCCTCGAATCAATTGTGGTTTCTTACAGTGGAATCTTATGTGGGTGTCCATATATGGCCTAGCATGTAAGTATTCAATTATACACTCAAAAGTGACACCCTATCGATTATTTTTTAGAAAAAATACATGTGAAGGTGTTAATCTGTTCTTATAAGTGAATCAGCCAGGTTTGATTATTGTTCCCATAAGTTATATAAACAGTACCTTGCTAATAACACAACTCACAAACTCCTGTGACAGCTATTTTGAGACACGAGTATGTGTTGATAGGACTTATAAATAAAGTCTTTATAATATTGGCCGTAGCTTACGGAAACCCACATGTTCCTCTGAATATAAAATTGTAACACCACCACGAAGTCTAAGGGGAACCATTATTAAAAATACCACCTGGGTATAAGTTGCTTTTTTGACTTTCCAAATTATTTTCTTATAACTTCTTAATACTCAGTGATTTTCGCATAAAAAGCAATTTTAAAATGATATATACAATAATTCCTTAAAATCCAAACTACGTATACAAAACACTCTTACACCGACGCAGCAGACATTATAAAAACTTATTTATTGTAATGTATCATGGAAAAGCTGGACCTTTAATGAAATGCATGCACCTATACCTAGTTTTTAATTTATTATACATTCAGGGTGTCCATTTAAAGTCCTTTCTCCCCTCGTTAACTTTTGAACGCCGATGAACGTGTACAACAATCATTTGTTAGTTCGCAGTTTGCACTGTTACGAAACTTGACATAGGGAAAGAGATTTTGCTACCATAGGTATAAAGAGGGAGCTTTTGGAATGTAAGTCAAACAATAAACGAGCGTCGTACGTGTTCTATTAACAGCATTCATGTGCACATGCTGTCTTTTCGTGCAATATCTTAAGAACTTTGTAATTGATTATTTTCATATATATATATATATATATAGAAAAATTTTGAGATATTCCCGCGCGCTAACTCCGTACATCGACGCTTGGGAGTGCTGTAAGCGGTCTTATGGTATAGTGAATTGTTACTTTATTGTATTATAACTAGACACAAGTTTGACTACAGCTGTCGGCTGCATTCAAAAGTTAAGAGAGTGAGACAGGATATTAGAGGACACCATGTATAACTAAAACACAATTTTTTTTTTCACTGACCTCTTTCGGGGACGCCCCTTCTCTCGCCCCTAGATAGCTCTCGAGGTTCCCTTTCCGGTTCTTGGGGGATGCGCTGGGGGCTTTTCCCTTGACTTCGGGGGACTCCAGCTGGTGCAACGAGGACTTGCGGGAGGAGCCGTGCTTGTGCGGGGACTTCTGTCGGAAGCGGTGGTCGATCGGGAATCCCACCTCCAGCCGCTGGTGGTTCTTGTCGGGGTGGTGGGACATACCCTCTCCAGAGTTCACGTCTGGAATAGAGTTATTAAACATGTTTACTTCAATAGCGAGGCTTGGGAATGCGAATGATCTTCATACGGAAATCAAACATGAAACGTATTTCATCAATGTATAATAAACTTATACCATGTTAAAGACGACAATATCTGTAACCTTATATAGGGTTTATGTGATTTCAATAATTCGACAATGAATTATTGACCTGCAAAATATTTAACGTTGTGCCTGTGCTATTCGGAAAAAGAAGAGTAGGGGAGGAATCATTTGATTGGATGGTACAGATCACGTGACCTGGACTCTTATTTGACATTTGAATTGTCCCGAGGCTTGTTGATGTTGCTTGAAGACAAAATACGTTTCCATCTACCTAAAAACACTCGATAATAATCACCTTAAAATACAAATACGTGGATTGAAGTGGTTGGTTGAATTATTGTCGCGCTAGAGCTACACAGTAAGCTGTGTGGGTTGAATTGCAGAAACGTTGGATACTCGAGTTGCATAGGGCGCACACATTTAAATATGGTAGTTGAGTGTACAAAATAAATTCTCTGTAACTTCTTGTGACAAATTTAATTATCTGTAACTGATAGTCGAGTTTTTGAAGTGTTTTTTTATAATGTTTAAAAGGTACAGCGCCATCTACGGCGATATTTGGAGCAAATATTTTTATTTGCTTAAAAATCTTTTCAAAGTGAGAAGCAATATATTTCAAACCAATCTCTTACATCAATTACTGTTTTTTTTAACATGTATCGTGGACATATACCCATACTGTTAGAAATATCGTCATGACGTCTGATATCTAGCCACCTCCCCCCTTCTCAAATTTATAATATTATCTAACTTTTTTTAACGAATTTAACCGTACCATTCAATACCAGAAAGCACGCCAAGGAAGAGGTTAAAATTCGAATGTTATGTATGATTTTTTTAAATTTAGATATTTGGGTAATTTCTTTTTTTGTTGGATAGGGATGTCACACTTGGGCACCTTTTGTAACAAATATTTGGTTATACGACATTTCATTATCCGGAATTCTTCGTTAGCCGGGCCGTTTGGAAAAAATATTGTCCGATAACGAATATTTTTTTTTGTTGGATAGAGAAAAAACCACTTTGGCAAAAACTGCAAAATAATCCGGATTTTTTTATAACCGGATATCTCGATTAACCGTACTTTTAATTCTTTTCTCCTCCAATTTCAAAATATCTTCATTGTTGGATAGATGAAATTTGAAACAATGAAATTTCGTTTTACCTGGTATTTTTAAAAACGAATAATCTCAAAATATTCTATCCGTGGTGTTGAAAAAAAGTGAGCAACAATTTCAGTTTTTTGGTGAATAATAGCAAAGGTGAAACTTCCTGTTAAATTAGAAACTGAAAGGAAAAATAAAATATTCTTTTTTAAAAAAAGGAAAACTTACTTTATGAAAAAAAGCGCTAAAAAGTAAAAAAACATTTTTAATTTTACGAACAAATCGAAAAATATTAAGTTTTTAATGTTAATTTTATTCTATATTCTTTTTGGAGTTGGGGCCAGTGTACAAAAACCATACCTAAATTTTGGCGCCGATTTCAAAACGTTATCTATATATATAAATGCGAAAAACCCACTCATCCCTCATCACTAATTCTCCAACTTCCCGTATACCTATGAAGATGAAATTTGGCAAATTTGTTCCTTATACCTTAAATAGGAAAAGTAAGCTATTTTTGTTCCGATCGAACGGATTTAAGGGGTTGTAAAACCCCTTTTTCGAAACTTCTCCATAGGATTAACATGGAGAACATGTAACAATGCAAAATATAAAATTTAAACAATGGAAATTTTTAATATTATGTAACGTACGAGGAGCATTCTGATTGGCTAATGACTAAATATCGCCAAAATGTCGCCAAATAACTAAAAACTGTCGCCAAATTAATAAACTTCGCCAAATAAATTAAAATTTCACCGAATGAATAAAACATTTCGCCAAATTAATAAAATATCGCCAAATGAACTAAAATATGATCATATATGTAAAAATAATATAAAAATGGCGAAATTAATGTCAAAAAATTATAAAATGTCAAAATGGTGAAAATATACTGGATATTCCGTACTACAATTATGAAAGTTAAATTTGGCATGGAGGTACATTTTAAGTCAAAATTGCTCCCAATAACAGGATTTTCTGGTAGTAGAATTAAAAAATTCGAACTCTAACTGCCAAAAGTAAAAATCCTCGCCACTTGTCCACACTCACACTATTTCTCTAACTTTCTGTATACCCAGGAAGATGAAATTTGACAGAGTTGTTACTTATATCTTGCATAGAAAAAGTAAGCTATCGGGTAATCGGGTAGGTACAGGCCACACTGTGCCGTAATAATATCCGGCCCGTCGCACCGGGGGGGATTTAACTGTGAAAAAGAAAACAAAACGAAAAATGCTACGACCAAAAGTGCAAGCCATACGAAAAATATATTATCAAACTGAAGAGAAGTATACAGTATGAATAATATAAAGGTTCAAGACAGGAAGCCCATCGCTAAATAAAAGTTTGTAATTTAGCCTCCGTGCACTCAGTTAGTTTTGTGTTATCCATTATTTATTAGTTTACCTGCCGAGAGGCCAGTTATGTTACCACTCTACCTGTGAGTGAAGTTCTGTAATACAGTTAATAAAGGCAAAGTAGCAAATCTTTCAGTTGAGTTCAAATTTTAAAACACGTTGTCGCCCGTGGATGTTTGTTCGCACCACGGGTCGCTTGGCTTCATGGGCCCGGTGATCGCCGGCGTCCTCTCGGTTGGCCTGGGTTGCCTTCACGGCTGTCGAAGCTTCAGTTTCTGTGAAACATCTCGCTGTATGCCTTCGGGCGGGCCAGTCGTACAAAGTGGACATAGAAAAAGTAAGCTATCGGGTAGGTACCAGCCACTCTGTACCGTAATAATTGGTTCATGAATACTTTGGACCCTACGTGGTAGGAAGGTGAGAGGGAGAGTGTATAAATGGTCAATCTGGTTGACGCGGTTACCTCTCTCTACTCCAAGTTATGTCATTTATCCTCGAAGGCTGATTTCCCATAGAATTATTGGGGTGGAAGTGTATACTGCCTGTCACCAAGGGTGACATTTTCCTTCATGCGGTATAAAAATCAGAGGGTAAAGGGTTAAAAACCTATCTGATCGACGCGACTCACTTTCCTATACCACGGTAGGTCATTTATCGCCCATACCATGATTCCCCGAGAAGTAATGGGAACGAAATCGTCTGCAGTTAAGGACGACATTCCCTTCACGGAGTACAAAGGTCAGCGGGCGGAATGGTTTAGTAATATGCTTGATCGATGCGGCCTACCTTTCTTTATATGATTGTATGCCTATACGAGGAGTTATGTAGCGGAATTGAAAACTATTGTTGTAGACTCCTCCTCACGTGGTACAAGTGTCAGAGGGGGAATGGGTTTGTGTCAATCGTCCGTAGCAGTGGGTAGGGGGGATAGGGTACGATTTTTTTAAAAATTGATTTGGCAATGCAGTAAAAAATATGATTTATTTTTAATTTAAAAAAGTTAAATAATAAAAAAGTGCGGGGGCAAAATCCAAAAAAAGTGCTGGGGAACCGTGCCCCTCGCTTATTGATAGGGTTTACTGTAAAAAAGAAAAAATATTAAAATCTTGAATTTGGCAAATGAACCTTTTAAAATCGTTTTCGTTTTTTTTTCTTCTTATATTCTCACCAATTTGTTTAACTTAACCACAAATGTTGACATAGTTGTCTAATAAAAGTTTTTCGGAGATAATTATTATTAACCTCCTATTATTGTTCCTCTTTGAGGTGTCACTTAAGGTTAAAATATGTATGTTAATCAACGGGAATAACATATATATATATATCCACGTTATTGTATAGCCAACTTCCCCATATTATCAATCTATCCATTTCTTGCAGGACCTTGAAAATAAAATTTCATTATTAGTATTTTTAATAGTGTGGTTCCCCCTGATGGGTGACAAATTAAGAATATTGTTTATTTCGCTATAAATATTGTATTTGGATCAATTTTGTAACTTATTTCCTTCCCGTGCGTAGAACGGGTATTTCAGCTAGTAATAAATATAAAATTAATATTAAATGTTTGCATTTTTTCTACTTGTTCGTAATATTAAAAGTGATTTTTTACTTTTTAGAGCTTTTTTTCATAATGTTAGTTTTCTTTTAAAATAATTTTTTTTATTATGGGAAATATTTGTAACAATCATTAAAATTTTCAACAATACTCAATATAAACAATATCATATTAATTATCATTCCTTATCATAATACAGTTAGTAAGAAATGCGAAAAAATATCACTGTTTAAAGAAGAAGCGCCAACAATAAAATGTAATAATTAAGTTTCTCGTTGTGGAAGTGTTTTATTTAGTAACAATTACCAAAAAAACCAACAAGAAACCTGCTTTGTACATTGTTCTTTGTCATTAGTTCTTTAAACTTCGAGTGCTAAGCCGTGCGTGTTACTTCATCTAAAGCAAAATCGATAAAAAATTTCTGAATTTCCATAAAAGATTTAAAAAAGATGAAAAGACGACTAAAAATGCCGATTCTTTCCTTGGAATAAAGGTAAAGTGTTTATTTTATTACAAGCTTTATACACTTTAAAACTTTATGTGCTCTTTTCATAAATATGCGTGTTCAAATCAATTTTCATCGACAACTTTGGCGTGGAAGGCCGAGGGTTTCCATTTCCAACAATGAGATATCGATGTCACGTAAACAAGTGGGTGGAGATACTTGTTGTAAAATAAACCAATGAGAGAAATGGAATAGAAAACTTATTTGACGTCATTTGGGCGATGGTTTATAACTTATACGAAACTATTACTAAGTACACGAAGAAATAAGAAATTACGAAAGAGAATGTTCAAATTAACATAATACTAATTAGGAAATGGCGATTGACAAACTAACGAAATTACGATTTGGAATCGAATTTGCGCATGCTTGTAAAATATTTTACGCAACTATTTGCACATGCGTGCAAAACATATTACGTAAGTTTTGCATAGGGGCGTCAATTTGAACTGAAATCATATTTGGCGACATTTGATCCGTTTGGCGGACTGAACTCTTATTCTTTACTTTAACCATCCAATTTGTTTTAATTGACTTATAAAAGATCGAAATTGCTGAATAAATAAAGCTTAAGAGAAATTTTGTGTACCAAAAATAAATTTTTGTTAATGGCGATATCGCCAAATACCAATAAGCAAAAAAACCCAATATGGTATGGCGAGAAATCGTTAAATGCAAAAGATGCTGAGTAGATTATCGCAAGATATTGTGGAAGAATCTCAGCATCCATGTAAATAGTGATTTTATATTTAGATCACTCAATGCACTGCACAATACATGCTGTATATCAGTGGAATTTATAGGGGTTTAGGGATGCCTGTGGATTTATAGGATGTGGATTTATAGGATGATGGAACATTTTCCAGATAGTGCGAGATCATCTTAGTTGCGCTTCCACAACATACATTTCAGACCACCTATGCAGCCGGTTAACCGATTAATTAATTAAGCCATATATAGGTTACATTTTGTTGATTATTTGGAATTATAATAAGTGTTTTGGTTAAAAAAAACAACTTTTATTCGATTTATAGGTTTTTATTAAACAGTAGATCTCAATTACATATAAAAGTGATTAGTGCGCTTGCACCACTCGCACCGCCCTTGAGCCGCCGCTGTTTGTTCTGTACGATACCTTGGCGACTTAACATAGCAAAGTTAACGACTTGCAGGGTGTTTATTTGATTTTTGCAATTGCGTTTAATGGTATGGACCTGTGTGATAAGTTTGTGTTATTAGCAATAAATTTGACATTTGCTGGACGCTTATGTTACATTCTTAAATAAAAATTAAATCTGTCAATTCAGCAGTGAATGGAAGGCGTTGTCGAGGAAAATTAAGAAATGGTTCCCCATCGATGAATGAAAGAGCTATATACAAGAATATGTGAATATTATTGGTCGATGACAAAAAAATTAAAAGTGAGTGTGGCTGTGTTGGAGCGGGTACAAAAGGGTTTTACTTTACACATGAAACGCCATTTCAGCAGGGCCAGAAGGGTTAACAGAAACCCTTGCCAACAGAAGGAAGACAAATCAATGGTTAAGTAAGACGTCGCTTTTTTAATTTTTTAAAATAATTTACATTTGTATTTCGAAGCAATGCCTTTTTTTAATTACGCATTTAAGTCAATAATATAATAAATCTAAGGCAATGTAATAAATCTAAGACAATGCAAAAAAATCTAAGACAATGCAATAAATCTAAGTCACTAATATAATAAATCTAAGACAATGTAATAAATCTAAGTCAATAATATAATAAATCTAAGTCAAAAATATAATAAATCTAAGTCAATAATGCAATAAATCTAAGTCAAAAATATAATAAATCTAAGTCAATAATGCAATAAATCTAAGTCAACATTGCATTAAATCTAAGCCGAAAATGTAATAGTAATAAATCTAAGTCAAGAATGTAGTAAATCTAAGTCACTAATATAATAAATATAAATCAATAATATAATAAATCTAAGTCAATAATATAATAAATCTAAGTCTATAATTTTCCAAACGCAATATTTGGCTTCAAAAGGCATTACTTTAGAAAAGTATAATTTACTTTCTGAGGATTAACTTAGAGGATAATGACACTTTATTAGTATTTTAGTAACCAAGTGTTGTAAGAAAATTATGTACTAATTTTTTTAATCAAGAGTGTTTAAATTTTATATCTAAAATACTTAATAATTTCATAAGAAAAGTCTTAACTGACACATGTGATGCTAGACTTGAAAGAGGTAAAACTGTATTTTATTTACTTTTTCCGCGCGCAGTTTGAAAGCAACCCACTCCGCAAAACGGGTATTTTTGCCAGTTAAGATTAACCTAATTTAATTAAAATAAATTTTAAAGAGAATGAATCGAAGCCAAAAAATTAAAATATCCACATGTTATATTTAATACATTTTGCTGTCGCGACGACTGAATTGTCCCCGGTCTACCATCAAGCTGTATGCCCTATGGCTTGGTAGCTTACCAATAAACTGGATTTAATACATTTTAATAATGCTTAAACATCTTGCAGCTCTTGCTCTCCTACATGCAAGGCGAATCGAATTGGAGGTGTGGACAAATTGAAAAGATTCTTATTGGAATGACATCACTTACTATTATTGACCTTCACTTATTACGAATGAGAGGCTGGTAAGACCTAGCAATTGATCAGATGATTTCGCTCATAGAGAAAAAAGGGTGACCAGTGTTTCGAGGGGTTGTTGGTTTATTTTCTTCAATGTTATTATACCGTTCGGGAAAGTAAAATAAATAAATAATCGGGTGAAAAGATTTATGAAAATTAAACAATTGCTTTCTGCTGTGCAATATATTTATGCCTTAAGATGATCTTTTCTTAATATACTCAAGTTGAATGTGTGCTGGTCCTTGGCAGGATTTAATGGAAAAACCAAAAGCTCGATCAAATAGCGACGCGTGGCATAATAAGTTATGATAAGAATGACAAGAATACGTTATCCCAGTCCTTATTTTTCCAATTTCGTCCCACCTCTAACTCGAGTCGCCTTCGATTGTGTCTTTCAAACACAGCGCGAGCCCTGCAGTGTTAAGCAATACAGAGGAATAAAACAAAAATGTAAAAACAACTTATTATAATAAAACAATGCTTGGAGACAACAAAGAAAATGTAGCCTAAAATAAATAAATTTACATTGTCATTATTTGAAACAATGCGTTTAGAGAACTACGTATAAAGAAAGTAACAATACTACTTCTAAACAATAAGCACTCTTCTAAACTTTCCTATTTGCGCTGTTAGTTTTGTTGCATAATGGGTATTTTGTGGGTTTTTTTATGATAAAGTGAGATGCAAATTAAATAACGTTTTTCTCTAATTGTCTAATATTTAGGCGTTTTAAATGCTAAATATCAGTTATTTGTAAAAACACTTCAACTGGAGAGATGTAAGTTACTTTTTTGTACTTTTTTACATTGTGTAAAACTTTCAGTTTGTATACTTAAAAAATATATTGTTCTTAAAATTTATACAAGGAATTGAAAGTTTTGTTATGAGGTGTACTTGCCAAATCATTCATATTACCGATATTATCACTGGTATTACAAAACTATACAACCCTTCAACTTGATAATTCGACCTATTACTTGTATCTTTTGTCAATTAGAAATGTATTCTTCACCAAAAGAATTTTATTTAAAGAATATAACAAAACACGTTGACAGGAAAACATGAAAGGAACTGAATAAGAAGATTCCATCTAAATATTTTACACGTTTTGTAAATATATTATAATATAAATACTGATTTCGGTTATTAAGTTAGTAGTTCTGCCAATTTGATTATTTGTAAGTTTCTCATTTTATTTTTATTTTTTTAACTTTATAACTAGTTATTAATAAAAACACAATTTTACAATAAATCTATTTTTGTAAACAATTATTGAAGCGATCATTTTTATTTTACCAATTAGGTCGCTTACTATGAGCGAATCGATGAGGAATCTAGCAATGAGAAATTTCACTTTTACGCCAAAATAAAGAGGAAGGGCATCTAAGCATCAAAAGAAAAGCAACCTTGCACAAGGTAAGTCTTCTTGAAAATTTAAGAATGCATTTTTTTTGGTAAAGTTGGAAAAATTACTTTTATTTTGGACCGAGATGAAAGAAAGACATCGAGGATAAAGTGACATTTTTCATTATTATGGAAAAGGATATTTCATATTTTCATTAAACTATCTAATGAATTAGCTGATGATACTCCTAATGAAGAGGAACGAAGTGAAATATTTTTCATTGTGGCAGAAGGCAAAAAGAAAGATATTTCCCTTTTATTGTCTAAGAAAAAAGTTTAAAGACGGGGTTCAAAACAATCAGACTGATGGAAATAAATAAATTTTTAATTGTGGTCAAGGACTCAATGAGAAATATTTTTTATATTGACCAAGATCTAGTGTAAGCAAAAACTGCAGGAAAAAAGTTATGTTTTTCATCAAGGTGAAGAAGGCAATGAAAATTTCACTTTTATTATCCAAAAAGATGAATATGAATGAATGCAAGCAAAGACTGAATTCTTTTTATTTCTTATTATGAACAATGAGGCACTGAAACTTTTTACTTTTCATGTCAAGGAAGAAGATTAAAGAAGAAATTCAAAGCAATCAAAGGCTCTGGAAAAGTAAAATATATCAATGTGGACGGGAGGCAATAAGTAACTCCACTTTTATTACCCAAGACCTAGTGTATACAAAGACTGCTGAAAAAAATAAATATTCACATCTAGATGAAGAAGGTAATAAGAAATTTTACTTTAAGTTGCATTTTGAAAATAGTAATACTTCTCATTGTATTGAAGGAGGCAATGATAAGTATCACCTACAGTATTCAAGAAGTTTAAGAAGTTAAAAATTAAGGACAACAAGTAAAAGTGAAATTTCTCCTTGATTAGAAGCCGGCAATGAGAAATTTCACTTTTACTATCCAAGGGCAAGATCAAAGAAATATCCAATGCAAGAAAAGAGACTGCTGTAAAAGATTAATACTTCTCATTATGTTGAAGGAGGCAATGAGAAGTACCGTCTACATTAGTCAAGAAGTGAAAAACTAAGGACAGCAAGAAAAAGTGAAATTTCTCCTTGATTAGAAGCCGGCAATGAGAAATTTCACTTGTTATCCAAGGACAAGATAAAAGAAGAGATCCAATGCAAATAAAGAGACTGCTGTAAAAAAAATAGTAATATTTCTCATTGTGTTGAAGGAGGCAATGAGAAGTATCACCTGCAGTATTCAAGAAGTTTAAGAAGCAATTAAAAGGTGCTTCTACCAGTGGCGGCGATTCGGGGGGGCAAGGGGGGGCGGTTGCCCCCGCACTTTTTTCGGATGTTGCCCCCGCACTTTTTTGTATGTTGCCCCCGCAACTTTTTTATATTGGACTTTTTAAAACTAAATTACAAGTCAATTGTTTTACTGCATTGCCTAACAAAGGAAAAATTTTGAACCCCAACTTCCTCACACTACCGTAGGAACGTAAATAAGGTAGGGGGAGGTTTCAGGAGGTTCAAACCAATCTCATTGACAGATTTAATGTGCACTAGTCGCGTCAATCGTTTGGACGATGGGAGAACTGGCTTGCAACCTCCCGGTAAGGAACTTGGCGCTTTAAAGAGCGCCAAATTGCGATTTCGAATATTAAATCAAGTAGTATATTTTAATAAATTTTGCTTCTGAAGTACCAGTAATTGTTAAATTAAATCAAAACAAAACATACATTTGCAAAGTCTTATCAAAGCGATTAACTTTTTTAACCAACCATATAATTTCTATAGTTTTTCTGAAAGAAATATTTTGTAATAATTTTACATATGATTACTTATTAAATAGTTTGGTTATGAAATAGTTTATTTTAGTCAGAAAATCTCCGATTTTAACATTTTTAAAACACAATCCACAAAAGTATATTTGTATACTTTACTTAACAGCGAATGTTCTCAAAGATGATGGCAGAAAAGATTTAATAGCTTTTTTTTTAATTCTCAATACTTTGATTTCGAAAACATCAAGAAAATAGTTTATTGTAACTACGTATTAAATCTACAAAATACCCAGAATCTAGCAGAATGACTCATCCCCAAGTTTTCTCGGTTTTACATATAAGCAGTAGGAAAAAAGGCGAAACGGCGCCGAATATGACTTACGACTCTCGTCTGTACAGTCATTTTGGAGTCTACAGAGCAAACTGTATATGACTTATGACTACTCCGATAGATATTTATTTGTTTTTAAATCAGCCGTTGATTTTTTTTTTTATTCAATCAGGGCCATAACTCAGTCTTTTTACACATCGTAGCCTTCGCTTAAGGGTCTAGTGAAATTGTCTTTGACTATAGCTAAAATAGCCAAGTGATATAAAGGTGTTTTGAACAGTTCATACTTTTTATATTCCTGAAAATTGGACTTTAGTTTTTGTGGCCCTTTTATATAGTATTTCTGAAAGTTATCGTGCTTTGTTTTGCCTTTTTAAGTCAGAATAACGAAAAAAGAAAGCTTTTAACTTGTCTCCAATCAGCTTTATGGTATGAAAACTTCTTTTCTTAAATTTATGTTAAGTTTTTTTACTGTGTATTTTAAGTTGGTATACGTCAAATAACACAAAATAGTGAGTAAATACAAGTGTGCAATACCATAGCTTTTTTATAGCAATATAATAGCAAATTTTTTTTTAGTCCACCTCCCCCCCCCTTCCCATTTGGGGGACTTCTTATTTCCCCTTTATCTTGCCCCCCCACTTTCAGCACCCAATCGCCGCCACTGGCTTCTACTGTAGTTCCTTCTAACCAAATACATTTTCAGAATGTTCTAGTCCCTTCAGAATGTGAAATGGTGCTCTAAGGTGTTTGGTTGCAGATATATATCGTTCTAAAGTTGTGGTATTCTTTTGTAATCACCCGAGATGTTTGTATATAAGGTTTGAAGAATAAAATCGCTGTAGAATAAAATTACTTCAGGCGTTTATATTATCCTTACCTCCTTCATTGAAGGAAGATCTGTGGTTCCCCCTTTGGCTCCTCCTGCTCGGTGAATGTCCGTTGGCTGCATTTTCTGGCGGTTTGGTGGGTGGCTTGGCGTCTCTAGGAGAACTGCTGCTGCTTTCGCTCTTCTGATGACGATTATCTCGCCGGATCTGAATCATGGTCTTCATTTTACCCCAAGGAGACTTCGGAGATTTTTTTGCTAGAAATATATGAAAAAACATTAATTAGCCTCATAGGCGTAAACTTGTACTTCCCGAGTCCTTCCCCCCCTCGAATAGTTTGATAAAATGGCTCAATTATCTAATGTTTATTATAGTTTATGCATTTCATTAAAAGTTAGAGCCGTAAGGGCCTTCCCCGTCACAATATTTTTGAAAAAATTACGCTTCTGAGAAGGCTATATCAATCGAGACAACCACAAAATTTAAAGTGGGAAACGTTAAATTTAACAGCGGGTATTATAAATAATTTATGAGTTAATTGACATTTTGCGATTTTGAAAGTTATTTTGAGGAATCTATTTCTAATGCCAGCGATTGTTTTCAGAATAAGTTTAGGATTGATCAATATTATAGTTAATTCACGTCGCGACAAGATATAAGACATGACTCGCCCTGAACTTTTGGTTGTTCTTTAGTTCTACCACGAAGATACAATGAGCCTGCTGGCCTGACGTCATCGGAGGTTTGATTGTAGGCCGCCAGTCGAAGTCATAGAAGATTGAAAAGGATACGTGGTAACGGTGTGATATGAACATGCATCATAAACGATGATAACTTTGTCGAATTTCAAGAATTTAATTTCGAGTGCATCACAGAAGTTTGCGATTTTTTGTGGAATCCAGTTTGGGGAAAAGAAAGGAATGTTGCAAAATGCTGCCATAACGAGAAAAGTTAATCTGGCTAATTTATTGAACGTGCCAAATTTGTTATCTGACAATATAGCCGATGCAAACAACTATCGCTAACATATATGCGAATATAACGCTGTCCTCGCTTTTGCGAAAATTGGAGAATAAATTAATTTCCACCTGAAATAGGACCACATTGTTTCCAAGTCCATGGTAAGTTTTATCACATATGTGGTTTCTCCATTATGTGCACCTGAACAGAAAATGACTGTATATGGGTGACTGTATATTTTCGACTCAAATAAAGCAATCGATCGACGCATGGATATCAACAATGAACATTTCCACAGCATATTATGGAGTTACTGGGTTATATCTTCAGATGCATCAATTGGTCTGAAGTAATCCTGCAGCGGACGTCAAGTGTGTATCCAAGGATTCCACTTGATCCGACATCTCACCTCTTACCCAGAACGCGACTTGGAAGTCGTAAAAAAACTCGAAGTTTAAAGAAAATTAGATTGAAATGTTTGTTAGGATAAAAGGATGTTGAGGATGAAAAAATGAAGTACAAATTCATAAGAGTGTGTATTTATTTATTTTTAACCACGAGCAAAGAAATGCATATTTGACGATACGAGTCGGCCAATTCCAAAACGTCTCTTGTGTATTTTGAAAAACCGGAAAGTTCCAATTGCGGCCTATGGCAACCTTTTGTCTGGGCGATAAACAAATGTTTTCTTCTCTGAGAATATGGTAAACCTGCACTGCTTCGGCCGCAATTGGGCTATTGCCTTGAAAAACTATCCATTCACATTTTTAAGTTACATTTTTTTGTATTAAATTTTATTTTTATACCTGGAATTAAGCAAATAATGTTGTTTAATTTGTAAAAAAAAACCATATACATTTGCTTAACTTCAGGTATAAAAATAAAATTTAATACGAAAAGAATGTTTCTTACAAAATGTGAACGGTTAGTTTTTCAAAGTTTGGAACGTTCTGGAATCGGTTGACTCGTATGTAAAAAGTCACTATTGTAGTATTCTATCAGGAAATATGTTCTTTTGCTTTCTTGTTAATAAATTTTACATTTATTACGAGTAGAAACTTCTTATAGTATTATAAATCAACATAAATACACTTTGCTGAAACCACGCATAAATAGACAAATGGCCAACGGGGAAATTTCACGCCGAGAAGAAGACCACTGTTAATTCTGATAGAACTTCATCTCAAGTTTTTATTATTAAAAAATGCTGGAATAGAAATATGTACTTCATACAACGATATAGATTGTACCCATGGTATGTAAAGCATTTTTTGTATTGGAATAAAATTATTTTTCCCGCATTTCGTTGTTATTCTGATTATAGGCAACTTATAAACAGAAAAAATAGAAGTATTTATGTATTTAAATTTATTTATATGTAGAATAAAAATGTTACTTATTGGGCAGAAACGAATATTGTAAACAAAGTTTCCTATAATAGCCAGCGCAGCGATCAAACGAATCGGTGAATAGTTGTATAAGAAATCAAAACTATGTACCAGTAAGAATTCCCTAATCCTATATTTCCCTATCCCCGACTACAGACTAAATACTATAAAAATGAGTTTATATGGCTTTTTTTTTTAAATGTAAAAGAGTAGTAAATTCTAGCTTGAAACGGAAGTGGATCAAGTCCATGGAAGTCGACTTCCAAATAAAGGTTCTCAAAATTAAATAACTCTTTTTAATTAAAAAAAGAAGGGAAACAGAACGACATCTAGTGGTTACAAATTAAAGTTGGTTAATTATTAAACTGAAAAATTGCACGTTTGCACTGTATTATAACCAGAGAGTTGTAATATAAAATAGAGAGCGCCTTCAATACCTGACTCTCATAAGGCCGCGGTGTCAACATTGAAAAGAAAAACCCAAATCACGTGGTTATAGCGCTGCCACATTTGACGTTCAGACATCTGCAGGAGTTTCAAATTTGGCGCACTTTCTTCTTTTTTGGTGGTAAGGAGTTCTATCCGTATTCAACTTTTTAACATAGATGTACGTATTTACTTATTTTCAAACAATATGCGCTAAATATTTTCTCTTCATTAACGAAACGAAAATATTTTATTTGTGTTCAATACTCGAAGAAGCGAAACTCTTTATATTTCTCAGGTTTTATTGTTCATATTTTCTTATTGAAGTATACAAAATAACAATCGAAAGAACTTCGCTTATGGTAAATTTTTTACATAAAAACGTAATGAAATTATTTCAAAAGTACAAAGTAAGAAAAATATATTTAATATATCTGTTAAATTCCCTTAAATTGTGCCACTCGTTCAAAAAAACTATATTTAAATACAAAATTAAACACAAAACCATATTTACTTCGATCTTGTTTAGTTCTGAAAGTCGCCAAGGCCTGCCAAGTAATATTGGCGCATGAATGAATTGGCATTTCCACATATCACGTGGTTTCAATGATGGACACACGGAAATCAGCATTTTTACTCCTCTATTTGTATCATTACTCTATGATTATAACAGTACAAGTTCAAATTTGATAAACATTGGACTTGATCCTCTCCAACTATGAGTCTTCCATTTATAGAACAGCAAAATTCTTCTAATTTATATCTTCGATCGATGTGATACATTTCGAACGTAAAAATCGTATATAATTATAAAATTTGACAGTAAAATGAGATTTGTTTTGGATATTATCGTTCAAAGTGCAGTTCGTGGTAAAAAATGCCATTTTTTTTATTGTTGCTGTATGGGATATTTTGTGTTTTCGCCTAAGGCAATATCTCTGATGTCACCAGCTAATCCAATAATGATACAACCAAATGCCAACAGGTTCTATTATAGAATCATCATAACTTTGAATACTTAATAACACTTCGGACGACGGTATAAAAAGTAATTTACCAATTTCTTCTTTTTCTAAGCAATCCATCATCGCTTGGGCGGCCTTTGCATCTAATGTTCCAGACTTCTTTACTGCAAAAAATATAGAAGTTTGAGTAATATTTTAAGAACATTATACTTTACAATAAAATAAAGAACATTTGGATAAGGACGTTACGATCAATTTGTGTTTTCAAACCCGCACGCTTTTCTAAGGTACAAGCCAAATTTTTTGTCTACGAAACGAGTTATTTAAAAAAAAAATAGAATAGTGTGAATTTGAAATCTTTAATATTTGTTCAGAATCAATTAAAGGCGTTTCACCAACTCTTTAATTGGTAAGTAGCCATAGTATCTGGAAACCTAATATTGAACAAACTGATCACATAATTTACAAGCCACTATTTGATATTGCTGTGTAAATATACATAATAAACGTTGGACAAGATTTATAATATCTTTGTTATCCTATTATAAGTTTTGTATAAAGTTTTTTCGTTGTACAGAGTGTTAGTGTTTTTAATTATAGTTGTTATAGTGTGCGATATGTTCCATTCTTGTATTGTGACCAATGATGGACTGCTTTCAGAAACATTTTAATATAAAACCTCTTTTATGGATTCTTGTCTAGATAATAATGAAAAAGTTATTTCAACTTTATATATATTGAAAAAATTGTATTGCAAGTGGATGGCGATATAAGAAAAGTAATATCGATTAAAGTAAAATCAGATTAAAAGTATTTTTTTAAAATAATTTTAATTAAAAAAATACTAATTTTTCATACTCATTCTAATTATTTGAATTTTGTACAAATTAACAACAATTTAAAAGCTCAAATTTAGGCATTCATTTAGTTATAAAATTTACTTCTTTTATTGTAATTAAAAAAATTAATTTAAGGTTTTAACAAACTTTTTAAATTATATAATTTTAAAAACAACTTATTTTTTCTCTTTTTTTAAAAAATATTATTAATAACGGTTTTATCTCCTGCTTTCTTTCTCCGAATAAACATATTAAGTGGAGAAATTATCTTTGTAACAAAGAAATTTCTAAATCGGAGAAATAAAAAAAAATCGAGTTGAGATTTTCTGGTAATGAAAAGTGGTAAAATCAAACATTGATTGTACCTTATTCTCAGTTGGTAAATACTTATAAAAAAATAAAAATACCAAAATTTTAGCAATATAATTATACGTGAATTAGCATAAAATACATGTAGGTCAAAGTGATTACCTCTTTCTGGTCCCGAGTTTTTTCGAGATGCCGATAGAAAAAATTAAAAACCTTCTGAATGAAGTATAACGTTAAATAAATAAACTGCGTTATATTAGTTTACGACTATCCTTCAAATAAATTACGACAAGACGCTTTTAAAACTACCTTTAAGTAATTAAACTCATTTCACTTTCCTATTTTTATCTTTCCTTGTACCTACCTCATGGTAAACTTTTTAAAAAAACAAGTCGCAAATGCTGAGATAAAATACGTCGTACCCCTAACTGAAACTTCAAAAATACCAATCCCAACATACCTCCACCAATTCAAGTGCGTTACCCAGCACTTGGGTATTTTATTTTGGGTTTTTTTAATGACTCGAGTCGGCCACGGCTTTCTTACTTCAGCTCACTTAAAAATTATGCTCAACCCCTTTTTTTTCTCCCGCGCCTGACGTTTAAAACGTCGTAAACTCATCATCGGAGTCACAACAAAACACGTGGGCAGATCGAGCCATTAGTCGCAGTGTATTTCGAGAGCGGGGGGGAATCCTTTCCTGCTTCCTGAGATCCAGCCAAAGTTTTGTCTGGATAAGTTTTTGACTGTTGTTGAGCGATTTGGGGGTTTACGGACAGATTCAAATGAGTTTACGACTCGTAGGGGAGGTTAAGGGACTTTTTGGCGAGAAAGCGTAGATATTTTTCGAGATCCTTTCAAGTACACCCTATAAGTCGTGATGTCACTGTTGATAGCTTACAACAGGCCCGTAGACAGGGGGGGGGACGACGACGACAACCCCCCCCCTCTCCGCCTCGAAATTGTGAGATACTTTTTTCATCACTCCTCTTCCCCCTTCTTTTCCTTCATGTCCTTTTTTTCTTTCTGGAATCCAAGAAAACTATTTACTTATAGTGCCTAATACCACCGATGGTGTAGAACTATAAAAATTAACTATGACATCACAGCCAATCATATTCTATTTATCTACATCGGCTGGGAGTGTTCTGAACAAAAGTGAGCCGAACTCTCGATGTTTAATATCTTTCGACACTGAACTATAAATTGTAACTTCTGAAACGCTTATAACCAGTTCCTTGTATGGTCACGGTTGAAGCAATACTGTAAGCAGCCATACTGTATCCCAACTAATTTTTTAAAGGGATTTTGTGGATTTTTTCTTCTTAAATCGTTATAGAAATGTTAAATATGTTCAAACATTTTATATTTTCTACATATAGAATAATTTTGCGTATCTCCAAAACTATAGTTTTTTTTGCTACTTATCCACTTATTATTGGTTAAAATGGATTTCAAAGAATAGGCATTTGAAATGTGTTTTATTGCAAAATGAAAAAAAAATAGCCAAAAACACTACAATTTGGCATATTTTAGCATGAACAGTATATAAGGGCGGGTCATTACACACACCTTTATTAGTTTAATTTTTAAAAAATTTATCAACTATATACATAATAGACACGGTTCTTTCGACTCTTATTTCCTGATCCATTCCTAAATCACTTTTCTTTTCCAGTACCGATCTTATAAATTATCATCAAGCCCCCAAACCATTCGACTCCACGTGTCAGATGAAGAACTCAACAACTCAGCTAGTACCCCATTCTTCAAACTTTCACACAACGACCAAATGCATATTTATACTATGACGCAATTAACATGCAGAAAACAGTACAATATGAGAATCTCGGGAAATTACAGGCCAGCGAATGGCTGATGTGATAGAGTACCGGACTCGTAACGGGTGGTTCAAATCTCGATTTGAGAGTACAGCAAATTTCTGATCGGAGCGTTTCAGTTTCGTTTTTCGTCGCCTGACTTGTGACGATTTGTTTTTATCCGAGAAATTTGCATTAGTCTCTAACTGTAACTTCAGTTACTAACTCAAACACAGAGCTAGAATAATATAACAATAAGCAATGGAGCGAGGACTAAGTGTCGCCGACCATTTTACTCCATTTTGAGTGAAGGCAGAAAAAATAGTCCTTTCGCATAGGTTGGAGTAGATTTAAAAACAAATTTCTGGCTTTCAAAAATACATTAAATGATACACATTGAATGTTTTTCCATACTTACTTTCTTACTTACTAGAAAAAGAAGACAAAAGGCACATAGAAGAACAGTTTTAAACATTTTTGTGACGTCACGCGAGACTCCCCGCATAGCTATGGATGAATGTTTTCTTAACCTTTCTTCCAAATGGTATGCATCTGCGCGGTACGGTAAAGTGCATTGTCGCTCAATGCGAGTACTCGCGTCAGTGCTTCTAGTTATATTACATTCTAGCTCAGTTAACAAGTTATAATTAGAGTTCAGTGGAAATTTGCTTACCGTTTTGAATATTTCCTTTCTATCGATTAATGTGCATCACGTGAGATTAATTTTATCTATCACTATTTAGATTACGGAATTCCTAAATGGATTACAAATTAAAAATATTTAATCCTCGTGGCATGTGCAGTTTTATTTTCTTTATAAAACGTTATATTTATTTGCAACTAGAAACTTTCTTCACTAGTATTGTTTTTTAAATGGGCTCACAACAAAGTTCAATTTTCAGAGCTTCCAGATCAGACAAGTGTCCTCCGCTCTCTTCGGATTTCCACAAAGCTCTCAAAAAGCGAAAGGACTACAGGCGTTTCATACGGGAAAACAACATGGAATTCAATATTTATTCTGTCAGTCACTTGTGGTATATGCGTTATCTTTCCAGAATAAAATTTCGCAGCCTTCTTCCTTATTTCCGGAATCACATGAAAAGCGACTTCATCAATAGGCTGTACAGCACTTCGAGCAGCTTCGATGAAATCTTTGTGCTTCTATTCAAAGAGCAGGATAGAGAACTGAGACGTCTTGCCGAAGACTTCCTAAAATATGCTTCTACGACCGATCTCCAGTTCTTTCAATGGAATCGACAGGGAAGTTTCGAAAACGTTGTCGATTACCCTCTGAAAACCTTAGGTCCTTGCCCTTGCACCAGAAGACCCTTGTATGTCGCCATATATTTTTGGGAACCGGACGTAGTTCGCCTCTTGCTCAATTGCGGGGCTAGAATTCCTTATGAAGACGTTTGCAATTGTAATTTGAGGAACCGCAGTCATCCTTTGGGAAATGTACCAGATCTCATCAAAGGTACTATTGAAATCATGAGCGAGTCGAACACCTTGGATAAGATATTGGACCTCAAGGAAAAGTTTGCGGAGTCATTGAAAGTACTTCTTGTCGATTTATCTTATATTAGTCCGCTTTGGACAAAAGTGTGCAGAGTGCTTGGTGAGTTAACAAGTCATGAATTCGAAGAGACGATTCCGAGTTTGAAACACATGAGCCGAGCTCAAATCCGTATTATATTGAGAAATAAACGCGTTTTGGCTCAATTGGATAGCTTAGAAAAGTTGAGTTTGCCAAAAGTAATTATATCTTATATATACATTGAAGAAAATATTAATCCTGATCGTGAATAAAGTACTTACAAAGGAGATGCAGGCTGAGATGTCGCAGATGGGGTGAATTTCTCGCCAAGGCGCTAAACTTCTAAATGTGGTTACTTGTTTACTTTCTTCCTGCGCGAGTTCTTTTGGATTGTGTGCATTGGATGCGTGCGCATCATCCGTAAACAGAGCGCATAGGGTTGCTTTACCAAACGCCGTCGCCATCATTTCCCGATTTTCAAAAATGCGCCAATTCACCCCATATTCGACATCTTTACCGAGATGCATTCTTAAGCAGTATTTGTTAATAAATAAAAATCTTAAGAGTAAAAATATTGCAAAAAAATATTTTGCGTATGTACTAGTTTGTGAAATGAAATAGTTTTATTTTGTATACAATAAAGTACATGAAGTCGTTTGAGTGTTCGTTTCGAGTGTTGTGAGAGTACATTATATCAGCAATGCTGTCTGCAATAATGAAATTTCAAAATCGGTTAAACTTTAAATTTAAAATTAATCGTCAAAGTATGCAAGTCATTGTCGCCAAGAGAGATTTTATTTACCTATTTTTAAACGTTTTCCCCATAAATTTTCTTTTGTAGAATTTTTTTTTTGAAATTGACTTTTTCCCTTACCGTATAATGCAAAATGTAACAATTTTGTTAAGTAAAGTAATAATTCAAAATAACACGTGGAATTGCATAAATAACGGTTTTGTATACAAACTTCGTTATAATAGTATTTGGTAAACTATTTATTTATATTGACGTAAAATTTTGGCTAGAAAATTGTTCAACTTTTTTTTTTACATCTATTCATAAAAAAATTGTATTACCAGACAAAGTTAGCGATTAAAAATTGCTTTTGCAGAATCCGTAATTATTTCAAAATGTGCAATGATTATGTATTTGATCAATGATCTGAATTTGAGGGTATGTGCGGTAATAATGTTTTCAGATTATTAAATAGATTAGGACAATATTCGACATTTTAATATTGAGTTTTAAAATACAGGATATAGCTTTATGTTAATTGTTTAGTATAAAAAAAATGCTAATTTTTGAATTATTTTAAGAACTTCTAAAAAAAAAATAGATTTGGAGATTGACCTAATATTTTTACAAGACTCTGTTTAACTAATCAATCTAAAAATATGTTTAACTATATTCTAACGCGTACACTGTAAAAAAAAGTATTTAATAAAGAGTACCTGAACATACTCTTTTTTCTTTGAGTATAATTGCATCGTAAATGAGCGATGACGTACTCAAATTTAAGTAATCGTACTTTCTGAAAAATGATCAGCGTGATTGATTTAATATCGCTAATCTTAGCTTCTGTTCAAGCCATCTTAACAAAGCAACCTTACAAGCTTAAAATAGTTATTCAGAAGATGGTTTTCCACATTATTTGATGGCAATTGCTTAAATGGAAACGGAGTTATTATAACTCAATTATCTTCCCATTCTTTTGATACACCTTTTTAACATTTCTTCTGTTTATAACTGATTCACGTCGTCCTGGTAGTACAACGGATAAGGCACTGAACAGCGGTGCCTGGGGATCTGGTTTGGATTTCCGGTAAGTCTTGGTTATAATTGTTGATATTTATTGAAAGTGATTTGTGAAGGTTGTCTATGTAGGCAAGCAAGTGCTCCTTTTATTCATTTTCATTGAGTACATGTCTTTTTCAAAAATGAAACTTATGTACTCGAAGTTATGATGAGCATCGAATGTACTCAAAACTGAGTATATTGTGCTTATTTTTGAGTACCTATTTTTAACGGCAATAGCCCAATTGCGGCCGAAGCGGTGCGGGTTTACCATATTCTCAAAGAAGAGAACATTTGTTTATCGCCCAGACAACAGGTTGCCATGGCGGCAATTGGAACATTCCGTTTTTAACAGTGTATTGATATAAATTAAAAGCTATAAGACAAGTAAAATGCGATTGTGGTATTCCTATCTTTTTTTAAATTACCCGTTTTTATAGGTCACCGCCGAGAAAGACGAAAAAGCAGAAGAGCTCAGCTAAAAGATTGCCGGAGATTTGGAAGACCTTGATGTGCAGTATCTTGTTAGGGATCGGGCAATTTGTTTCACCCACATACAACGCGGCGGCTTTACAGAATTTGTTCGCTGTGGGTGCCAAATTTCTTGGCAGCAATTGCTGGCTGTAGAAAAAAAAATATCGACTGAGAATGAGGGGGGGAAATATAAGGACTAAGCACGAAAATGAAGTGCGACGAGTGTTTTTGTCATTCGCAGTTCATGAATTTCGTTGCAGGCCAATAAATAGTCGTACTTAACGAGTGATGGTGCGGTATTTGCTGTACGAAGGAACTTTTCGGGATACTGTTTACGCTTAAAAAGGAGCTTTAAGGAGCTCTAAATATTTTAGAATCTAGGTTATTTTTGTAACCCAGAGATGCTTCGTTAGTTGAGGAAGTTATGCTTATGACTATTTAAATGCGTAATTGTGTTTGATAATTGAAATCGCGCAAAATCTACTGAATCAATGAGGAAGAATGTAATAACTCGAATGAAAGAGGTGGGAATCTCAAATGGGGACGAAAATAATTTTTATGTATTCAATATTTACTGAAAAAACAAAGAATAATAAAATAATTTCTTTCTTTCATAAGTATTGAATGAATGATATTTATAAAATAAATCTGCTCCCTCCCCACCATATTGGTTTTTGGCTCTTTCATTCAAGTTTCCATTTTCCGAAAGTAATTTGGTAGATTTTGTACGATTTCAATTATTTAATGCAATTACATAATTATATAGTTTAAATTTTAGGTCGATAACTAATGAAGCATTCATTGTCCTTATACATTCCGTTAATAATATAATTATATTTTTTCGTAAAATATGTAGTGCTTTTAAATTTTAACAAAACGTATTTAGGGAATTCGGGAAAACTTAATGAATATATATACGTTAAAATGTACAGAAAAATATATGGATATATGAAAAATGGCGCTTGAGCATTTTCTTTGAAATCAATAATTGAGGGACGTTAGTACTAGGTTAATTTAAATGTCCTTTGTAATTTTAATATTTATTCAATTAGTGCAACATATAACAGAGACAGCTTTTTATTTTAGGCAATTTCTTCAATTCTAATTAACGTAAGGACTTAGTAAATATTTGAGAAGAAATTTTATTAAATTTATTTTTACTTATTGCTTAAGCTTGTAATTTTAAAAATTGAATAAACTGCATCAATAGCAGAAGCATTACTTATTCAACCGTGTTTATTGCGCCAGGTGCCAACTCAGGTGTTATCTTCATCTAATCTGACTACGGTTTAAAACGACGAGGCAATGTTTCCGGGTAATCTCTTCGAGATAGACCTCGAACTGTCGCCAATAGCCCTCAGTGAAGCTCTTGTGTGATGTTAACACAACTAATAGTATTTAAGTAAATGAGCAGGTTTTTCACAAAACCGTTCATTTATTCAAATTTAACTTTCCCTAAATATAAAATTATATTTGCGAAAATACATTTTTTAGTATTTAGAAATGTGTCAAATAGTACGTTTGTGTACATTGTGTACGTCATTTGTACGTACGTTTAAAATATAGTTTACTTTTTAAAAAGTGTGTGCATTAATGTTAATTATTTTCATTCTTCATGAAATAAAAAGTATTTAAATTATTGATTTTGGGTAGAAATTTAGATATTTTATTTTCAGTATTTCTACACGTTTTGTGGCTTACTGAGTTGCAAACATATTAAAAAAAATGGTCTGTATCTAAACACAGTATTTCAAAATCATTTAATATTACAATAACTGAATTTTACAATAACTGAATTATAATGTAAAGTTTCAATAAGATCGCTCCAACTGATGCTGAGATTAACACGAACCAAATTTGACTTTACGTCAATTCAAAAAGTAAGTAGAGGGCACATTTTTATGATTATTACTTATATTTTAGTTAAATATCAAACTATGTTTAAAGCATTCTTTGTAATGGAAACTACGATATTACCATGCCTCATCATATTCGGACCACAACCAAGCAAACAGACTTCCTATAATTTTATTAGTATAGAAGTTACTTTAGAATATTTTGGTTAGATTATAATAATAATATTAATTATAATAATAATTGAAAACTTACTTGGAATTAAAGTAGATCCACTTTGCCTTTCAGCTTCAGAAAAGCTTCTGGAAGACAAGACATTTGTATGGGATTTAGAACAGGCCAACTTATAAGATTTGGATTGTTCACTGTCTTTGCGGTTGGATTTCTCTCCTTCGTACTGTTCTGAGCATTGCTCAGAGTTGTGCTCTGAACAGTTATTCGAAAGCTCATCGGTTTTCTCAATACCGAGCACTTCTTTCACCTTTGACCAACGCGACGGGCGTTTTTTATTTTTCAAATGCCCAGCATGTCCAACGGATTTACTTCGTTCCCTTCTTTCTTTATTGATTGTCGCGCTGCGACTTTTATGGCCACGTTCACACTTGTACTCACTCACTTGATTTGCCGTTTTACTGCGATACAACCCGAGCAATTGTTCTTCAGGAGGCGTCTCGGCCCGTATACTTCCGACATGGCTGTCTTCCGACGGTTCGCTTTCTTGAGAATCTTGCAGCTGATTCTTCAGCTGCTGCACTTCTTCTTCGCTGAGTCCCGAGCTGTACAACTTTCTCTCCCCCACCATCTCCTTGTGGATCTCCTGCAGTGTCTTGATGTCCTCCAGGTACTGGATGCGTCTTCGCAATCGGACATTCGTCTCTTTCAAGTCTCCCAGCTGCTCCATGAGCTTGCACAGGTTGTCCAAGTGATCGAGCCCGACTTTGGCGTTGGAATCGCTCTGGGGTTTCTTCGCCGGAACCGGTTGCGGCTGCATTTCCGTCGGGACATTGTGAGGAAACGACCGGACGAAGTCCATGAAGTCCTTCTCCACCTGGAAGACATCGCTGATGGACGAGAGGCTTTGATCTTCGGGAATGTTGAACGGGAATGGTTGATCCAGGCTGTTGATGTTTGGCGACACTCCTTGGCTTGAGACTCCTGTGAGAGGGGACGTGCCGGAACTGCTGGCTGGTGTGCTTGTAGGGAAGCTTTCGTTGTTGGCCATGCTGGTCATGAAAGATTCCGGATCTTCCCAGTCTTCAGCGTTCACGTTTGAGGGTTCCTTGTTGGCAACTGGAACGAATGCACTGGTACTGTGTAGTTCAAAAGATTGTGCATGTTCTCCTTCGTCGATAAGCGATGTCTCATCGTAACCATCTAGCGAAGATTTGTCGTGAGTTCTAGAAGTTTGCCTTCTTGGAGAAGGAGGATGATTCTGGTTCATTTCGAAATATCTGTAAATTGAAAAAAAAAACAGTTAAGTGCTTGTAATATTTATAGATTTCTTGCAAAATCGAGTTATAATTTAATTGTTTATTGCAAAAATAGCTTTACAATTTAAGAGCTTATTTCAATTTATTACTCTAAAATTCGACGGTATTTTGTAGTAAAGGGTATTTTGTGAGTAAAATTATTAGTCTCAATTATAATACGGCGTTAGTAATATGCTTCTGTCGCCAATGTTATTCCAATTTAAGTACCCGTCGCGACGGGTACTTAATTTGCATTAGTAACAACCGTCAAAACGACGCGTCGTTTTGACGGTTGTTACTAATGCAGTTTTAAGGAATTTTGCAGTCCAGTTAATTTTTTAGTCAATATATCCCTTTTTACAAAATTATATCTGCTTCAATATAGAGTGAATACACAATTAAAATGTAGTTAAAAAAATTTCGTACAGAAAACAGGAGAACACAAACAATTATACTTTTACGTTGTTGACTTTAAAAATATCTAAATAAATTTCATAAATTACGTAATTAGTATGTTTTCAAAACTTAATTTTAGCAGCAATAATTCGATAATTTAGGGTTGGTTGGTCATGATCTATTTCACACAATAAAAAATAACGTCGGAAAGTAACTTTTACGAATGATCATTAAACCTTTTTAACAAACACTAAAGCCTTTCCATTTTTTGAAGATGAACCTTATGAGATTGTTTCTCGAAAACGTGTGTAAGGAAAATATGAGCTGTGAAAAAGGGATGATGCTGTTTTACATCTATTTCGTACCCTTTTCACGCTCACAAACGTCGCACTAGAAACGAAACACAACGTAGAAAGCGTGTAGCGGTTTGTCCGGAAACCAAATAGGTCTCACGTTCACTTGAATTTGACGTTACATGCTTTAAACGCCGACACCAATTCGATTGAGACCTTCGAGCATGAATGGACTGTAGTAGAGCGAATATGACGTCATAATCGTAAAACCAACATCTCAGACCGAAGGGCCTCAAACACGTGACTTTTTTTCAAAATTATGAATTAAAAAATACTCGCAATTGGCTGATGAATTGGGAAATATGTAGCAGTGAAAATTTATGAATGGAATGACGTAGTTAACCACGTGTCTGAGGTCATACATGTTAGCCTCACTTTTATTTTAGCGAACTTATAACATTATGTTTTCTCTACTATGAAGGATCCATGCTCGAAGATAGAGACGGCCTACCTAATTGAAAAAATATTAACTGACCGAACTAAACTGACTATTCTGTCAAAGTTTTGTATTTCTTTCTATAACCATAGTAAATAGAGATGGCATTTTGCGTCTGTGGAGAAGTGTTATCCAATTTTAAACTCAAAACTTTTTAGAACATGTAGTGTTTCTCCGAGAGAAGAAATAATGTTAAGATAACGGCACTCAGTTTTGAGCTGGGCAAAAAGTTGTATATCAATTATGGTTCATACAGAACGTACGAAGCAGTTTTACTTAACAACTTTTCAGTCTTAATATCACCTTCTTGCACAATAACTCAGTAATTTTTTGACAAACGTTTTGCAAAATATATACATAAAGTTTCGTTTTCTTTGGGTGGTTCTTGCTTCAGCACGCTGTCAAAGTGATATACGTTGTGTTGAATATGGCTGTTTACGTTGAAGTTGCTCATGTTTTCTATTTTCACCCACACCTAACGTTGGATTTCTTAACGCTTGTGCACAAAAATAATTTCACATTTGCTTGTAGATGGCACACTGTAAAAAAATAAGGTACTTAAAAATGAATAACTGAACCTACTCGGTTTTTCTTTAAGTATAATTGCATCGTAAATGAGTGATGATGTACTCAAACTTAAGAACCGCACTTTTTCAAAAATGAGCAATATTTCTAATCTCGTCTTTTGTTCAAGCGATCTTAATAAAACCTGACAATCCTAAATAAGTTGTTCAGTAGATGATTCTCTACATTTTTAGATGTCGTTTACTTAAATAGAAACTGAGTGAATATACAACTCAATTATCTTACTTCTCATTCTTTTGGCACACCTTTTTAATTTTTTTTGTTTATAACTACTTAACGTCGTCTTGATTGCTTAACGGATAAGGCACTGGACTGCGGTGCTGAAGATCTGAGTTTGATTCCCGGTAAAACTTCTTTGTAATTGTCGATATTTATTAAAAGTGATTTATGTCGGCAAGCATCTACTTCATTTTGCTTGTCGCATTATTGAGAACATGCTTTTTAAAAATTGAAACTTATATATACGGAGCCATTATAAGCATCCAATGCACTCTAAATACATTTAACTTATTTTTCAGTACCTACTTATAACTGTGCATATAAAATAATGTTTGTTAACATAATTTCAATGAATACTTTATTAAAAAAAACTGAATTTGATCGTTAGTTTTGACATGAATAAGTCTATAAAATAGGTATGAAGTACCTCGTCACCAGGAATCGTAAAGACATACCATCGTGTTGAAAAAAATGGACCATTTTGAAGTGGCCGATTGTTAATCCATTCCGTTCTCTGACCATTTGTACCACGCGTCTGTTTAAATGAGAAGGAGGGGGGGGGGGGGGGGGTTCGTCTTTAACTGCAGTATACGATTCCGCCACATAATTCTACGACACGATATACGATAAATGACAAGCCATCGTGTAGAGGAATGTAGGCCACGTCAATCAGGTTATACATTCCCTTTCTGATCTTTGTACTTCGTGGGGTATTCACGAACCAAACCTTACGGTACAGTGCGACCTAAACAAACCCGTATTTTTTAAAGAAAATTAACGATAAATTACATTTCTTATTGTATTGACTAATTAAACATTTCAAAATCTACTTACACTTGATAACAAGTTAATAAAAAAATTATCAGGAAGTGAAACTAATACTTTTTTACAATTTAAGATATAATTTCTACAAATAATTCGTCAAAATTAAAAAAAAAAATTACGTTATCAATGAATTAACGGAATATTGTTAAAAATTCTAAAGAAAATCGATATTTTATAATATGTATTTGTAATAATTAGAATTATGCAAATTTACTTAGTCAATTTGACAAATTATTGTTCGAACGAAAGAGTTGAAACCGGCGATATTAAACTGGCGATAAATAAAATTATTTAATTGATTTTACATAAGCAAGGTTTATAGAAAACAAAATGAACTAAAAATGCCCTACGAAACCTTCGCCAAAGTGATATCATCACTGATTATATCATTTTGCTCCAGAGAATGCGAGGTAATTTTGTATTATTGGAAGTAGCATACAGGAAGAAACTGAATGTAAATATATCTAAGCACACACTTTTTTTTCACAAACAAAAATTAAAAATAATATATATATTATTTTTTAAATAAATTTTTAAATTTTAATCAGTTTTTTTATTAAAATTTTTACACTCACAATAGGCAGTTTTATAATCATGTTTCCATATTTTAATTTTCTATGATTTTGTGGAAATTTTCAAATCAACTAATTAACGTAATAGAAACTTTTTTAATTGAAATTTCAAAATTACATCTCCTTCCTTTTTACATAAGAGTCTGAATCTTTAAATAGTGGTACTATTTAAAATCAAGTTTCTTTTAACTGAACTTTCAAATTTTTAATTAGTTTTTAAATTAATTTTCACCGTGTATAGAAAAATTGAAAAAATAATCTATTTGCGATGGGATAATCCAGATCGTTATAAATTATTGTCAAGAAATTAAAATTGCTTAAAATAATTAAAAAAATTGTTGTTGGTCTTATAACTATTACATTTCTTTCTTGCATATCACCTCATGATTATCTCCCCACTTGCTACATACATTGCAAAATGGGAAAATATTCTGAACAGCACAAACATTCAAGACAACATAGGGAAAAGAGAGACAATAACTTTAACAAAATATTACATTAACAGGCAATAACTTTCATTTTTTTTAATTAAACAAGTAATTACTTTAACAAAATCTTTAATTAAGAAATAATAACATGCAATAATGATGGAAAACTTTTAAGTAATCCAAGCAATAAATTTCACAAAATATTTAATTAACAAGCAATAACGTTCGTAAAATATTTAATATAAATTTAATTCATTCCTTAGATTAATTGAAATATCACGAAATATATGGGCACATATTAATTAATAGAAATGCTTAGAACTTTTGTTAAAATAATTAATTAATACAAACAATGGCTTGGTTGGACAATATAATTCTATTAAAAAACTCATACCAATAACATAACATTGTAGGTAGCTGGTATTGCGTAGTTTCGATGTGTTGGAAAAAACCTATACGCATCTCACTTAACTGCTAATCTTTTTTCTAAAAGCATCATCCACGTAGAAAAGTTATTTTTTGTAACAAGGCTGAAAGAGACATTTTTTTCAATGTTTTTCTCGAGACCTTTTTTTTTGTACTGTCGACCACAAAGTAATTAGTCATCAAGTCTAAAAAAAATCGTTCCATTTAATGTAGAACACCGGGCGCATAAAGCGATATCTTTGTAGTTCTCGCACTGCAAAAGATTGAGTGTTTTGTGGAACGTTCAACAAGAATAGTGTTTCGCGTGAGGGATGAAGATCAAGGTCTAAGAATAAGGTTTCTTGTCTGAGAATAGCACTTTTGCAAGGGTCGTGAAACTGCAAGTGTTACGCGTTAATATATTTGTTTATGTAATAGTGGCTTTAAATGAGTCGTCTAACTGCAAAGCTCGTTACATAAAAAAATAATCGAAAATTGAGATTTTTGCGCCATTTTGTTCGTTAAACCAACCTTTGTGAGATCCGTAGCTCAAACAGTTGCAAAACGCTTCTAAACCTTTGAAAAAAACCTTCGAAAACCCAATACTGTTGCATAACTCTTTAAATTCGACTGCCGCGCTTTCCCGTTAAGCCCGGTTTACACGCTACGATAAATTGTAGCAATTTATCGTAACGATTGAATTGTTACGATTTATCGTTGCGTGTAAACAGGACATTGTAGCGATTAATTGGAATTGGAATTGGATTGGATGGTTGATGCCGGCCGGCATCAATTTCTGCGAATCGTAACGATCTGTTGAAATGTGTAAACATGTAGCAGCCATTTCTTGCTACTAGCATCTCAATGTAGCTTCTCCTGTGCGAGGGAAAGCATATTGGCGCGATAAATTGCGACCATGGTAATTTCACGATTTAAAGAACATGCATTCGATTTATTGATAGAATTTTTTTTTATTTATTTATTTGATTGTAATTCGCAATTTTAATATTATTGTAATTATAAAAATGATTTTACGAATATCTAAGAAATTATATTATAACGTCGTGGGACTTACCATAAACCAGGTTGGCCATTTATTCACCCCGAGACCTTCACAATTTTAATATTGTAATTATAAAAATGCTTTTATGAATATCTAAGAAATTATATTATACCATCGTGTGACATACCATAGGTGAGCCGCGTCAACCAGGTTAGCCATTTATTCACCCCGTGACCTTTGTAACGCGTGGGGCCCTAGTATATTCACGCGTTGCGTAATATTATTAAATTTAATTTATTTGCTTATAATTACAGAAAATGAGAGTTATTAATTATAAAAATGAATGCTTATGAATAAAAAATACAAATTCTTAATTTCTTTATAAACATTCGTTATGTATTTCAAATTAACCTTATATTATTATAAAAAAACTTACAACTTTCACTTTGTTAGAACTTTAATTAATATAAAAGTAAATTTACTTTGCTGCATTTATTTATCTTCCATAAATTACTTGCTTTTTTCTGTTTCTTATTCTTAATTTTTTTCCTACAGAATACTTAATTACAAAATACTAAAGATATTATACTTTGTTTATTAGTTCAAATTTTTAATGTTCTGTAAGACTATTTTTTTAAAATAAATTCCATGTCCTTCAAGCTTCTTCCGGTGGCAAGAAATCGTAAGGTAGCTGAGAGTTTTTCGTGCGGAGATATCGCTCTTCTCATAACAGTATCAGTTTTCGAAATAAACGGAGAAACTAACCTTAACAACTCAACATAAGTCTCTTCGTCCATTCTCAAATAATTTCGCCAATCATTTATTTCATTTCTCAATTCTTTCAATAATTTTACATGAGAGAATTCCCTTTTCTTTAGCAACCACTGGCTGCTCCACTTTGTTCTTGGTCTTCGGGACTTTTTCACTTTTCTCGCTAAACAACCGATATATAACAACAACACTACTTCCTCCATGGCAAAAGCTGTGATTTAGCGGTCGATAGCGGTCGACAAACGAATATTTGACAAGAAATCGTTACGATTTATCGTAGCGTGTAAACAATATTTAATCTTTTGATTTATTGAAACAATAAATTTGTCAATCAAATCGTCACGATTTATCGTAGCGTGTAAACCTGCCTTAAGAGAATGGCAACACTGTTTTAACATGAGGGGCATATTGCTGAAAAATTTAATAAATCCTTCATACTGTTGCAAAACTGAAAGTATATAATAGAATTAAAAAAAAAATTAAATGACACAAAAACTATACCAAATTTATTAAAAGTACTTATGGAAATGGGATTCAGTACGAACTTTTGCGTTAAAATGCCAAATTTCAATCAGTTACCTCGAAAATTAAACTCTACAAAAGTTTTTTCACTTCCAGTAAAAAAATCTATATGAACCTTAACGGGTTTTCTAACTAGACGACTCAAACGGAACTTATTACATACTTGGATATAATATTGGTTTAATTAAAAACACTAAATTTTTTTACACGAATACCTCTTTAAAATGCGTCCGGGTACAGCGGTCATTAGCGAAATTTGAGCGACATAAAAAATGTTGATATTTCAAAGCCTTATAATTATAGAGGATAAATGACCTACCATCGTGTAGAGGAAGGTGAGCTGCGTTGACCACGTTGAACATGGATTCGTGCTAGCTTCTCATCTTTGTATCGCGTGGGGGGAGATAACTCAAATTTTGGGACCGCTGCAACTTCAGTTCTATTCCACGGTTTGTAACGAGTGTGTACTTAAATTGAAAAGAACGTCAAGTTAAATAATTCCTTTTGACTAGTTGTCAGTTTAAATCATTTACGAAGGGGAAGTTTGTAGAGATTTGTGGAGTGGAAAGTGACAATTTGTTGAGGATTTCACTATGATGCCAAAATATCACACTAAAGTTCAATTGCGGTACAGAATTAGAAAATTATAAATATTATGTACATAAAACAATTTAATGTTTCGTTTTTTAACAAAACTTAACTTTTTATGTACTTAAGAGTGTGTATTTATAATAAATATAAGGTTCGTTGATTAAAATGACTTCTATTTAAATGTGAATATATATATATATATATATATATATATATATATATATATATATATATATATATATATATATATATATATATATATATATATATATATATATAAATAATAGACCAGGTTATAACAGAAATCAACTTTTTGCAGATGAAATGGCTAGCCCAAACGAAAACAGTACTATGATAGGTATGCTGGTTCTTTACTTTAACCCTATCGCTCCCAGTGGTCTCACTCTAAAACCACCTACTATTTACAAATGCGTAGGAAGGATGAGACCCAGTGGTTTCCATGGTAACCACATGTGAATAGAAAGCATAGAGCGCAATATGTTGGCGCATAGCGAAAATTTTACGTTAATTTGTAAATAATGATGAAAAATTCAATATTCACTCAGAGAATTGCGCAAATAAATATTGCTATTCTAATTTTTGTTAAAATCTGTCAGGACCCGACTATATGTTTGCTAATAAAGTAAATATATTTAGTCTTAATTAAGCCTGATGGCTCAAAATGGAAATTGGATGCTTTAAAAATTTCTCCATTCATCCTTTATCACATTCCATGGATTCTGTTAATTTTCTAAATGAATGATCCAAAAATTCTGTAAAAAATTAGATGCCATATTTAGATGACTATAAAACACAATTTAAAAATAAATGTTTTTTACTACGACAAAAAAAAAAGCTAGAGGTTAAAGGAATTAGGAAAGTTTGAAAGCAAACATAATATTTCCAGCGGTCGTAATTTTTACAGTTCCACATTGTTTCATGGCGTTCGGCCGAATTGAAATAGTGATTAAAAGCACGGTTACCATCAATTGTCCAGAAGAATAAATGGACATCTTTTTGGATGCTTAATACTTTACAATTTAGGTAAAGAAAGAAGTGAATGTGTTAGACTGAAAATGTGCCGTTACTAAAAAATATAAACCCCCCAGGACAGTGGCATTTAAAATTTTAACCGTGTAAAATAATTTCCTTTATGAAAACTAAATCTGGCTGAGTAGTAATTAAAGGTGAAATATATTATTGATCAGATTTAAGTTAGTTTAAAGGAACAAGCAAAAGATGAAAATATTTCACGATGAAACCAATGAAGATAGAACAATGGCAAACCATTGTAAAACCAAGAGTTGTATAACGTTACATGCCTTCCTAAAAAACAATTCTCTAATGTTTGATGAAAATATTGTTCTTTAAATTGTTAAAACGTACAATTTAAGAGAATTGCGAACTGAATAATTTAGTTTTTGAAGTAAATGAAGAACAGCTGAATGTGAAAGAAGACAATTACACAGAAGATGTTTACACAATGTTTACGAAAACTAAATATGGACCTTACAAATATATCTTTAATATAAGTAGTCTCATTTTTATTAACAATAAATTACGTTTAAGAATAATTTAATGCCGTTTGTAAAAAATGAAAAATTTAATTTAGAAAGAAAGAAAATCGGTAGTCCTATAATATTATTCCAAAATTTGTCTTATTCTTTATTTGCTTTTCAAAAGCGTTCTTATCCATTGTGTTGTTCCAAAACTAATCTTCTCAAAAATAACATGTTGTAGCTTTTATATTTACTTAATAATATTTCTGAAATTTGATGTCATGAATTGGGAGGTTGCGTGCAAGCCATATCCACAAGAATTAGAATGAAAAATATCCAAAAATTATATATAATTGTTTTTCTGTTTTCTTCAAAACAGTAAAAGTGCATAAGGCAAGTTTGGAACTCTATGCGTCTCATACATTTATATTTTATATTCCATTCCCTCTAATTTTTCGAATGTATAAATTTAAAAAATGCACTTCTTAAAACATGCCCAATTTTGTAAGAAAGCGTTCCTGAGTGGCAATAAAAACATAATTTAACGTAATTACTTGTTATATATTTAAACAAACCTACTCAACTTTTCTAATATTGATTGACGACATTGTAAGAGCAAAGTAAATAATACTTTTGGTTTGGTTTGATTATTCAACGTCGCACTAGAGCTGTACAGTGGGCTATTGGCGACGGTTCGTGGCCTATCTCGAAGGAAAGACCCGGGAACGATGCCTCGTAGTTTTAACCATGGTCAGATGATGAGGGCAACTCCTGAGCTGGCACCCGACGCATCTTCAATAGGTGTCAGGACATTGGACCCTGTGCTCCAGTCCCGTATACATGCTAACATAATTTGTTGGATGTTCTGAACGACTTTCTAGTATTTTTGTAGCGAAGATGGCAACCCTCCTTTCGCAAGATCACTACTTTTTTACTTTTCTTTGTCAAGTCCATCGCACGGATTCGGGCCAGTAATCCTCTGATTACTAGCTGAACGCCTTTATCCACTGGGCCACTGGAAGCCCAAAGTAAATAATGGAATCGTAAGCTATCTATAAAGATTCAATAAATTACATTGGAATCGGACATCCCCGTGGTAGTCGTCGCAAACATTTAAATCGGGGTGCTTCAACTAAAATTTTATATTTCATTGATCTATTTCATTACTGTCTGAAATATTGAGGTGGATTGCATATTAATAAGTAATATAATTTTTATCTTTAAAAAGGCATTTTAACTTGAAGAACCTTGGATGTTTAAACTTCAAATTAAATAGAATACTCTCTCTTTTTTCATACATTTCCAGCACTAAACTATTTTGTGTTTATTTATTTTGCAGTAACAAGACTTAAAGTATCCAAAATAAAAGACGATTTCTACCCTCTCACGGATAAGCAAATAATCGAATCTGTAGGTTTGTTTTCACTACAGCAAAATTTAATTTATATTTCCAACTCATATTTTTAAAAAAAAATATTTTTTAGCTATTTCAGTAGAGAAAGATTACAAAAGTCATTTCAATACTTTAAATTTGAAAAATATTTCGAATTGAGATTTTTTTTATGTAGTTTTATATTATGTGTACAACTGAAAAAAACTGGAGATACACGGACGGATATACACGTTTGTATCCAGCCAGGTGGTTAAGCGTAGGTAATGACTAACATTACTTTATACATGTTAGGTACAGTCCAACTTTTACTTAACTGAACAAAACGAACAAGCAAAGTCTATATTTATAAAATTATAATTTCTATTGTGGAAATTTAATAACATCTACTGAAGAAATTTTTCAAGAGGAAATAGAAGATTTTATAAGAGATAGAATTCATTGATTAATTCACAAGAAAGATTGTTACAGCTTGCCCGAAGGAGGTGGGCGATCATTAACGATTAGGAGGTTGTGCCCCCTAATACAATAAACAAAAAGTTTGTTTGCTAGCATTAGGATTTGTGATAAGTTTGGGGTCACTAATCGTGGCGTTAAAATTTGGTAAAACCGAGACAAATTACGTGCATTTTATGGAAAATCTACTGAACCAATTTGAAAGAGAGTTGATTTGATTACAAGAGTTAGAACTATATTGGTAAAGGTGGGGAATTAATTTCATAGCTGCTTTCACAGTTTGAATTATTTAACATAACTATCGTCTGTTTTTAACCCTTTGTTGGTCGGTGTTGCATTTCATACGTCAGGTATTGTCTGAATCATATGGTCTACAGGAGACTGGATGGGGTCGATGATAAGCAGGCTCGCGAAAAAGGCAGCATACAATCTTCATAAAAATTGTGAAATTTACAATTTTATTCATTAAAACTGTTGTTTTTTGAAGATCTATTAAATAGCAAATATGTTTTTGTTAATATCCTGCATTAAACCTGTAAAAAAACTTTAAAAAATGCAAAAATCCTTCTAATTTCAAGCACTGAAATTGTTGAAGGAAAAATGCAGATTTTAAAAAGGTTTTTATGAAGTTTTTTTAAAAGGTTTTAGATATTTTTAAAAGTTTAAAAAAATGCATTTTTTGTTTCAAATTCCTTTATAAAACCTTCAGTTTTATAATTTTGATAAAGGTTTTATTATCACACCATTTTTATTTTAAGTACTTCAAAATTCATGCAAATATCAATTTAAAGTTACTACAGTTATGGAATTTATTTTATAATACTCCTTAATACATTTTAGAAACGAGATTTCGATAAAGGTTTCAAGCTGACCTCTTTTTGCTGGGAGAATAGAACAGATAGAAAATACATAGGATTCGCAGGAAATGGACCAGACGATTAGAATTCAGGTTAGAACATAAAAAAAAAAAATTATTCCTGAAAATTAATTTGAAAAAAAAAGCCGACCAAGAACTGATTAATATCCTAATAAATTTATAGAAAGCATATAGAGAAGAAATAATTTAAACGTTATCGTATCTTTCAAAATTTTACATGATGTAGAAAATTGTAACTGGTTAAGCATGAAATACTGTAGTAAAGAACATTGACTTTTCCCCCATAATCCCAACCATTTACGTGAAACTGGATTTCAAGAAACTCAAGTTGTAAGACTTATGGTTACTGCAACTGACATCTCTTCCTTGACGTTACCCAATAACTGTACTCTTCATGCGAAGTTATGTCTCACTTGCATACGCAGAAGTCGTTGGGAGTAAAGAAAAGAATAACTTGATGTTACAGGATTCGTTTTAAGTTTTTGATTTATAATACGCTGAAATGAAGTTTCATGCAAAAACTGTTTAGCTGTTACACAACCTAAGCGATTAAAAAAATATTTGGCGGAAATAATTATTATTTATCTGTCTTTCAAATTAAAACAAAAATTATATAAACATTTATTAAAAAATATTCAAATTGTAAAATTTGGTGAATAATATGTCAAGTAGGTATTGGAAATTAATGTTGATTTACAAATAAAGAATAAAATAACGTTTTATTTTAACAATATTTTTTGTAGTAATTCTGGTCTTGGTGCGAAGTACACTTGAGTATCATGGCCCAAATATTGAAACAGGAAACAACGTAAAAGTATAAGCTACCGATTTTTCTATAAAATGTATGAATTATATTGGTAATAGTTTTAAACTATAAATAAATGTGCCTCTTGAATTTCAGAAGGTATCCTCATAATGGAACAAACGATGAATTTTAAAATATGTTTTTGAATTGAAGCTTTTTGATTGTTTATTTTTTTATCTATAACTCGGGGACAATCTAAGTTGAACCTGAAGCCGAAGCTATGATATGTATAAATATTCAATTGCTTTAGGCTCAACTTAGGTTATCAGCGATATAGAAGAAAACTCTGAATATTTTGTATTTGAATTTACTCCCCCCCCCCCCTTCCATTTTAAGTAATCTTTTGTAATGTTATTTAAAATGATCACCGTCTTAAGCTTTTTAAAAATGTGCCGATACTTTTCTTACTGTAGTTATTTTCATAACTCAGCATAAAACCTTTATAATTTTTTTTAAATAAAACTTTTATTCAGAAAATTGAACTTTTTTTGTGGAAGATCGATTAATTCAAAGATTTTATAAACCAGTAAAAAAACCTTAAAAAAATTAATTCGAGTAGGTACAGGCCGGACTATACCGGATACTTATTGAATAATATGTCAAGTAGGTATTAGGTAGGTATCCTATACCCTATTTGACTTTATGCCGCACGCGGTATAAAGTCAAATAGGGTAGAGGATAAATGGTCAACCTTGTTGTTGCGGCCTACCTTTCATTAAGCTATGGTATGTCATTTATGATGGTATGTCGATGTCGTTCACCCCCAAATGCCGATTCCACGGGAATTAGAAGGAGTTTACAAATGTCATTTTTCGTTAAGCGACTCCGTGCAAATATGTACAAAAATTAAATCAATTTTGAAGCATTGAACTTATTGAAGGAAAAATGCAACGGAAAATAACTTAATAAGAAAAATAACGCAAAAACGAAAAATAACGCAATACAAAAAAAATAACTTAAAATGCAATTTTGTTTCAAATTCCTTTATAACACCATCAATTTAACAATTTTTAAAATTTAAGAATTCAAATTTTTGACGAAAAAGTTTCAACATACTTCATATAAATATAATGAAATATTATACATATTTTCTTAAGAATGGAAAAAAAAACGGGCAAGAAAATTTTAATTTCTAAATGGGGATGGCGTTGCATGCATCTATTAAAACTTTTATCTTATAAATATTTCAATATTAAATTTAAATTTGTTATAATTTAAAACCAGTAGGCAATTTTTAGCTCGCCGAACTGTTATATAGATATCGCCATTGTAGAGCGAAAAATCACTAACAAGGAGTTAATTGAAATTTTATATGGTGGATAAAAATTGGGTGACTTTTTAATACACGAAATTCCCGAAATATGTTGTGTCACACATATAATGATTTCTTGCAATACGGTGACTCTACATACTTCCAAATTTTATAACGTTCCCAACCTTATAAAGCCATGTACCACAAAATTAAAAGCTACACATAGCGCGGACCACCACTTTTAAAATATTCAATTATATTAAGTTGACACTAAATATAACTAGTATGTATTCTTGCAATTAATTTATTAATAAAAATTAAGTTGTCTTCAAAATTCAAATTACAACAGAGTATTTTCTATAGCAAGCATAATTTTTAATTTAGATTTCTTGTATAAAAAGAATAACCTCAAACAATGTTTTAAAAAAAATATATCTTCAAAATATTTTGGGGATAATACAAGAGCTCTATGGACCACTTCAGACTCCTTCATGGACCTCAGGTGGTTCGTGGGATAGGAACCACTACTTTAAATCTTAATCTTCAAAACGTTAGATAAACAAAACATAACACTATTAATTTATTACTGGTATAATCACTAAGCCTCACGAAAAATCATTAAGCATACATAACTTACTAATTGGTTATAAATCCACAGTAATCTGGAGCCAACCAAAATCCACTTCATTAAGATTTACGTCCATTCATCGACACAACATTCCGATCCAGCGGTGACAACTACCACCTGGTGGTCTATAAATAGACCTCACCTTCCCAGAACGTCGTATTCGCACCCGCTATTAAACCACACTTATATTAAGAAGAATCGAATCCTTTTAATCCGCGGAAAAGTGGATGCTGGTACAGAACACAGACACAGATCGGGGCAACTGTCGCATCCACCATGGTCGTTCCATCACTCTCTGAATGCAGGGACCATATTTTTAGCTCCCAGGAGCGAAATCCTATTAGGGAACGGGTCCAAATTCTGTTGGAAAAACCATTTGGAACCCCGTCTCCGAAAAAGAAGAATAAGAATGAAATGGCGGGCATTAAAGAAACATCTAAAAACAACTCCAGTCGTTGAAAGAAGCTTCAGGTGATGCACCTTGAGATGGTTTATGTTTGGCGGTTTTTGGGGCGTTTAGGGGCTCTTTGATGCTTGGCCATTTTTTGTGCGGTTTCTGCCTCAAGGTTGCTGATATTAAGTTTTTGGAAGGGGGAGGGGGGTTCCAGATGTTCTGTTTTGGGGTGTCGCGATATATGTCAAATGGATTAAGATGAAGTGTGTGTGGGGGGCGGGGGAGGTGTTTCCACGGAAAATGTCAACTCTGGTGTCGTGTATTCTATAAATATTTAATGTTTAGTAAGTTAAAGGAAATGTCGAGGCATCGGTGACCTCCGCACGTAGCTCTTTGGTGAGGATAATAAATTGTGTTTTTTATCCATGTTTGATTCATTTAAGAAAACGTGCTAGATTTTACGCGCCACTTACGATTACAAGGGACCATTTGATTCACAGTATATGTTGGTTCTATAAACAATTAAAAAAAATTAAAGTTAGTTGAAAATTTATAAAAGAGCACTTATTTATAAACGACTATATATAAATAGGCTTCATAATGGAAATAAATTAGGCTTATATTTTCAAGAATACGTGTGTTCTCCCTACATATTCTGAAACGAAGCATTTTCTCCTTAAATATTAACACTTGACGAATTTTAAAGTCTTTAATATATATATAACTATCATGCACGTGCGAGCGATAATTATAGCATACACAACCCCCCCCAAAAAAAAACACCTATTCGTTAGAGAAAAAAAAAAGTTTAAAGTCGATGGATATATGACAGCATTATCAATGGCTTATTTAAGAAACCCCGTTAAAATTAATTATTTTAAGCGCAATTAAAAAAAAACCTTTGAAATTTATGTAATGAAAGTACGATTCGTCCCTTGTCCATGAAATTATCTTTCTTTTGACACCTCATGCGTTAATATTCGTAGCGTCTAAGGAGCGGAAAAGGGATTTTTACTACAGAAATAATATATATTATAGTGAAGGTGGTAAGCACAATCTCAGTAACCTCAAAATTAAAAAATAAAATCCAGTTTGGTTTCTTTGACTGTTTTATGCTAATATCTCGTTACCTAGCATGTTTTTAAATCGTTAGAAATCCAATTTACCGTTTGAAAATACTCTAAGAAAATGAGCAGTTTAAAGTTACATCTCACATATACAAAGAGTTCCGCAAGAGAGTCAACGCTCAGAAAATAAGAAACAGTAAATTTAGGTTATGCTATTGATATTTTGAGTATTGTGGACAATTTAATACAGCGTCAGTGTACACACACATATAATCATAATTTAAATTTCTGCAAGGAATATACAGAATTGGGGTATTTCCAGAGAGTTGTAATATTAAATAGAGGGCGCCTTCAATACCAGACTCTCGTAAGGCCGCGGTGTCAACATTGAAAAGAAAAACTCACATCACGTGGTTATAGCGCTGCCACATTTGGCGTTCAGACATCTGCAGGAGTTTCAAATTTGGCGCACTTTCTTCTCTTTTGGTGATAAGGAGATCTGTCCGTATTCAACTTCTTAACATATATGTACGTATTTACTTATTTTCAAACAATATGCGCTAAATATTTCCTCTTCATGAACGAAATGAAAATATTTTATTTGTGTTCAATACTCGAAGAAGCGAAACTCTTTATAATTCTCAGGTTTCATTGTTCATATTTTCTTATTGAAGTATACAAAATAACAATTGAAAGAATATCGCTTATGGTAAATTTTTTACATAAAAACGTAATGCAATTATTTCAAAACTACAAAGTAAGAAAAATCTCCTTAATATATCTGTTAAACTCCCTTAAATTGTGCCACTCGTTCAAAAAAAACTATATTTAAATACAAAATTAAACATAAAACCATATTACAATACTTCGATATCGTTTAGTTCTTAAAGTCGCCAAGTCCTGCCAAGTAATATTGCCGCATGAATGAATTGGCATTTCCACATATCACGTGGTTTCAATGATGGACACACGGAAATCAGCATTTTTATTCCTCTATTTGTATCATTACTCTATGGGTATTTCCTGGGAAGTTATATCTATTAAAATAATAAAAAGTGAAACTATATAGAATATACATGCATTATAAAAATTTAAGGTAAACTATTATGCAGAGAAAAGAATTTGACATTTTCGCATTTATTCTAACCGTTCAGAGCTTCGAGCATGAATCCTTTGCAGTAGAGGAGTCATGACGTCACTCTCGCTAACATCAAAGTGAAGCCAACATGTATGGCCCCAAACACGTGGTTAACTACGTTATTCCATTCATAAATTTTCACAGTTACACATTTCCCAATTCATAAGCCAATCGAGAGTATTTTTTCATTCATAATTTTGAAAAGATGGCACGTGATATGGGCCTTCCGCTCTGAGATGTGGGCTTCACGATGATGACGTCATATTCTCTCTACTACAGTCCATTCATGCTCGAAGGTTCAATACAAATACAAATACCCTTATCCGCTGCGAAATCAAAAAAATTCGACATTATCATAAATACTGTTCGGCTGTACTTGGATAATATTTCGCAAGTTTTATTCAAAATTGTATGTGGTGTAATATTCAAAAATACCCCTCATTTTATAAAGTCGCATCCTAAGCAAAGTTTTGTCTTTTCAACCTAAAAAATTCGACGTTTTGGTCGAAAATAGAGTAATTTCTTTGAAAAGCTTAATTGTTTACACTATTCATCAAATTTTTTTTACAAAATAATTAAATTAAGAATGCCAGTCAATTCAGGTTCGATATTCGTTGTTTGTATTATAGTAATTTTAATTGGGGAAAATGTCATAGTTATTTGAAAATTTGTTTATAATGAAACAAGATTTAATTAAAATCAGTTCTTTGTACTACGTTAACTTTTAGGGTAGCCGCGCACCCTCGATAATTGCACCGCAACTATCGCTCGGTGATAATCAACTGAGTGACTACAAAATCACTCAGCAAGTGACCAGCGATTATTTTAATTGCAGTCCGACTCAAGGCAGCCACGTTTCAGATTTCGAAATCGCTAAAGTAAAGAGGAAAAATCGTCAAACTCGTATTATCCCAATTCATACAATATCACGACATAGTCGATTATTTGCCAAAGTTGTTAGCTCGGTATTGAGCAAAAAGATATTTTGTCCGATAGTTGAATGCCCGAAAAAATTTCTGAGTGAGCTGATATAATTTGAGTTTTTCAATTGCATGCGACTAAATAGTTCAGATGCATGTCGGAGTTGCCAGTGCGCGGATACCCATAAGCCCGCGATATTTTAAAGTCATTATTTAAGTTTAAGTTCTTCCTTTAAATGAAAACCTGCTAAGCAAAATGAATTTAAATTCATTGTAAGTGATGTTATTAACTACAGTTGGAGCGCTTCCTATCGCACAAATCTCGTACAAAGCTGGTGAAAATGTCAGATAACAATCAAACTGCATTTTATACCACTGATTGCCTCGATTCTTAGAAAGAGTTAGAATGCTACCATACGAGTTGTCTTTTAAATGTAGATTTATTTCTCATCAGAGTTACATATACAATAAAACTTATTAATATTATGAAAAACGGTACAAATTGCTTATTTCAATGTTTCCTAATTGGCAATGCAAAGGTGTGTGCAATGTGTCTCGCTTTGTTACTATGTCTACTCGCTGCTAACTCACCTTCATTTAAACAATGATAACAGTTTGAAATCGGATAAATTGTTTAAGAAAAACTTCGGTTAATCGACATTTCTGGTTATATAACAGTCGCATAACTGATTATTTTTTTTGCAGATTTTGCGTAAGTGTATTTTTCTCTATCTAACAAAAAAAGAATTTTCGAAATCGGACACTTTTTTTTTTTAAACGGTCCGGTTAATTGAGAATTCCGGATAGCTAAATGCCGGATAACCGGATATTTTTTTTAAATGGCTCCCAAGTGAAACATCCCCTATTCAACAAAAAAATGGTCTAAATATCTTAACTAGAACCGAAATTTTAGGCAAACATAAAAAAAAATACATTATCGTAGAATTGATAACCCCTCTCCTTGGCGCGTAATTGGCGGTTATAATTTCAAGTTTCTGGCGGTTTTATTTTAGAGTTTTGGTTGGCGCGCTGTTCAGACGATTAAAAAAATAATCAGTATTTAATCTTCATAAAAGTTGCGAAAATTAAGATTTTATGTAAGCAAATTAAACAGTTGCAGTTATTTAAGTTTAATACGAAAGGTTTAAATATTCTTATTGAAATAATCGACACTATTGTAGCTACTAGTTTTATTTTACTCTAAAAAATGCGTCCTTTTTTTACAATACATACAAAAGAATAATAGAGCTACTTCTCAATAACTCAATTTTTAATTATAAAAGTCGAGTCCATTTCGATTACAAGTTCTACCAGCATAATCTAAACCAAGTTTCAAATGTTTCAGAATCCATCTTCTTTCGGAATAGAAACGTTCTTTGCGAGTTTTGTTTGTAAATAGGATCTCCATGAACCTATTCCGATAGACTTAAAAATTCCGAGGTAGTCACAGGTGCTTTTCTAATTTGGCGCGGGTCCCAAAAACGAATCCATTGCTGAGAAATTGTCTTGGAAGCGATACCGAAGATTAAGCAAGTGAACAGTGTGGGGAAGTGTGCCAAGTCTTTTAAATTGGTATTGAAACATTAAGTTACATGAAATATTTTAATAGATTTATTATTTCGTACATATGTATTTGATTTGTCTTTGATCTTGTTTGATGCACTAATAATGTTTTAATTGCTATTGGGAAGTGTTTGTGTTTTGAAGAATAGGAAAATTTTATTTCTTAGTTTAAATTTATATAAAGGTGTCTTTTTATGTAAATTCTAAGTTTTTTTTTTATATCTGTGTAGTTTTAAACTTCTGAGCTTTTAAGTTTTATTTGAAATGTAAACCGATTTCATAAAAAGTGTAAATATTTCAGTTAATGAAATACTAGAAAGAAAATTCAGAATGAAAAAGTATAATACTTTAGTTAAAAATTCCGGATTATAAACTTAAATCAGTTCCAATAGATATTTGGATTTTTTTTTTAATTTTAAGACTGAAAGAAGTTTTATATAATAAAAACATTTTTATAAAATAAATGAATCAATTTTAAAATTGTTCTTTGTCACTTTTTATTATTATTAAATGATTTTTATTAACTCACACTGTCTGGTGTGATGTGTCCTCAAATCTTGTAACTCAATTTAAACCCACTTCCAATTACATATGATCAGGGCCTGATTACCGAATAGGCCCAGGAAGCCAGGGCTAACACTTTATATTTTTGAGCGGGCCCCAAATCACACATTTTATATAAATATTTAACAATACTAACGTAGTTTGCTACTAAATTTACCTTAAAAAAGTGGCATTACTCACTTTAACAAAATAAAAGTTACCACTTGTGTTAAATGTGTTCGAATATTGGAAAAATAATCAAAAACATACCAAAGAATATTAGGAATATTTTCATTACTTACTAACGTTTATTAAATATTATTTAATATGTTTCGTTGCTACCCAGGGGCAAGGATTTTACTGCATGGAAAAGCTCGATTTGATGTTCTAGGGTTTATATCAATAGGGCCCCCATTTAAAGGCAGGTTTCTCTTGCTTTAATGTTTTAATCGGGCCCTGCATATGATATCTAAACACTAAATGCTTCTTTTTTCATCTTGAAATCTTAAATAATTCTTAAATATATTATAAATTATAAGCGCCCCACGCTTTTATTTTTAGTCAGTTCCAACAAAAGTATATTCAACATATTTCAAAGTAGTTGAAGAGAAAAGAATTCAAGGGGCAAGTGGAGGAAAAGGTAATGTTACAAAAGTCAGTTTTCAAGAAGTATAGAATTTTTATCTACAATTACTTTGAATATAAGTATAACATAGCATTTCTCTTATACTGCTATGTACTGTTTAAATACAGCAAATATAGCCAAATATTGTTAGGACAATACACATTTAATTTACTTTTTATCATAACAAAATTGGAATTGCAAATGCAAATATTACTGAACCCATCATCCACTTATCAATTTGATTATTTTTTGTATTTTAATACATTTTATAAAAGCATGTTCTTTAAAAGTTTTATATATATATATATATATATATATATATATATATATATATATATATATATATATATATATATATATATATATATATATATATATATATATATATATATATATATATATATATATATATATATATATATATATATATATATATATATATATATATATATATATATATATATATATATATTATTATCAATACATGCACTGTAAAAAAAGGTCCTTAAAAATGGGTACCTGAACATACTCGTTTATCTCTGAGTACAATTGAATCATAAATGAGCGATTACATACTCAAATTTAGGCAACAGTACTTTTTCAAAAATGCTCAGAGCGATTTAATATTGCTAATCTCAGATTCTGTGCAAGCTATCTTAACGAAGCGACCTGACAAACTTAAAATAGCTGTTAAGAAGATGGTTTTTCCCATTATTTGATGTCTATTGCTTAAGTGGAAACCGAGTTATTACAATTCAACAATTATCTTATTTCCCTTTCTTTTGGTTCGCCATTTTAACGTTTCCTCTGTCTATAACTTCTTCACGTCGCCCTGGTAAGTAGAGCGAAAAGGCACTGAACTGTGGTGCCTGAGGATCTGCGTTCGATTCCCTTCAAGTCTTGGTTGTAATTATTGATATTTATTGAAGGTGATTTATGAAGGCAGCCTATGTAGGCCAGCAACTGCCCTGTTTTACTTATTGTACACATTTCTGAGTACATGTCTTTTTCAAAATTGAAACATGCATTCAGAGCCATGATAAGCATCGAATGAACCCAAAAATGAGTACATTTTAATTATTTTTTAGTACCTATTTTTAACAGTCTATATGAAGGTGCCATTTTTATATCAATTCTATTGTTTTTTTTATATCTTTGTAGTTTCAAACTTCAGAGCCCTTAAATTTTATTTGAAATGTAAAACGATTTCATAAAAACTATAAATATTTCAGTTAATGAAATACATACTTCAGCAAAAAAAATTCGGATTTATCATAAACTTAAGTTCCAATAGATATTTGGATTTTTCTTTTAAATTTTGAGACTGAAAAAAGGTTTATATAATAAAAACATTTTAATGGAAGAAATTAGTCAATTTCAAATTTGTTCTGTATCAGTTTTTCATTATCCATACAAGATAATCAGACTACAAATATTCACTAAAATAGTAATTAATTTCTGTTTTACTAAATATTCATATAATAAAAATTATATAATATTCATATAATATCTGAATATTATATACTTACTACATGGACACACATACATTAAGTTTTCAAACATTTTACCCTCTGACCCTAATTTTTGCGGTCATACGCCCACTAAGACACATTTTTATTGATATTAATCATTTTAAGCACTGCAGGAGCTTGAACGTGCTCTGCCTTATCGGCGGTGGGTTTTGTTTGGTTAAAATAACGTCGCACTAGAGCTTCACAGTGGGCATTGGCGACGGTTCGTGGTCTATCTCGAAGGAAAGACCTGGGAACACATACACATTCACACACACATTCATACATGCACCTCGTTATTTTAGAACCATGGTCAGATGACAAGGAAACACCTGAACTGGCACCCAACGCCTTCAATAGATGTCAGGACTTTGGACTAAGAAGAAACATCGCATGGAATTTTTTTGGCGTGTGTAAAATGGTAATTCCGTTAATTTCATATTGAAATGTGCGTTTAGAGGTAGTTCTCCAATTATTGCAAGATCAATATTAAAAGATAATTTTGTTATCCAGATTCATTAGCTTGATAAAGGTTTTATCAGATTATCCAGTTTTAATAAATCAATATATCTATGCTTCCCAATTCACCATAATAGCATATAACAAGGTTTCCTTTCAAAAATCTGAAGGGAGGAAAGCGTAGACAATATTATCCATTTCTCTGTCGCCAAAATTTACATTAATAGTCGAAAACGATTTTTAACCAGCGACTTTAAAATATTTTCACCCGATGTCAATAAATCGGGCAGTTTCATCGATGGAGATTGTGAGTATCGATTATAACTTATTGATGACAGTCTATGTCATAATGAAAGTCCATGTAAATGTGTATGTGTCGTAGTTTAAATTATATCTTAATTTAGTAATTGAAATTTTAAAACTTTTATAAAAATACATTTATTGGAAATGAAGTGTACAGGTGATAAAGGCGCAATGTCAAGCTTTTGTCAGAAATGTGATTCTCATACCCTCTAGTAGCATCCGAGGATAACTATTTTTTTAAATAAAATTTTGGCTATACAGATGTTATGTCAAATGTACATGACGGGTAAAGTTTCGGTATACTGTTAAAAATAGGTACTCAAAAATAAATAAAATGTACTCATATTTCAGTATATTCGATGCTTATCATAGCTCCGAATACACAAGTTTTAATTTTGAAAGACATGTACTTAAAAATAAGTACAATGGGTAAAAGTGAATAAAAAGAACAGTAGCTTTCTTACATAGGCTGCCTTCATATAAATCCCTTTCAATAAATATTGACCCTTATAACTAAGATCTACCGGGAACCGAAACCAGGTCCCCAGGGATCGCAGCTCAATGCCTTAGCCATTGTATTACCAGGACGACGGGAAGAAGTTATAAACAGAAGAAATGTTAAAAAGGTGTGCAAAAGAATGGGAAGTAAAATAATTTAATTGTAATAACTTAATTTCCATTTAATCATTCGACATCAAATAATGTGGAAAACCATCTTCTGAACACCTATTTTAAGTTTGTCACGTCGCTTTGTTAAGATGGCTTGAACAGAAGCTGATATTAGCAATATTAAATCACACTGCTCATTTTTGAGAAAGAAGGGTTACTTAAATTTGAGTATGTCATTGCTCATTTACGATGCAATTGTACTCAAATCAAAATGAGTATGTTCAGGTACTCATTTTGAAGTACAATTTTTTTACAGCTTATACTGAAGAAAAATGCGATTTGTTTACAATAAAAACCCTTTTTCTGAAAGAATAATTTTAGTTGCAATTGCTCCTTTATGCCCTATACCCTTCAAATGCAATTTGCAGTACATCGCAACGACAATTTTACATATATTTCCAAGGTAGAGGGTTAAAAAAATTATGTGGATAATTTCCTTCAAGTTTACAGATAACCGGAAGCTTTGTTTTTAAATTTCAGTGGGTATTAAACACGAAATAGTTGAAGGATGTTTATTTTAAGACATGGAAGTCATTAGAGCTCATCATCTGCAAGAAATTATGAACAGATGTGGGTTTTCTTCAATGAAGATTCCTAACAAGATTAGCATCTAGTCATTAGAGTTTCTTAGAAGTAGAGTTAAGTTTGGAAAATAATGTAGAAATTTTCTTTTGGGATACGCTATAGAGACGTCAGTGGCAATGCAATAAAAAATATGCAGTGGTATATCAACAACTACCTATTATATTTTTAACTTATTTTTCGTGCAAGGGAGTGTTTTGCACTGTAAAAATAAAAAGGTACTTTAAAAGGAGTACCTGGACCTACTAGTTTTCTTTAAGTATAATTGCATCGTAAATGAGCGATGACGTACTCAAATTTAAGTAACCGTGATTTCTCCAAAAATGAGCAATGTGATTTAATATTGCTAATTTCAGCTTCTGTTCAAGCCAATACCATCTAAATAAACTTAAAGTAGTTGTTCAGAAGATGCTTTTCCGCATAATTTGATGCGGATCGCTTAAATAGAAACTGAGTTATTACAACTTAATTATCTTACTTCCCATTTTTTTGGCACACTTTAAAAAAAAAAAAAAATTAGTCTTTTTATAAATTCTTAATGTCACCCTGGTAGTTTAACTGTTAATGCATTGAACTGCGGTGTTGAGGTTCTGGGTTCGACTACCGGTAACACTTGGTTGTCGATATTTATTGAAAGTGAGTTATGATGGCAGCCTCTGCAGCCAAGCATCTACTCATTGTATTCATTTTTGAGTATATGTCAATTTCAAAATTGAAACTTATGTATTCGCAGTCATTACAAGAATCGAATGACTCAAAATTTTTTACATTTTACTTATTTTCGAGAGGTGTTTCTATGAAAAGGTATCCCCTTCGTAAACTATCACATCACAATTAACTTATTACTTTTGGGCTTTATTGATTTGAACCATTCCTCTCTACACGACGAATATTTGGCGAAGATGCTCGAACTCGCAACCTTCCGATTACAAGCTTTCCATTGTTCTCACAAGAGTTCTGCAGACCCGAAATTGATGCAATAAAAATCAATTTTTAATTCAAATGATTTATTGAGAATTGTTGTGTACCTCATTCATATCTCTTACTACAAAATTAAAAATTGACCCTTTATTGGATGGGTCAAGCATAGCTTAAAAAAAGTGTCAATTTTCTAAACTTTTTCAGTTAGACATAAAACATGCTTACAAAACATGATCTATTTTACTTAAGCTTTGAATTCTTAAAAAAAAACATTTAACAAATATATCATAAAAATAATATATACCATATTTCAATCCCACTTTCTTATCCACACAATGATTCACAATAAATAATTTGAATTCAAAATTGTTTTTTATTACATCAATTTCTTATTCACTGCTTTGCTTATTACAACTTTGAAGCCTGTGATATTTTCTTAAAAGGATGGTTGGTTGTGTGGGGTTTAATGGCACAAGGGCCAAATATGGCCGAGCAGCGCTAAACTCTAGGTGATTTAAACCAACTTTAAAATTCTAAAAAACACACATAAATAAAATTACTTTCTTAAAAGGAATTAAGTACATAAAATATTTAAAAGCATAAAAACTTTTTTAATGTAATATTGAATATTAATTCTAGCAAAAAGTTCATTCTTCTGTTAATGTTTATAACTTAACTTTTTTATTTACGCTTTTTTCACCAACCATTTTGGCGATGGTGATGTATATTTATGCTTGTAGATTTCTAGTTTCCTCAGCAATGCTTATAAGTTTAAAATTTATAAAAATACTCTACGTTGAAACATTTTTCAATTGTAAACACATTAAGGTATATTATTAAATTAAAACTATTTTTTATAGACATCTGATTGGAAATATAAATCAAACTCGCACGCAACAAAAATTTTCACACAATTTTACAATTTTCCCCCTTTCCTCGGCAGTCACCGGGCTAAAACTATACATCAACCTTGTTTCTCAAGCATCCCAGCCACACGCAAAATTCCACAGATCACCCAAGTAAACAATCAAAACACAACGTAAACAACTCACCTGAATCATCCCCACCAAGTGCTCCATCCGCGGTCCACAAATAACAACATCCAAGGATATCTAATAGACTGTCCCAAGAGCAATCTAGGCTGCGCAAAGGCACTTCCCAGCTGAAGCCAGAGGTGTCGTTCCTGTCACAGCATTAAAGATCCCCCCGCAGAGGAAGGTGAGGACAACAGTCAACTCTTTGTGGCCTTTCAGAAACGTCTTTGAGTCGCATTTTTCGAAAGTCTGCGGTAGGTAACGGTTCTCCAACGTGTTTTCGGAGGAGGGTGCCAAATATTTTGAATGAGGGGTCGCCGTCACCTTATGGATTTTTTTTTTGCCTTTCTCCAGATGTTGCTTATGTAAGTTGGAGTGTGACGTATTTTTTTTTTGTGGGTGTAAGACAATGCTAATCTTTGGAGAAGAAGAATCGGGAATGGTATTTTGGGGAATAATTGGGATGAAGAGGCACGCGAGTGTTTATTTTGGTAGAAGGTTTTGTTTTTGTTTTTGATTGATTACCATACTGTTGGTTATGCTATTGATGGATGACATGCATTGAAGACTTCTTGTTGACGCACATACTTTAAGACCAGGTTTCAAAATTAGGAAATGAAATTTAGGCGTCATTGCCACTTAGAAATTTTATTAGTTGCCAAAATATTCTACTTAGGCGTAATTTTAAAATAATTCAAATTACTTAAGATCTGCTAAATGTTACGATTTTTTGTAATCGTTAAAGCTTGTATAAAAATTAAAAACATTTCTCTTTGTCCTTAAAAAAATATTACCGTTTTACTGACAAAATTACTGTAAAGTATGACAACAATTAAAGGGGTGGGTGGAAGAACCAGGGATATCCTCTTTTTCTGATTTACACTTTCACTTATTCCTATAAAGACCTCTATCGAGAACAAGACAACTGTAAGCAATGGCCACAGAGATATAAAGAAAACTGAGATGTACTTTTGCTTCATACGTTGTAAGAAACGTACACCTCCAAGAGTTGTCTTATTTTTGCAGCGAATTAGTTCAATGTTTGGTCGCTGGGTTGGATCGCGTATATAGATCATAAACAATGAATATATTAAACTTCAAAAGAAACTACTAGGTTAAATAAAATAATTTTATTCACCATTTATTAACATCATTCACTTTGCAAGAAAGGTAGAACGTATTTACAACTTATGATATAATATATATGCAGTTTTAGAGATTTGCCACACGGCATCGAACAAAAAAATCATCGGTCAAATCAGTCCTATGTGGCCTGGTCGGATCACAGGTGACATAGTGGCGGATGATGGCTAGTTGTCGTGGTCACCACACTACTCCCCTACAAGTCACGGTGGCTGATCACCTTGAGAAACGCACACGCGGACTGACAACTTTTCCTGAACGGGCGACAACACTTGAAGGAGAAATTGATGAGCCAGAGTCTTGTGCCTGATCATCAATGGCACAATCTAGGAAATACGCTTGTTTAAGTATTTCCAGAGTATGTTGCGCTGTTTACCTTTTATGTCTAGAGTGAAATATTTGTCACTTCGAGATATTACTAAATATAGTCCGTGATATGGCTGTATAAGGGGTCTTCGCACAGAATCAACGCGCATAAAGACGTATTTTGATGACGCCAAATCACGATGAATGAAGACACGATGAATGAAGAACGTGACTCGAAGTAGGCACTGGTCTCCGCTGCTGCATCAACTTCCGTAAAGACTAGAGAAAGGCATGTCTTGTAGGAACGTTATTTACATGTATTTCTATAAAACTCACAGGGAGCCCTTTTCCGTAGGTATAGCGGAAATGTCCACTTTCAGACTTGAACGAATTCAATAAAGTATTAGGGGCAGAACTTGTGTCCATTTCTCTGTATTACAACATTTTATGGAAGCTTTTAACTGCCGATGGAATCACTCAACAAAACCGTTTATTTGTGGATGGTATGTAGTGGAACGAAACTTGCGGAATTAAAGGTACGGAGAAAGGTACTTCAGGAGGTTACTTTAAAGTTACCCCCTCATTATGTAATTATGGATCAGGTATCCCCAAGCGCAAAACCCACTCAGAATTAAATGTTTCAGCAATTGTTTCCGGAAGTTGATTTTTCGAACGATATGCCTCCCGCGATCTTGTGTAGAGGTCTAGGCATGTTAGAATATACCGCATACCCGTGCGATGGTATTAAAGGACCTACGACGTCCAAATGGACATTTGCAAAACGAATAAACGAATATGGGATAACGCAAATTTTCCTATTAGAGATTTGGTATGCCTGAGTATTTTTAACTTTTGACGCGCAAGGCATGTCTTGAGCTAATCTTGGCAGTCTTTTGTAAAGGATTTTCAAATATATCTTTGTCTAATTTAGTTATAGCTTTAATTTCATGTTAAGATATGTTGTGGATGTTGTCAAAAACCTGTCGACGAAAATTCTTTGGTACATAAGGTCTACTTAAGGTATAAGGTACTAGTCTTAAATTAAGATTATTGATCCTTCCGAATTAAGCTTTTTTTTACGATGTTTCAACTGGAACATCATCAGTTAAAGCATAGCAAAAAAAAAAAAATCTGAATTAGGAAAGGTCAATGGTCTCAATTAAAGACTAGTATCGGGCTCGAGAAGGGATTTTAGTTTCTCATCGGTCGTTTAAGCTTGAGCTCCATTATCAAAATCGATCAAAATCTCAATGTTAATTTCCGAAACCTCAGAAAAAGCATAAGCTACATAATTTTGATTACCAGCAATAAAGCATATATCAGTCATAAATTGCCTTACAAATTCTAAATGTCTACTCTGGCGAAGCGAGTCCTTATCCCTGATTGTGTAAATGCGTACGTTAGAGGTTTATGATCTGTGAAAACTGTAAAATCAGGATATTCAATCAGTTAGAGAAAGTGCCGAATTGCTGAATAAAATCAAGCAATTCCCTGTCAAAAGTACTATATTTTTATTCAGGGGTTGTAAGCTTTCTCGAAAAGAAACCGTGTGGTTAAATTTTTTTATCAATATGCTGCTGGAATACAGCTTTGATAGCAATTGAAGCATCGACCATGAGGGACAAATTAGCATCTAATCTGGGGTAGGCTAAAAGAGTAGCCTCAGAAATAACTTCTTGTCAAGTTGAAAATGATAATTTGGTAGAGTCCGTCCAGATAATTTGAGATTAGTCTTTTTTAGGTTTACCTTTGACCAAACATGTAAACAAATTTGTATTTCCGTAACCTTTATCATGAATCGATGGTAGAAATTTTTATAGATAAAAAACGGCGTAATGGGTTTACAGATTAAAAAAATGGATATTTAACCAATGCTTCAACTTTCTCAGGAAGAGGGCTACCTCAGTAGAAATTCGAAAACCCACAAAAAGATAACTTTTCCTGACCAAAAATGCATGTATTCAATTTAATAGAGTCCATAATCAGAAAATTTCGGAAACACCACTTTAGCTAGGTCAAATTTATGAGTTTCATTATCAATCAAATCAACTAAATTATCGTCCAGGTATACAAAACAGCACTCTAGCTCCCGAAATACATTCTCGAAATGCTGGAATGTTTGCGCAGCATTTTTTAACCCATAAGGTATAATTCAGTTGTAATTTGATGATATGCTTCAGTTGTCAATTTTTAAAAATATGGTTTTTCTAGTTAGGTTATACGAAAAATCTTGTATGTTAGGAAATAAGAATCGATCCACTAAAGAAAAAATATTTGACAAAAATCTCCACAAATGCAACAAGAATTGTTCTTTTTTGGAACCATAAGAAACGGTCTCGATCATCGACTTTTTGATGGTGTTATTATTCCTTGTTATATCAAAATTTTGAACTCTTTTTTTAAAAGAAGAAAATTTTCAGGAGAAATATGTTTGACTTTTCAACAGGTGCCGCGCTTTTGTCTCTATACGAAGAGTTGCATGATGTGTTTTTGGTTCAGCATTTAAGTCAGAAGCAGAAGTGTTTGGAAATTACTTTAGCCTTTTATGGCGAATCTCTAGAAATTGAAACTGCTATATACTTAAGAGACGAAATATTATCAATAAATAATCTATTTTATTATACAACAATATCCGAAATCGTTTTTAAAAGTCAGCTCATAGAACTGGTTGTGAAGTATAAGCCATCACAAGAACCCATAGCAAACATTTCCGCAAACGCAAATCTAATTATATATGTTCTATATGCTTATTGCTACAAGTTAAAAAAAAATTCATCAAATTTTCAATGCGGAATAAACAACTTAAATATGAAACTTACTACCTCCAGTAGTAGTCCAGAAAATAGCTTGTAGATACACTTCAGGGCACTTCCAGCATTTTGACACGTAGATTCTTCAGATTATAGAGGGATCACCGTAAAATAAACATCATGAACAATGTCTTCATTAAACTCCAAAAGAAATGACTAAATTATATAAAATTATGTAACAACAAATTTACCAACAGCATTACACGATAGAACGTATTTACAACTTTTGATATGATTTAAGAATTGCCACACGGCATTAAACAAATATAATCGTCATTCAAATCACAGTCCCGTGATGGTCTGGTGGGAGTTTATGACAGCGCTGGGTCAGGCGATCGCTCTCGTGGTCACCACACTCCCGTGATGGCCTTGGGGCTTCTTTGATAAAGGCGTCAGCTGGGAATCAAAGGGTTCCTGGTTCGATCCTGTGCGACGGAATTGACTAAGAAAAGTAAAAAAGTAGTGATCTTGTGATCAGACGGTTGCCAGCTTCACTACAAATACTAGGAATGTCGGCCAGAACATCCACAAAAATTTTCAGCTTGTATACGGGACTGGTGCAGTATATATCTGATCGGGGTCCAAAGTTCCGACGTCTATTGAAGGCGTTGGGTGCCAGTTCAGTTGTTTTCTCGTCATCTGACCATGGTTAAAAATACGAGGTATCATTCGCGGGTCTTTACTTCGAGATAGGCTCAGAACCGTTGCCAATAGCCCAATGTGCAGCTCTATGGCGACGTTAATTAACCAAACCAAACATATTCAAGGTTTGGGTTGGTTAGTTAACGTCATCTAAAGCTGCATATTGGGTTATTGGTGACGGTTCGGGGCTATTTCGTATTTAAGAATTGGGAACAATGCCTCGCATTTTCGAACCATGGTCAGATGAGGAGGACAACACATAAGCAAGCACTCGACGCAACCTCAATAGGCCTCAGGACATTGGACCCCGATCAGAATTAACGTGCACAAGTCCCGTATACACACCGTTAAAATAGGAGGCAAGTTCGGACGACGTGTTGTTACTTCGCAGCGAATATGGCAACCCTTCGATCACAAGTTCACTGCACTTCTGCACTTTAATATTTTTGTTAAGTCTCTTGTATCAGCCGTATTCGAACTCGTAACCCTCTAGTTCCTAGCAGACGACTTGTATCTCGGGACTATGGACTCTTCTTTGCTATTCAAGACCAGTCTATAATAGAAATGTTATCTGTTATAACAACACTTTTGTTTTTTGAGCCATGTGCAGTAAAAACAAGGAAAAAATATACAATGTTTTGAATTTTTTTATTTAGAAAAGTAAGTATTTTTATAACTTTATTTACGCAAATGTCAAACGTTTGGTTTTGTTCGATAACGTCGCACTAGAGCTGCACAGTGGGCTATTGGCGACGAAAGAAGGAAAGACCCGGGACCACATACACATTCACACACACATTCATATATACACCTCGTTATTTTAGAACCATGGTCAGATGACGAGGAAACACCTGAACTGGCACCCAACGCCTTCAATAAACGTCGGGACTTTGGACCCCAATTAGATTTATCGTGCACCAGTCCCGTATACACGCCAGTATAATTTGTTGGATATTCAGGACGACTTCTTAGTATTTTTGTAGCGAAGCTGGCAACCCTCGGATCGCAAGATCACTACTTTTTTACTTTTCTATGTCAAGTCCATTGCACGGATTCGAACCACCAATCCTCTGATTAGTAGCTGAACGCCTTACCAACTGAGCAACTGGGGCTCGCAAATGTCAAACATTGACTTACATCCAATTATATGACATTTTAAATTCATGTCTTAGCCGGACACGAACCAGGCCTCCGCGGCCGAGCGCTTAAGGCGTTCAGCTACCAATCCTCGGATTGGTGGTTCGAACCCGTGCAACGGACTTGACAAAGAAAAGTAAAAAAGTAGTGATCTTGTAATCGGAGGGTTGCCGGCTTCGCTACAAAAATACTAGAAAAGTCGTCCAGAACATTCGAAAAAATTAACGGCGTGTATACGGGACTGGTGCACGATACATCTGATCGGGGTCCAAAGTCCCGACGTCTATTGAAGGCGTTGGGTGCCAGTTCAGGTGTTTCCTCGTCATCTGACCATGGTTCTAAAATAAGGAGGTGCATGTATGAATGTGTGTGTGAATGTGTATGTGTTCCCGGGTCTTTCCTTCGTGATAGACCCCGAACCGTCGCCAATAGATCACTGTGCAGCTCTAGTGCGACGTTAATTAACCAAAACAAATCGAACCCGGATACATTCTGAGCCTAATATGATACCACTACACTGATGGCTGCATATTTAAGTGGTATTTGTAATGTCACAAGCCTGTTGTATATAAGCTTAATATAAATATTTGGACTTTTGTAGTGAATCTATTGTAGTATTCTATAAATAAATAACTTTATATTGTTTGATTTTTTTAAAATCTTTTCTTCAAATTGGCTTCTAAGGGTGGTTTGACACACACAAAAAAATTATGGTTATTTTAACCAGATTAAATATTTTAGATAAAGGGTATCTTTATCTTTTAGATAAGGGGTATTAACCCATTGTACTTCACGAACACTTTGCGATTTGTGTTCTTTCTATGGAACAGTTATTCCTCTCTTTACGTTTTTTTCCACAGATTTTTTATATTCAAATAGGGAAAAAAAATCCTAATATGTTTTGTATTTGCAAGAGAACAAGTTGCAAAAACGATTGATGTTCTAAACTCAATATCCTGCTGTTCTCGTTTATTTTAAAGAACAGGGAAACAAAAGAACTGGTCGTTATGTTGACGCCTGAGAGGCGACATCGGAGTGCAAAGGGTTAATAAAGGTGAGAGAGGGATGGAGGGTATTAATAAGGGTTTTCTCGAGATAAAGACTAATTTTAAATTTTATATTCTAATAGTTTAAAAATACTTACCAACACTACTAGCAAAGTAAACTAAATTTATGACATTAACTATAAAATGACTATGAATTTATACTACCATACAATTTAAAATTCAACGATTTAACATTACATTTTATATACGATTAAGTTATACTAGATTTAAATGTATAGTTGTTTATTGTATTGGCAGCGTAAAGAAGATAATAGATAGCACATACCTTGTTAATTGAAAATAATTCTTGCAGTTACAATGACACATGTTAAAACTTTAAACAATATAATTAAGGAAGAATTAGAAATTATGCTTTATTTAAAAAAGGTAAAAAAAATCAGTAATCTTCAAGAAAGTTGATTGTCTTTGTATAATTTTATATTAATACAAAACATTCGACAATAATCACACGTTTAAAATGTATAACGTAAAATTCTAAGTTGTATATACAACATTTAAAATTCAAAACGCGTTTTGTCGTATTTGAGGTGAATCGTGGAAAACGAAAATAATTTTTTTAAAATTCAATTACTTATATACAGATTCCAAATTTTGCAAGGCGTTTTGAGAGATGTAACAGTATAATTTTTTGACATTTTGGACAAAACACGTTTTGATGTTTGGTCCTTATTTTTAAATGAATACTTAATAAGACGTTAATAACTTATTCTAAGGAAGTATCTATTTTAATCCACGAGATGGCAGCACAATTTGTAAACTTACTTTCTCCTTTCTATCTCTAAATTAAATATTAAAAACAAAACAAAACAACAAAAAACATTCTTGAACAAAGTCAACAACAATAGATCTCCAATTAATCGGATCAATTGGGACCAGATTCCATCCAGATAATTGAATATCCGTTGATTTGGATAATTCACAAAAAAGCCCATTTCTTGGTAAAAAAAAAAAGGTTTGTGCTTTAATATGTAAAGTAATTTGATGATTATTAAAAACAATATCATTTACTGATAAGAAACTTTTAAAATGGAGATTTTGATCATTTCTTTTAGAAATGCGATCCGGATAATTTGCGATTTGCTTCATTTGATCCGGGATAACTGCGCAGTTCGTAAAAGTGGAGTTATACTATTAGGCACTAGGTAAGGAGGTGGTTCAGGTTCAAACCCCTCCCATTGAAAGTCAAGAAAAAAAATTGAAAATCGAATTACTGTAAAAATCATAAAAATACTTTAAAAAACTAGAAACATTTCAATTTCTGGTATAATACTTCTTGTTGAGTTGCCTGAGGGAAAACCTGGTATATGATTTGTGGGCATTTTTATCTCAAACTAAGCGTAACATGTCGTCATCGTGTTTCATTATACAGCATTTGAATTTCGGTGACAACGGGAAAAAAATCGCGAAACGGTGCCGTATAAACAAGTTGTAATCAAAGTAATATATTATTCTAAACAAGGAATCTGAGAAATTACATTTGTTTTCTAAATTTACTTCGTCGTCGTTTATATGTTTTAAGAAGTCCATAAACTAAATTTTATAACTCCAATATGTATTTGAAATATGTTGTTTATATATGGCAATTGCATTAGTAAAAGTGGTTTGATATGAACAGAATTGAGGAGTGATATTTACTAACTTCAAACATATTTAATGACTGGTAACGATTTCATGAAAAATAAATTATAACTTTTGCTGTTTCGATATTTATATACCAACATATTTCTGTTTACTTGAATAAAAATTCATAAGTTTAAAAAAAATGGGGGGGGGGGGGGGGGGGGAGGGGGATAAGCTACCTAAAGAAATTCGTTTCTCAGTTACTGAATCACCCCCATTAAAAATTTATACCTACGTGCCTGTATACTGTACCAAAGTTAAGGACTATTGGATGTTACTATGAAAGTATACAACATTTTTAACTCTATTAACGATTAGTTGGTCAAATCATTTTATGTTATTTCACAAGATTTTCCACCTATATAATAGTTTTAACATTCATAAAAAATATCTGGGAATATGTTATTTTTCAAATATTTAAGAACATTTTAAACGTATTTACATTTAAATAAGCAAAAATTAATTTTTTATATATATTGTGTTACAAAATTAACGTAAATATTGAAAAATGTTTTTTTTTTTTTTTTTCGCTGTTGTCCGAAGGTATGTATGAGATATTTTTAAAAGAATAATTTTAAGTACTCTTTTTTGCATACAACGTCACAATTTTTAAAGATTCATTCCAACATATATCACTTTAAAGGCTTTTTAAATCGACTATTTATTTTCTTATACTACAGCACATGAGTTTATATAAATAGCAATTACTATTTAATTATACAAATTTTGATAAGAATACATTAAACATAACAGAATATTTATTTAAACAGCCAAAAACAAATTAGTTGTAAAAAAAAAATGCTAATTTTTTTTTGTAATTTCATTTTTTGTGAAATACGTTTTCCAAGCAAATAATTATCATACATCTAGGGTTTGTTCACTAAATGTTTTACAGCCATCTTTTTATAAAAATTTTAATTCCTTTTGTTTCACAAATATTCTAATTGCAAACATGTTAAATATATTTCATGATATTTATTACTTAGGATACATATTTAGTTTTTTAAAGGCTTTTATTCAAGATATAATGACGCTGTAGTTGGAAGAAAATGTTTTGTGCTTCACTTATGTTTTAATATATTTTCGATAGATGGCGTGCATTACACTGGGGGAATACAACTTACTCGTATTTGGTTAAAAATTGTTCCACTTGGGGAAATTTAATTTTGTGAGAATTATTAATAATACATTTCAGTTTCACAAGTTTTAAACAAGTCACTTTGCTTTTGTAGAAACAAAAATTGTAGTTAAAAGGAAACAGTAGTCCTCGACATAAAAAGTCTAATTTCATGCAACTTAAAATGGCACCAAATTATTTAAAATGTAATATTTTATTAAAAAAATGCAATATAGTCAATATTAAAAAAATATTTGTTATGCTTATTACATTACAAAAATGTAGTTTTGTGTAAGCAATTTTAAATAATAAACTTTTTTTTTTGACAAATAGAATTTTAAACTTGATATCTGTTGGTTCGGTACACTTTTCAGAATAAATATATAATAACTTTACATAAAACTTTAACCAAATGAAAGTAAATACTTTAATTCAAATAGTGAACTTAATTTTTACTCATTATTTAAAAAAAAATATATAATTTTTTTTTTTTTACATATACAAAAATTTATATTTTTTGCAACATAAAATGTCACATAAAGTACTTATATTTAATAAGTTAAGAAATATTTTAGGTTCCCTATGTAAAATTTATGTATTTTTATTCTTGTTAAAAAAAATTAAATGAAAATATTGAATAGAATTTGAGAAAAGTGTACCAATGTACAGAAAATGTCAGTTCACCCAAAAAACGTCACAATACTCAAATACAATGAGGAAAAGTTGCTTAATAGCTTAGTTACGCACAGTTTAGTTCATTATAATAAAAATATCTTTAATATGTGAATCTTATCAATTGACAATTTATTTCGGAAGCGAATCAGCATGGATCCAGGTCAAACGTACAGCAATTTTACCGTTAACTTCGCGACATTTTAAACCTTTTTACTCTCCAGCAGCAAACACCGACTTCATTCCAAGCGATCCTAGCAAGCAAAATCCGTGTTCTCCCCCTTCCATCCTACACTGTTTGATCAGTCCTCGTTAACGCTGCGATCGTACCAGATCCGCCATTGTTCGAAAAGTGTTCCAAAATAAAACTCCACGGAAGCACGGAACAGGAGTGTTGCAGAGGGGGACGACTCCTAAAGCATTCCGGCTAAAAGCGTTTTCCTGTTTCCTGATATTAGGATGTTCTGTAGCGGGAAATTTTCAGGAGTCATGTTCTAAAAATAAATTCGACTTCATCTCTCGGACTCTTGCCGACGTTCGCGGGAAATCCATCATAGAAACAGAAGTATGGGTCCGGTGAAGGATCTGCGCGATTTTTCGTTGGTTTTATTCGAATTATATGGAATAGATTTCTGGAATATTTTGATGGGAGCGTTGGGATAAATATTTTTGCTTACTTTGCAAAAATTGTAGCCTTCGTAAAAAGAAGATTGTACATTTTTATCGAGCAGTTTATTTCGTTTGTTTTATTTGAAATAAAAGATTTGTTGTGATATTCGGATTTTGTGGATGTGTTTTTATGAATTTCGTTTCGTAGTAGAAAAAATTCGGGAAACAAACCTTTGTGTGGAAAGTGGGAAAAGATGAGGATTGTATAAGTTGTAATAAATTATAAATGTGTGCGTCAAAATTAGTAATTTCGATTGTTAGTCATTAAATACATAATCTGTAATATTTTGGATACTATTTTATCTTGCAGCTTTAAAGCGAAGAGACACAAAAACTAGTTCGCCTATCTAATATTGTGTAGTTCTCACTGATTTCTAACTGTAACTTCTATAATGGGTTAGGCAGTTTGTTGACTTAAAGCCAATTGAAGGTAAAAAAGTTTATCCCACTTACATTTCTACTTCTATATTTCGTATATTGTTCATGTTAAAATATGCCAAATTGTATTGTTTTTGGCTATTTTTTAAAATAATCGATATATTCCGATTAACTGATATTTCTGGTTGATATTTCCGTTTAATCTACATTTATAATTTATCAAAATTTTTGATACATGCATATTGTTGTTAAATCGATATTTTTATGCTTAGAATAAGTTCTGTGGATTGTGTAAACACAAAGATGTATACCTATTAAACTCACGTTTTGAGGAACTGATTTTTTTTTCAAATCAACGAACAGTAAAGTTTTATTTCTCCCTTTATTATTAAATATACGGATACTTGGCAATTTTTTTTAAATGCAATATTCAATCAAAATGAAAATTCTTCCGGACTTCCGAGTGTACTTTTAGCTAATCATCAAATCAAAAATCACAAAATCGAAATCGCGATGATTTTTTTTATTTCTGGAATTTTGACATGCATCGAATCATCGCCAAAGCCTAGGCGTCACAGCAAAAGGAAACTGGCCAACTCTAAAAGGTTGTAGACGCAATCCAACGGCTGCCAACTCGCCAATGTAACAAGGCAATTAGAGGAAAACGGAAACACCAGGTGTTTCCTGAAGCAGCAAACGACACTGCTTCCTCCGCTCGATATCTTTTCCTCCAGCAACCAACCCTTGACAAGTCGATCGCGATTCTGAATATTCCGAATGGAATCCAGGCATCCTTTTCCATTCTAATTGAATGGTCCTTCGGTATCCGCGTACAAGGCATTACTTGACTGCTCTAGAGACAATTGTGACAGCAGCTCTCTCGCGACAGTGCAGTGCGAGATCTTCTCTTGGGAGCGTGGACTTCAAAACGGGGGTAAATGAAATGATTCGGGATGTTAACGAGGGTTTTGGAGTTTTCCTATAAATGGCGCAAATAAGAATGGATTGCTGGGATTTGTTTTGCAGGGTCGGTTGCTGTTTTGAAAGTTGGTTTGAAATTTGAAAGGAAGCGTTGTTTGACTGTTTAGAGGTTTGAAACATTGTTATTCGGTATGGCATCTATTAAAAATAAGTCTTACATAAAAATATTGTGAAATATCTTAACAAGTCATAGAATTTTTTAATATTTAACTGAAACATCCAAATACCTAGTTTTTAAAATTTTATATCTGAATAATTGTCTAAACTCGTCTGAACACAATATAAAGTAAAAACTTTTTTTGCATATACTCTGTTATATAACTTTATTTAATGGAAATATATTATTGAAACGGACAAAGTAAGTGAAATATGTCTATATTTGGTCACGCATAGAATCGTATCACAAAACAACTATATATATTTATTCATCTTACAAACTTTACTAGTTTAATTTGTGAATGTATTTAAATTCATATGGCATATGCAAAACAAAACCTTCCTTGCTTTAATCTCTTGTATTTAGTGTTATCACTATTAGCATAAAAACTCTGTCTGCTGATACTTAACTTTCATATCGTGGTAATGACTGTTCTTCAATTCCATACCAAAGCTACTTCCATGCCTATTTTTAAAACTCCCATGCACTTTCAACAAGATAGAAATATTTTTTTAAAAGAAGTTTCCTTACGCAATAATTCTTTTAAACGCATTTTTAAACAAACCGTTGATATTTATGAGATGAAATTACAATTCGTCGCTGCTCCGTGAAATTCTCTTTCTTTTGTCAGCTCACTTGTTAAGATTCGTCGCATGCGAGAAACGTAATAGAGATCAAAACTATAGAAATAATATATGACGATTTTCATATCTAAATCATTGAGGATAAGTTTGAAAGCCATCTCTTAAAAAATAATTAAATTATTTGAAATTGCTGTATAAATAAATTTATCTCGAACTGCAAACAACTTTGCAACTTCGATAATTTGTTTACTTCTCGGAGTTTTTCAAAATGATAATATGTTAAATAAACATAATGTGGTGAATACAAAATTTTAGACTTCCTAAAACAATAGGAAATTAAAAATATTGTAAAAAAAATTAAACCATATTTTTTTATTTCTGTAAATTATAAAATAATCAATGATTTAATAATTGCAGTGTAATCAATTGTTGAAAACAATTCATTATACTAATATCACGTACGAAGGATAACACAATCGAAATGGGATTTTTCTCTTTGTACCCTGCAAAAAAAATTTACTTAAAAATGAGTATCTGAACCTACTTATTTTTTAATATAATTACATCGTAAATGAGCGATGACATACTCAAATTTAAGTAACCGTACTTTCTCAAAAATGAGCAGTGTGATTTAATATTGTTAATATCAGCTTCTGTTCTAGCCATTTTAACAAAGCGACATCACAAACTTAAAATAGGTGTTCAGAAGATGGTTTTTCACATTATTTGATGTCGATTACTTAAATGGAAACTGAGTTATTACGACTCAATTATTTCAATTCCCATTCTGTTGGGACACATTTTTAATATTTCTTCTGTTTATAACTTCTTCACGTCTCCCTGGTAATACAACGGATGATGCGTTAGACTCCGATCCCTGAGGACCTGGGTCCGATTCTTGGTAAGTCTTGGTTGTAATTGTCGATATTTAATGAAAGTTGATTATGAAGACAGTCTATGTAGGTAAGCAACTGATATTTTTTACTCATTGTACTCGTTTTTGAGTACAAGTCTTTTTCAATAATGAAACTCATGTATTCAAATCTATGATAAGCATCGAATGTATTTTTTTTGGAGTACGTATTTTTAATAGTGTACATTAACGTTTTTCTCACTCTCTTCTGATTATCTATTTCTACACTGTTAAAAATAGGTATTCAAAAATAAGTAAAATGTGTTCAAAAATAAGTAAAATTTTTCAAAAATAAGTAAAATATATTCAAAAATAAGTAAAATGTATTCAAAAATAAGTAAAATGTGTTCAAAAATAAGTAAAATGTATTCAAAAATAAGTAAAATGTATTCAAAAATAAGTAAAATGTGTTCAAAAATAAGTAAAATGTATTCAAAAATAAGTAAAATGTATTCAAAAATAAGTAAAATGTTTTCAAAAATAAGTAAAATATATTCAAAAATAAGTAAAATATATTCAAAAATAAGTAAAATGTATTCAAAAATAAGTAAAATGTGTTCAAAAATAAGTAAAATGTATTCAAAAATAAGTAAAATGTATTCAAAAATAAGTAAAATGTATTCAAAAATAAGTAAAATGTTTTCAAAAATAAGTAAAGTGTTTTCAAAAATAAGTAAAATGTATTGAAAAATAAGTAAAATGTATTAAAAAATAAGTAAAATGTGTTCAAAAATAAGTAAAATGTATTAAAAAATAAGTAAAATGTATACAAAAATAAGTAAAATGTATTCATTTTTCATCATGTTTCATTTTTGGAAAAGACATGTACTCAAAAATGAATAAAAAGAGCAGTAGTTTGCCTACATAGGCTGCCTTCATAAATCACTTTCAATAAATATCGCCAATAACAACTTAGACTTATCGAAAATCGAACCCATGTCTGCAGAACCGCTGTCCACAGTCTTATACGTTTAGCTATCAAGGCGAAGCGAAGAAATTATAAACAGAAGTTGATGTTAAAAAGGTGTGCCACAAAAAAAAGAAATGGGAAGTAAGATAATTGAATTGTAATAACTCAGTTTCTATTTAAGCAATCGACATCAAATAATGTGGAAAACAGTCTTTTGAACTACTATTCTAAGTATGTTAGGTTTTATTTAGATCACTTGAACAGAAGTTGAGATTAACAATATTAAATCACATTGCTACTTTCTGAGAAAGTACGCTTACTTGCATTTGAGCGCCATACGTCCGTTTATTATGTAATTATACTTAAAGAGAAACGAGTAGGTTTGGTTTGGTTGGTTTGTTTAATTAACGTCGGTCTAGAGCTGCACAGTGATCTATTGGCGACGGTTCGGAGCCTATCTCAAAAGATTTGATTTGTTTGTTTTTGTTTTTAATTAACGACGCACTAGAGCTGCACAGTGGGCTATTGGCGACGGTTCGTGGCCTATCTCGGAGGAAAGACCCGGGAACGATGCCTCGTATTTTTGAACCATGGTCAGATGACGAGGTAAACACCTGAGCTGGCACCCGACGCAACCTCAATAGTCGTCAGGACATTGTAACCCGATCAGAATTATCGTGCACCAGTCCCGTATACACGCCAGTATAATTTGTTGGATGTTCTGGACGACTTTCTAGTATTTTTGTAGAGAAACTGGCAACCCTCCGATCGCAAGATCACAACTTTTTTACTTTTCTGTGTCAAGTTCATCGCACGGATTCGAACCACCAATCCACTGATTAGTAGCTGAACGCCTTATCCACTGAGCAACTGGGGCTCACAAGTAGGTTTAGATACTCATGTTTAAGTATGTTCTTTTACAGTGTAGCTTTCTTCTTGTAGGATTCTAAAAATATACAACAGATTTTAACACCTTAAGACCCTATTCAGTCAGCTGTCGCCATTACCACTCCTAACTCCCCCCCAAACCCAGTCTGCGCACGGCAGATCGCATTAGCAAACAATTCCAATTAATACCGTCTGCCGCTCCGGTCTTACCTGTTCCAAACAATGAGATATGACAACGAATCCATCCGGCTGTCCCCCGAAACTGCAAAACTCGATTTCTCTTCCGACCCCAAGAGAAAACCGAGTCGTCTGCGCGACCCATCCTTCAACCCCAGATGGACGACCCTTCCCTAATTGAATGATCCGAAAGGGGGGTTGGCCGCTGTTTTAATTGCGATGCCTAATTAGTTATCTTCCCCTCTGTGGCAACAACTCGCAAATGAAACGCTTTCCCTTCCTGTGTTTTAAATGCGGTATTGAATGGAGCACATGTCCGACCTTCCCTCCTTGTCTCGTAACGTGGAGTGTCACTCTCTTTACGGCTTGTTTTGGAATGATGTTGTGGGTGGATGTTTTTGGTAAATGATGTTAATGTTTCTGTTGTAAAGTTTGCGGGGTTTTGGATTAAGGGGATAGGATACCATCTAACTTTTTTTTGGATTTTTTTGAATCAAAGTTTTAATGTATATTATTTAAATTTATTTAAGAGAACGTTATTTCACTCAAAAATTCCGTAATTGTTTGTATTGTTTTTTCAATTTTTTTAAAAAAATTTTTGCTATTTTTTTTTTAAACGTTAAGGTTCTTTTAGATATTTATATTTTTTCACCAAACTTTTTTGGTATTACAATTTTATTAGTTATTTATAGTTATTAATAGTTATTTATAATTAATAAAGTTTAAAAAAAAAACTAATTTTTTAAATTTTAATTATGAGAAGTACTAATTAACTACTTCTCATAGAGCTAATTTTCATGCCAGTTTTATAATATGCACAGATTTTACAATAGGCTTAAAAATTATACATTACACTAAAAACAGTCAGGATTTCGGAAATCAAAAGAAATTCTGCGGATTAAGAATAGTTTTGTTTTAAGCATTTTTAGATGTCATTAGCTGGTTTGGGAATATGAAGCACAATATAGTGATGGGTCTTTTTTTACTAGTTTATACGCAATTTTTAGAATATATAAAATATTGTCTACACAAGTTGTACTTTCTAAAAATGTGCAGTTTCTAACTCTGCATTTTAGGAAAATGTCTTAAATAAAAATCCAAATATTTAAAGAACCTATTCAGAAGTTAATATTACTAGATAAAACAACATTTTCAGGATTTTGAACTAGCTAGCTTGGTTTACTAGCAGACTAGCTTGTTTATTGCTGTAAACTTCGGTTACTGCGGATAGGAAACAAAACAGTTTAGTGAAATAAGTCTAGAAACACAAAGAGAAAATTGGTTTTAAATAGTATTTTTTCCCTTCAACCGTTATTTGTCTACTTATTAACCTTAAAAGTATTTGCATGGGATATTTCTTGTATTTCCATTGTAGGTACAGTTATTTGTATTCAAAAATATATTTTGTCATTTTTCTTATAAATATATTGTTTGGCCCGAATTTTGTTTTACTAAAAGTTATTTTGCTTGCAGTTAAAGTATGTACTAATGAATTGTATTGTTATTAAACCATAAGCTTGTGTTTGAAGTTCAAAACAGACTTTGGATACAATTAAGTTGAAAAATACAGTGGGCTCATTCTATCTAAATTCAATCTATAATTTTATGAATTTCTATATAAAGTCGAAATTTTGTTTAATATTCTGGTGTTAATAAAATATCTAAATTTGAGCAAAATAAAATTGTATATTTTAGATAGTTACCGTTCTTTTTGTAACAAATTCTAATGCAATCTTTTGCCAAACAATATCTTTATCAAGCTGTATTACAATATCAAGCTGTAATAACTTTTGCTTAAATCATAATGCATCTCAAAACTGTCGCCAAATCTCCCACTAAAACTGGCTGGAAATTTTTACGAAACATTCATAGCTTCATTAAACAGCATAACTGGCCTTTATAGACCAAGTTTTACACAACAAAATATCCACGTAACTAGAACATCATTTCTTAAGTAAAAGATACTCATCAAAATCTTACTTTATCAACAAATTAACTTGCATAATTTTTGCTACGTCCTTGCATAAAATTTTCCACATACATTACTTCCATCAACTACTTTTCGCAACATTGTCTATATCTAAACGGACTCGCCAATTCCTTCGAAACTTCCACACCTTCATTAAACGACCCTATGCTCACCGGCATGCTAGTGAAATCCCAAAACCCAGCGGTTATTAATACTACAAAAGCCCTACAGGCACAAAAATCTCACATTCTCCCCATTATGGATGTTGACAAATTAAAAGCATCCCCGGGGCGGTTCAAAAGCAGGGTCATCATTTTTAAAACAGAAGATCCCTTTAACCTATCCAACTATAAATTTCCACCCATTCTGTTGGCAAAGAAGGAAACTTTTAAGCGCCGCCATTCGTGCGTCAAATCTTATTTAACATGCACCAATGAATTCCATTAATTATTTCCACCTTAGCAGACGACTTAGAGAGAGAAGGAGGGGGGTGTAAAAGCGAAGGGGGGTTCTGGAGCAGCCTGTTCGGGGGTGATTGTTCATTTCCATCCCTTTAAAAGGACCCTTTTCCTCCTCCCCTAAGTATATCTCCCTGGTTAAGGAATACAGAATCACTGATTCTTTGGCTCTTAATTTCGAACCTCGTCTTCCTTCCCAATTATAGAGCGCGAGGCAGCAATTTCACACCAACTTAAGTCACTAATTCTGCCGCCTTATGCAGATAGGGGGGGAAGGGTATCTCTCAAAGGGGGGATTCTCTTACTTGAGAGAGGGACCCCGAATTTTGTGTCTCACCGCATGGAGGAATCGGCAAAGGGTTTTTCCTGCTCCGATTTGGGATTAATAACTGTTGGAACCTTTGGGATTGGGTCGGAACAATTTGTGATCCTCAGGAGGGGTATTTTCGTCTAACCAGAGTTTTCGTCTTTTAGAATACTACTTTGTAATACCGTAAGACCGGGGGAATAGAAGCAGTTTTGAACTTCATAGATATATTAAGCCTTTTAATTGTTCCCTTCCAAATTATGAGTGATACCTTAAGAGTTCGATGGAGGCCTGTGCTATAAGCTCTTAAGGTAAAAAAATAAATTGTAATTTTTGATTTTTAAGGCAAAACAATTTAAATTTATGTGCATTACTTCTATTCACTCCCAATTTGTTTTATGTCATATCTTTTCAATGTAATATCTCATATTGTTTATACAATTTTTAGAACCTTAAAATAGGCACCTTAGGAAAATGGAAGCATTGATTTTATTCACCCGAAAAAAAATACAGTTAGAAATTCATAATAAATGAATGAAAAATGATAACAAAAATACTTTTACAGATTCTTTACAGAGAGATTGCTACAGTAAAGATAATGATTAAATGGCAATTAAAAGCATATTTATTCAAAAAGTTTCTTTCCAATTTTCAAATCTATGAATTTGACGATAAAAAGACATATTTATGGCCTATATATATATTTTTTAATCCACGAAATATTTTATATTCATGTTGTTTCCCTATGTTAATGTGCGCTTTCATAATGTGTACTTTCTATAACAGAACGATACACCCTTTTAGGGGTCTTTCACAAATGATCTCACACTCGGTAGGGGTTCATGAAGCTGTGACACTATGTGACAAGGGGGGGGGGGAGGGGAAGAAGGAGAAGAGGCTACAAAAAGTGGGAAATCACACACATCGCCAAAACACATTGAAAATCGCCAAAAAAACACATGGTTAGCGAGTTAAAGTTATAAAATAAAATATTAAATACCATCTATAACTTATCCGAATTGCTAATATATATATATATATATGTGTAATTTATTACGTGCTAGATTGATATTTTGTTAGTAAGAGAACGTGACATATGACAGACGAAGGGGGGGGGGGAGGAGCAGGGGGTATAGTGAATATGTGGCATTCTGTGATATGGGGGGGGGGGGTGTAAAAATATGGAGAAAAGGTGTGGCATCATTTATGGACAGCCCCTTACTATGAATTTAACGCTGTCGAAAATCGCTTCATAAATTACACAACAATTTATCGATCAAAATTTACATTTAAACCATTCTACACATAATCAGTAAAACCGAACCGAGAACCATATTATTAGATCCGTGAAATGAGTGCAACACACCCCACCGACAACCTACACGCAATTTTCCCCTCACCAAAAAGATCCATCTAACCCCCAATTTTATTCAAAATGCATACCACAGCCCATGTAACGGCGGAAGCAGGCCTCTGCAATCTTCGGCGACATTTTGATTAATTGCTCCGGTCTTCATAAGCAGCGAAAAAGAACAGAACAACAGCCGTCACTCCATGTTTAACACTTCGCATATCCTAACAACATCCCGATATGCATACTTCGATACTTTTCTATTTAATTTCCGTTTCGTTGCCAACTCTTTCGACCCCCCTTCACTCTCCCAAATTCCTAGTTCGTGGAAGGTTTCCCATTTCTCGATAGGCATGATCGCCAACTGATTTGGAAATTATGCAGATTCTCGCCAAGTGCGCTGTTTTGTTATTCTCTGAAGTAATTTATTAAGGTTGTGTTGTTTTGCTTTTATTACTTATACATTGCTAATAGTCTATTTCAAGTTAATATTATATCGTTCAGTCGGCTATTTTTCTCCGTAGTTGAATACGAAATGAAAATTTCTAAATAAGAGTCAATAAATTTTATTTAAATCATACAAAATATATGTGTATAATAAGTTATATACGTGTAATAAGTTATACTAGGAACCTCCGCTGACGCTCCGACAACCCTCGTAGGATTGCTACGCAATCCTCATAGATTTGCTTCGCTCGCGAAAAGGTAGGACATAGTAACAATGTGTCCTGGTTACAATGCTTTTTTAATTATATTACTAAAAACTTTAAAAGTTGAAACTATAAATTTAAATAATAATTCATCTTGGCATCAATACATTTTTTCGCCTTGTAAATCAATATAAAATCATTTAAACTATTTTTTTTAACTACAAATAAAAACAATGATACTACTGGCAAGCCTACTATTATTTATTATTTTCCACGTTATTTTCACACCTTTCCGGCATTTTAGTTCAATTTCTAACATTATTGGTAGTTTGTTTTGGTCATAATTGACGATAAGCTTACCATAATTTTTCCTACCAGAAGTGTGTAATTTACTGAGTTAATACGTTATAAAAATGAAGTTCATAGAAATCTAGTTTTCAAAATTTCCAACAGATGGCGCCACCTCAATTTTCAGTTCATTTAAAGTTTGGAAAAGCGTTTTTCAAAACTCCTATTTTTTAATATAATAAGGCTTATATATTCTTCCTAATTTAAGCTGACATCATCAAAATAATTATTTAACAATGAATGAATTGAAGGCCTTAATTGTCAAAATGGCTTACATAATGGCAAAATAAAAATACGGGCGCCACAGAATTTTGTAAACAAAGTAACTGTTGCCATTCCGCGTAGAGAAAAAGAGCGTTTTTCAATCACCGCGTAAGAGAATTATATATAAAGATATGTGTGTTAATTTCTTTCATGTATGAAATTCTGTATAACATATACCTACGTGCAATGCTACACAGCAAGTTTCTGCAACAGATAGATTAAAAACATATTGAAAATGCAAATATACTGGTGTCTACAAGCAATGTTCGCTAATGATGAGTTTCTGAAATAGATTCACGTAAAATAATTTTTATCCCATAGATTTATATGTATTATATAATCATTATAGAGTTTTAATTACTAACTGCAATACTACGTGATAAAAGCTTTTGACTTTGTTTCGATTTCAGAGCCATATTTTTTATTTTCTTCTCCATTATATCAAATCATATGTATTCTATACATACTACAAATACAAGTATAGCCTTAACTTTAAATAAAATGTTGTTTATTTGGAAACGAAAAAAGAAAAAGTTTTTGTTTTTTAAAATATCAACATCCTTTAATAATTTTATGAAATTGCCAAAGAGGTATAAATTTATCTAGGAAAATTTACATTGTTAGTTATTACAAAATTTTACTTTATAATATTTTTTGTTACATTTACTAAGTATTCAAATGCGAGTGCTTACTTGCATTAAAGATCAAACTTTTAAAATTATTCCACAATTTAATAATCAAAGTGTCTTATATTAATTAACACTTAATTTACCGATACGTTTTATGTTACAATTGTTACACATTCGATTTAAATTAACCATATAACACTAACATTAGTAATATATCAATAAACAATTCTCCAACTATCGCCAAAATAGCAATTTTTCTCCAGATCTGTTAACATTCCTCAAAACTCGATTTCCTTTTTCACTTGATTGATTTGGAAATGATTCTCATAATTTTCTTTGTGCACAAACCGAAGCATTCTTCCATTTTCTGATGAATGATTTCACTACATCGATATGATTTGTCTCTACTGGATGAATTAAATGCTCCATCGATCGGCACTGAAGTACCTTAAACAGCGTGTGTTGATTTTAAACGAGTTCTTATTTATTTCTCTTTTGTAAATATCGTTCCAAGAATCGAGATGCAGAACAAATTGCTTTGGCGTAAAAGATTTGCAAGCTTTTGGAAGCGGCGATGTGATGGTTTGCTGCTGTAAAACTGTGTTCCAGGAATATTGATAAAGCGATAAAGCAATTATTTGTATGTGTAATGAGTAGTTCTTGTTTAGTTTCAATAAGGTTGTGAGGTTGAATTTTATTCCAAATTATACATAAGGAATTTTCAACGTAAAATAGAATTTATAGTTCACGGATAAAACTGAATTCTTAAAGAGTTTCAAAATGTATGTAGACGAAATAGGAACATTACGTTAAAAATGAGAATTTTGAATAATAGAAAAGTGTTGGAATATTAGAATAATTAGAATCTATATATTTTTATTTTAGATATTCTAAATATAACTCTTGAAACAATTGAAAGTACATAATTTCCTAGACTACTAATAGAAAAAAAAATTCAGTTATTGAAAATATAAAAGTACAATATATTTAATCTAAATGTTAAAATAAAGATTAAAAATATTTTATTTACCAAGACTTAGTACATTTCACATTCAATATAAACCACCCAAATGATTTAAAACAAAATTACAAACACACTTGAGACATATTGTAGACAAACATCTCAATATCTGTATTACTGCAATTTACACATATATCAGTACCCAAAACACCTTCCCATTAAAGTAATAGGTCATTTTATTGTTATCAAATTTATAAAATGAAACTGTTTTGGATTTTTATCCCTATAAAATCGATAAAATAAAACTGTTTACGTATTTTATTTTATAAAACTATGCAGATGAAACTAGTCATGATACATTTTATTTTTGATTTATTTTATGATTCATAGATAGAAATTCCATTCAGGTAATAGATAATTTTTTCTCTACAAAATTATAAAAGGGGGGAAAAACGAAAACATGTTGTGTGTCACAATTAGTTTTCAGTTTTTCTTTGCCAAAAATGGGTAAATTACCCTTCAGGCAAGGGCTTGAAGAAGGAAATCGTAAAACATATCAATAAATATACCTATAATTTTCTTAAATTTTAATTGTTTTAGTTCTCTCTCTCTCTCTCTCTTCTTCTCTCTCTTCTTCTCTCTCTCTTTCTATATATATACCTTGACTGCTATGTTCTGATTTCGTGCCACTAATTTTAAAATTCTTGGAAATCCTTTGGCCTTGAAACCAAAGCTTTGACACCTTAATTTAACGCTCATGGTCATGATTATGATATCACGTTTAGAGATCTCCAGTTTTTTCATCAATGCATCCAGTTTTTAAACTCATAAAAATACTCCATTTTACAACACTTTTAAAATAATATAATTTTTAAAGGTATAACTGAAAACCCTATTTCTTTACAAGGAATTAAATTTTTTGTAAAAATATCAAAATGCACGCAAAGGAAAAAATATTTATACTTCCAAAAGGTGAAAACATCTTTAAAATGGCTACAACATCATAAGCGTCAGTGGGTTAAACAAAAAAATGGACCCTCATCGATTTTCCCTCGACCCTTTACATTACATCCATACTTACTTAACTAAAGAGACACAATAAACATCCTAACCTGATTCGTAACCCTACTTCCTCATTACCATAACACACATCAGAAACAGACAAAATTAAATAAAAGCACATTTATTTCCCCCAGATACACAACAAAGCTTTTAAATTCAAATAACTTCCACCGGCGTCCATCTTTTTTTTTGTGTTGAATACCATTCATGCTGTCAAGCGTAACACGACTTAAAACTCGCGTCTGTGCAATGTTTGCTCTTTTGTATTTAAAAAGCGTTTAAAATGTTGTCTAAAGCGTGTTGTCTGAGATTTTAGAAGCCCCGTCGTTGGGGTTCTGCGTGTGACGATGTATTAATCAAAGGGGCGCCAAATTAATCTTGCGACCTGATGCTAGGGACAGTGTTAAAGCGGCATTAATAACGGATTTAGTGTAGCGATTATCGCTTACGTGGGAGGTTATGATTGGTTTGTGGGAAGTAGAGGAGGTTGGTAAAATATATATGGATGCAATGAATTTGTAGATTTGAAGTTCATTTGAATTGGAAATTTCTAATAGGTTCTGGTACCTAATTAGTATTCATATTAGGCAGATTATTTACAAACAATGTAGTGTATTGATTTTTAATTATAACGCTGCACATATAACACAATTAAAAAGTTTTAGACTATAAAATTAAAAATAATATTTTAATGAATAATAATAATTGTTTAAATTATCATATTATTTATTTTTATAATTAAAAAATTGACAGATTTATTTGAAAAAGAAAAGTTAATTTGAAAGATTTGGTTTGGTTTTGTTAATTAACGTCGCACTAGAGCTGCACAGTGGGCTATTGGCGACGGTTCGGGGTCAATCTCGAAGGAAAGACCCGGGAACACATACACATTCACACACACACATTCATACACGCACCTCGTTATTTTAGAACCATGGTCAGATGACGAGGAAACACCTGAACTGGCACCCAACGCCTTCAATAGACGTCGGGACTTTGGACCCCGATCAGATTGATCGTGCACCAGTCCCGTATACACGCCAGTATAATTTGTTGGATATTCTGGACGACTTTCTAGTATTTTTGTAGCGAAGCTGGCAACCCTCCGATCGCAAGATCACTACTTTTTTACTTTTCTATGTCAAGTCCATTTCCCGGATTCGAACCACCAATCCTCTGATTAGTAGCCGAACGCCTTACCAACTGAGCAACTGGGGCTCGTTAATTTGAAAGAATATTTAATATTTGTCACACAAATTAAAAAAATTAACAATACGTAATGCGATATAAGTGATAATTGAGAATGCATACTTTAGAATAAAATAAATACTATGCTATGCTCTAACGTAGTCTTTTAATACCTTCTATTTTATAGATGTAATTGTAATAATATTTATTATTAAACATATATCGCAACATGACATTAAACAATCTAAAAATGATAGTTTTGATATTTTTATTAAAAATGGATATTTTTATGCAATTAAAATATATATTTATGTAACCAAAAATTATCCTCATCACTGGCAATTTGTTGCTTTTAAGATTTATACAAACTAGATAAATACTAAGTATCAAAAACTTTTAAACACACATTTTTGCAAACATATGAAATGGATTATTATTTTACTTATAAATTTAAAATTAAAGCAGATAATAATATATTTAAAAAAAGAAATTAAAGCCTTATATGCCATTATAATTCTTTTATGTGTGTGTAAGAACTCTTGTTCAAAAACAGTACGCAAACGATTATTCAAAATTCGTTTGGAATCAATATATTTTAAAACTATTTTCAAAGTTTCGTTTTAATCAATATATTTTAAAACTATTTTCAAAGTTTCTTTTTAATCAATATTTTCAAAAAGTTACGTAAATAAGTAATTGTTTTTAATCTTTCAAAACTTAAAAACACAATTTTATAATTACATGTTTTCCTAAATGTCTCACAGTAGCAAAAGATAAAGCTATATATAAAAAAAATAAGAAATACAATTTAATATTCTTTTTTTTATCCTACCGTAAATCAGTTGAACATTCAAGAGCCTAGGTGAAGGAAGTTAGTATATTTTTGAACTCATGCCAGTACAATTAATAATTCATAAGTGACTTGATAGATACACGCTATGTCTTGTGAAGATTAGAAAATACAACAAAAGCTTTGAAAATGTAGAATACAATTTATTGTTCTATTATTATTGATGAAGTGATAAATTGTTTTATGCACTATTATAAAAATAATAAAAGTAATGTTGGCATTGGTTAAAATGACTTTAATAGATATTTTAAGTTAAAATTATTTTTACAAGTATAATTTTTTTTAAATATTTGTACGCATTTTTTATAAACGCTTGAAATGTACGTGTACTTTGAAAGTTTTTGGTGTTTGCGAATTGGCCAATTAGTTTCTGTATAATGGCGAGAGATTACTCAAATATACTTCTTAATAACTAATTAAAATATATATTTTGAGCTCTTTTTATTATGTGTACTTAGTTAAAAATAGTAATATGGACCATTTATATATTAGAAAAGTAACCATAAACTATAATTCAAAGTTAATGATTTACTTTCAATTGTAGCTGATACTGAAAATAATTTTAATCACAGGGACTTTCTAACAATAAATTACTCTAAATTTAAGAAATTTTGTTTTGCAAAAATGATTATTGCATGAATAAAATACAATATTAGTTTAAAATTTGTGGATTTCACATGAATTTGTGTTTACCAAGTAAAAGAAAATAACGTTAATGTTAATATTGTTTTTAATAAACAAACTTTTAAAGTAAGTGACACACCATATTTTATACCATATACCAAAAACTAAATAATATTTTGTTTGACTACAAAAGAAAGAGTCGTATAAAAATGGAGCATTTTGAACTGCTAAATGGTTTATTTTTATGCATTCCACGAACCGCAACTTACCTGTTATCCTTTGTGGCTTTTCTCAAAATGAGTCTTTAAATTTTATTAATGATCCTAATGACATTTTATTAAGTGCAAGTTAAAAAGTGCAAACAGTTTTCGCCCAAAACTATAATAAATCATAATTTCGTCGTCTTTAATTCTCTTTTGAATTTAACCCCCAGTACAACAGAACGGAGGAGAGTTTAGATGTTTCCTTCTCCTTCCTCTGAGCGATTAATTAATGAAACGGACGGTTTTAAAATTGAGCGGGCACTAATTAAGTGAAACCAAAGAAACACCGGCAGAGAACAAAGCCAGAATGTTCTTTCGAACTAATCCAAAAGCTAGCTGTGAGGAAATTAGACTCTTCCGGCGTTTTGACACAGTTCACTTCAAACAGACATATCTTTGAGAAAAATAAATCTGAAAAATGCCCGAGAAATGTCATTCGTATTATACAGAAACAGTGCGAGAGATACAGAAAAAAAGGAATAATAAAACTTTCTTGAGAAGTCTAATTTTGCGTGATGAATAGCCTTGGCTCTTCAACATTGGGACGGCTCATTAGGTTCCAGAAGTTTTCACTTTCCTATTCGGAAGCACACATTTTTTAGTTTAAAATGTCAGTCCAAAACTTCTTTCTTCCGAGAGTTAAACCCATAGTGCCAATTATATTGGGATTCTGTTTTGAAATAAAATATAATTTCTACATTACATTTTTTATTTTATTTTTTTGAATATAAATTGTAATAAAAAATAATTCTATTTTTAAAAAATTGTTTCGAAATAAAATATAATTTCTATTTTACATTTTTTATTTTATTTTTTTGAATATAAATTGTAATAAAAAATAATTCTATTTTTAAAAAGTTTTTTTGAAATAAAATATAATTTCTATTTTACATTTTTTATTTTATTTTTTTGAATATAAATTGTAATAAAAAATAATTCTATTTTTAAAAAGTTTTTTTGAAATAAAATATAATTTCCATTTTACATTTTTTATTTTATTTTTTTGAATATAAATTGTAATAAAAAATAATTCTATTTTTAAAAAGTTCTTTTGAAATAAAATATAATTTCTATTTTACATTTCTTATTTTATTTTTTTAAATATAAGTTGTAATAAAAAATAATTCTATTTTTAAAAAATTGTTTTGAAATAAAATATAATATCTATTTTACATTTTTATTTTATTTTTTTACACATACATTGTAATAATCTAAAATAATAATATTTTTAAAAATTCCATCAAGTTGATGCCTAACTTAAATTTGATAAAGCTATTTCTAATTTAGAAACTTATGAATGCAATTAAAAATAAAATAAGTATGACTTATGCGTTTGATTTTTTTTGGAAGTTATATATATTCTATACCTAATAATTAATGAATTTATTTATATTCAATGAAATTAGAAACAATAAATTTTCATTACCATTTTTAACAATATTAATTGGATGTTTGGTACCAATCTGTCTTGAAATACAATTTTAATATAATTGTTAATTTATTTTTTTATAAATTGAAATGATAAATATATTATTTAAAATTGTTGCAAAGAGTCGAACTTTTTTAAAGTTTACGAAAGCATACTGTTTTATTAGAGAGTCGTTCATTTAGAAATTACGTATTTGCTTAATTTTTTAACATACATTGTAATCAAAAATAATTATATTTTTAAAAATTCCATCAAGTTGTTGCCTAACTTAAATTTGATAAAGCTACTTCTAATTTAGAAACTTAGGAATCCAATTAAAAATAAAATAAGTATGACTTATGCGTTTGATTTTTTTTTGGAAGTTATATATATTCTATACTTAATAATTAATTAATTTATTTATATTCAATGAAATTAGAAACAATAAAATTTCATTACCATTTTTAACAGTATTAATTGGATGTTTGGTACCAATCTGTCTTAAAATACAATCTTAATATAATTGTTAATTTATTTTTTTATAAATTGAAATTATAAATATATTATTTAAGATTGTTGCAAAGAGTCGACATTTTTTTAATTTTACAAAAGCATACTGTTATATTAGAAAGTCGTTCATTTAGAAATTATGTATTTGTTTTATTTTTTAACATAAATTGTAATCAAAAATAATAATATTTTTAAAAATTCCATCAAGTTTATGCCTAACTTAAATTTGATAAAGCTATTTCTAATTTAGAAACTTATGAATGCAATTAAAAATAAAATAAGTATGACTTATGCGTTTGATTTTTTTTGGAAGGTATATATATTCTATACCTAATAATTAATGAATTTATTTATATTCAATGAAATTAGAAACAATAAATTTTCATTACCATTTTTAACAATATTAATTGGATGTTTGGTACCAATCTGTCTTGAAATACAATTTTAATATAATTGTTAATTTATTTTTTTATAAATTGAAATGATAAATATATTATTTAAAATTGTTGCAAAGAGTCGAACTTTTTTAAAGTTTACGAAAGCATACTGTTTTATTAGAGAGTCGTTCATTTAGAAATTACGTATTTGCTTAATTTTTTAACATACATTGTAATCAAAAATAATTATATTTTTAAAAATTCCATCAAGTTGTTGCCTAACTTAAATTTGATAAAGCTACTTCTAATTTAGAAACTTAGGAATCCAATTAAAAATAAAATAAGTATGACTTATGCGTTTGATTTTTTTTTGGAAGTTATATATATTCTATACTTAATAATTAATTAATTTATTTATATTCAATGAAATTAGAAACAATAAAATTTCATTACCATTTTTAACAGTATTAATTGGATGTTTGGTACCAATCTGTCTTAAAATACAATCTTAATATAATTGTTAATTTATTTTTTTATAAATTGAAATTATAAATATATTATTTAAGATTGTTGCAAAGAGTCGACATTTTTTTAATTTTACAAAAGCATACTGTTATATTAGAAAGTCGTTCATTTAGAAATTATGTATTTGTTTTATTTTTTAACATAAATTGTAATCAAAAATAATTATATTTTTAAAAATTCCATCAAGTTTATGCCTAACTTAAATTTGATAAAGCTATTTCTAATTTAGAAACTTATGAATACAATAAAAGAAAATTAAGTATGAAGTATGCGTTTGGATATTTTTGGAAGTTAAATATATTCTATAATAATTAATGAATTTATTTCTATTCAATGAAATAAGAAAAAATAAATTTTCATTATTATTTTTAAAAGTTTTAATTGGATGTTTAAAGACCCATTTGTCTTAAAATACAATTTTAATATAATTGTTAATTTTTTTTTATAAATTGTAATTATAAACATATTATTTAAGATTGTTGCAAAGAGTCGAACTTTTTTACATTTTACGAAAGCATATTGTTTTATTAAAGAGTCGTGCACTTAGAAATTATGCATTTTTTTTAGAAATGACAAAAATATATTAAAATTATCTGATACAGAACCTAGAAATCTGCAGAACGTAATAAATTTGTAATACTTTTTCAATTATTATTATTATATCTAGTACATACATTTCAATTTTTAAAAAGACTAGTATATACATAAGAAATTATTCAAAATATATTCAGATCCTTATAAGAGAGCAAAGAAGCGTGGGCCAATTAATGACTAAAAGTATCATTTGCCTTATATTGTATCTGTGAATCTTGCATTCATCAATGGGATTACGATATGTCTCCAGCTAACCAAAATGTCTCTAATAAGAATAAATCATGAATTGTAAGCATGGATAGTTCGTCTATCAATTTAGAAACCGTAAGCAATTGCGGCGATTTTGTATGAAGAGCAGGGTAGCAATGGTAATAAATGGAAGGCGGGGAGGGGATCTTAATTTTTTTTTACAATTTCTATGAACATGAGTTTATATTTTCTAAGAGCGGTGCTCTCCATCTCTAATCACCGCCACTGATTATAAGCATATTTGTAATTTTATAGTAAACATTTTATCCGTCTAGTTTCAAAACTAGATAGATCCACATTTTTAGCAAAATTGCTTTTTATATTTTTCACACAAGTTCTCAATGCACTACGTCACATTGCAAAGCGATATTTCACAAAATAATTAGAATTTTGTCTGCATCGTGGGTTTAGAATGCATTCTAAATCGTGGGTTTAGATTCAAAAGTACGTGGCTGTCAATCGGTTTTGGCATCTCCTGTGTTAAAATGAAAATGAATCTATCTTGTTTTGAAACTAAACAGCTCATTTTGTGTGTATATTTTTTCCACTGATTATGAATAAGCATGTCGTAAGTTAAGTTGTAATTCAGTTCACATTTAAATTAAAGAAGTTTTGTAGGTTCTAAATTTAGGAGATTAACTTTTATTAGTACATTGTTAAAAATAGGTACTCAAAAATAAGTAAAATGTACTCATTTTTGATTTCATTCGATGCTTGTCATAGCTCTGAATACATAAGTTACATTTTTGAAAAAGACATGCACTCAAAAGTGAGTAAAAATGAATAAAACGAACAGTAGTCTGCCTACATAGGCTGACTTCGTAAACCACTTTTGATAAAAATTGACAACATCAACAAAGACTTACCGGGAATCGAACCCATAACCTCACGCATCACAGTTCAGTGTCTTATCCATTTAACTACGAGTGCGACTTGAAGTTATAAATAGAAGAAATGTTAAAATGGTGTGGCAAAATAATGGAAAGTAAGATAATTAAGTTGTAATAACTCAGTTTTCATTTAAGCAATCGGCATCAAATAATGTGGAAAACCATCTTCTGAAAAAATATTTTATGTTTGTCAGGTCGCTTTGTTAAAATGGCTTGAACAAAAGCTGAAATCATCAATATCACACTTAATTATTAGAAAGTAGGGTTGCTTAAATTTGAGTACGTTATCGCACATTTACGATGCAATTGTACTCAAAGAAAAACGAGTAGGTTTAGGTACTCATTTTGTTACAGTGTATAATTCGTAGAAGAATGAATTGCTAACTTCTTATAATATATGCTGAATTAGCAAACTTCTAGTTTTAGAATGCGATGTAATGGCCCCAAACCTTGGATCTCTTTAATTCGCAAGTTCGGCATTTTCCATTGATGTCACACCGGAATCCTCTTCAATTGATTTTATCAGCGGCGAAGAACGTTTCTGCTGAAGAAGAAAAACAATCAATGGGATTTCCAGAGAGCCATTTCCATTTAGATTGAAGGAGGGGAATCGCTCAGATAAGGTAAAGAATGAAAGAAAATAAAAATGTCTGACAGCGTTTAGAATTTCAACGAGCAGAAGAAAGACACCGCTCGCCAATTTGGGAAAGAAAGATTTGCTCTTTTGGTGGCATTCGGACCCTTACCAACATATAAAGATCCAATTGTGTATATATATTCCTTCTGTAAAATAAAGTTTCCTAAATAAATGTATAAAGGTTACACGGAGACTGAGAACCTGTGGGTTAAAGAGAGATACTTTTGAGTTATATTTCTATAGCTGCATTGTTAAATATAGGTACTCAAAAATAAGTAAAATATATTGGTTGGTTTGTTTAATTAACGTCGCACTAGAGCTGCACAGTGGGCTATTGGAGACGGTTCGGGGCCTATCTCGAAGGAAAGACCCGGGAACGATGCCTTGTATTTTTGAACCATGGTCAGATGACGAGGACAACACCTGAGTTGGCACCCGACGCAACCTCAATAGGCGTCGGGACATTGGACCCCGATCAGATTTATCGTGCACCAGTCCCGTATACACGCCAGTATAATTTGTTGGATGTTCTGGACGACTTTCTAGTATTTTTGTAGAGAAGCTGGCAACCCTCCGATCGCAAGATTACAACTTTTTTACTTTTCTTTGTCAAGTCTATCGCACGGATTCGAACCATCAATCTTCTGATTAGTAGCTGAACGCCTTATCCACTGAGCAACTGGAGCTCCTTAAAATATATTCATTTTCGAGTACATTTGATGCTTATCATAGCTCCAAGAATACATTAAGTTTCATTTTTTAAAAATACATGTATTCATAAATGAGTAAAAATTAATAAAAATAACAGTTGCTTGACTACATAGGCTGTCTTCATAAATCACTTTCAATAAATATCGACAATTACAATCAAGGCATACGTGGGAATCGAACGCAGTTCCTCAGGCACCGCAGACCAGTGCCTTATTCGCTGTACTACAAGGGTGACGTGAAGAAGTTCTAAACAGAAGAAATGTTTTAAAAATGCGCCAAAAGAATGGGAAGTAATATGACTAAAATGTAATAACTCAGTTTCCATTTAAGCAATTAACATAAAAAAGATGTGGAAAACCATCTAATGAAGAACTATTTTAATTTTGTCAGGTCGCTTTGTGACGATGGTTTGAACAGAAGCTGAGATCAGCAACATTAAACCCCACTGCTCATTTTTGAGAATTTACGATTACTTAAATTTGAGTACATCATTTCTCACTTACGATTCAATTGTACTCAAAGAAAAACGAGTATGTTTAGGTACTCATTTTTAGTACCTTTTTCACAGTATACTTGTTTTACTTGTAAGTATATTTTTAATTTATACAACTTTAAAAACTAACTCATAATCAATGAGTTCTAATTAATAAAAGCAGTAATACCTCTGAATATTTCCCAATGAAATGCTTTTAACTGGTGTCAACTAAGAAATCTAAAACGTATTTGCTTACACTAAGAAATCATTTTAAGTTTGCCATCCTTCCGCGTTTTACGATTCCATTACAGAGAATTAAGGGACTTAGTAGGCTGCAATTTCGACGCATGGTGAAACAAAGGTCGGCATTTCTGTCAGTGACGTGGTCTTTGCTCAATCCTGTTAAACAAGAACGTGACCGTCCTTCACAATAGGAAGTGTTTCTAGTTTTCTAGTTGCAAGTTCTTCAGAAAACCACAGGTTCTGTTGCATCTTGATTGCCGAGGGCTTAAGGATGGAAAGGAGTTTGGAAGTTGGATCTTCGAATGTTTGGTTTAGAGCGAAAATGGTTTGATTCGTTGAATCAAAAGAAGATGGAAGAAAGAATGGAAATGGAATAAATGATTATTTAAATATGAACTTTTTCTAAGTCAATATGAAATGAAAAAAGTTTAATTGTTATTTGTTTCAGTTGAAAAAATATTATTTTACAATCTAAAAAAAAAGACATAGTCTGTCTGAGTGTGAGTTTATGGCACGCAAAACACTATCTTTTATTGTTTGGAAATGTCCGAAAAATTATATGTAGATACTATTAAACCTCTAATTGTGTACCTCAGAGAGTTGTAATATTAAATAGAGAGCGCCTTCAATACCAGACTCTCGTAAGGCCGCGGTGTCAACGTTGAAAAGAAAAACTCACATCACGTGGTTATAGCGCTGCCAAATTTGGCGTTCAGACATCTGCAGGAGTTTCAAATTTGGCGCACTTTCTTCTCTTTTGGTGATAAGGAGTTCTGTCCGTATTCAACTTCTTAACATATATGTACGTATTTACTTATTTTCAAACAATATGCGCTAAATATTTCCTCTTCATTAACGAAACGAAAATATTTTATATGTGTTCAATACTCGAAGAAGCGAATCTCTTTATATTTCTCAGGTTTTATTGTTCATATTTTCTTATTGAAGTATACAAAATAACAATTGAAAGAACTTCGCTTATGGTAAATTTTTTACATAAAAACGCAATGCAATTATTTCAAAACTACAAAGTAAGAAAAATCTCCTTAACATATCTGTTAAACTCCCTTAAATTGTGCCACTCGTTAAAAAAAACTATATTTAAATACAAAATTAAACAAAAATACTTCGAGATCTCGTTCAGTTCTTAAAGTCGCCAAGGCCTGCCAAGTAATATTGGCGCATGAATGAATTGGCATTTCCACATATCACGTGGTTTCAATGACGGACACACGGAAATCAGCATTTTTATTCCTCTATTTGTATCATTACTCTATGGTGTACCTAAGGTTTGAAATTTTGAAATTCTGCCTAGTTTTCTGCTGATAACGGCTTTAGAAGCAATTTTTTTAAATGGCTATTTATAAAAGAATATTATCTACATTGTTATAAAATCATAATTTCTTAACAATAATGAAATACTTTAAAATATATTAATATACATTTATTGTTTTAAATTTATAAAGTTGGCGATCGAAAAATACTTTGGCGAAATAACTCTTTCTGAAAATTATGCTTCAACGAGAAAATTAAAGGAAAATCAATTATTCGGAGAAGTACTCAAAATATGTTTGAACAATAGACCAGTTCATTTGCCGTCGAGAGAATAAAAGAGAAGGAATACGAGGGGAGAACGAACCAATGGGGTAACAGATAAATATCACGTGTGAAACCGCGGGTAACAGCTAGTGATGTGATTAATAAATAAATTGGCGAAATTTGTTGCTAGAACTTCCTTCATTACACTTTCGATTATAACTTTTACCTTTTCAAAAACACCCTTTTTCACAAAATTAACGAAAACAACCAACAAAGAATTTCGTATTTACAAAAATAAACTCATTTTTAATTCATTTTTCATTTTTAGCTAATTCAGTAACACCGAATGCCTTTCGTTTTGTGGTTGTCATGGCAACGCGATTAGACAATAAACAGCAAATTCTTTAGTAGTGCCATTACGGACTACCTATAAACACTTTTTGCAATCCAAATAAAATGTCTAGAATTTCTTTTTCATAATGATTTATAGAACGGTGCTGTAAGTTATATAATTGTGAAGATGTAGTCTTTCAAAGGTGTGATATTCTTTTTTAATCACCCAGATATAATGAACTCATATTATTTAAAAATAAATATATTGTATATTACAAGTTAAATATTCTTTTGTAAAATAGTCTAGCAGCAGCAGTTTTAAATAATCATTTCAAAAAGGGTATTAAATAAATATTTATTTGAAGCAAAATGGCTTCAATAGTTTTACTGTAACTATTACTGATTATATTTCAAGTAATACGAGAGGTTTTATAAAGATGAAGATTGAGATAAAATTTTTCCGTACGCTGGAATTTGTTTGATAAAAAAGATTAGGAATATTTTTATTATAGAAATGTTTGAAAGTTTAAAAACTAATGTCCTGCTATAGCACAGGCAAGTGGAAAAATAACAATGAAATTGCGCTCAAAACAATAAAATATATAGCGATACGAAAAAACTTTAATAATAAAATATTTAAAAATGAATTTCTTCAAGTGCTGACAAATAAATATTTGAAAATAAATTATTTTATATATTTTTTTACAGAAAATAGAACGTTACAATTTTAGCCATCTAAACATATTAAAATCTCCCCAAACGTTTACGTGTATAAAATAAAATTCGTATTTGAATGAAAAAAATATATTGCGGTGCTCTTCAATACTGCTATGGTTTTTCTCGAAGGACTTACGGATAGAAATGAAGCCGAGTACAATAAGGTATTGTACTTAGATTCTCTAAACACTGTTGCGAAATAGTTAATAATACATTCGGGATACAAACTCGCAACGGATTTCCAAAATTTCCACATATTTGAATTTTTAACTTGTACAATGGGGATTAACGAAAAATGAGGTTTTTCTTTTTTTTCAGCATCTATTCTATACATACACGCGTATAAAACCATTAAAAAATCTTTACTGAGGTAACCCATGCTTTAATAAGATTAAACTATTATCTTGAACATAAATGAAACTGAATAATTCAAAGAATAATAACATATACTATAAGATAAAAACTCGTCTTATAGAACATTGCGTTAAGAATATGAAAATACAAATGCAAAGTTATAACTACGCAATAAAAATACATAAGGTATTTTATACCTTATGTATCTTTTATTGCGTAGTTTTAACGTTGCGTTTGTATGTTATTAATAACATATACTATTACATATTTTTATTTATTTCTCTTTAACCCACTGATGCTCAAACAGTTTTGGAAATTGTAAAATTGTTTTCAGTGTTTGAGGGTTCAATTAATTTTTCCTGACCACAATATTTTATATTATTTTTTAAATTTGAAATTAATTTCAAGGAAATAGTTCGCAAATTTTACCTCAAATTTTAAAATTTAAAAAATATTGTACAATGGAGTATTTTCATGAATTTAAAAATTGAATGTATTGCTGGAAAAACTGCACTGTAAAAAAATGTGAGCTTAAAAAAAGTGTACTTGAATCTACATGTTTTTCTTTGAGTACAATTGCTTCGTAAATAAGCGATGACGTACTCAAATTTAAGTATCGTACTTTTTCAAAAATGAGCAATGTGATTTAATATTGCTAATCTCAGCTTCTGTTCAAGCCAATATCATCTTCATACACTTAAAATAATTGCTCAGAAGATGGCTTTTTCACATTATTTGAAGTCGATTGTTTAAATGGAAACTGAGTAATTACAACTCAATTATCTAACTTCCCATTCTATTGGCACACCTTTTTAACATTTCATCTGTTTATAACTTCTTCAAGTCGTTCTGGTAGCTTAACATATAAGGCACTGGACAACGGTGCCTGCAAATCTGGGTTCGATTTCCGGTAAGTCTTGGTTGAAATTGTCGATATTTATTGAACGTGATTTATAAAGGCAGCCTGTGAAGGCTAGTTTTTTTATTCATTGTAATCATTTTTACATGCCTTTTTTGAATTTGAAACTTATGTGTTCGGAGCCATGATAAGCATCAAATGTAAAAGATTCAATATTAAATCGCATTGCTCATTTTTGAGAAAATACGATTACTTAAATTTGAGTACGTCATCGCTCATTTATGATGAAATTGTACTGAAAAAAAAGCGAATACGTCCATGTACTCATTTTTAAGCGCAGGTTTTTTTTACTGTGCACCACTTTAGTTCAAAACGTCGGGAGTCATAACCCCTTTTTTCCGTTGTAGCGGTGATATCCCTGGCACCGAAATAGGCTGGTGCAATAAAGCCCGTTTCTTTTTGAAGTTTGGCCCTTGTTTTCGGCACCATTCTCGGCCTAATGACATTTTGGGCTTTCCCGGCACGAAGGCAGTGAGGAAATGTTTTTGCGGGAGAGAACTTCTGGAGAGAACAGGAAATCATTTGGAATTCCAGTATTTGTATGAGATACGAATGTCTTAATTAAGGGATTCAATTTCACTCTCGAGGCTACCGGGAACGAGAAAGGACTTCTTACAAGAAATAACAAAGTTTTGTATCTTCTTTGTTTCGGAAAAGTTGTAAAAAAGAATCGTGGTATGATTTTTTTCAGTCATGATAAAAATACTCAAGCGTAAAAATTAGATAAATCGTGTTTTCCCTTTGTTTCAGAAGCAAGGACATTGTTGTGATATTAATAAGTAGAAAAAAATACATAACAGTCGAATTGATAACCTTTCTCCTTGGCAGTTTTAATTTAAAGCTTCTGGCGGTTTTGTTTCAAAATTTTGGTTGGCGCTCTGTGCAGTCGGTTAAATATGACAAATGCACACAATCTGTACGAGTTGGGGTCGAGATTAAATGTTGTGGATATACAATCGAAATTACCTCTGTGATTGGTGGATAAAACAACCATGTGATTAGACGAATACTAAGATGATCTGCGCTTGTCGTCACTTAGACCACAAAATGACGTCAGATGCATAGTCCTATTTAAATGGAATTAAAAAAAAATGAGTAATTCAAACCAGTTCTATAAAAATCTAATAAATTAAATGATATATACAATAACTTTTACAAAATACAGAATATAAAAGCTATGTTCCTATTTCATTTTACTGTAATTAAAAGAACAGAATACATTAGGTCCTTTATTCCGAGTAATAGCTTTGCATATATTCGTTCTTAGTGTTGCAAGTGTCCTCAGTAATAAGAATTTAAATTCAAGAAAATACTTTAACTTGAAACAATTTTCAAATGGAAAAATAACTAATCTTCTCTTGCCATGAATTTTTTAATTACTTCGATATTTTGTTCTCCATTCAAATGGATAAAATTCAGAACCGTTTGAGGTCAAAGGACAAGCTCATTTGACAAGAGTTCAAATGATGAGCTCATTTGATAAGAGGTCAAATATTGAGTTTAGTTTCAAAAGGGTATATTTCCGATAGGAACATTGAGGAAAGGTTCCCTTTTGAAAATAAGCTCATAATTTGACCTCTTGTTTTTATTATACTTTACAGCATTAACCCTCCGAGGACAGTAATATCCGGTCCTGCGATTTGCTGATTTTTGAAAAATACATCAAACTTTTAAAATAATCAAAATTAATTCTCCAGTTTACGTTTAATCTAATAGTTTGAGATACAACTTAAAACTTATTTTTTACAGTTATTTAAATTAAAAATAAATAAACAAAATGCTTTCAAAAATCTAAATTCCAAATACCGAAAAAATCTTGAAAATTGAAGACGTGGGTGTAAGAACAAGACAGCTCCAGTTTTCAAAATTGTTCAGGAAAAAAGAAAAGCATTGAAAGTTTTTTGGATATTATGATACAAAAAGTGCAGTTCCTTTCCTTTTATATCTCTATAGCCATTACTAAGAGCTGTACGATTCTTTGATTTACGAATAGAGAATTTTTTCTTTATAGGAATAAGTGAAAATGTATAAATCAGAAAAATGTGAAGCTGCCTTGTTCTTGAAAATACGTTTTAAATTGCAAAAACTTGCTTGATCTTTGGTTACACTGTTAAAAATAGGTATTGAATAATAAGTAAAATGTATTCATTTTTATTACATTCGATGCTTATCATAGCTATGAATACATTAATTTTAGCTTTCAAAATGACATGTACTCAACAATGAGTAAAAGTGAATAAAAAGAACAGAAGCTTGCCTACATAGGCTGCATTCATAAATCACTTTTAAAAAATATCGACAATTACAGGGAATCGAACACAGGTCTGCAGCACCTCTGTCCACAGTCTTATCCGATAAGCTACCAAGGCTACGCGAAGAAGTTATAAACAGAAGTCATGTAAAAAAGGTGTGTCAAAAAAATTGGAAGTAAGAAAATTTAATTTTAATAACTCAGTTTCCATTTAAGTGCCATCAAATAATGTGGGAAAACCATCTTCCGAACAACTATTTTATGTTTGTCAGGTGGCTTTGTTACGATGTCTTAAACAGAAGCCGAGATTAGCAATATTAAATTCACGATGCAGTTGTGCTCAAAGAAATCGAGTACGTCGATGTACTCATTTTTAAGCACATTTTATTTTTACAGTGTAGTTTTCATATTTAATCTATTTTAGACCGATATGACTTCCATAAAATTTATATCTATACACTACTTGAAGGAAAACCCACAAACTTTCGACCCCTTATAATCCCGACATAGCTCCAAACTGTCACAGCAGAAACCCGTGGGTGTTTGGCAACTTATCTCAGTTTAATGCCTTTAACGAGCAATTACCACACCGCATCGGACGCCGAGCTGTTGGGGCCGTCCCTGGAGGAGAGTGGTCGCCCAGAACACGAAGCAAGCTTCTTCTAAAACTGGAGGAACACTTCTACGAGAAGAAAGTTTCCCGCCTAATCCCATCTCGGATCCGTATAAAAGAGCTTAGGGATGTGAAGTTGATGGTGGAAAATAAGTTTCGGCTTCCTTAATTGACTTTAGTCAGTGTTATTATTTTCTTGATCTTCTTTAGATGAAAGTGAAATTTATTTGTAGACGAATTTGTGTGTTTGGTAGCAGCTTGATGTGTATTGCAACGTGACATCCCAGGAAAAAAAAGTTTGCATCAAACATTGATCAAACTTTAGAAATTAAATTTTTATCTGGGAAAACTGCGTGTTTTTTGATGATTTGTGATATTAAAGGTTTTTGTTTCAATATCCTTCATAAAAACTGCACAAAAATCTTCAAAAATTCATGAAAAAAAAACCCCTTAATTTTTAATTATGAAGGGAAAATGCGGATATTTTATAAGTTTTATGCAAGAAAATTAAAAACTTTAAAAATGTTTCAATATCCTTTTTAAATCCTTCAAAAAACCTTCAATTTGAATATTTTTATGTACTTTTTATGCTTACTTTTTTGCTGGGATGATATAACTGGAAATTGATGAACAAGTTACATAGGTGATAACTATGCATATTTATAAATGGTTTGGGGAATAGAAAGTTTTGGATTAATTCTTTTATATTTACTGGTGTTAAATAAGTCAAGACTAGACAAGTCCAGCATCAAACACCAAAATATTATTATTAAAGCTTCCCTCCCTACAGAAAAACAATGGGTGTTTTAAGTTTTACTCAAGATTTGTGCGGTTTTTTTATTAAGTTGTTTGAATGTTTAAATTTTTCCAATTAAATTCCTTGATTTTGTTCATTTTCAAGTACATTTATTAATTAATTTACTAATTTGTGTAATAAATTTACTAGACTAATAACGTTCATTCACGTTTTGGAAGTTATTAAATGTTATTTCGGAAAAATAATCATAATTAAAATTTTATTTCGTTAATAAAAAAAAGGAATTTTATTCTTTTATCCTAGTTTTTTTTAACATCCCAGTGTCGTATCATTGGGAAGAAATGTATTATCCACCCTAAAATACAAACAATAACGTTTTTAGCAAAGTTTCCACTTTTGTGCAGGAAATTTTGCCCACCCATTTTTTTTACGGAATGAGTAATTCGTGTAAAAAATTGTACAAACTCTAAAAATATCCATCAGGGACTAGAGAAAATAGGACACTTTTTTTTCTAGAAATTATTTCAGGAAGTTCGAAATTTAGGAGTAAGGTAGAAAAGTGGGCAAAACCACAAAAAATGTAGGCCTGCCTTATCTAATTGCAACATCAATTGAAAACTTTTAGATTCAAAAGAAATTTTGCATTCCATTGTATTATAGATAAATATATGTGTTTCAAAATAAATACTTAATTTTGTTTAATTTTTGTTAAAAATACCCAACTTTAGTAACCTGAATTATAAATTAAAATCTTTCTTTAACAAATATAAATAATTATTTAATTTTTATTAAAAAAATAGATTTTGCTGCTTAAACTTATTTAATTATTGATAACAAAAGATATTAATTATTAACACCGTTTAGAAGTTAATCCATAAAATAATTCATTTCTATTATTAATTTGTGCTTTAAATTTTATTTATAAATCTTAGGTAATCTAAGCTGTTAATAAAACAACGGAAAAATAATAAGAAATAAAAAAAATGAACACTGTTTTTAGGAAAATTAATCCAAGCGACAACGAGATGAAACAATATCAACCTTAATTTATTCATTTTAATACTCACAAGAGTCTTAACCCTTCAGATAACGTTTGATCTGTTAAGCATAACTTTTTTACTTAAAAAAAACATACAAAGTCCTTTTCATTAAAAACGGAGTCAAAAGTGAGGTTCTTTCCATTATTTAATTAATTTTCAAACGGAATTAATTTATTTAGATACTCGAACATTCATTTTTTTTCTTTTTTTTCGTTTTTAATTTCTTAATACAAGCGGCTAATTGCAAGTCACAAAAGATTACAGAATCTCGCCAGGAAATGTCATCACCTCTTTAACGGTGCACGCAAAAATTCGTTCTGCATCCGACTCCGATTATGGCGCCTTTTAAAGTGTTAATTAGAATAACTCAACCTTGGCTGGAGAAAAGAAAAAGGGTAAAAAATGTCGCCAAATCGATGAGAAAATCCAAGTTAATGAACTGCCGAATTTTTCCTGTCTTCTTCCGATTTTTCCTTTTTTATTCTCGGTATTTTTGATGGGTTCGGAAACGACTTTCTAATGATGATCTTTTTGCGATACAGTTTTATTACGATGTTTTAATTTTTTTCCCGTCGATCTGGAAATGAATTTGTGATTTGAAGGAGTGATTTCCAATTCGTCGGATGATTTAAATATTTCGGTAAATTGTTCAGAGGGCGAATGATTTTTAGAAATGTTATTTTTACTCGTAAATTATTATTCTATTATACAAATAATCACATTATAAATATTATTTCTACATTATTGAATTCTTTACATGCGACGAATTATTTTAACAAGTGAGATGTATAAAAAAAGAAAATTTCGCGAAGAACTGACGAATTGTACTTTTATTTCACAAATATCAACGATTTGTTTAAAATATGCGTATTAAAAGAATTATTGCTTAAAGAAACATCTGAAAAATATTTACAAGATCTAGTTATCTAGGTTGTAACGTATTTAGTAGAGCGCGGTATTTTGTAACAATACACTGTAAAAATAAAAGTGATTAAAAATGAGTACATGAACGTACTCGTTTTTATTTAAATACAATTGCATCGTAAATGAGCGATGACGTACTCAAATTTAAATAATCATACTTTCGTACTTGTACTCGATGCTCTTTTATTCATTTTTACCCGTTATGCTCATTTTAAGGGGACACGGTACCCTTTCACATTTTTTTTTTATTTTCAATATTTATTTTTATTTTTTGAATGCAAAATACTTTAATATATAATTGATGACAAAATTGTTAAAAAAATTTCATAAAAGTTTTTTAATAAATTCAAAATTAAATTTTTTTTTAATTTTTTGCTGTTTTTTAAATTTCCTACTTCTTTTTAGTTTTTAATTTTTTATCACTAAATTTTGTTTTTGTATTCCTTGAAATATATTAAACAAAACTGGGTATTGAATAATAAATAGTACTAAAATTAGATTTTATATAATTTTTTTTCTTCTCAAAAGCCAAAAAAACCTGAAAAATCTAAAATTTTCTGTTTGAATTATTTTTAAAAATTAAACTATGTGTCCTAAGGCTTATTCCATACCCAATTATGTCGAACACATATCTGATAATATTCATTAAAAAATTGAATCTCTATCTCTATTACAAAAAAAGCCTTAGCATTTCATATGCAGTAAAATGCGTTAAAAATGAACACTGAGAAAAAGTGATTTAAAGTTTTCAAATGTAAATAAAAGGTACTTATGGTAAATGAATTATACTGTTATCAAAATATATCATACTTTGCATCAATATAAGTATATTTATTAACAAATACTTTTATACTTGGTAATTTTTTTAATTTTGGAAGAACTGTCTTTCAATTTAAACTTTAATGCATTTTTCAATATAACATTAAAATATATATAACTCCATAAGTACAAGCTATTTCTGTTTAATTTTGAAGTTCTCTATTCATTTACATGAAAGTACATTTAAGAACTCCCCATTTAAAAGTTTAAAAAAAAAAAAATTAAAAAAAAAATCCTTCAGCTTTGTAAGCACATTTAGCCTGATGTCACCCAATATAAATGCAAATAACTTCTTAAATATTTCAAATTAAACACTGAAAATTTTCATACATGTTTAGAAATATTGGAAAGGTAATTTAAGCTAATAAAAAAAAATCGATGTTTTGATAATTTTTACGGTACTGTGTCCCCTTAAAGTACCTGTCGTTTCATTAAACATGTATTTGGAGCCAAGATAAGTATCGAATATATTAAAAAATGATTACATTTTACTTATTTTTGAATACTTATTTTTTGACATTGTTCGTCAGGTTTTCATATTCCGACTATCAAATTTCTCTGCAAGGGTTCCTAAGCAACGCAGGGCCAAACAGCCTAGTCTTTATAAGGTTAAGTAGGAATAAATAATTAATAAAGTAGGGCATACATCACTTATTAGCTTACACATTAATCTTCTGAAGGATAGCATCGTTTGTACACATTTATGAAGGGTTTCTCAGTTATAAATACAATTTTTTAATTAAAAAAATATCTAATGTTGAAATACTTTTCGTATATAAAGCAGTGAGGGGGGGGGATTTTCAAAAGCCATCTCTTTTAAAATAATAATTAAAAAGTGTGTGTTTGAATATTAAATAAGACATGCTAAAAAAATCTACTTTATATACTTCCATTATCTCTAACATCCATTTTACTAAAAAAAAGAAGTTTACTTTTTATGTTCTTTTAACAATTCTTGTTATAAACATTTGTATAAAACAAGGCGTTGAAATATATTTCAGTGAAGTTCATTATAAAAATTAAATAATTTAGTAGACATATTTGTTTGAGATTTTATAATTCTCTATAACAATTGTTATAAGCAACTTTATTTGTTCTGCACACAAAATAATACAGTAAAGAAATTGTATATCAAATGATATCCACCCGTACTCAGGATGTAATGAATATATTTAAATGTTACATGGTAATTTGAAGCAGATTGCATTTAAATTGGATTAACTGAATATATTAAATTTGATAAAGTGATTTTATTAAATTTTAAATGTAACGTAAAAAATTATTATGATCATATGGAGAAGTCTGAAATTATAATATCTCGTTAATTTCTAATGGACATGTGGAATAATTCAACTTTATTATTTAGTAACTAATTATTCTTTTAGCATTTTTCTTTTGAAACTTGAAATATTGGAAATTGCATAAAAATAACTAGCGCAATACAAAATAAAATATACCCTATGTTTTAAAAAAAAATATTGTTTTAAAATAACTTTGTTTAATTTATTAGCACTGATAATTGTATTAATCTATTGTGTTTTAATTGTAACAGAACGTAAGCAAAAATACGTTATCTTAGAAATGACCAACAGGTTGATAGATTTTCTATAAGTTTTAAAATGGCAAATAACTAAGTAAGTAATTAAGAGTAACGAATAAATAGTCACAATCAAGACGGCAAAAAAAAGGAATGATAAAAGTCTATTCGTCAATTTCGCATTTTTATGAAACCACTAATTTGAAATGTTTTGGTAAATTATAAAACTAAAGAAGTCGTGTTTTAAAATTTTATAAATGAAACTGATAGAGGTTAACAGTGTGAGTGACGTGATAAATATCAAATCTACATATTTTTTTTACTGCAGAGCCCTAGCACAATTTTTCGATGCCTGTTGGGATCGTCTTCCCAGAAGTGATTAATTTATGAAAAAATATCAAATGGAATACCACGTGATCTCTCAATTCCAACATTAAATGTTGGAATCGAAAGATAGTTTTTGGGCCACAGGATAATTTAGTTTCTAACAAATTCTTTTTAAACAATTATAAGCTAAATATTTGAAAAGTCCCCCTAAAACTTTAAATTAAAAAAAAATTCATAGTGCGGATTTCTTATGAACTCATATATCACGTATAGTACTACTGGAAATACTGGAGATACAAAAGCGGATATACACTTCCATATCCTTCAAGTGATTAATATTTTTATATATTAAAAGGAACTAATAACAAATTCTAACAAATTCTTTTTAAACAAATAAAATAGAAATATTTGAAAAGTCCTCCTAAAACTTTAAATTTAAAAAAAAAGTTTTATAGTACGGATTTCTTATGAACTCATATATCACGTATAGTACTACTGGAGATACAAAAGCGGATACACACTTCCATATCCCTCAGGTGATTAATATTTTTTTATATATATAAAAGGAACTAATAACAGATGCTAACAAATTCTTTTTAAACAAATAAAAGAGAAAGATTTGAAAAGTCCTACAAAAACTTTAAATTTAAAAAAAGTTTCATAGTACGGATTTCTTATGAACTCATATATCACGTGTAGTACTACTGGAAATACTGGAGATACAAAATGGATATACACGTCTATATCCCTCAGGTGATTAATATTTTTTTATATATATAAAAGGAACTAATTAAAAATTCCTTTTAAACAATTAAAAGAGAAAGATTTGAAAAGTCCTCCTAAAACTTTTAATTTAAAAAAAGTTTCATAGTACGGATTTCTTATGAACTCATATATCACGTATAGTACTACTGGAGATACAAAAGCGGATACACACTTCCATATCCCTCAGGTGATTAATATTTTTTTATATATATAAAAGGAACTAATAACAGATGCTAACAAATTCTTTTTAAACAAATAAAAGAGAAAGATTTGAAAAGTCCTACAAAAACTTTAAATTTAAAAAAAGTTTCATAGTACGGATTTCTTATGAACTCATATATCACGTGTAGTACTACTGGAAATACTGGAGATACAAAATGGATATACACGTCTATATCCCTCAGGTGATTAATATTTTTTTATATATATAAAAGGAACTAATTAAAAATTCCTTTTAAACAATTAAAAGAGAAAGATTTGAAAAGTCCTCCTAAAACTTTTAATTTAAAAAAAGTTTCATAGTACGGATTTCTTATGAACTCATATATCACGTGTAGTACTACTGGAAATACTGGAGATACAAAATGGATATACACGTCTATATCCCTCAGGTGATTAATATTTTTTTTATATATATAAAAGGAACTAATTAAAAATATTCCTTTTAAACAATTAAAAGAGAAAGATTTGAAAAGTCCTCCTAAAACTTTTAATTTAAAAAAAGTTTCATAGTACGGATTTCTTATGAACTCATATATCACGTGTAGTACTACTGGAAATACTGGAGATACAAAATGGATATACACGTCTATATCCCTCAGGTGATTAATATTTTTTTTTATATATATAAAAGGAACTAATTTAAAATTCCTTTTAAACAATTAAAAGAGAAAGATTTGAAAAGTCCTCCTAAAACTTTTAATTTAAAAAAAGTTTCATAGTACGGATTTCTTATGAACTCATATATCACGTGTAGTACCTACTACTGGAAATACTGGAGATACAAAATTGGATATACACGTCCATATCCCTCAGGTGATTAATATTTTTTATATATATAAAAGGATTTTGATAAACATTCGAAAAACATTCCTTTGATTTTCAAAATTAACCACTCTGAAATGTATGATTAATTCACATTAAATTTATTTTGTTTATTAAGGATTTTAATTTAGATTCAAAAAATAAATTATACTTAAATATTTTTATTTATGCGGATCCACTATTAATATTTAATAATAGTTGTGTTTATAAAATTCGTGCCAATACAGCAGAACTCCAACTTAGCCGAATCAATTGGGACCAAATCCCACTCAGATAATAAAATATCCGGATAATGGAATAATTCACATAAAAAAGTTATGCATTAGTAAAAAATAATTTTCCTCTAGTATATAACACATTTTATGAATATAAAAAACGATATCATTCACCAATAAGAAACTTTTAAAATGTGGATTTTGCGGATTTAATTTTCAAAGCGAGAACCGGATACGGATAATTGGTGATCCCTTTTGTTCGATCCGGATAAACGGAGTTCAGATAATTGGAGTTGTACTGTTCTAACTTCTGTTGACCCTTTACATTTAAATCCAAAAAAATCATTCCTAATATTTTTTTTTGTGTTTCACTTGATTGTAAGTCATCACTGATAATTACATCGTTTAGATTACCGATTAAAAAAAATGACATTTCAAATGTTAATAACTGAATTATATCTCAAAAGTAATATAAATCATCATCATTTGCAGGACTTTCCTAGACAAAAAAAAAATCTTTCTTTGCATTCGGAAAACGAATTCATTTTTATATTTTACTGGATATAAGCGTAAAGAAGTGCGTTATTAGCATCAGAATTCAAAATGGCTATATTGCAAAGAACAAAATGCGTGGGCGTAATGAGAATAGATCTAGATAAGATGTGTTTTTTTAAAGAAAACAACATAATCTCTCTCCTCATCAGTTTTCATGAAAAAGCAATTTCTTTCCAAGAACACATTCCTGCAAAAACTTCCCCAAGAAACATCAAAGCAAATTTGTCATGGAGACCTGACGTTTCCATGCGCAAACGATCGCCTTAGAACAAAACACTTCCGCGGAACAATTTACAAAATTACCTCTCTTAATGAAATCCGAATATTTTTTTCTTGGGGCCATCTAGACAAAGATGAATGGAAGGAGGACTATTTTTCGTCTTTACACAGTCGGTTCCTTATCTTACATTAATTTTAGAATCGACTTTTTTGTTTAAAAAAAAATAAGTTATCTCGCATTAAAATTCATACTTGAAAAAATAAGCGCTTGGAAGATGATCGTTTTTTTTTATAGTGGGCATTTGCGATGGTGTTCATGGTACATTAAATATGAATTCACTCCATTAGGTAGTGTCACTTCCAGGTTTGGAAAGGGAAAGGTGTGTTTTCTAGATATTTACATCATCGAAAAGGGAAGGTGCACATATTAATTTGTGGGCCTTTTAACGTAAAGACCCTGTTTTTAGCATAGAGTAATGATACAAATAGAGGAATAAAAATGCTGATTTCCGTGTGTCCATCATTGAAACCACGTGATATGTGGAAATGCCAATTCATTCATGCGCCAATATTACTTGGCAGGCCTTGGCGACTTTAAGAACTAAACGAGATCGAAGTATTGTAATATGGTTTTGTGTTTCATTTTGTATTTAAATATAGTTTTTTTTGAACGAGTGGCACAATTTAAGAGAGTTTAACAGATATATTAAGGAGATTTTTCTTACTTTGTAGTTTTGAAATATTGCATTACGTTTTTATGTAAAAAATTTACCATAAGCGAAGTTCTTTCAATTGTTATTTTGTATACTTCAACAAGAAAATATGAACAATAAAACCGGAGAAATATAAAGAGTTTCGCTTCTTCGAGTATTGAACACAAAGAAAATATTTTCGTTTCGTTAATGAAGAGGAAATATTTAGCGCTTATTGTTTGAAAATAAGTAAATACGTATTTATATGTTAAGAAGTTGAATACGGACAGAACTCCTTTTCACCAAAAGAGAAGAAAGTGCGCCAAATTTGAAACTCCTGCAGATGTCTGAACGCCAAATGTGGCAGCGGTGTGGCACGGTAACCACGTGATGTGGGTTTTTCTTTTTCAATGTTGACACCGCGGCCTTACGAGAGTCTGGTATTGAAGGCGCTCTCTATTTAATATTACAACTCTCTGGTTTTTAGTCTTTGGATTTTCGAATTCAGAGTGTGTAGCTAAGTAGGTGTTTATATGATTTGTTTTTACGTATTGAAAATCGTGACTTCTTAAAATTAAGCTTGCACAATGCTCAAAGCACAAACATTCACACGTATACACTGTAAAAAAATTAAATGTGCTTAAAATGAGTATTTGGACCTACTCGTTTTTCTTTGACTACAATTGGATTGTAAATGAACGTTGACGTACTCAAATTTAAGTAACCGTACTTTCGGAGAAATGAGCAGAATGGTTTAATATTGCTAATGTCAGCCTGGTAATCTTAAAATAGTCGTTCTGAAAATGGTTTTCCACATTATTTGATGTCAAATATTTCAATGGAAACTGAGTTATTACGACTCACTTATCTTACTTCCCATTCTTTTGTCACGCATTTTTAACGTTACTCCTGTTTATAACATCTTCACGTCGCTCTGGAAGTGCAACGGCAGGCGTCGTGGGTTCGATTCTCCGTAAAGACTGGTTGTAATTTATTGAAAGTGATGTATGAAGGCAGCCTATAGAGGCAAGCAACTAATCTTTTTATTCATTTTCCTTATTTTTTGAGTGCATGTCTTTTTCAAAAATGAAACTTATGTTTTCGAAGCTATGATAAGCATCGAATGTAATAAAAAATGAATGCATTTTACTTATTTTAAGTACCTATTTTTAATAGTGTATATTTCTTGTAACCTACATCAGGGTGCGAAATTAGCTGGTGCACAGTGCGCCTAATTTGTTTTGCAGTCAACCTCAATTTTCTGAAAAACTCCGATTTTATTTGACATTTCAAATGACTCAGTTATTTATTAAGAATCGGGTTGCCCAGTGTGCGCGCGATTTTGGATAATTAACTTTGAACTCTCCTCCTAATAATTTAACCAATAAAAAGCTAACAATCAGCTTTTCACATTACGCGCGCACTAGATAACGATATCGTTGTCAGGTTTTACTAGTACCTTGTTGGCATGTCCACCTTCAACTACGAATGTTGTTCTGCGCATGCTCCTTCATGCTTAAAAAATACTTTTTTGTTACATTTTTCTTCACATCGGCGTTTGAATAAAAAGGTGAGCGATGCCTAAACGAAAAATGAAAGGTTTTACTGTCAGTTAATTTGTCAAAAACATCAAAAAATATACAAAAAATAACTTGTACATTTTACTTTCTGCTCCGTGAATTTGTTGTGTACCAAAATAATATCCAGTGCTAAGTTTAAAACTTGAGTGCTCCTGCTTTGAAAAGTTAATTTCGACCCCTGACCTACATTTTAAAAGTAGGGTAAGATGTTGTACCTTTGACTAATTTTGTTTTTTTGAAATTTTTTACATCTAAGTTTTTTTTTGAGAGTTTAGAGTTGCATCAAAACGTAACGGATTTATTCTACATTTTGTATTTTTATAAAAACTGAATTTTAATTTCAAATGCTCATTTTTCAGTTTTAAAAAAAAATTACTTTTCCTTGATGATATGATATAAAATCTAATTTCAATTATCTACTTCATGTTAGATAACACCCAATGTGACTTCTGCACATACGAAAATTTTTATATTTACTAACTTCAAATAGATATTTCTGAATCACATAGCATATAACACCTTCAACTATAAATCAGGCAAAAATATCATAAAAATATAAATTGCATTTAAACAATCAAGGATAAATATTTGTTTTATTAAACTAACGAACTCATTAGACCTGTTAACATACACATCGTAAGGTAGTTTGTAAAAAAAAATATTTTTGTGTCAAAGATATATTGGATAACGCTTTGTTTAATATGCTTTTCCTAAATAATAAATTAAAATAAATCAAAACAGACATTACGTTTATTTATTCGTTAATAATAAAACTACTTGTAACATGCGATAAAGTTGTTAATGAGGTTTTCTTTGGATATAAATTATTAAAATCGTTTACATGTTTAGGTGTACTAAATACACTTTTAGAACTACGGTAAAAGTAAAATTTCATACTTAATCTTATTCATTATTTAGAATTATCCGTTACTTAGACCCATTCATTATTTAGAACAATTTGTTATTTTATTTATTTAGAATTATCCGTTCAAATAAACTGCTTATAACATGCAATAAAATCGTTAGTGAATATTACTTGTGCCATAAATAATTTAAATCTATTACATGATCTGGCGTATTAAATACACTTTGAGAACTATGATAGGATTAAATTCATTATACAAATATCAAAATTTACTACGCCATATCCAATTAAAAGAACTTCTGCAATTCAGAACAACACTTGAAGTAACTCTTCCCCGAATTCATTAACATGCGGCCCCGTGATTCTAAAACACCAAAAGAATTGTCACCATTTCGAACACGAATTCTCACTCCAGACCCATTACCATTCTCAATGTTCCTCAAAAAGAATCCCGCGCCATGTGCAATCGACGTCTGTTTACCCAGCATAAATATACAAAACCCGAGTCTTAAACGAAGGTGATGTAATTATCCAGCATTACAACCCGAACGTCACGGAATTCCAATTGAGGTAAATATCGGAACAGCTTTCGCGTGTCTGTTTGCTGTTACATTAGGCCTAAGGAAACATACAAAGGCTTACTCGTTTTCAAGTGTGACAGAGAGCCATTCCGGATGGGGGGACTGGCAATCTGGATGAATTCCTTCTGCATATAGAATCCTCAGCTCTCGAGATTTATTGGAATGCAAGGCTGGAGTAGTCTGGCGTGATGCACGCGCTATGATTTATGTGCGGCAATCCGTTCGCATCGCTCAAATAGTCGCTGGTCCAGTCGCTGGAGCATTGTATCGTGTCGGATTGTGGGAGTTGTTTGTCTACCGGTTGTGGTGGTGAATTACTGGGTTAATTGATTAGTCCAGTGTGTGCGGTGTCCTCAATTGGGGAAGGATTTGAGGATTTGTGGTCATGGACGTGCTTGGTTTGGATTTCTATTCGCGTGGAATCGGGAGTGTTCGCGTTTTAGTTAAATGTCGAATTGCAGTCATTTAGCTTTATATTGTTGAGAGGGTATTTTACTTTTTCTTACATACGACTAGAGGGCATTTTACTTTTCTCTTTAATTTAATTTTGCAGGTATTATTAAATTTTTTTTCCAACGTATGTTTGGATTTCTATTGAGAGGGTATTTTACTTTTTCTTACATACGACTTTACATACGACTAGAGGGCATTTTACTTTTCTTTTTAATTTAATTTTGCAGGTATCATTATAATTTTTTTCCAACCCATGTTTGGATTTCTATTCGCATGGAATCGGGAGTGTTCGTGTTTTAGTTAAATGTCGAGTTGCAGTCATTTAGATGTAGATTGTTGAGAGGGTATAGGATACATTTTACTTTTCTCTTTAATTTAATTTTGCAGATATCATAATAATTTTTTTTCCAACCCATGTGTTCAAGGCGTATTATTATAAGTTGAGATCTACTTGACGAAACTGTTCCAAATTTGCTACAGTGTATTTTCGAAGATATTACTTTAATTTGTCTTTAGGGATTGATAATATATAGATTATAGTTTTGTAACGTTTCTTTTTAAAAATAGTTTGACTATAGAAATGAATGATTTTTTGCAACTTTAAAAAAAAAAAATTATTTTGCAAATAACAAAACTATGTTGTAACATTAAAATAAATTATAACTTTTTTTTTATAAAAATAAAAATTTGCAAAAAAGTATCCTTTTTTATATTTGATATAAGTAAAGAAAATAATTCCTAAAAAAACTATAATTTTGCCTTATTATAAACAAAGGAATAAACTGTTCAACAAACTGTTTTTACAGATTTTTGTTTTTTCAAAAAAAAAATTAGAAAAATAATTGAAAAAAAAAATTTATAATTTCAGTGCCTAAAACATTTATAAAAGTATTACAAAAATATACTCTATATATTACTAATCTCTAAAGACAAATTAAAGTAATATGTTTAAAAATACACTGCTGCAAATTTGGAATAGTTTTTTCAAATAAATCTGAACTTATATTAATTTAAACTTGATTAAACATGAAAAAAAGTCATCGCTATGAAAAATGCGTTAAAAGTTACTTATTCAGACAATCTTGTATTACAGCTAAATATTGATTCGCAAAAAAATATTAGTTGTAATTAAAATAGAAACATAACTTGTTTGTCGTTTGATTCAAAATAAAATGAACAATATTTTAAAGCAAGAAAATATTTTTTGAATATTTTTGATGATTATATGTCCAATACCCAGTTAAGTGAAACAGCATAGAAAATTTCTGTTGTTTTTTTGGCATTAAGCTTACATCTTGTGATTAATTGTTGTCTTATGTTTAAATTTTAGTTTTGTTTTAATGCGATATGTTTACATCGAGAACAATACTGTGCTTTATTTTCTGATACCCAAATACCCAAGTAATACTGCAAAATTAGTCTGTTAAAAATTCTTAGATGTTCACAGCAAATTTCCTCAATTTTTGAAATTTGTAATCTATTTGAATATTTTAGTGTAAATCAGTTTTTATTTTTCATTACAGAAATGATACACCTTAGCCTTTTGAACACACTGTAAGACTGCACCATTAAAAAAAATTGATGCTTTTGTGTCACTCCAAGATTTCCTTAAAGATTGCCCTTTTAAACAAATTTAGATCTTTTAATGACACTTTAACTAATTAACTTAATTTGTATATAACATTTCTGTATTTAATTTTGTTAACCAATTTACAATATTGCTGAAATGTGATGCGTGCAAAATTACGTACTGTTTTTGGGTTAATAAAAAAAGTACGTTTATTTCAGACATACTATTATTTAGCTTTATTGTAAATGAAGGGAAATCTTTTGTGGAATAATAGATTCAAAATAAAAAAGATTAAAAATTGTAAACAAATATATAATTTTATAATTTAATTGTGTAACTTTTATCAAATAAAGCAAAATTTATAAGTAAAATCTGGCTAACTATCTATTTACTTTTAAAGTAAATTAATAAAAACAGCCGAACATTTTAATTTGTACGATTAAAATATTTTTTAACTAATACTGAATACAGTTAAAGAATTTTTAACTTTAAGGATCAATAACTATTATTTGTATACTTTTATAATTTACATAACTTTGGAAAAAATAGGCAAAATTATTTTAGCAATAGAATTCTGGAAGAGGATTACTTATTTCAAAGATAAATCTAAAAAAACTACAAAATTTTGAGGCTTGAACTTATATTTGTTTACGACATTTATAATAATCTATAATATAATTACCAATATTTACTGTAAATGATTTATACTTATAAAACTTTCAAAGTTTATTTGTTTTATTTAAGGTGGTTTGGCATACTTTTATTCTAAAGAGCACCTCGCATATGTCTTTAATAATATCCCTTTTAAAGCCTGCAATTCTTACAGAATTTTTATATGCTGTAAGATGAAAGTTTTAAGCACTCCAGCAAAAAAGTAGAATAAAATAAATTTATATTAGAGAGCTGTCACTACATTGAAGCTTAATTCTTAGTACAACATATAGTATTAAATTATTTTATATTATGGGTTTTTAGTATATGATATTATTGAATACACATGATAATTACTAATTTACAAATGGGCGCAGTTTAATGCATTGGAATGCTCTTATGCACATAAGGTTGTTTTAATGAAATTGAAGAATAACTTCTAGTTATTTTAAACTTAGATAACAATTCTGTAAGCAGCCCTTAGAACTTTTACTGGAAATCTTTCTGCATTCTACAAAAGGAACCCTTTTCAAACATTCCCTGCCCCACAGTTATCCCCCTGAATACTCTTCGTCACTTCAGTTCCAGCAACACATGGTCTACTTCTCATGCTTATTCTTCTTACGAATATTTTTTTTCGCAGACGATTTCCTTGGCAAAAGTTCTCCGGCTGGGCGGTATTAGTTGGACAGCCCGAATTCCTTCTTCCCGCCCCCAAAAGCACTCGCTGTAATTGCAGGGCCGACCTTTTATTGATGAACCGAAACTTTTGCTCTATTCACTTCACTTACCTGGATGGAGCAGTTCTCTTCTTCTAAAAATGAGATTTCTTTTCTGCTGGCGAGCCACGAAGTTATATAATTTTTGAGAAATTTTATGGCTGCACGGAGGGTTATTGGACGACATCTCTCCACGAAGGGGTATTATACTTGGAGGTCAGCCATTATGGGAATTGATTACGTTCCGTGGAAAATGAGGGATGGAATTGTTTTATGTCGATGAATCTTTAATGAGGGAAATTTTGTTCCAAAAGTCGTGACTGGTCCATTTCGGAACATGATAGAGATGGAACTAAAAGTATGAAAGAGCCTTAAAGTACAAGATTAATTTTGCAGCTTTATAGAAGTACTAAATACTATTGCATGTACATAAACTACTATACGTACATAAATACTGTACGTACATAAATACAGTACGTACATAAATACAGTACGTACATAAATACTGTACGTACATAAATACAGTACGTGCATAAATACAGTACGTACATAAATACTGTATGTACATAAACTACTGTATGTACACAAATACTGTACGTACATAAATACTGTACGTACATTAATACAGTACGTACATAAATACTGTACGTACATAAATACAGTACGTACATAAATACTGTATGAACATAAACTACTTTATGTACATAAATACTGTATGTACATAAATACTGTATGTACATAAATACTGTATGTACATAAATACTGTACGTACAGAAATACTGCACATACATAAATACTGTATGTACATAAACTACTGTATGTACATAAACTCCAGTATGTACATAAACTCCAGTATGTACATAAAAGTTATTTCTGGTTAATAAATTACATTTTTAAGATTAACGTATTCATTCTAATACATTCGATTTCTTTCAAAAAGAATGATTGAAGAATTGATGATTAGGATGATTCGTTTGAAAATGCAAATTACTTATACAGGCCTCCAATTAATTATCCGAACTCTAGTTATTCGTATTGTTTTGAAGATATCGACAATTATCCCTATTGCTTAGAAAAAAAATAAGCAAAATCCCCATTTTATAAGTTTCTTATCGGCGAATGATAAAAAAATTACAATACATATCAAATTACATACCATACATTACATACCAAAGCAAAAATCGCTTTATACTAAGAAATAAATTTTATCCATGAATTATCCAATTATCCGGATATTCGATTATCCGGATATATGGTCCCAATTGATCCGGATAATTGGAGTTCTACTGTATTTTTATTTACACGTGTAAATTTTAATATACAGGGTATTCACAAAGTATTGGATGATGATAGTTATTTGTCTGTATCCCGTTTAGCTGTATTTGCATAATAAAATATTATTTTAACCCAACAACTTTGCTTATATTTGAAATAAGGTTTTAGTAGCTTTAGTAACAACAAACAAAGTAGTTAAAGTATAGCAAAAATAATGCTTTGTTATGTGTATATGTGTAGTTAAACAGCCAAACAATGAACATAGCCAAACAATTTACAAATATCATATATTTACTGGTAATTCAAATAAATTCCTATGTAATTTAAATGAAACAAAACATAATTTGAACAAATTAAATTTAATTACCTTTAAATATCTTATTTCCAACAGTGTGATACCTGTGCATCATTATAAACTGACAACTAAATATTTTATAGAAAAAAACTAATTACTTCGCACACAGATCGGTGTTTGTTACTATAAAACATAACATATATCCAAAAGAAATTCAAATGGTTATAATAGTAAAGTAAACGTTTAAGGATTTTAGCCATGCCCACTCAAGCCTACACTAGAGATTTGTCTAAAATAAGTAGCTTGTATATTCCTTTTAAAGAAACTGTTTATAAATATAGGCCATCACAGATACGGTGTTGGTATCACTTAGAAACGCATTGTTAATAACGGTGATGAATGATATCCCTCTGAAAATCCATTCCCATTTGTTCCATGTACACAAAGTTTCAATCAAGCGCATCCAGAATCAGCCTGCTTGGGACAGACATTGCAAATTCATCATGCGAATAATGATTTCATTAATAATTGATAATTATCTGCGCTACTAATTAATTGCGAGGGCCAGAACGAAATTTGCGCTGAGTCCAGAGTTAGCCTGCATTAGTTGTACCCATAATGAAATGTCACTTTGATTTTAATAGTTTTCGTGACTGAGTATATATTGTATATGTATTTTTAAAATGGAATAGGAGCTACAAAATTGAATGATTAATTATATATCTTGAAAGATTGTGGAAATTTGGTAGGTAATTTATTTTTAGGTAGTTGTTTATTTATAATAAAAATATCGACATAAATAGCTTTTAGTCTCTTTACGGTATTTGTGGGATATAAAAAAAGCGATTTAAGTGTATTTAGATAATGTTTGTTATTAATGTATAAAAAAATAGTATGTAAATAATTTTCTTTTGTGGTTTCAAAAAAGAATTTTTACACTTGTATTTTATGACTGTTAAGAAGTACTGAAGTTAAATAGGTCTACAATTTAATGCTTTTTTTAAAAATTTAATTTGCTTTATAACTATTTATTATAAAATAAAGGTGGCTAAAAAGGTTTTGTATTAATTCTTTTTTGTAGAATCTCACAATCGGTGAACTAACGAACAAACATCAACAGAAATTGCTTTTATTACGTAATTTTTGTGTTATTCTTTTGATTTCACATCCAAATATTACTGAAATATTTTTTTATATTGGAATAGAAAATTGAATATTCTATGTTCCTTACGACACTTGTTAACAGTTCAGTTAAATGAACGATAAATAGACAGTATAACTAAAATATAGCCTATGGCGGTAAATAAACGAACTACATTTCCCTTTGGAAATAATAACCGCATACTAGGTAAAAGTATACGAAATTTGAAAGCAATTTTCCAAGCAGTGTTTTTAACAAAGACTTCCAATTTAATTATTAATCTATTTTATAAAATAATTGCAACGAATTTACAGAGTACCCATCAAAGTCTCTCCTCTACATCTTTAACATTTGGACCCCAAATTCGACGTCATCGCTTATATCGCCCCCTTGCGACTAAATCAGGAGTTAGCACACCAATATAAAAAACTATACAAAATACTTGAAAATAGTTAATTACAAAATTGTACAGTAGCATTGATATATTACGAAACGACACCTTGCGCACATTAATACATACGTAGAACACATTCAACATTCGTTTGTTTATTGTACATATACCTTTATAATTCTATTTTAAAATCTATGGAGAGTGGAAAGCAACATTTTCTCTGGCGTGTATTGGTACGAATTCTATTTATAACATTCATGAATACAAGGTATTTTTTTGCAGTAAATCGATGCTGCCCTACAATTTCGCATTTGGTTATTTTCATGTATATTGTATAGTTTTTGAGATAGGCACGCTAACTCCTGAATTTGTCACTAGGGGGCACTGTAAGCGGTCTCATCGAATAACGCATAGTTATTTTCTTTTCCCAGGTACCATTTTTGTGACCATAATGACTTTCGGCATTCAAAAGTTAAGGTTATGAAAAATAACTTTTTTGGTATCCTGTATGCTACTTATTTCTTGGACTTTCATCTTATAATCTTATTTGTCATTCTTTAAATAGCCTACAAAAGTCCATTGCATAAGCAAGCACCACTAGTCCTCCAACTCCCGTCAATCTCAACTACTACCATCCGCATTCCGAATAATCCCAACCCATTTTGCCCAAGACCCTATTCCCAGCATGGGGATAGTAAAAGGCAGGACTGTACCACTAAATAGAAAATATTGATTTTCGTTTTCGAATTTAGGGGGGCACATCCTTTCAAAACTTCATTAATTAAACCCGAGGTAGAGAGGGGGGCCAAAAATCTATAAATCCGGCAAAGCAGACCTTCGACATGGATTTTAAACAAACTCGGAGATTAGGGTGGAAATCCCGAGCTTTTTTAATTGCTATTTAGTTCTATTGGCGTCCCGTTGAAAAGGTCATTAGCGGTGCCGTACGGGGGGCTTCCAATAAATTTTCGCAAAAGGTTGATAGTCTGCATCCGGAATTTCATTGCTGAAGATGGATGGGGCTATGGTTAAATTAATGTACGCTGGGCATAAATTTTGACTGGCGTATAGATCGTCTTGTGGTAGGACAGTTTGGGAGGGATCGATTTTGATCAAATTATAAGAAATAACGTATGCAAGAAGTGATACATTAAATAAAGGATTTAGTCATTTCAAATATTCTGAAGTAAAAAGATATTGTTAGTAGAAAAGGTCAATGCATTTTGAGGTAAGAAAAACAGAAATATATTGTTTTTTAATAATTTAATTACTTAATAATTTGAGTTCATATGTCATTATATCAACTAACTATTGTTGGGGTAATATTTCAGATATAGTTTGCATATCAATACAAAAACCGTCAAAAGAGATTAAACTTTTTGGTGTTTTTTTAGAGTGCGATTAATTAAAAATGTAATCGAAAAAAAAACCTTATAAATATAAAAAAGATTGTTCGTGGTAGTTAATCTTGCTTTAATTAAGAATTTACTTTTAACCACTTTTTGATCGGTGCTTCAGGTCCTACTTTAAACAATATCTGGAAGTATTTTCTCCACAGACAATGAAAAGGATAACAAAGACGGATGATTAGCAGGATAGAACTGATGAAGACCTACGGCAATTAGACAATTATAACTTTATAAAAACTATATAAAGCTTGGGAGCTCTGCCTCCTATTTTCTAATGCTCGTCAACCTCCGGAGGATTTCTATGCAATACTCGTTGGTTATCTTCGCAAACCAATTATCGATTTGCTCGCGTTAATATTAGCTGAAAATCAGCCCGTTCAGAAATTTCATAATTTGAAAAAGTAATCTTACTCTTGTACAAATTTTGAGATGGAGAGATCGCCACAGTGAAAACTTTACGTTTGTTTACAAAGCGTAATAAACTAATTATTTGCTTAATATTTTACAGTTCATTCCTTTTCAAATGACACTTTGATTATAAAAATTGGTTATATAGTTTAGGGAGAATGATTGTCACAAAATATGGTCTTGCCTGTTAAATATATCTATATATATAAATGCGAAAAATGCTGTTTAATCCTTGGAAATAAATGTAACGAAAATTCGAAAAAAATCTTAATAAGAAAGGGTTAACAATTTGTAGATGATTTTAGAGAAAGCTCATATTCCTACACATAACTATTTTTAGCACTTTTCTCAAATATTCTGACAGATTATGGCACTAATAATCATTCTAAAGCACCTTTTATCCAGAAATAAGAATGCATTTATTCCGAAAATAGTTTTTCGAATGGTTTCTTGCGAGACAAGTTTGACATTTTAATAAATATGAGTCAGTTCTTTGATAGCCTCTATTTATAAATTATTTTTAGATGGCGTATTAATAATAAAATTTCATAGAATAAACGTATTTTCAAGCTGATGCAGTCTGTTTGGGTTAACTGATGATTGCACTTTTCCATCGATGGATTAGGACATTATTTTATCAAGATTAGAAAATCGTCGAAAAGCGGTATAAAGTTTTATACTAATACTTCAAAATTGAAAAGTACATATCAATGGTTACAAAAACAATCGTTGTATTTCCACTTTTGTAAACTTTCGGAAAACACCAAAAGAAAATTTCGTGCTTGGTAGAAAACTATGAGGATTTTTTTTAAAAACTTTTCTCTACAAATTTATTATTTGCAATTGACATATAATGTTTATGCAAAAGGAACGAACCAGACTCCCCCTTACATTGATACTAAAATATGAAAATTTTCCAAAAATGGACATTCAACGATTGTGATTTTATCCATCGATATGCAAGTTTTGAAATTTAGCAAACTTGCGTATTTCTGTTCCAGGAATTAATCTGTTATTATTTATTCTGTAAAAAGTAAATGGTAGTTTTACTTACAATGATTTCTTCTACATATTACATCTATGGCATCTCATTTTTCTATTTTGTAATTTCTCATAATGTACAATAGGGCTTCCTTTCCTTTCTCTTTAGTTCAGATTTCTTCCGTTCGTTTATAAAATTAAAAAATATTTGAGATGAAATTTAAAGTATCCCTTAATTTTTTTGTCTGCCAACATATACTATTATTGTACGAAATATACAATTAGTGTATACTATTTGTATGGAAGTCACTTAATAAACAGTAAGGAATCCATAATGTGTAGTATCTTTTTCTTCAAAATTAATAAAAATTTTAAAAATAATATACATGCTACAAAGTATAATCAGGGTCATACGTTTAATTTCGTGTCGTTTATAATAAAATACGAAAATACGTACGTTTACAATACAATACAAAAATACGTACGTTTACAATACAATACGAAAATACGTACGTTTACAATACAATACGAAAATACGTACGCTTACAATACAATACGAAAATACGTACGTTTACAATACAATACGAAAATACGTACGCTTACAATACAATACGAAAATACGTACGTTTACAATACAATACGAAAATACGTACGTTTACAATACAATACGAAAATACGTACGCTTACAATACAATACGAAAATACGTACGCTTACAATACAATACGAAAATACGTACGTTTACAATACAATACGAAAATACGTATGTTTACAATACAATACGAAAATACGTACGTTTACAATAGAATACGAAAATACGTACGTTTACAATACGAAAAGCGTACTTAACGAAGTATGTATTTTGATTTTTTGACACAATAATAATCACCTTGTTTAATATTAAGTTGGGCCAAAATTTAAAATTTTTATACCTTTTGATTTGTATAACATTTAGTGTCAGATTATTGAAGTTATCTCACATTATACTTCAACCTTTAATTATCTCTCCTGAGTACTTCAGGAAATTTTGGATACGCACATCTCCTGTGAATGGTGATATGTTTGGTGGTTATATATTTATTATTTTAAGAATTTTTAAGTGTCCAACATTTAGTATTCATTTTGTATGTCAGTGACATATTTATTTTTATATAAAACTTTGAGTATAAATCATTGTTTAATCTGTTTAGAGAACATTGATGTACTGAATGAATACTTTTGTTTTCATCAAAAAGGTTCGAGTAATATTTTAACAAAAGTTACATTCTGAAACTTAAAAAATAAATTAAAATTGAGGCTTTATCATTTAATGAGAATATTACGTTAAAACGCTTTTTCTATTTTTTTTCACGTTGAAATACTTATCAAAGAAAGTACGATAAAGGGAATACTATAATAAAATATACATCATCCATATAATTTTAGAAATTTTCTGCTCGTATTGATCAAACATATTAGTAATTAGTATTAAGTAAATAATAGAACGTGCAGAACAGTCATTGGTTAGGATTTAACATAATGCTTAACGAAACTAATCCTCTACCATAATATTTGCTGGAGCTTTCTCTAATTCCAATATTAAATCAGTTTAAATTAAAATACATAAAAAGAAAACGAAGAAAAGTGTAATTATATGAATCAATGAACAAAACGAAAGTTAATTAAAGCTCATTTAGCTATACAGAAAGCTTTGGGGTGTGAATATTTTAAAGTTTATAGTATTAAAATTACACAGCATGCGACAATACAGCGAGTTTTAACAAATTCATTAGCAAACAGTAACGAAAAACTTATAATTGTAGTCTCTCCGTCTTTTTGCATGTCAATTCTCGTGATCAAAGTATTATGCAATTTAAACAGTTTTAAAACTTGCAGCTGTCGAACTATTCCCAATATAAAATGAAACCATTTATTAATTAGCGTAAGCTGTAAATTACTAATTATTATGACTAATGATTGTATCATGGTGTCGTCCTGATTACGTATGCGCTAATTCATTTATTACGTCAGGTCATATTTAATCCTTTTCTACCCGTGCTCCCACATATCACGCACTGTTAACTTGGCTTTCCAACCTCTCCCTATGACAAACTTTATCAGTAAAAAATAGTCATTGAAACTTACATTCTAAGTATTTTACCTATCATCCCAATATAGAGTTCTATAGAAAGTGACCCATAACAATATTTATAAAACAAATTTCCAGAATTTTTCCTATAAAGTTTTGCTACGTCACGCAAAAACTAGGCCCACCCCCAGTCACGCATGGTAGACCACCTCTCCCTCTAAGGTGCGCGACGTAATAAATGAGCGGCCCCTAAGTAACATACACAGTTTTAGTCGATATGACTTTGGAAAGAGTGTTAAAACTAAATTGCAAGATTTGACAAAACAATAGAGGAAATTGTACAGGGGGGTCACAAACAGTTGGAGTGTATCACATTTAGATGTATTGGCATAATCTAACTTACTTTATAACTTCTACTTCACTTATATCCAATTTACTTTACTACTCCCAACTACTTCGCTTATATTATAAACAAATCGCTTAGCTTTAGTAACAACGAAAATAAGTAGTTTAAGTATAGCAAAAATTATGGTTTACGATACTTTGTTAAACAGCCAAACAATGAGCATCTCCCAACATTTGTTTTCATAACCTATCCAGTAACAATAAAAATGTACTGCTTACTTTAAAATAACAGACTCTTCATGAATTTTTAACTGACATACATTAATTCCCAAGCAACGGTGGGTTTTCTTTAGTGCTTTCATTATACCTATATAAAATAACAAAAATCAAAAAACAAAAATCAATATCTCTTTATACAGACATCGATCTCATTTCCGATGTCTTTGAGACAATTGATTTAAGCACGAATACGTTCCTCTGCGTTTCTTCCCCCCCATTTCTGAGATACAAGAAAGGTGATGTCTTCTGCTAACAACTTCCATCTTCCCAATTACAAGTTCTGCAGCATTGCCTTCATTAACTTCGCTATGGCGACAAATAAGGATCCCAGGAATCGCTCCCCGGGAGCAATTTATTCTCGAGTCTTCTTCTTTTGATGAGAGCGTCGTCCTTATTTTTCGTCCTTATGACGACGTTGTTGTGTTGGAAGTCGTTAAGTCATTTAAATTGGTGATAACTAGTTGATTATGGGAGATTTTATAAGGGGGAAGGATTTATCTCCGCTTGTATTTTGAAGTTGTAAGAATTTATTCAGTTTATTTATTAAAAAAAAATGTTGGGGTCGTGTTGAGAAAGTTGTGACTTAGTTTCAAATGTAACTTTTAGCTTTAGTGAAAGTATTTGGAGCCCAACAGCACTTATGAAATGTCTAATAATAATATTTATCGTCTAAATTGTATTGACACTCTTTGAAAAGTATTTGGAAGTCTGTTTAGTGTATGTTTGGTTATAGAAACTTGTATTTTAGATGATTATCTGATCAGATTTTAATTCTGAAAATGTAACAGATTTGAATTTAAAATTGAAGATTTTTCAAGGTAAGTTCAAAATGTTTATTTTATCTTGGTTAATTGTTTCGTTATCCATTTAAAACTCTGCTACTATTGATAATTGTATTATATATTTTTAAACAACATCACTGGCTATTTGGTAGTCCTAAGTTCATCTTAGAAAGCATTTCATTAAAACATTTTTTTATAATTTTTTATTGTATTTATTACATAGATGTCATTTAAAATTACTTTTATATTTTTATACGGTCATAAGTTGATAGAATAAAAGAACTAATGTTATAATTAAAAATAGATCAAATAAATAGTTACAAAAAATAAACTTACTATATAGATAATTTTTAGCATCAATTTTAAAACGACAAGTAAAAAATTAATTATAAAACTTTTAAGTAAATATGAGGTTGAATCAATTTTATTTATAGAAAAAAGAAAAAGAATGTTTTAACAAATTTATATGAAGTAAAAATAAGACGAAAACAAAATCCAGTTTTTTTTTATATCCAAAAGGTTAGTACAAATCGATACATTGTTAAAAGGTTTCAAAAAACAGTTTTAGTTTCTATGAATCCATCTTTTAATAGAAAAAAAAATAATCGATCTCGCTAGAAGCCCAGCGACGCAAGTAAAAGAAAGTCAAGAATTTGTTGATCGAAATATCGAGCAACCGAGAAACCAATTATAAACAAGAGTAAAAGTCTACAAAATGGCGACTATAAAAACGACAGAAAATCGTGTATCGGAAAAAGGAGAAAAAAAAAGAACATAATAATAAATAAAGGGACTACTAGAGGTTTATATCAAGATTCAATTACTGAATGTCAGAAACAAATGCTTCTGAGAATATGACTCGAAATTCGTTTCCTGAATTATCTGACTTGGACTTTCTTGCTGCAGCTGAGACAGATTGAAAAGCCCTACCTCAGGTGCAGTCTCAAGAGTACGGGCCTCGAGGCGGTTTGTACAAAATATTTGTTTTTCAGAATTTTATTTCGGGGTTCTTTGATTTCTTGTCTCTTTTATGTCCGCTCGAAAAGAGAAAAAGATTACTGTCGGGGGTGGAGTGAGTACTCGTGAAAAGTGTCGATTTAAATTGTGAAATTGTTCAGAAGGAATTTGGTGCCGGGTTCGATTTATCGAAAGTCGTTTTTTGTGAGTGTCTTTTGTTTGTTGGGGGTGGGATTATCATGTTTGCAGTTGCTGAGGGCTGTCAGGGAGTGGATTATGAGCAATTCATTGTTTTGTTGCGATATTTGGATATTGTTCTTTTTCTCTAAATGTTTATAAAGCTAGTTTTAAAGGTCATAATAGAACATAAATATACTTTCTATTCAGGCATAAGCGAATTTGCCTGATTCTTTGGAATTCTTGAAATATAGAAAACTGCCATATTAGGGAATGTTAAAAAAAGTATATAAAAATAATAATTATTTAATTTTTTTAAATGGTTTGAAAAACTTTGTTATATTATAATAATAAGTTTTTTTTAATTATCCATAAAAATAAATATTAATGCAGTAGACCCTCTAAACATCATGGGATTAAAATAAACGACTTGTGGCGCTAGCAAGATCTTTCGATTCTAACACTTTCTGTTGGGAACCCTGAGCTAAAATATAATAACTGGAAGAATACTTCCATTGGGGGGGAATGGACTTAACCGTGGAGCGCGAGGGAAAACAATTCCGAAGCCTGTATGGCACGTTATGTTTTCGCATGTTTACTCTACTCTCCAGTTCTTATTTAGCTCAGTGTTCATGCCAAGATCATTCAAAAGGACTATTTTTTTCCGTACAGGCTCAAAAAGTTGTAATACGGTCGCCCACGTTTAGTAATCCATCCAGTGATTTCCCAGCTTAGTGGTTGGAAACAAGATGTCACGTGATATCTTCTTTGAGATTACTTCGTAGAAGCGTCACTTTTGGGAAAACGATGCCAACAGAAAGTGTTTGAATCAAAAGATCCGCCCCTGCTCTTGTTTCCTGTTATTCAAAATGATCGAGGACAAATGGGCCCTCTAGTTACAAAACTAGATGGCTAACTTTAATTTTCGATTTTCAAATTGTGACATTTATTTTTAGTTTTCTCACAGATCTGTCAGTAATCAAAATCTAAGCATTCCAAAGAAGATAGATAATATTCATTGTACGGTGTGAAAGTAGCAGTTGGCTGTAAAACTAGGTAAGTAAAGTCATAAATTTTCAAAGCAGATAGATCAAGATGCGTGTAGGCTACTGCGCACTAATCGCAGCTCAGTAATCAGTTGCAAAACCAGATCGAAAAGAAATAAACTATCTCTTAAAGTAATACTTACACAGAGCTAAACTTCGGTGAAGACCCGTTTCTATCTAATACAAATTTGTAAAATATATATATAAATCTTCCTTAAATAATGCAATTAGCCATTTTTTTGTTTCTCTTGAATAAAATATCGAAAGTGATATATCTGGTGACTTGCACTTGAGGGTTCAAATGTTCTTGAGTTGAAACACAAATTTTCTTGAGTTTATTCACTCCAAAACAGATAATTATTTATTTTGTCTTCCAGTAGCACCAAAGGTTTTGGGAAGAGGATAACTTACTGCCTCATAAAAATAATTTAAACTCCAAAGACTTTTGTAGTGGTCACATTATATAGCAGATAGTCAGATACATCTACACGATAAAGGTTATCTCATTGGCCATCAGGTAAAGCATATTTCTATCAATCGGAAGGTTCCAGGTTCAACACCAGTTTAGCTCAAATAGCTGAAAACGTTCGTGGAGTGCAAAGTGTTAATTTATTTTTTCAATGATTTTTAAAAAAAAAAAATATTTTACAAAAACAGCTTTGAAATTATACTGTAATGTATAATATTTGTAAAAGTTTGAAACAGAGTAGTTATATTAATTTAAATATTAAAAAAAAATATTTTTATAAAACTTGAACAGGTTGACAGAAAACTTAAGCATTGCTCCTGGATGTCATTATTAGAGCCGTATGACGTAAAATACGGTTCTAATGCTCAATTAAGGTAAAATTTCCTTTAAAACGTAACTTTCAAAAAGTTACTTTAATGTGCAAAACTGCTTTAATAAGCAATATGTATATTATCCCAATTGACTTCCACATGCGATTGTCATTTAAAAATACCCAAAAACTAAAAAAAAATCCCTCAAATCCACTTTCATATCAAACACCAAAATCATCAACCAAGCCCATCCTCTTAAAGATGCACCAAACGATAGAAACGGGAGAACCAGTAAACGCAAACGAGATAACAAAGGGAGAGACAAAATGGGGTGCGAGAAAACTCCCGACAGCTCATCCCCCAAGCTTTTGAGCGGCGATAATCGTCATCTAAAGACCTCCCTGACAAAGCACAAGACGATATTTGATAAGGGACCAGGGAAGAATCTTTTGGCGCCCCCTCCCTTCCACCCCCGTTTCTTTCGGATGACAGAATCCTGCAGTCATCCTATCATTTGATGGGATATAGCGCTTCGTTGAATCGGACAACATTTCGGCCAGTTTCGGTTCAGATCGCTCTTTTGTTTTTGGAAAAAAAAAGACTTTTACTTGTTACTTTGGTCTTTTTGTTTTTTCTTTAAGGGATCGATATGTCATTGCGGGTGGGGGGTTTCCCAGCGGTAAAGTATCTGGCTCATAATCGGAGGATTGCGAGTTCATATACACTGTAAAAAAAGTACTTAAATATGAGTAAATGAACCTACTCGTGTTTCGTTGAGTGTAATTGCATTGTAAATAAGCGATGATCTACTCAAATGTTATTAATCGAATTTTTTCAAGAATGAGATTGTGATTTAATATTGCTAATCTCAGCTTCTGTTCAAGCCATCTTAACAAAGCGTCCTGACAAACTCTAAGTAGTTGTTCAGAAGATGGTTTTCCACATTATTTGATGACGATTGCTTAAATGGAAACAAAGTTATTACAACTCAATTATCTTACTTCCCATTCTTTTGGCACGTCTTTTTGACATTTCTTCTGTTTAAAATTTCTTCAAGTCACCCTGATACTTTAACTGATAAAGCATTGGGCTGCGGCTGCAGTAGCATGATGATCTTTGTTCGATTCCCGGTAAATCTTGGTTGTAATTGTTGATATTTATTGAAAGTGGTTAATGAAGGCAGGCTATGTAGGCAAGTATCTGTTTTTTATTTATTTTTACTCATTGAACTCAATTTTGAGTATATGTATTTTTCAAAATTGAAACTTGTGTATTCGGTGTCGTAATAAGCATCAAATATATTAAAACATGAGTACAGTTTATTTATTTTTGAGTACATATTTTTAACAGTGAATCTATACTTGGACTTGGCAATTGTACTGAGCTTGTAATGGAAGGGTTGTCATATTCGTTCCTCGTCGTCTAAAATTATTCACAATTTCACTTTCCGTGTATGAGGGACTGGTGCAGTTTAAATATGACCTATTGAGGTTGTGTCGGCTGCCATCTCAGGTGTTGTTCTCGTCGTCTGTTCATGGTTCAAAAACACCACATAAATTTATGAATAATATTTCAGATTTTTTTTAACAGCCAATCGAATTGTTTTATTAACTACACATATTTGAGGCTACTTATCATTTGGATATTTATTCAAGAACTTCATTACTTAAAACAATCTGAATATTTTTATCTATATAAGCCTAATTCTCTATTGAACGAGACCAAATTTATGTCAGTTATGATATTTGTCACGGAATGGATAAGAGATTAATAATAAAAGATACAGGGCAAAGTTCTTCTTTAAGCACTTTTGTACATAATAAATTACACAGTTGTTATAAAAAATTGCCACATTTAAACTTGTAAAACTAGTTAAATTATTATTCCAGTTGGAAAACAAGTTATGTAAAAATTAAAAATTAGATTATAAATTATTCAAAAATTTGAGAATTAACAGATTTTAGTGAAACATTATTGTATTTTGTCTTCATTTTTACAAAAAAAAAATATAACGTTAACAATAGTTATGGTGTGACAGTTTTTCACGACTTATTCAAAAAAGCTTTTCGTGCATATAGCTGCTTTTGTATCTGGACTATTCATACCTCAACTATATCTAAACATCAAATTTTATTTTCTAACCATTTTATATAAAATTATACGCTGATCAACTTGTCGATATCTCATCGAATTTCGATCTTTGGTTTGGTTAATTAACGTTGCACTAGAGAAGCACAGTAGACCATTGGAGACGGTTCTGGGCCTATCTCGAAGGAAAGACCCGGGAACGATGATTCGTATTTTTGAACCATGGTCAGACGACGAGGACAACATCTGAGCTGGCATCCGACGCAACCTCAATATGCGTCAGGACTTTGGACCCCGATCAGATGTATCGTGCACCAGTCCCGTACAGTATAGTTCTGGACGGCTTTATAGTACTTTTGTAGCAAATCTGGCAACCCTCCGATCACTACATTTTTACTTTTCTTTATCAAGTACACCACACGTTCTCGAACTAGCAATCCTCTGATTACCAGCTGAACGCCTTTATCCACTGGGCAACTGAAGACCACTCAACAAATTTCGATTTCTTTTAACGCTTAAAATTAAGAACGTCTTTCGAATCATTACAATATCAAACACACACAAAACCCAAACCAATTACCGTCTCAAGCACAGATCTCGAAACAAGATCGACGCGTTTAAAATCGTCCATCTCATTACCATCCCCCCATCTCCCTTAAAGAAGATCCCACCTCGCCCGTGCAACTCCCTTCTACAATTCGTAATCAACCCCTTCGCTCCCGGGGACTCTCCAGGGAGCTCTAGTGGATATCCATTTCCTGTTTCAGCTCCTGCTTTTCCCGTTTCAGATCTCGGTTCTCCCCTTTGTCTTTGAGGAGGAGGCCTGTTGGCCGGAGATACGATCCCCAAGCCAACTAATGAGGACCCCCTCCCCCCCCTTCTTTTTAGGAATCTTCTTCCTTCTTCCCCCCCTTTAACCTAATGATGCGGAAAGAAAACTTTTAACTCTTCATCCCTTTCCCCCCTTTTAAAAGAGGGTTAAACTATCTCTGGAGAAGTGCTCCAGAGGTTGGATATATGTTTCTGAATCCAGAGGGTGTGAATTGTTGGATTGGAAAGGGTCTGGAGATTTTTTTTGTTGGTGTTGAGACCATTATATGCCTATTATTGTTTGGAGCTATCTGGGGTGTTTTTTTTTTATATTGCTTGTTCTTTTTCTTTGGGAGAAAGTTTTTTGATGTTTGGCAGGTACGGACTGTTAGAAAGGGATAAAGAAAATTTTGTGTATGGATTTATATGTATCCATGTACGGTTTTATTTTTTTTGTGGGAGCTTCAAATAAAATAAATACGAGTGTTTTTAATGATAATAAACTATGATAACTTGACCTTTTTTTCGTTGGGAATACGTACATTTTTATTTAAAATAAATCAGATTTTTTTTTGTTTTTGTTGGGTAATTTATTTGAGTTAAAGTTTTTAGTTTAACAGAAATTAAATTCTACTAAAATGCTTCCGATTCTAATACAAATATAAAGTATATTTTAATGTAGAATATTGGAATTTGAATATATCTAATTCAAAATACATAACATATATTAGGCTTTAAAATTTATTTTTATATATATAAAATATATTCAAAATCTAATTTGGAGATTATATGTATTAAGTTGAAGATATTCTCAAATATCATTGGATTCAAAATATACCCTTTTAAGGAAAATGTTTATAAAATAGGGAATTTATCAAAACAAACTAATAATAAATAGATTTACAGGAAATACACTATTAAAAATAGGTACTTGAAAATAAGTAAAATGTACTCATTTTTGATTTAATCCGATGCTTATCATGGCTCCGAATGCTTGTGTTTCTATTTTGAAACTCACGTACTCAAGAATGAGTACAATGTGTAAAAATGGGTAAATTCTTGCCTACTAGACTGCTTTACTTCATTTTATGAACTTGTCATTAATATATAATACAACATAAATCATTTTCAATAAATAAGCATACAGAATTATTAAACACATGCACGATTGCCTTATCCGTTCCACTATCAGGGCATATAATCAGAAGAAATGTTAAAAAAGGTATGTTAAAAGAATGAGAAGTAATATAACTCCGTTTTTATTTTACCAATCAACATTAAATAAAAAAGGAAACCCTTTTCAGAATTATTATTTTAAGTATGTCAAGTTTAAATAATATCGTATGGACAGAAGCCAAGGTTAGCGATATTTAATAATATTACTAATTTTCGAAAAAATACGTTAACTTGCAATTGAGTACGGTTTCGCTCATTTACGATGCAATTATATTTAAAAAACAGAACAAACAAATATGTTTAGAGACTCATTTTTACGTTTTTTTCGCAGTTCCAAAATCATTGATATTTTTGACGCATCCATATTTTTAAAGAAACAAATCATAACTACAAAAAAAAAAAAACATAATTAAGCAAAATAACATACAATTAATTTACACCACTCAAATCTAAATAACGATTTTCTGATCTTATTGGGTTAATTGATTACAATACCCACCCACAATTGACCCTGTTTCAATTCATCATTTACAATCACCCCCACACAACCACCTAATCACACAACAAATCTTCAACAACTCGTCTCCAACCAGCAACAACCAAATAGATCTATTCACCAACCAGACATCTTTGGATAGTCATCTCTGTCGGACGATTACCCCGAAATCCGGAGATAGGACGTCGTCGCAATGAGAAAATAAAGGAAGCAGCAACAACAAGAAACCGTGATTAGATTCGGGCAATAATCCCCGTAGATTTATTCATCCGAGGAGATCATCATAATCAGTCGAAGAAAGAATCCATTCGGCTGGCAAGAACCAATTCCCCCTTATCGCCCGGAGGAAAAGGATGTGGTGGATGGAAACGGATTGATTAAGTCTTTGAATTCCAAAGGAGGTCTTTGATATTTGTGTTATTTTTACGGAACAGTTATCTTTGTTTTTTTGTTCCTTGGACTACATTTTTTGGTGTTCTTTGAGGTACAAAAATGATAATCTATTATAGATAAGAACGAAAGAACGATTGAAAAAAAAATCCCATCAAGAACAGGTTGTTGTTGTTCATTTTGAGGAACAAGTTGTTGTTCATTTTGAAGAACAGGTTGTTATTTAAAAGGGGACATTGGTAATTAGTGCAAAGGGTTATAAAGAGTGAAAGTGGAATGTATAATTCCATGTAAAAAAGTACAAATAAATAGGGTGACAGTGTTGTTTAAAACTACATTTCCCTGATTTTAATTTCGGAATAAATTGATTTGGTTAATTAACGTCGCACAAGAGCTGCACAGTGGCCTATTGGTGACGGTTCGGGGCTCTATCTCGAAGGAAAGACCCGGGAACGATGCATCGTATTTTTGAACCATGGTCAGATGACGAAGACAACACCTGAGCTGACACCCAATGCCTTCAATAGGCATCGGGACTTTTGTACGATAAATCAGATCGGGGTCCATAGTCCCGTACACACGCCGTTATTTTTTTGTGGATGTTCTGGACGACATTTTAGTATTTTGGTAACGAAGTTGGCAACCCTCCAATCGCAATACTACTATATTTTTACTATTCTTAGTCTAGTCCGTCGCACAGGTTCGAACATGGAAATCTCGGATTCCCAGCTGACGCCACTCGGCCACGGAGGCTTCTAATTTCGGGATAGAGATACCGAACCGTTCTTAATAGCCCTTAGGGATCTAATGTGACATTAATTAGACCAATCAACCTTCTAAAGTATTATAATAAATCATTAAAAATTTGTTTTAAATTTTTTGTAATTATATTAAAAAACTAAGCTATTACTTAATGTTTTAAATAATTTCTGTGAAATTTGACTTATACATATATTATAAACATTTTAAAATTAATTAATTTGTTAAAATTTTAAATATATATTCAAATTATATACAGTTTTTTTAAATATATATTCAAATTATCTTAATAATAAACATTTAATAAACTGCAAAGAGTGAACATTGGCAAAGGTATTAACAATTCATAATTACACAGTAACTAATTTTCTCAGCTATTTGATAATTTAAGTGATTTGATTATTAGACGAATGTATAATGTTAATTTGGATCAAGCGTTTGGGTTCTAGGATCCGAAATGCATATTTCGTGGACGAAAATGGCCGCCACATTAGCCCAGAATCCGCATTTGTCAGTATTCCGACAAAAGAAAAGACCCATTGATTTCAAATAAATCGATTGGCGGTATTTGCGGAATGTGGCGAGGATTCCGCAAAACCGAGACTCGCGGGGGCGGAAGGAAACTCTTTTTAAATGGAAACACGCCCCAAAACCCCAACTTTTTCTTACCGCGTCCCCAGCATTTTTCTAGAATTTTCGGCTACTTCCCTTCACCCCATGGGCGAAAAGAACGAGGGAATGTTTTCAAAACGATTGATTTGAGTCGAAAGGGAACGGTGTTTTTTCCAATTGTTGGGTCCTGTCTCTCCAGTGGCTCGCTGCGAAAACAAATTTAAATCCTGCAGAAATTATATGGGAGCGAAAAACTTTGCAATCCTTGAGAATTGTTTTTGTGAAATATCCACTTGCCGATATTGGCGAAGTTTCTTTTGCTGAAGCCGTTTGGGGGATAATATCAATAACAAGTTTATTTCAATTTGTTTTTTGGAAATGGGGAAAGTTTTTATGTATATATGTTTCTTATCAAGTGCCCAATTTCAAAACGTCCCTTGGCCACTTTTTTTAAAAAAAATTTTATTGCTTATTATTTGTTTATAACATCTGATGTAGAATCAACAACATTTCAGAAAAAAAGTATTATTTCTAATTGAAAATAAATGGGCAATAAGGCACTTATTTCCAAAATGTCTGTTGTCCACTACAAGAATTGCAAACTGACGGTCGAACAATATACAGAAACAAATCGTCCTCCATGCAGTTTGAAACCTACTTCCACGACCCGTTTAAGACATTGACACAACGAAAGCCCGCCTTTAAATGACGGCCCCATTGCTCGCGTACAGACCTTGTCATATTAAATCGAACATTTACATGCACTAAAATCCTTGCCCATAAATGACATTAAAACGGAACGTATTATAAATAATGTAACAAAATATATTCCTAAGTAATGAATCGTCGCCTCAGTTCAACAGTAAGACATCTAAAAAAAGACAAAAATTCGTTTTCGGTCTTGCTAATATTACCAAATGTGCCTTTATTTAGTGGAACACTCGGACATATTTATGTCTTCTTTGAAATCCCTGAACTACAGCCTTAGATATTCAGCATTGAAAAAAAACAGCAAATTTAAAATCAATTTTATAGGCAACTCTGTTTTTGCTGATATCGTACTGTTGCCCTGAGGCGACGGAATATTCTTAATATTATTGTTTTTAAATTTTTCCCAATATTTCAACACAAGTGGCAACTTTTTTTTAATTAAAATTTGGAATGCAATTTTTAAGGTAAATTATGTTAGGGGTGTTAAATATTATATAAAATGTGTGATTGGGTGGCCTTTCAAAAATATAAAGTATAAGCCTGGGCTTCACGGGCCTATTCGGTAATCAGGCCCTGCCTTCTACCTAATAGGCTCCCTATTTCCAAAGTGTCGCTTGTCCAAATCCGGATATACTCGATTTAAATATAATGTTTCCTTCAAAACACACACAGTGCTATTTAATATGTTTATATGATTTTTTTGTAGCAACACTCTTTAATAGTCGTAATTTGCTTTGACTCAATTTGAACAACGTAATGTAGAAAAAAATATTGTCGAACATAACCTCTATTCATGCGTGTGTAATGTTAAACGTATTAGTTCCTAAATTTTAAAAAGTGGTCAACAGATGTTTCGAAATTTGAGGACTCAAGTCAACTATAAAATAGCATTCATTCTAATTACATAAGTTCCCGTTTCTTGAGTATTTTCTAACCTCTTATTGCTCTTTGTCAGACATATATAAAGCCCCAAAACTAGCTTTGATAATACGTTTCTATTGTAATACTTTCCTATTCTGTTTTCTAATGTCCAATGTAATGATTTGGTTATTGAACTATTTATCAAATTCGACCATCTTTGAAACTTATTGTAATACTATTCACAATAAGTTTCACAATTTAAATATTCAGGTTATATTGTACCATCCCAAGAACTCTCTATCTCTTCCATCATCAGAACTACTATTTCTATATAGTGACACTAGGTGGAGCCACCAGCTTGAGGCTTCATGCTTTAAGAACTTCGCGGTTTCCTACCTAAGAGAAAACCGGCAGAGACCGGTAGGACACTGAGTTGGAATGACGTGATTGTCGTTTAGAAGGGACCAGTCACTAAGAGTCCTTTTTGTTTTTCTTTTGTATTATTGTAAATAATCTGTAACTTAAATGTTTATTTCTAAGATCTAAAATTTTAACTTTATTTAAATAATTTCAAAACTTTAATTTTGAGTGTCTCATTTCTGGGACAGAAGTTTTTGTTTTCGTATACATGTAGCGTGAGTTGCAATCAACACAAGAGTTCCAGTCTTTATCGACAGGTGTGTGAAGGCGACGTTACAATATGAAGACTGTGAGACAAATGCGGGGCCATTTTATTTTCGGATCGCCCTTATTTGTATGGTTGATGTACAATGTACTTCCTGATAAGAACACATATGTTGTACACGTTAATATATTTCAAATATAAGCGGTTAATGAGTTTAAAGAATTTAATTCTTTCAAATACGAATAATAAATGTTAAGTATTTTAACTAATTTAGCCTATTATCGGTGTATTTATTAGTTATGTGTTATTATTATTATTGATTCATTTATTTTTTTCTTAACTGGTCACGGTTGTTTATATTATATTTGGGTTTTGTTTTGTTAATTAACGTCGCACTAGAGCTGCACAGTGGGCTATTGGCGACGGTTCGGGGTCAATCTCGAAGGAAAGACCCGGGAACACATTCACATTAACACATGCACCTCGTTATTTTAGAACCATGGTCAGATGACGAGGAAACACCTGAACTGGCACCCAACGTCTTCAATAGACGTCGGGACTTTGGACCCCGATCAGATTTATCGTGCATCAGTCCCGTATACACGCCTTTATAATTTGTTGGATATTCTGGACGACTTTCTAGTATTTTTGTAGCGAAGCGGGCAACCCTCCGATCGCAAGATTACTACATTTTTACTTTTCTATGTCAAGTCCATTTCACGGATTCGAACCACCAATCCTCTGATTAGTAGCTGAACGCCTTACCAACTGAGCAACTGGGGCTCCTATTATATTTGGGATTTTATACGATTTATATATACTATTCACTATAAAAATAAATATTGATAAAATGGAGTAATTTTACATTTCTTAAAGAGACAAGTTCCTTTAACAGAAAGGTATTTTTATTTATCGGATGTTTCAACATTTAACTCAATATTAACTGAGTTTTTTTTAAAAATCTAATATAGATTTGAAAAATCTATAAATTTATCGTCAAAAACACCTTCAAATATAGTTCTAAAATATAGTTAAAAATGTTTACACTAACTTAATGACATATATAATCTGTCTCTGGTTAATTGGCGGTTGGGTAGTTCCCATCAACACTAGTTTTGACGAATTAACAAACAAGTTTCAGAGAGTTGACCAATCGGCTTATCAAAACCATGTAAACAAAGTGACGTCACACAGGATATATCCTATAGCCGAATTATATTCGACTAGTACATATTAACAATTCCCGTTTCTTTGATATTTCCATATTTTTTATTTTCTTTGATATTTTTTTTCCATATTTTTTATTGATTTTTGTCAGACATATTTAAGACCCAAAAACTATCTCTGGAAGTACGTGTTTCTAGATTAGTTTTTTTAATATCTGTTGTGGTGGTTTGATTATTTGGACATATTATATAAATGTCCACCATCTTGAATTTATAGAAATCGTTTGTCACATCCCACACCCACAAACCCACACACTCATACCCACACCCACCCACACACCCATACACCCACTCAAACATCCACGCCCACACTTATACATTCACACTATCTGGAACCAATATAGTTTCATTTTGAAAAATCTATATTGCCGATAACTTTAATTAGTGAATCTCATTAAATATACCCTACATTAATATTACTTCACGGAAATGATTTAATTACTACCCAAATCCCATTCCAAATTTCACCACACACTCGTCATCCCCATCCCAAACAGAAGTATAACCTTTACCCACACCTCGGTTACCCACCAAACGTCAGAAACAGCCATGGCCCATAACGAAATCCACCGTTCCCAAAATTATCACAGACATTACTGAAATCATCTCAACAAACTCAAAATTCTCCCATCACATTGTACGAAGGAGAGATATTTGGGTATAAAATCCGATGGTTTCCTTCCAATTATCTCACGGAGTTGTGTCATTAAAGGGAAATGTGCGAAAGTCGCGTTGCCTCGTTAGCGGCCGAAGAAAAGGCGTTGTGGAGGATTGGTCGGTGGTGAGTAAGGATCTGGGAAAAGTCGAGTTTTGCTTCCTTCCTGGTGCCGGTGATTAATGGGGAATGTTTTGAGAGGACTTGCAGGTGAATGGATATTTTGGGGGGTATTATACGAGATGTTTTGATGGATATACTGGAGACTGAATATATTAGAGAGGTAAAAACGTGGCGTGAAGAAAGAAAAGACAGATATGAGTTTATATAAAGATATATTATAGTTTTATGCTTAACTTATTTTAGATATTTATGTCTTTCTTTCTTGCTAAATCTTTCTTAAGCCAACCTAGCTACCTGCCTTCAGAAAACTAATCGCGCTCCCCATTGAAAGGGGAATTGAATTAGTTGCGAGACGAATTGGAAAGATTCTTATTGGAATGACATCCCTTACTATATGAGACCGTCACTTATTACACCCGAGAGGTTCGCAAGAACTAACAAATGATGGAGTCGACTAGACGATTTCACTAAAAGGCAGAAAAGGATGACCAGATGTTAGAGTTGTTGGTTTATTTTTTTTAATGTTAATGTACCGCTCGGGAAAATAAAATGTTTTACCTCGTGTGAAAATTTTTATGAAAATTAGTAAATAGCTTTTCGTTGTGCAATATGTAAATATATCTATGAGTTAAGATGATCGTTTCTTATTATACTGTAGTCGATGGTGTGCAGGTCTTTTTAAGGTTTTATGAAAAAAAAAAGCAGACCAAATCGCGATGTGTGCCGTAACTTATCCTAATAAGAATACGCTATCCCAGTCCTTATTACAACACGAGTTATGTAATGTTAAACAAACCAAGCGAAGCCTTCCAACGAGGCATCCAGTCGGAAAGGGAATCCTACAAAATTGAGCGTTATGCAAATTTGTTTTCCCAACTGTTTGGTATATAAGGGGCGAGCGTTTTGATTTTGGCACAGAGCTCTGGTTGTTATTTACGTTGCTCAAGTTCTCTTATGGATGCTAACGTTATCTACTAAACGTGATTTTAATTACAACTTTTAAATATTTTAAATAAAAATTTAATTACCAATAATCTATGTCGTGTTTTTGAAAATTAACTTTACTTAGACTTTTTATGCTAACTAGATATTTAATTTATATAAAGTCTGATCATATATAAAAGTGTACCGGCAACTAGCGGTGCAACCAAATATTTATAATACTTAAAATTTATAACTTGGTATGATAGTTATTTTTAAAGGGAGAATCGGCAAGAAGCTAAATTCAAACACGATCTTTTCTATATATTTTAAACTATCGGTAACAGTATTGATTAAGAAAAATCAACTACTACATTACTGATAGGATTTCTCAACATATTTTAATTCAAATTGAGTTAAAATCAGTATCCATGTATTTTTAATAATATAGCTATTACGCTAGCAGCGCACTTGCAACAATTGCATTCCAACTTTTAATAAACTGAGCAACTAAAAAATCCAATAAACGCCAACTTCTTTTGATTAATTAGTTGCATTCAACACAGGGCTGCTAAGTCTCCGATTTCTCAAACGCCAAACTGAAGTTGAAATATCATCGAATTCGTATTACAGCAATACATTCAAAATTGCCAAATTGTCGATTATTTGCCAAAGCTGTTATTTTGATAATGCCAAAAGAATATTTTAGTCCGACTAAAAAGTTGCTAATAGCGCGTGGATACAATTTGAGTTTTCCAATTGTGGGTTACTAAATAGTTTATGTCTGATAGTTGCAAGTGAGCGGCTGTCTTTATAATAGAAAATGTATATTGAATTTTCTCATAAGCAATATATTGACATGCGAAGTATCTTTGCCAGGACATGGTACTATAGTATTTTTGTAATAATAAGATATAAAAAATTCTCGAAAATATAACAAATTATCTTCATATTAATATACACAATTTATTAATATTGTTTTATCAAAATATATGTGACATATGTTGTATATTTAGTAAAAGAAATAAGTGAATTAGAATTTTTTTAAACAAAAATATTTAATAAAAAAATTTATAAAAGTTATTCACATATAATTATTATTTATCTAAGGAATATCAAAAGTTGAATACACATGTCAAACAGGTTTCTTTTATTAACGAATGTTTAAAGCTTGTAAATTTTTATTGTAATATTATTAATTAAAATGTTTTAATATAATTTATCCCTATTTTTCCATTATCCGAGTTCCTAAGATTTTCATTGAAAATAGTCTTTACACAAGATCAAATTAAAATATCCTGAAACGTCTGATCTTTTATCAATACACTTTAAGTAGAAAATTTTGCTTACAAGACATTGCTTTTGACAACATTGTTTAACTTTGATGAATGAGCCTATTGAGTAAAGAGAACTACGGTTGAACTATTTTGAGATGTCTTTTTTTGTAAGGGCAATATTGTGGTTGCTTCCGGAATGTTGAACTTGAATGAAACATCGCGCTGTAGTGATCTGTGTGGGCAGTTGGAGGTTGTATGCAAGATTTTTACTAAAACGTTTATCGTGTCTGAATACTCTTTATTTAAAAGAAAACAAGACGAAGAGTTTGTATTTGTATTTCCGATTTAAAATGTGGTGTCTAGCTGGAAAATGTGTAATGGATTCTATCTTTTATATATTTTTCTATTTTATAGTGAGTATTTGATCCCTTATTGGATCGAACTTAAGACATTCTAAGCACGAAGAAGTTGCCATGGCATCAGGATATTGTGGTCGGGAACATGATTTTTAAAGAAGATTTTTTTCTGATGTTTTGTATACTCATCCTATAGGATGTATAAGAATAATGTTTGTAACATACTAAATATTTTTTAATCTAGGGAGGTAAATGTTAAATATAATTTAGTGTTAACGTCGAACTAAACTTTTTATATTAAATTCATATTTAAAAAAGATATTTGAAGGCATGGGTGTAAGAATCAGACAGCTCCAGTTTTAGAATTTTCTCAAAAAGAATAAAAACACTTAAAGTTTTTTGCATCGTATAATACAAAGCGCAACTCAATCTACGTCTTCATTTCTCATCATTGACTTGAAGTTTTTCAGAGATTGAAAGGTTAGGCGTAACAATTCTTTTTTTAATTTGTATTCAATATTTAATTTGAAAAAGTATGTATAATAACTTTTAATTGTATAACAATGGTTATTTTCAATGGCGTATCACAATTAGATGTATTGGCATTATAAAATATTTTGGCCGAACTACATTGCTTGTATTTTTAACAAGTCTCTTAGCTTTAGAAGCAGCGAACAAAGTAGTTAGAGTATAATAAAAATAAGGGTATAAAATGTAGTTGTAGGTAGAAAATTGTAGTTGTTAAACAACCAAACAATGTCCAACGCCCAACAATATAGGACAACCCTACTATATATGTACAAGTTGTAATATGCTGCAGTGGGCAAGAATTCATTTACCTTTATTTCTGTTCAAAGAAATTCGCCGAAAGTATTTCCCACTTCATCAGTGTTTTCATCCAGATCCAATGGCATATCTCCAGTACATGAGTCCCAAGCAAAGAGCAGCCGAATCATGTAAATACTGACTCAAGGATACTCATTCCCAGATTTGCCAGTCAACGTAACCACACGCGCTTCCCTCGTACTCCTCATCTAATTGTTATACCTTTAATTTACCATTAAATGTAAATCTTTAAACTTTCATCCTTAAATTGTATTTCTTTTCTAAATACGATGGCATTCATCAACATATTTATTATCTTTAAATCTAACTTCTGAATCTTAAACTAAATGGAGTCAAAACTAGCGTAGCCGACAAATTAAACATCGGCCTCGCAATGTATTCCAAAGAAGAGACAAAAGTATAACACCATCCAAAACGAAAAGTAAACAAGAGTTTATATCAATCACGATTTGCATTATGCATAACCATTCACTCAAAACAGCCTTTCGATTCAAGACCGTGCGACCCGCAAACTCCTCGATACAAACAATGTGTTCACAACGGAAGTCCCATCAACGAATACCCGAACCACTTTCACATATTTGACAACCTGCAATGCTCCGTGCGTACAGAATAAGTCACGTCTCAAACAAACGGATTTATTTCATATCCCCCCCACAAAAACTTTACCCCCAAATTTTGTTCTCCGTTTTGGAAGATCGAAGCCAACTGTGAAAGGTTTCGTTCCATTCGAACACGAACGTTCTTTTTTTCTCGGAATGTCTTCCAGAAATGGGAAGGGAGGGGGTGTCGTACGTGTGAAAACGTGAGAGTGAAGAGAAAAGAACACTTTATTTTTTTGTGTTAACGTTCGGAAATAAGTTTTTTTGTGTTGTGTTTTTTTTTTGGGGGGGGGGGGTGTGTGGACTTGGGGGCAGTGTGAGAGTGAGTGAGGGTGTCCATTGGGTTGAGAAAGAAGGTCACGTAGGCTTCTGTCAATGTTTTCCCACAGTTTGTTTACGTGGGAAGAGAGAGATAAAGGGGACATTCGGATGGATGACGAATCTACCGAATCCTAGAGAGTTTGAGAGGTCAAAGTGCATTGGAAAAGTTACGCGCGAATGGTTTGTTTCCAGTGAAAACGTATAACAGTTGAGAAATGAAATTGTCTGAATATTAACATTTCACTGTTAATATAAATGCGATTAAAATGAATACATGAACGTACTCGTTTTTTTGTACAATTGCGTCGTAAATAAGCGATGACGTACTCAAATTTAAGTAATTGTACTTTTGAGAAAATGAGCAGCTTAATGAATATTGCTCATCTCAGCTTCTGTTCAAGTCATCTTAACAAAGCGACCTGACACACTTCACCCTTCGTACTCCAAGAACACTTTGCGATTTGTGTTCTTCCTATGGAACAGTTATATCTCTCTTTTCGTTCTTTTCGACATATTTTTTTATACTCGTAAAGGGAAAATTTGCAACAGAATATATATATATATATATATATATATATATATATATATATATATATATATATATATATATATATATATATATATATATATATATATATATATATATATATATATATATATATATATATATATATATATATATATATATATATATATATATATATATACAGAGAGAGAGAGATAATGAAGTGGGGAGAGGGGAAAAATATTGCTTTAGTTCGATTCACTGAGGCTTAAGGTTATAATATCCCGTTATGGGATCTCTAGTTTTTTCAGCGATGCATCTTATTTTAAAATTCATAAAATACTCTTTTTCAAAATCATCTTATTTTCATATTAATTGATTAGAGCTATATCTTTAAAATATGTTAATATTGTTTAACTATGCCATCGTTTGGTATTTAATCAGTCGCATCATTGACCATTTATAATACATAATAAACTTAAATGCCACCGAATTGAAATGCAAGAATACCTGAAATTTGAATAAATAACACGTTTTTCATTATATTATCAGCAATGGAACGACAAAATACGTATAAAAACAAACAAAAACAGTTGTGTTCTTGTGTATCTAATCGACAAAGTTTAACTGCAGAGCTATGATCTCATAAATCATAAACGAAATAAGATAAACCATACAAAAAAAAAAGTTAACCAGTCTATATAACTATAACTCTATCCCCAGACACACAGAAGAGCGCTCGTTCCTCTTACTTTTCAAGCCATACGCAATTCAGGTGGCTCATACAATATCAATTGGTATTCAATCCCACGGAAAATACGCTGTAAATAATAAATAGCCTACCGCTGGAAAAGAGATCAAACATAACAGGCAGAAAAAGAGCAGAATAGTAGTAGGCAGCCGGCTACGGGCAAGACAAAAGAAACAAAAGGAGGAAAGGATGGTAAGTAGAACATTTCGCCATCGCAGAATAGGTGAGTGTGTGTGTTGAAGGAATGAAATATTTAACGAATATCGACGTATACGAGGCTACATGTTATTAGAGCGAGTTTTTCCTTTCCAGGTTGTTTGAACTACCTATGGGGCAGAAGGATAAAAAAAAGAATAGTTCTCGCAAATATGGCCCCGAGAGACGGCGAAGAATTTGGTAGGAGATGAAAAGAAAACATCTTTTCGGAAGGAATGGGGGGTTGGGAATGCTTTTTTCGTTATTTCTTACGGGCGGAAGGGTCTATTTTTTTGTTATGATTGAAGGTGGGAGGGTGCGTGATGGAACGATTTGGTTAGGTGGCACGTAGAGTCGCGTGAAATTAGGAGATTTTTTTTGAAAGAAATTTTTCTTAACTACAGTTGTGTTTCTTTTGGTAGTTTGCGGAGAAGTGGTGATGTGGTACTGAAGGGAATTGTCCAAGTTATTTATTGTATTAGGTTTCTTTGGAATCATATGTGGTTTGTCTTGGGATTCGCCTTCAGTTACTCTTTTTTATATTTAGGATGTTTGATATTATTTATCAACGTACTCAATTTGAAATATCATGTTACCCGCTCTTTATTTAAAAAATATATATATAACTTATTTCTACACTGAAAAAAAGAAGGTACTTAAAATGAGTACATGAAAATATTCGTCTTTCTTTGCATCGTAAATGAGCAATGACGTACTCAAATTTAAGTAATCGTACTTTCTCAAAAATGATCAGTGTGATTTAATATTGCTCATCTCAGCTTCTGTTCAAGCAATATTAACAAAGTGACATGACAAACTTAAAATAGTTGTTCAGAAGATGGTTTTCCACGTTATTTGATGCCGATTGCTGAAATGGACACCGAGTTATTATAATTAAATTATCTTACTTTCAATTCTTTTGGCACACTTTTTTAACATTACTTCTGTTTATAACCTCTTCACGTCACCCTAATGGCTTAACGGATACGGCTCTTGACAGCGGTGCCTGCAGATCTGGGTTTGATTCCCGGTAAGTCTTGGTTGTAATTGTCGATATTTATTGATAGTGATTTATGAAGGCAGCCTATGTAGGGTAGCATCTGTTGTTTTTATTCTTTTTTACCCATTGACCATATTGACATTTTCGAATGCATGTCTTTTTCAAAATTGAAACTTATGTATTCGGAGGCATGATAAGCATCGAATGTATTAAAAATGAGTAAATTTTACTTATTCTTTAATACCTATTTGTATTAGTGCATAGTTTATTTACAAAACTGATAAAGTACTATTTTTAAGTTGTTACTATAGAAATAACGTTACGTCATATCATGTAGGAATAATTTAATACTGGAACATACAATGCGCCCCTTTTGTAACCGAAGCTTTATAAAACCATTGTATATTTGGTTTGTTTATTTTCTTAATATAAAGTTAATTATGCAAAAAGACAAATAAAATCTTACGTGTGAAAACACAAGAGATATTGAAATGTATTTCACTTAATATCTTAGTGAAAATTATGAGTAGATTTTTTCTTGCATTTTAATAGTTTTCATTTATAATTTCTTTCAACAATTTTCAACATTTTTTACGTTATTAAGTTTTCATCTACTATATACCTCTGGCGAATAAACAAAATTTCGAATGTGTAGGTTTATTTTCACTGCAAACATTTTAAATTTATATTTCCAACACATTCCTTTCTTTATAAAAATATTTTTTTAAAAATTAATTCAGCAAAGAATAAGTTTTCAAAAGTTCAAAGTTCTCCTAATGCTTTAAATTTGAAAATTATTTTTAAAAAAGAAATTATTTATCAAATTTTATATTATGTGTAGCACTGGAAAAACTGGTGATGCTCGAACGGATATACACGTTCGGATATACCCGTCAGGTGGATATAGTCTATATTTCAAAATTGATCTATATTGTCTATATTTCAAAATTGATCTATATTGTTTATATTTCAAAATTGATCTATATTGTCTATATTTCAAAATTGATCTATATTGTCTATATTTCAAAATTGATCTTTTAAAAACAATTTAATCTGTCTATTGATAACACTGATTGAACCAATTTTATATATCAACATTTATTTATCTATTAATAAATTTTCCCTGGAAATCCATTTCAACTTTTCAAGTTACTGTATGAACCGACAAAAGATATATTTTACCTTGAAGATAGGTTCATAAAGAGAGATTAGCGACCATTATCACTTAGAAGACCAATACTACAAAATGAGATTGATAAAAACGAATAGATTACTATACATGTTTTACATCATGGTATGTTTTAAAAATAAATTCGTAAATGTAAATAATTTCGAAACTTTTAATTGTTAAAAAAAATATTTTTCAGGCATTTTTGTGTTTAGAATTTCTTTTGATCTTGCTTAGTAAATAAAAGTATTTTACTGAAAATATTATGGAATCTAACCACAATAGTCGAATTAAGGTTTTAAACTTGAAAGTGATTTTTAATGTTTTATTATGGCACTCAATATCAGTTCTCCAGCCGTCTCCCCTAAAAAAGTATACAACAAAACGGCGGGTGTATGCATCTGAGACAGCAGCTTTTTCTCAAACATAAAACCACATTATTCGTGTTTCGAAACCACTTAAATGTACTTTAATATGCAATAAACTTTAAATAACCCTATTCAACGCAATGCGATAGACACAATTTTATAGTGTATGTGCAATTGTCAATAAAATTCCTTTATGTTTTCATTGTCGTAAATTTTTATGGGTTTTGTTTCAAAATAACTGTTACATTTTTTCCAAGTAACATTGGACTATTACTATCTTTTAATGAGTTATTTTATACTTTCTACTCCAAGAAGACATTATTTCCATCCAACAAAGCTGGAATTGATTAAGATTAAGAAATACTGAGATGTTTTAGGTTGATTGCAGCCCCAAATTATTCCTTTTAATCTGCTACTAACACAACTCACTTGGGGGGCTTCGTAATTATAAGCATACCCAGGAGCGTTTCTCTAAACATATAAACAACAATAAGAAAACTCTTTGAAATGCTAATTGGATTTTTAATGTATCATATGGTGGTAATCTATTGAAAGAGCTTGATTAAATAAAAAAAAACCTTCTGAAAACGTACAATTGTTCAAAAGAAGCAGACGTGTTTTTGTGAGATGCTTCTTCATAAGAAAAAATATATTTGTTGCCCATTCGAATAATGAAATCATTTCTTCCTTAATGTGTTTTTAATTTGCTTTGTTACTTAAAATTGCGCCATTATTCAGAGCGCGTGTTTTTTTTTGTTTTATGCAGAGCACTCGCATTAAGAGAAATACAAGATGGTTTTTTAAGAGAAGAAAGAAGGGGAGAAGCATTAACTTGATAAACGTCTTACATGGGTTGTTTGGGCATATATAATAAGAAAACGCCTACAAAGGGATCTTATTTCTTCTATTATCTTCTTTTTGCGCTTTACTTTAATGCAAAAAGAGGAACTCTTGCCTATTTCTGAGAGAGAAATGTTGATATTCATAAGTATGTATTTAAAAAAAAATTATTCTAACTATATTTATATCAGTGTTTATTTAAAAATAAAAATCGGCATAAGTTTTTAGAGTTTAATTTAAATATTCGATGACAATTACGATATTAATCAATTTGTTTGATTAAAACATTTAAAAACTTTCTTTTATTAGTATTTTGTTAATTTTTTTTTATTTCTTACAGATTATTTGACTTAGTCATTTGTTTTAATTAGTTTTAAATTTTAATTTAAAATTAAAGAAATATAAATAATACATTTTTAAACAATCTGATCCAATTAGTATTTTTTTATTAACAGTGTTTTGAATGTTTTGTACATTAAATTTCTTAAAATTTTACTATTACATGAAGAATGAAAATAACTTTTGAGCTAAAAATTAAGGGTTGCAACAAATTGTTCGGTGATGCTCTTTGTTTGGCTGCTAAACTACATATAATACATCATTATTGTGGCTGTACTTTAACCCACTGATTATCAAGCGACTTAGCTGTTTTAACAGCTTGGTCCTTTAAATAAACTTTATTGGACAGGTTATTTTATATTATTTTTTTAATTGGTTTTTAAGAGATGCTTCTAAGTTGTACATCAAACATTTGAATTAAAACAATATTGTAAATGAAGTATTTGTTTGAACATAAAAATTGGATGCATGCCTAGAAAATGCATGACTAAAAGAATGCATGACTAAATTCCTGGACGTACGAAAGTATATATACGGCCTTGATAGTCAAGGGATTAACTACTTTGTAGTTACCAGAGATAAGCGACTTGTTTAAAATATAAACGAAGAAATTAGGTAAAAATAATGTTTTATTATGACAATGCAACTAAATATGATGCAGACAAGCAATGACCACCGCCTGACAATTGGTGGCAACCATGTATTTAATATTCCACAGAATAAATTTTAACTGAATTTTTTTAATCTTAATTTTAATCTCTTCTTAAATTGAATATATAAATTTGCGTGTAGACTGTTCAAGATAGGTACTCAAAAATAAGTAAAATTTACTCATTTTTGATTACATTTGATGCTCATCATAGCTTCGAATAAACAAATTTAATTTTTGAAATAGATATGAACTCAAAATTGTGTACAAAGAGTAAAAATTAATAAAAAGAGCAGATGCTTGCGTACATGGGCTGCCTTCATAAATCCCTTTCAATAAACATCGACGATTACAACCAAGACTTACTAAGAATCGAACCCGTACGCTCAAGCACCACAGTCCAGTGCTTTATCCGTTGTACTATCAGGGCGACGTGAAGAAATTATAAACATAATAAATGTTACAAAGGTGTGGCAAAAGAATGGGAAGTAAGATACTTCAGTTGTAATAACTCAGTTTCCATTTAAGCAATCAACACAAAATAATGTGGAAAACATCTTCTGAACAACTATTTTAAGTGTGTCAGGCCGCGTTTTTAAGATGCCTGGAACAGAAGCTGATATTAGCAATAATAAACTACACTACTCACTTTTGAGAAAGTACGGTTAATTAACTTTAAGTACGTCATGGCTCATTTACGATGCAATTGTACTGAAAGAAAAACGAATAAGTTCATGTACTCATTTTTAAGTATTTTTTTAGTGTATATATAAAGCTTTTATTAACTTTTATATATTTATTTTCTGCTCTAATCTAAGTGCCAAACATTGACCACAAACACCGATTGATCTTTCATCTTCCACCTATTTCGAAGTTGTAGTTTCCTCTTGTTCAATGGATCCATCATTTCTCAGGTAAAGACCAGCGCGCAGGGGCGTTCGGTTAGCAACATCAACGACAGACACCGCTTCCTTTCAAATTGTGATAAACGCACCTCTCTAACAAATCATTTCGAGGAGCGAATTTGTTTTTATTACAGTCTGAAGCCATTTCCGTTTTTATGAAGGGTGGCAGCTTCTTTTTTCTCCCGCCCCCTTTTCAGAGTCTAATGGAAAAAGCGAAAATTAACACTAAATGAATTCCTCTCCGGGCAGCGGGTGTTTGTTTCCAGTGGGTAATGTGGCAGATGAGTGGCGGATTCATTGATTTGAGTGGGCAAAAGCTGATTTTTTTTCCCGAATTCCAGACACACATAAAAATAAATGCATGAATGTTATTGCAATTGCCGAGTAACCCAAAACAATTGTCTATATTGATTTATTGAAGATGGGTGTAGGCTATGAATTAGGGTTAAACTTAGTCAGAAAAAGATAGAAAGTGTTACAAATGAAATAATTTAAAATGAACCAACCAAAATACCAAATTTTGATATTTTACGGTTTGATTTGGTTAATTAACGTCGCACTAGAGATGCACAGATATTGGAGACAGCTATCTCGAAGGAAAGTACCGGGAACGATGCCTCGTATTTTTTAACCATGGTCCGATGACGAGGACAACACCTGAGCTGGCACACGACGCAACATCAATAGGCATCATGACATTGGACTCCGATCAGATGTATCGTGCACCAGTCCCGTATACACGTCAGTATAATTTGTTGGATGTTCAGGACGACTTTCTAGCATTTTAGTAGTGAAGCTGGCAACCCACCGATTGCAAGATCACTACTTTTTTACTTATCTTTGTTAAGTCCATCGCACGGGTTCGAACTAGCAATCCTCTGATTACTAGCTGAACGCTTTTTATCCACTGGGCAACTGAGCCTCCTTATATTTTATGTAGTAATTCTGGTAATTTCTGCTCATAATATTTAAATCCTAAAAACCTCCTAATCTCCTCCCCAACTCTGAAAATTGAGAGAATTCTAGCTAAGTAGAAAAGAAAATAGTGTAGCAAAGTAGGAAAATTAGTTTATGTATTAATTACTTTTTAACGTTACCGACAAAAGGTTTTGCTTTGTTCCGTTTTTTGAAATGTTTGTTTAAACTTCAGTTTTTAGCTATCTAATATGCTCCAAAAGAAATGATTTTTGGTTTGTGTTGTTAAGATATCATAAATGAAAAATTTGAAGTGGTAATGACATATAATAAGATAAAAGGCATAATTTGTTTTGGAAAATTGGAGCAAAGATATCCAGTGGTATGAATACTTTGCAATACTTCCATGAACTCGTTCTTGAAGCCCTACATTCTACTCAAATTTGAAGTGGTAATGACATATAATAAGATAAAAGGCATAATTTGTTTTGGAAAATTGGAGCAAAGATATCCAGTGGTATGAATACTTTGCAATACTTCCATGAACTCGTTCTTGAAGCCCTACATTCTACTCTTAGAGCAATGCAATCCAATCTAAAATATTAAAGGGGATAAAAAAATTATACGAGAATATTGAAAGAAATTTTATTTGAGACAAACCATATTGGGTAATGATCCTTTACATGACAAGGGCATAAAAATACTGTCTAACATACTAAAGTAATGAAAAGAAAAAGGAATTCAGAAAAATGTGGTTCGATTACCGTTGTAATTGTCAATATTTATTGAAAGCGGTTGATGAAGACAGCCTATGTAAAATAGCATCTACTCTATATTCATTGTACTCATTTTTGAATATATGCCATTTTCAAAATTGAAACATGTATTCGGAGCCTTAATAATCGTCGAATGTTCTCAGAAATGAGTACATTTAACTTATTTAAATACCTATTTTTACAGTGGAGCACGGTCAATCAAAAATATTTTACCATTATGCTTCGATAATGACTTAAAAGACTAACCTTCAAAATGCCTTAAACATATATTATGTATATTTAAACTAACATCCGAGCTCGGAAGCGAAACAAGATATGCACCACATCTCTTCAACAAGCCCTCCCATCATGTTATCATCCACATTACAGAACCCACTGACCGCTAATTTGAGTGAAATCTCCACAAACGATTCCGATTCCATCGACCATCCATCTTCCAAGCACTTTCCCAATTTAACGCAACCGGATACAACACAAACACGAATGCCAAAAATCCTGTGTTTTGGCCGCCAATTCATACACATTCTACGCCAGGAGAACCATTTCGGTGCATTACCAAAAGGACAGCACGATTGATTGCGAGCATATGCAGTGGGCATCGGATTATGGGGATGGGGGGATCATGGGGCGTACAGGGGCAGGGGCGTAATCTCCGAAGTGCCGACGATTTTGAAAAGGGGATGGGGCGGGTGGAGATTGCGAGCGTTCATTCGTTTTCGGAACTGCTTATTAAGAGGAATCGTTATCGTCAATGAGATTTGTTTCTGGATTTGTTGTAGGTTCGGAGGGAATGCATTGGGTAGGGAGTTGGGTTGTGATGAACAAAAATTTACAGGCTTTTCATCAAAATGGTTCGGAGTTTTAGCAACAAATGGAATGTTTTGGATGCAGTATGTATACTAACTTCTTAAGGGGACTATGAACTACTTTCACTTTTAATTTTGACGTTTTAAATAAAATTTTTAGTGTATATTTTTTAAATTTAGATAAGAAAACAATATTTCGCATAGAAATTCTATAATTTGTTTATGTTTCTTAAAATTATTATTTTTTCAATTTTTAAAGCTTTTTTTTAAAAAAAAACTTTAATGCTTTTTTAAATATTTATATTTGTTTACCAAATTTTTAACTTGTGGATCCTTCATTCTAAAATACTAATGAATTTGGCATAAACATTTTGTATACTACATGAATTTGATTATTTTTATATAAATAATTATAAAGTCAAATTTTTTCCTTTAAACTAAAATATTTTGCTTAAAAAAATACCATTACTCATTATGGTAATTCTTATACAAAAGTATAATATACACTTATTTTAGAATATACCTCAAAATTGTAAAATATACGACATGTAAGAAATTTTAAGACACGTCTACATATTTTGTGGCTTTGCATATAACACATTTAAATAAACTTTAAATGAAGCACATATATATTTAATATATGTAATGATGCTTGGATTTACAAAAATGTCGAAATTTTAAAAATGCATAAAGCTTGTTTAATAATACAAACAATTATATTTAGAAGCAAGTGGAAAAGACTATTTCTAAAAGCAACTAATGACAATACAAGCCCTCAATTTATGGTAGAAAAGCTTAATTTGCGTTAAAATGTTAAAGAAGCTCTAGGTGATGAAAATATTTACGCTCGCTTATCTTTCGCGAAAAGCATTCACCGAAAGTGTTGCAACGTTTAATTACTACGATGTCTTGATAGGGATGTGGCAGTTTTCACAATAGAGTTAATTAAGCATGTCATTCGTTACATTTTAATTAAAACCTCACCACTACAGGAGTCAGGGAAGTGACAATTAAAAAGTGTTAGAAAAAAACTATTTTTTTGCCATCCTTTTTATGTAATTCTTGGTATTGTAAGATATTAAGTGCATGGGTGAAAGATTGTGGTAAAAAATATCTCGTTTTATTTCTCTGAGGAACATTGTGAGAAATCCTGGTACATTAAACAAAGTTCAGTTGGGAAAAATATTGCAGTGAATTTAGGCTTGTAATTATATTTTTAATATAGGCTCCGCTGATTATTTTTTGGTTTTGGTGGATGCAGAATTTTTTATTAATGTTGGGATATTGAAATTGCCTATCTTTTCACAAAATTGACACTGAGTAAGAACAATGATTTCTTTAGCTTGAACTAAAATATTATTTTAATATTAAAAGGTAATGCGTAAAATTCGTTAGAAAAATCGAAATCTAATTTTGTATAAACCAGGAAAAATTCATTCAAGTTTATTACAAAGTTCTAGTAATAAAGTTACACATAATTAATTCTTTAATGTTTTTTTAGATAACTGAGCTAGTCACTTTTGTTTCATTATGTAATTTATTTATAAACTAACTTATAATAGTTCGATTTCATTAAGCGAACCTCAAAGCCAAATGTGCGAAAACGCGCCAATTTTGTTAACCCACCACCTCTAAAACATGCTCACGGTAGATGAATAGGAAATGATCGCGTCATCCCCCCCCCCCCCTGGTGATAAATAGTAAATACTCAACGGGAAATATGGTAAGGTTATTTTAGTGTAACCCTCACAGTAACAATCGAACAATCTAAGCCTCTGAAACCCACGAGACAGGCCTAGAAAACGCCCACTCTCCAACTAACATTTTTGAAAAAAAATCTAATTTTGATGTAGATGACAGCTTTAAGTACATAAGTGTCTTCCCTTAAAATTGTATGGCTGTGCTTGATTTATTTAGGCAGATACAGAGCAGTAAAAAGTATATATTTTATTTTAAATGGTTCGATTTCATTAAGCAAACCTAAATGCCAAATGTGCGAACACGCGCCAATTTTGTTAACCTACACCACCACTAATCGCACTCACGATCAATAAATAGTACTGTGCCAATTTTTTCCTTGGCGAAAAATAGTGGATGCTGAACGGAAAGTGACCCTTTTTCTTCAAGATTGCTGTCAGTGAAAACCAAGGATAGTGAAGACTATATATAGAAGGTGCGCTCGTTTTTCGCTTTTTGAAAGTGGGCAAGGAAAGCAACTATTTGACGTCATTTTTGCTCCGCCTTACTATGGGTTTTTGATCATTCTCATTGGCTGTGTGTTTCAAGCATTGCTACTTAGGTTCGATCCCCGGTTGGGTAACAACTGGTGATTTATATTTTTAATTAGCAAAATAATGTAAATATCTGTAAATAGTTGTGTTCAGGTAGCTTCACTACTCATCTCTCCTTGTTTTGTTATGTTCCCGTATTTTATTTGATTGAAATTGTAAGTCATTTAATATGTCCAATACAAATGCATAGACCTGATGGTTCCTAACCACATTTTTCTCTTTCAAAATTCATGGACATGCTCTCGTGGCAACTAATATTTTTTAAATACGCTTAATTTATTAAGCAACGCTTTTGCAATTTTTACATACTAAATGCAATCCTTAAAATATAATTTAAACTCTTAAAATTCAGCAAATTCTAAATTAAAATAGCGAATATCATTTTTAAATAGGGCAGAAAAAAACGAATAGATGGCAGCACGTCACGAACTATTGGTTCATATTGGCTGCAAATAATTTCGAGAAATTTTAATATCTAAACCACTCTGCAAATCGATTCAAATTGTCTTTGAAGCAAATTTTAACTGTTTTCTTTTAAATAAATTCATGATTAGTTACAAACAAGAATTCTTGGTAAATTAAGTTTGCTCTGTAGACTCTAAAACGACTGTGAAAACGAGATCATTAGACACGCCCACAAAAGGCGAGGTAGGCTTCACTATGGCGTCAAATAGTTGCTTTCCCCGCCTTCCGTCAGACAGCGCGAGTACGAGCACTCGAGCACACCTTATATATATATATATATATATATATATATATATATATATATATATATATATATATATATAGTCTTCACTATCCTTGAGTGAAAACGCTGTTTTTCTTGGAAAGTGATTTTTGTGAGTTAACCTCTTCTTCCACTTGGCATTTCAATTTCTCTAGTATTCTTCGAAAGACTATTCTATCTCTGTTCACATCATTTCACATTTATTTATTTAAAAAAACGTTGGACACATGCCTAAAAAGCACGTGCTACTTTGAGAGTTAGAAATTGTGGAGTCCTGTTTAAATAAATTATTTATTTAAATTTTAACATGTTTATTACATTCTCAATTTGCATAAGATTTTGGTACATGTTGTTTTAACCCACTGTCGTTCAAACGAGTTTGGCAATTGTAAAGTTGTTTTCTCTTTTTGGAAGTTCACTTTTCCCCGAGCAAAATATTTTATATTATTTATAAAATTTGTAATAAATAGTAAAGAGATAGCTTGTAATTTTTACCTAAAACCATTCAATTTTGTAAAATATTGTAAAACGGAGTATTTTTATGATTTAAAAAATTGAACGCATTGCTAGAAAAACTGAAGATTCTTGGACGTGGTATCATCTCCACGAGCCTCAGAGTGTTAAAACTGACAAAGTCGAGAATTTCATAAGAATGCATTTCTTTGTTTAAACGTTACATAAATAACATTTTATAATTAATAAAAAACTAATTTTTGATTTGAATTTGATCCTTGTATATAAATTTAAGACTTGAATATGAATTTCAGTCTTGTATGCGAATTTGAGTCTTGTATATGAATTTGTGTCTTGTATATGAATTTGAGTCTTCTATATGAATTTGAGTCTTGTATATGAATTTGAGTCTTGTATATGAATTTGAATCTTGTATATGAATTTGAGTCTTGTATATGAATTTAAGTCTTGTATATGAATTTGAGTCTTGTATATGAATTTGAGTCTTGTATATAAATTTGAATCTTGTATATGAATTTGAGTTTTGTGTATGAATTTGAGTCGTGTAGAATTTAATTGTTGCATAGGAATTTGAGTCTTGTTTATGAATTTGAGTCTTGTATATGAATTTGAGTCTTCTATATGAATTTGTGTCTTATATGTTTTATGCATAAAATGTATTCAGATAATATCTAACCTATATAAATGTGCATCTCCCAAGGTTATACAAACATTATTCCGTGTTTCCCTTTTGAAACAAGAAACATCAAAACAGCATTTTCAATACATCACAACACAAACAAAACACCTGATGTTTACCCCATAAACCTCTGGATTGTTTAAATCATTCGATAGCGACAGAATTATGATTGCATCCCACACTCTATTTATGAGTTACAGGGGAAGAAGAAGTTGCTTCATAAGCACCCCCTGCTAAAACGAACCTGGATCTAAGCACGTAATCCCCATGTCGATCCTGGCAAGGATTTGACTTACGATTTGGTATTCCGGTCCTTCGACTTGCGTCCTGCGGAAGAAGGGGATGTTGATCTTGCTTCTAAATCCGATCGTGGTATTTAATAAAGGAAGGAGATGGATCTAGGTCGTATGTAGATCTGTTATGTTCGCTGTATGTGTTTAATCTTTAAGAGGGGATTGGGGGAGATCGTATGAATTTATTTGAGGGTTTCGGTGCTTAGTGGGGTGTGGGATATATGGGATTAATCCTTTTAAAAAGGATCGGGGAAATAATATCTTCAATCAATAGAAGATTTTGTGTGGGATTCGTGATGGTCTGGTTGGGAGAGCTGAGTTCGTAATCAGGGGGGGTTGAGAATTTGATATTATTCATCTGTCAAGTATTTGCTGTGTAGAAGAGATGGGACACGTTAAATCAGTAGTGGTCCAAATGTCCTCACACTGCTAAAAATGCATTATCTTTTTTGACGAATCTTTTGTCATTTTTGACCTTATATTCGTCAAACTGAGAAAATTCATGTTGTCGTATTTTTTGCGAGTTTTATTTCGTCAAAAATGAGGACGAATTTAAATAATCTAATATTGACGCGCTTATTCGAACCATGGACCTCTCGTTCCCGAGTCTCTATCCACTCGGCTAAGACGATTAGATTGAATTATGACAATATAAGCATAACAACCAAACAAGAGCTGATGACCTAGAAAAGGGGCGACGACTCAAAAATTGAGGATTATATAACGAAAGTAGCCTTGACGATTACAGAATACTCAAAAATGAGAATGGTATTTCTGAGGTGTGGAACTTTGGAAAACAGTGTGTAGTCCTCGTTACCTGATCATGATTTGAAATTACGAGGCAGTGTTCACGGATCTATCCTTCGGTCCCGAACCGTTCGTTACCTATTGTGTAGCTTTGGCACAACATTATCCAATTAACCATTGTGTAGCTGTAGAGTGACGTTAATTCGACTATAGAACCATAAACCAACCAGATTTGTTCGAAGTAGTAATTGGATTATGTTGAGTTTGATTAATTTTACGTTTGATTGGTTGGTTTGAAATAACGTCTCAATAGAGCAATAGAATTTTCGCTATAGTTAGGGAATATCTCGAAGGAAAGACCCAGGAACACTGCCTCGAAAAATTTGAACCAGAGTTGGGTGACGAAAACAATGCACTGACTGATCTCAATAAATACACAACCTAAATAAACGTAAATATATTTTATATTGTTGCAATGCGGGATTATATATGATAGATAAAAAATATGATTCCCGTAAACTGATTTTAGAAATTACAATCAATAAATTAGATAATTATAATTCAGAAACATTATTTTAGCATATCATTGCATTTCGTAAAACCGAGAATCAATAATCGTAGAGAACGAATGAATACTGGAATGTGGAATTGAATACTTGTTTTCAATAATGGTGGTAGCATGCTGACCTTAATATCTGTAATTTATTGACAGTTAACAAGTTACTTGATTGATATTAAAACAATTCAAGATCCTTTTTTACACAGTTTTATCAGATACTTTTTTTACTTAAATAATTTTAGAATATAATAAGTAAAATGAATCAAATACATTTTATTTTATTTTTACTTTTTCATATAAATTAAACAACACACATTATTTCAATATTTTTTTTAAAGAATTATGACATTAACAAAATTATTGCGACACATTTCGTGGATAATTGAATTCATATAACGCTTCTAGTTTTACCCGTGCATAAAAATGGCAACTACAGAATAAAAAACAGTATAAAGAAGTAATATAGGTAACTTACGTACTTTAGTTAAGCAAAAATATAAAGTAGAGCAGTAATCATTCACCTCCGTTCAGATCCAATTACAAAGAAATTCTAACTTTGATGAATGCGATGGGGGTAGCTTAATCTACTTTAGAATAGCGTGCCTCCAGATTTCTAGTATAAAAGACGTTCAGCTGGTAATCAGATGATTGCTAGTTCGAATCCGTAACGTGGACTTAAGAAAGAAAAGTAAAAAAGTAGTGATCTTGCGATTGGAGGGTTACCAGCTTCGTTACAAAAATATTAGAAAGTCGTCCACAACATCCAACTAATTATACTGGCGTACATACGGGACTGGGGAACAATAAATCTGATCGGGGTTCAATGTCCTGACACCTCTTGAGGTTGCGTTGGGAGCCAGGTCATGTGTTGTCCTCGTCAGCTGACCATGGTTTAAAAATACGAGGCATTGTTCCCGAGTCTTTCCTCCGGAATAGGCTCCGAACGGTCGCCAATAGCCCAAAGTCAATCTCTAGTGCGACGTTAATTAAACAAACAAAAAACTCGCCTACCTTTGGTTGTTAGCAAACAACGATACCCCGGGGCTACGGACCCTACGAATTTATCGCGAAGGAAAGGCCCGGAAACATTGCCTAGTGATTTGGAACCGTGGTACCAAATTGTTCAATTGTGTTGTTCAAATTGTCTCGTCATCTGATTATGGCCATGCTTAAGTCATGATCAACTGAAGAGGATAACTCCTGAGCTGCACCTGCAGCGGCCTTCGAGCATGGATCTTTCGTAGCCGAGGAGTCATGATGTCAATCTAACTAACATCAAAGTGAAGCCAACATGTATGGTCGAATACACATGGTTAACTACGTCATTTAATTCATAAGTTTTCATAGTTACACATTTCTCAATTCATAAGCCAATCGCGAGTATATTTTTCATTCATAATTTTGAAGAGGTGGCACGTGATATGGGCCTTCCGCTCTGAGATGTGGGCTTCACGATTCAGACCTTATATTCTCTCTACTACAGTCTATTCATTCTCGTAGGTAGCGGCACATGCGATGCGCTCAGTTACAAATTTTATGTCAAACGTAGACATGTTTTCTGTGTCAGAATGCATTTCGAATAAAGATTGAAAATATATTAATCGTTTTCTTTAACAATTAACTCGAGATAACATGTATTTGTAATATATACTAACACGAGTTATCTCGCGCTATTCAGGGGAGCGGTTAACAATTGCGAATTTCATTGAGCGTTAATCAAGAGCTTAATATTTTCTTAATATAAAAATATAGAAAACTTACAGAACAAACTAAAGTTAAAATAAATTAGCACATAAAACTTTGTTAAGTTGATTAAAAAAAATTACTTTAAACACCATATAGAAACAATTGTAGGTTTCCAGTAGATTTTAATTTTTCAGTAGAAAACATTTACTTTGTTTTTAAGAAATTGTATTATCATAAAATTTTTAAGGTATTTTGCGGCATTTTCTAGCGGGATAATAAAAGCTCCCGTTGGGCTTTAAAAATTTCCTGTTTTAATTTTTATATCATCTGGATACTCTTTAAATCAGATAATATATAAAATTTAGAAAAATTCGCTAACAAATAATTTGAATATTTAATTGGCTGCATTTTTATTTTATATTACTTAAAGCGCAACCCAGATATTCTTTTGTAATATTAAACTAACAAAATTCCAAATGTGACATTTGATTACCGAAATTCCATTTCACGGAAATATTGCAATGAAAGATAATTAGATAACAAGAACGGCATGAAATATTGATCTCAAATAAAAAAATCGCCAAAGACAAACAAAAAAAAACAGCCAAACCAACCGAGGAAACGAAACCTCTCCTAATAACATTTGATCAAGTTAATCAACGTCCGAGCAAACTACCGCAAAATAAATGGCATCGTCTTCCTGCTTAACTACTGCTCATCCAACAATTGATAAGGGAACTGATTCATTAATGAAGTCTGTTAGAGAAGATGATAATAGTTGCGCCACTGGAACAAGCTGCGCCACTGGAGAGCTTCAAACATTCATCCATTGCTGTTATTAGATTATGAGGGAAAAGAGTAATAGTTCTTGGAACCCTTTTCTCCTGGTGACGTGGATGGGACAAAGCTTTTACTTAGAAGATGGAAACTTCGTTAGGTTCATTTGTTTTACTTAAGCATTTTGCTTCATTTAGGTTGTCTTTTGTTTTTGTTTGTGTCTTGTTGATTGAGGAATATAAATGAGCTGCTTGATACAATGTATTGATTTCTAGGTTGATGAGTTTGCAGGATTGGGCTGTTGGATGTTTCCTAAGGACAGTTTCAAGGTCATAGTGACCTTTAAGTTTATTAATTATTTTCAAGAGTGTTAATATCGTAGGATTTCGTAGTCTGTATGGAAGAGTGGTGAAAGATAATTAGTTATTTTGTTTGTTGTTAGAGATTTATCCCTATAATTCAATATCTCTAAGCCGTTTGTTCGTTTATTGTCGTCATTGAACTTCTAGTTTCTCCAACATAGCATATAAATATTAAATTTGTGAAGGCGTTCACGTTGAAAAAAATTTGTATCTAGTGTTAGGTAGAAAATATATCGATGAAAATAAATAAAAATATAAGATACTGGTATTGGGAATCCTAACTGATCTATTTTACTAGGAGAACAGCTTTACACTAAACTATCTTTCTTAAAAAAAACTTTACACTAAACTATCTTGCTTAAAAGAACTTTTGATATATTTTTTTAATCTAAATTGTTGGGAAATTTTATGAAACCTATATGTCTAAAAATAATTATTTTTATAAAATACATATATTGGAAATATAAATTAAATTTAATTTCTTTTATAAAATACATATATTGGAACTATATATTAAATTTTATTTCTTTTATAAAATACATATATTGGAACTATATATTAAATTTTATTTCTTTTATAAAATACATATATTGGATATATAAATTAAACTTTATTGCTGCGAAAAAAAAATCACACTTAACTCTGTTGCTAAAATAAACTTTTGAAACATTTTATAAATCTAAATTGTTATGGTAGTTTTTGAAAGCTATATGTTTAAAAATATTTTAAATTCAAGCGTATATCGCCAAATCAGTATTATAACTAGAAAACTACAAATCAGCTGTCTATAAAAATTCCATACAAAATTAAAATATGCCAATTTTTAGCTATCTAGCTTCAGTACTGACTCGACCATACATAGTTTATGTAATGGAAATATAAACTAAACACTTTCGCTGCAAAACATAACTTTACAATTCCTACATTTTTTATGCAAAGGGTACAAACAAAAGCATTTCTTACTTGGCGAAATCCATTTTGATTACATTTTTAATAATCTACACATGAAGCAATAAAATAACAAGACATTTAAAAAAAAATATTGCCGATGTTTATAAACTTTCAATGTAATATTTTAAATAATTACAAGCTACTCGAAAATAACATCTTTAAAAAAAAATCGAGTGTAAGTGGGATTTCCCGATGGTTATGCAACCACACAAATGCTATTATGAAGTATGCAAATGATTCTAATCTCAGAGATCATGATTTTCAATGCCTAACTGTACAAATCCACTGTCAAAGCGAGCTTTGTTAAAGTTCCAAATTGCTGAGGAGTTGAGTCCTTTAATCTCTTTTTCGTTGAGTGAGTAGCTTTTGCGAGACAAATAACGGGATTCCGCTGTCTTGAGGTAAGGTTATATATTTGACAACGAAAAACAAATTGAATCAGTTGATCATTGTTTACTCTTGATACAGAATTTCTTGACTTAAATCAAACACCCTAGCATTTATATTTGAATAAAGGGATGTTTTTTCGTGTGTTTTTAACTATACTTATATTCGTTTCTGAAAATCTGTTGTGTTAAAATGTGTCACGTTTCTATTAGATAACTTACCGCATTAGATTCTACAGAGTCTCACCAAACATATATAGAAATTTGAAATGCAATACTTTTATTTTTGGCTCACAATCAAAATACAATAATTTTTTGAGAGCTTTTCTGGATCATTAATTTATTAGTTTGACTTAAGAAAGAATGTTACAGCTAATATTTGAAACAAAATGAAACTTCCTTGTTATCAATAATACTAAAATGTAATTAATTATATTAAAATTAGTTAGTACTTCCTCTTCGCGTCATTAATCAATCAAAAGTAACTATTCTACTAAAGATAAATTATCGTCATCAGTACATAATGGCGTAATTTTTACACCATGATTGATGACATAAATGTATAATTTATTAATTTTTTTTGTGTGATTAATACTGGTCTCCATTAAACGATTCTATTATAATATAGAGTGTGTGATATATGAGATTTTAACTAAATTTGTTGGAATTTGATTTACCATTAATAATTTTTTATTTAATGGTAATGTTTATATTTTGTCAGTAATAACAAATGTTTCTTTAAAACTGTCATTTTGTAAAATATTTAAATATATATTATATTGTGTAGGCTTATTGCATGATAATGCTAATGCATGATAATGATTACATGATAATGATTACATGATAATGATAATGTATGAAAATGATTACATGAAAATGATAATGCACAAAAATGATTACATGATAATAATAATAATGCATGAAAATGATTACACGATAATGATAATGCATGAAAATGATTACATGATAATGATAATGCATGATAATGATAATGCATTATAATGATAATGATAAGGCATGATAATGGTATGAATTTACTTATGAATGATATAAAGAAGATGCAATTTTTAATTTTTTTTACATTACCTTAGTATATCGTTTTTTAGTTTGATATATATATATTAAAGGATATTTTTAACAACGTAATTTATTTTTGAACATGTCAGAAATGATATTTTTAAGAAATAGTTAATTTAACACCTATTTTCAGCAAAATTCATCATACATTTTATAAAAAGGGGAAAAAGAAATTAAAAAAAAATTATAGCCTTTTTATTTTTGATAATTAATAAAATCCTATTTCAACTATGAATTTTTATTGGCTTTTTATAATATAAGATATTAGAATCAACACGATGAGAAATACACATTGAAAATGGGTTATTAGTAAAGAAAACTTTGAAATATGTCGGTTTTATTCAATAAAATTAATTGTTAAAATGCCTTTAACAAGTATCTAGTAAAACTATTTTTAAGCTTTCAAGTGAAAGAAAATATGTTATTTAAAACTTTCAGAAACAGAGAATGTAGCAAAGCCTTCAAGTTTCTAATATACTTTCTTACAAAACAAAATACAAGATTCAATGCCAGTTCTAAAACTTCGCAACAGATGGCAGTGTTGTCTCCCCCACGCACTTCACTTCAAAGCAAGGGAATCTCCGGTCGATTTAACAAAAGACTCCGCTATCTATGCTTTAATTAAACGCTTCATTACGATGTTAAAATATGCACATATTTTAATAAGTAATAATTGACGTTTCCTAACAGCATTTTGGCGTAATTGCGAAATAATCGCAAGCTTTACATGGCGATGAGTTAATGATAAATGGAAATGGGAAACAAAATTAATTGAAAAATATGAACGGATATTTATATCCACCCCCTCCCCCCACAGCTACTAAACACTTTTAGAAGCCCCCGGTATCATATCTTGCGGTGAAATTATTCATTTGAATTTTGAGGGGGGCATGACAAGCATGAAAAACAATTGTTCTTAAAATGATGCGGCGTCGTCCCTCTTTGTTATTCAAATTTCGAAAAATGGTTATGTAAATTATTCTGAACTCGTATCTGGTTGTATTGTTCGAAAGATTTAAAGTTTCGGAAACTGGACGTGTTTTGGTTGGAATGCAATCGAATAAATAAAATAAATGCGTATTCATGAGAATTGTAATTGAATTTGCTGAAAGGATACTTGTTTTAATTTCAATGAGTAAAAAATTAAATTCAATTTGAATGCGAATGAATAAGTTTCTTTATCATCAATTGAATGAATTTACAAAATAGTTAGACACTTTGATAATGCGTTATGAATATTTATAGTGTTTTCCATAAGCTTATTTTCTCTTTTAATAATCAAGAACTGTAAAATAGATAACTCATAATATTAGATTTTGTAGTTGCATAATGTGTAAATATACATTCATGACTCTTTTATTAAAAAGTTTTAGAAATAGTTGGGGTTCAAACAGATGCGTTTTCCTTTTTCATAATATTTCAGAAATTTTTAGATAAACAAATGAATGCTAATGAATAATTATTCTAGGAAAAATCGTTACAAAGACACTTTTGAATAGGTTTCCAAACTTGCTACTTATTTACTTTATGAATGAGTGGTAATGTTTGGTGAATTATTTGACAGTACAGTTACAACTCCAATCATCCGGCCGGATCAAACAAAACGAATCGCCAATTATACAAACCTGACAAAAAAAAAAACACATTTTAAAAGTTTCTTATCGGTGAATGATATTATTTTTAATAGTCATATGAAAACAAAATTCGTTTTTGTACTAAAAAATAAAATGTTTTCTTGAATTATCCAATTATTCGGATATTCGATTGTACGTATGGGATCTGGTACCCATTGATCCGGATAATTGGAATTCTACTGTAATTAAAAAAAATGGGTAAATTGGCATGCATTGTAGGTGTTTTAGCAAATATATGAACACAAGAGGGTAGGCATGACATTATTGAAATATATTTAAACTTTAGGTTCAAGCTAAGGTAATATTTAAAACGGAACATTTAAGTGGGCGCTTTACGATATAGACCCACTGGGACGAAACACGACCGATCACATGAAGATTGTAAACAAGAATGAAATAGCGGTGTTGCCACCACTAAATTACAAGTTTATATGCATGGGCTGTTCTATTACAAACAAGCAGGGGTGATGGAGAAATGGGCATTGATATCCTACATGAATATTTTGTCGCTTTTTGAAACTTCTTACCATTTTGAAAATATGTGCTGTTTTGTCAATTCCAGCTTTAAAATGCTCATTATAAAGAAACTTTTCCGATTTTACTTCGAAAAATATTTGTAAAAGAACTGTGGCGAAGTTACTTCTTTCGACTTTACACAAATCTAAAGTTTTATTTCGATATATATAATAAATATAATTTACATATTTTCTTGGTGTTGCAAAAATGGCGCCGCGGTTACAATGAAACTTCAAAACGTTCGTCCAATGCTTTCTCTTGTTATTCTTACCACCCACTGATCTCTAACTGTAACTTCTGGATAGGGCAAGACATTTTGTTGACTTGAAGCCGATATGGAGGCCTCCATGATGGGGCACACTTTTCTTGATACCGCAATATTTCGTATATTTTTCATGTTAAACTACGCCGACATATATTATTTTTGGGTAAGTTTTTTTTATTTTCTTTTTAAACCCATTTTAAATGTAATCTGCTATTAAAATAGGAAGTCATTTGCAAGTCAAAGTAGAAGTAGTTAAAAAGTAAGAGCAAAAACTATCTGTTTGGCAACATAAAAATTAATTCTATAAGAAGAAAATATAATATTTATATATATTTAATACTTCTACAATGCTTTGGTAATAAAAAACACCACTAAATCATTTTAAAAAAAATGTTGGGGCACCGTATGGCAGCTTTCAATTGGTTTCAACGCGCCCGTAGAGGAAACAAAGTTTGAGCCCTCCAGCAGTTACAGTTAGAGTTCAGTGTTACCACCATGATGACCATAAAATTTTTACCACGCGTGTTACCGAAATGTGTCTTCTAGACGAATAGTTTCACAGAGATCAATGCGAATTAATACTATGATACAACGTATTTTTAAATATAAATTTTCTGCCTATCCCCCTACTCTTAAATACCAATTATAAGCAGAAATATTGCATTGAAACCCTTTCATTCCCACAGTGCCACTCAACGAAACACTCCCCCGAATCCCAACATCCTACGAACCTTTATTAACCTCCCAATAGGACGACTATCATATCCCAAAGATATGGTTAAGCGCAAGATCTCGATATACTACACGACTTCTCCATTAAGTCGTCGGTGCTGCGGTCCCGTTCCAGTTCCCCTTTTATGGAAAAGGGAGGGAATCCAGGAAAAAGAAGGAAAAACGGGATCGTCCCCCCGCTCTCCCAAGAGCCATCTGAACACTGAGCATCCGTTCGTCTTTGTGGGAGAGGGACTCTAAGAGGATGGGATGAGGGATGGGGAAGAGGAAATCTTTCTAAAGAGGGCTGACGTCTTGCAGAAGTCGTCTGACTTTGTTGGAGAGGTTGGGGGGGGGGAGAAGTTTAAGGATGGTAGGCAATGATGTGGGCAGAATCGGAGTTTAAGAAGTTTGAAGTAATTTCTACACAGTTATATTGCTTCCATGAATGATTTTTGTATTAATTATTATTAATGATCTATTGATTGCAATACTAAGTAATACAGTTTTGTTTTTAGAATTTTTTAACTGTTTTAAAATTTCTAAAAATTACGAAAAAAAAAAAAATTCATGATAATATTACATATTTAGCTTTTTATATTTTTGTCTTAACAATTTGAATTTATAAATTTGTTTCTTGGGACGATTTAACCAGATAAGTTGTCTTTGATATAGGTTAATCTACTAACTTGCAAAATCGTGACTTCATATCCTGACTCTCTAATTACTCTACCATTACACTCAAATTTTAAAATCATAAAAACAATTAGTCTTAAAATATTTTTCAATTATAATGTATTTAACTAACCGTTATCTCAATGATATAATGAATTCGAATAGGAAAAATGACATACACACAATTACGAAATAGTTCATACCGAGATCAAAGGGCATATATGTCCGAGGTCAAAGGACATATAGGTTCGAGGTCAAAGGACACATAGGTTCGAGGTCAAAGGACACATAGGTTCGAGGTCAAAGGACACATAGGTTCGAGGTCAAAGGACATATAGGTAAGAGGTCAAAGGACACATAGGTAAGAGGTCAAAGGACATACAGGTAAGAGGTCAAAGGACATACAGGTAAGAGGTGAAAGGACATATAATTAAGAGGTGAAAGGACATATAGGTTCGAGGTCAAAGGACACATAGGTTCGAGGTCAAAGGACACATAGGGTCGAGGTCAAAGGACATATAGGTAAGAGGTCAAATGACACATAGGTAAGAGGTCAAAGGACATACAGGTAAGAGGTGAAAGGACATATAGGTAAGAGGTCAAAGGACACATAGGTAAGAGGTCAAAGGACATACAGGTAAGAGGTCAAAGGACATATAGGTAAGAGGTGAAAGGACATATAATTAAGAGGTGAAAGGACATATAGGTTCGAGGTCAAAGGACATATATGTTCGAGGTCAAAGGACACATAGGTTCGAGGTCAAAGGACACATAGGTTCGAGGTCAAAGGACATATAGGTAAGAGGTCAAAGGACACATAGGTAAGAGGTCAAAGGACATACAGGTAAGAGGTCAAAGGACATATAGGTAAGAGGTGAAAGGACATATAATTAAGAGGTGAAAGGACATATAATTAAGAGGTGAAAGGACATATAGGTCCGTAGTGAAAGGACATATAGGTGAGAGGTCAACGGACAGTTGCGACAAAAAGGGAAGAGCTGTTACGTGAGGGCGTGGGTGTATCAAGTGACATTAACGTAAAATTTCAAAAGAATTTCTATGTTTTTTTTAAGGGGTGTCGCAACCTCCTATACCGCCATTGTTAAATTGCCATTTTTCGATGTATCTTTTCTCAGAATGTGCTATATTTACAGTTTTGAAATTTTTTCCCCGTAAACTAGGAACACTTCTTAATTTAATAAAATGAGCTTTTAAAGAATAATCCAATGGCTAGTTTAAAATGTTTGTTTTTAATGAACGTCATTTCAATTCCTTAAAAAAAGGCGTTTTTTAGTAGGAAAATTTTATATCGGATTTTGGCGGATCTTGGTAAATGTAGAGCATATATAAAAAAAATTGCACATATATATAAAAAAAGCACATATATAAGTAAAAATGCACATTGAACACACAAACTCACATTTTGAGAAAAACGAATTTGAAGAAGATAAATGTGACTTGTTAACAAGAGTAAACAAATGCATTTTACTGCATTTCAGTATATTCTAATTCGAGTAAAAACAAAAGTCAAATGTTATTTTAAGTGTTAGTGAATAAAAATATGCAAAAATCTCAAAACGATATTTTAAAGAATTTGTTGTTTCCACCTCCCTTAATGGCGGTGGTTTAGCACCCTTAGAACTTCTCGGAATATGTTGCTTGCACTAAAGACGGGAAAATAAAGCATTTTTTTCATTTAATTAGGAAAAAAGGCTTCGTTACTGATGTAGTAAATAATTTTCATTAATAATGTACGTAGAACGGGTATCGTTGATAGTCTAAATAATATTCTTATAAGTCTTTGCAAAAACAAATTTCCTCTCTATTTTGATTTGAAAAGTATAGAAATACTCTGATTCTCTTAAATGTTATAATGTCAACACACACTAGAATTCCTGAAATATAGCGAATAATTACATCGAAGGATTTATGACGCGCAATTAAGCGAAGCACGTTATGTGGCAAAAGTGAAAATTAGCATTAGTTGTTTCACATTGAAATGGTAAGCAGTGAATCCAAGTATCAAGCTATTCACTTACAAAACAGTTATACGTTGCAACATAGTTCTCACTTGGCCAAATTAATGACACAAGAGTGCAATTTGTGTCAACATAATGTAATACATCCCACAATTCAGTTACGAGACCACTAAGGGACTTGGAAAGAGTCCAGAGACGGGAATATTATAAATTATGTCGCTGCACAGACCACAGAAAGAAACGTGTCAAACCTCATAGGTGTAAGATATGGCATGATATATCAACCGATGTCATAAATGTCTTATTCGGCAATCTTGTTTCTGTTTGAGCGAGTGTCCTCTTCGTAGAAATTAGTTCATGTCCGTGCGGAATCTCGGTTTATCATCGTGTTTTACAAAGAGGATGGTTTGACCACTTTCCTTTGGATGGTATGTTTGGGTAGTTGACATGACTAGTTCTCCAAACAAATGGTTAAATATAGTTTGTGTTGTAATGTGAAAAAGGCATATATCAAGAAGTATTGTATTCTTAAACAAATAATATTTTCGAGGTAACTATTTATATTCTTTAAATATAGAGTGGGTTGGTTTGGTTTGGTTAATAAACGTCGCACTAGAGCTGCACAGTGGGCTATTGGCGACGGTTCGGGACCTATCTCGAAGAAAAGGCCCGAGAACGATGTCTCGTATTTTTGAACCATGGTCAGATGACGAGGACAACACCTGAGCTGGCATCCAACGCCTTCAATAGACGTCGGGACTTTGTACCCCGATCAGATTTATCGTGCACCTGTCCCGTATACACGCCGTTAATTTTTTATGGATGTTCTGGACGACATTCTAGTATTTTGGTAGTGAAGTTGGCAACCCTCCGATCGCAATATCACTACTTTTTACTATTCTTTAGTCTAGTCCAACGCAAGGTTTGAACCGGGGACCCTTGGATTCACAGCTGACGAATTAATCCACTCGGCCACGGAGGCCTCAATATAGAGTGGGACAAAAGTGATTGACATATTTTAAAATGTAATATAAAATCAAATAATTGTTGTAAGAGAGTGTGGTTTGGACTGATTTGCTATTATCGATGTAATTATTTATAAGTAGATAACATTTAGTTTTCAAAATTTCAATGATATATGGGGATGTACCCTAAAAACGTTTAAAAAAGCCTTAAAACTCGAATACCTGGATTGAATTGAATTACCGTTTGGATGTAACTTGAATAATAAAGGGAATACATTGATCGGAAGCTGTATATTTTTTTAAATCCTTTTTGACGTTTCGCTTTTTGATAGTGTTACTGACATATATAGAAATATGGTAATGTATTGCACAAAATAAATTATCCGTAACTGCTTGTGACAGAATAAATGATCTGCAACTGATTTGCAAGTGTTTTTAATGTTTTTCTGCTGTTTTAAGGTACAGCGCCATCTAAGGCGAAATTTAAAACTAAATTAATTAAAATACTTTTAATCGTGAGAAGAATTTTAGTATAAACCAAACTCTATAATTGCAACTATTTCATTTTATATTAAATTTTTAAATATGTCAGGGACTTTTGGCTCACCACGTACAGTGCTACCGCCACCAGAAAGCCCAGCGCCAGAATTCTATTGTGTGTCGGCTGTCTTAGAAATGAACGAGTTTACTTGTTTCGGGGGTTAGATTTAAATGGGATAGGTTCCAGTTGGCTGGTGTAAGAAATTTAAATTTGAATTTTCGCCCTTTTGAGGTGAGGTTAAAATTATACTGTAGTGCTATAGTCAATGCAAAATAATTTTGAGCACCTCTTTTACTTTTTTTTTTAAATTTGTACATTTGTCTTGTAGGGTTTATATAGTTTGATATAAAAAAATACACAGCGTTATAAGTTTATATAAAAAAAACGTTAATTATTATTTTAGTAAACAGGCGTGTTTATACTTCAATACAATTTTTTTTAATTCGCAATATAAAAAAAAATCAATATCACCACATTTTGGCTTTAACAAAAAATAATTGTGTATTCTATTGATGCCTTTTTTATATTATAAATAAATACCGACTAGTGTTTTTGAATTATTTTTTTTCAGCACATTTTAGTGCAAAATAAAATAATTCAGAAACACGTGTTGGTATTTATTTGTACGATAAAAAGACATCAATATAGAATACGTAATTATTTTTTTAACATTCATAACTTAAATTTTATAGGATATGAATGTTTTGGGGTTATTTGTGCACCAATATTATTATACAAATTAAAACTAATAACATTGTAAACAATTAAGAAAAACAATTTCCCATCTCAAAAAGTTTCACTTCAAAAATTTACACCGCGCTTCCAGAGCAATTGCAACAAATTACAATTGAACACGCACGGCATTTAGCAATTTTCTTTTCAAACTAAGCAAAAAGCCATATTACGGAATACACATTAAAGGCCGAATGGAAGTAATTTATCAGAATACAAGTACTGTGCATAAAATCAGCACCTAATTGCGAAATAAATTGCTGTTTTTCTGATGTTTTCTTCTGCTTTCCAACCCGATTTCTTTTAATGTCTGTTTTTTTAAAAAAAACAGGGTCAGTAAATATAGCCTCTAATCACGCCACTTCGAGATTAGTTTTATGGGATACACCGTTTATTTCGATACCTGCGGCGGTAAACATGTTGATGGCGAAAGATAGTTTGATGTATTATTGGATATTTATAACACGTGCCCAATTTTAAAGTGCCCAATTTATTATAGACAGACCCCGCACTTGAATGCAGTTATAAATGCGCGTCTATGTATTTAATAGAAATCAATCCAAGATAGCGATACAGTTAGTGAACTGGGGGTATTAGAAAATGGGCAATCAATGTATAGTGGCTTGCAAAAAAGTTTGTTAGAATATATCGGGACGAGTGTTTCAGCCATTGTATAGGGGTTTGGTAACTTCGAGCATGAATGGACTGTAGTAGAGCGAATATGACGTCATAATCGTGAAACCAACATCTCAGACCGAATGGCCTCAGACACGTGACTTCTTTGCAAAATTATGAATTAAAAAAATACTCGCGATTGGCTGATGAATTGGGAAATGTGTAACAGTGAAAATTTATGAATGGAATGACGTAATTAACCTCGTGTCTGAGGCCATACATGTTGACCTCACTTTAGTGTTAGCGAGATTATAGCATTATGTTTTCTCTACTATGAAGGATCCATGCTCGAAGTTTGGCAAGGTCTAATTGAGATCAGTGTTTCTTAATTATCTCCCTCATTTACGAGTAGCCCCTTCTCTCAGACTGTTAAAAACAGGTACTTAAAAATAAGTAAAATGTACTCATTTTTGATTACATTCGATGCTTTTCATAGCTCCGAATATAGTAGTTTCATTTTTGAAAAAGTCATGTTCTCAAAATTGAGTACAATGAGTAAAAGTTAATAAAAAGAACAGATGCTGGCCTATATGGACTGCCTTCATAAATCCCTTTCAATAAATATCGACAATTACAACCAAGACTTACCGGGAATCGAACCGATACGCTCAGGCAACCGCAGTCCAGTGTCTTATCCGTTGTACTACCAGGAGACGTGGAGAAGTTATAAGCAGAATACAAAGGTGAGCAAAAAGAATGGAAAGTTAGACACTTGAATTATAATAACTCAGTTTCCATTTAAGCAATCGACATCAAATAATGTAGACAACTATTTACTGAACATCTATTTTCACTTTATCAGGTCGCTTTGGTAAGAGGACTTGAACAGAAGTTGAAATTATTAATATTAAATCTTACTGCTCATTTTTAAAAACCTGCTAAATAATCAAACGGATCAAATTGATGACACAATTTTTTACATTATTTATTAAATTTATTATTTTTATGTTAGGCGTCCCAGCAAAAAAAGTCAGCATGAAACCTTCATCAAAATTGTCGAATTGAAGGATTTTTAAAGGTTTTATAAAGGATATTGAAACAAAAAACTGCAGGTTTTTGGAAGTTTTTAATTTTCCTGCATAAAATCTTTAAAATATCTGCGTTTTCCCTTCATAATAAAAAATTAAAGGTTTTTTGCAGGTTTTATAAAGGTTTTTTACAGTTTTTATGAATGATATTGAAATAAAAATCTTTAATTTTATAGATATTCAAAAAAACTGCAGTTTTCCTGCTTAAAACTTTCATTTTTAAAATTTTGATGAAGGTTTTATGCTGACTTTTTTTGCTGGGCGTTTTCCGTCATTATTAACATTATTTTCACTTACCCCCAACCAGACCTCCAAGTACCCCCAGTGGTACGTGTACCACGAGAACAGTTGATCTAGAGTATGCTGTGCAGTTTCGGTCCCCATTTTTTAAAAAGGACCTTGTGTTGGTAGAGAAAGTTTATCACAGAGCTACTAAAAAGGTCCACGGATTATTGGGATTGATTAATAAATTTGAATATGTATACTTTGGAAGAGAGAAGAGTTAAGGGATATCTGATTCAACTGTTCAAATATATTAAAAAGGGGGATGTCGTGGATTTAGATTTTAATATGAGAGATAGAACAAGAGGTCATGGGTTTAAGTTAAACAAATCATATTTTTATAGGGAAGAGAGAAAACACTATTTATTTCTATGATAGGGTAAAAAAAACAAATGGAAAAACTTGCCAGTGAATATTGTTAATTGCACAAGAGTAAAGAATTTTAAGAAGTTAGATATTCATTGGGGGACAGTTAGGAGATACTAGTTGAATCAACCATGTTGGGCCTTGAGCCTGTTGTTGGTCGTCAATATTTGTATTTGAACGGTTTTATGGAGTGGAAATTCTTTCCAACAATCATGCCTCCGACTGTCTCGACTCGCTTTTTGAGGAATACCACAGCGATTGAAGACGTAGGTGAAACAACAAGGCAGCTCCAGTTTTCAAAACTGATCTGGACGGACGAAAAACACTACGTTTCTTGCATTGTAAGTACACATACTTTTCATTTATATAGGAGTAATGGATTTTAAGAAGAAGTTATATGTTCATAGACGAAGAGTTAAGAGTACTTGACTGGACCGACAATGTTGGGCCTTGAACCTGCTGTTGGTCGTCAATATTTGTATTTATATACAAATATCGATATATTATTATTATTTTTTTAAAAATTTCAAAATAACGTAAATAGCATTTTTTAATACCCCAATTAAACATAGAATCATACGACAATTGTTGTCATTTCTAATTAATCAATAAGAATGTCAAATTTAAGCTTAAAATAAATCCGTATCACACGCAATCGTTCAGATATACTTAATTTAAGTATTAAACTTTTTACATTTAACAACTTTAATTCCGTTCAAAATTAACACAATAAAAATCCTTTTTTTAAAAAGTTTATTGGGGTAATTCTGAATAAAAGTTTGTTGTCAAACAATTGCCTTATTTCACGCTAATGCACTTAGAAAATTTGTCTCCAGCTATTTTAAAATAAAAAAAAAAACTAACAAATAACCTTTTTAAAATAGTAAACGCTGAAAATCGATAAAAGAGCGCTGTAAAGTTTATAAGATTACTCAACTAAATTAGTTTACTTTCTTTGCGCTTTTACTTTATCAAATTTGAAGTGAAAAACCCAAGCCTCGTTTTTCTCCGAGCTGCTCGCATTTTGATTTAGTAACGGAAGGGAACACTCCGAATTCAGTTTATATAATAAAGTTATGTTCTAAACTTTGGGTTGTTTTCCGGAGTTTCTCTCGCGAAATCGGATCCTTTTCGATATAATCCTTCGTTTTGCATTTATTTTTAAGATTATGTTTGCGAAAACAGCTTATGTACAAAAAGCTATTTATGTGATTGCCCATTTTGTTTTCAGTTGTTTTCTTTTATCTTACCGTATAGTGCAGCTTTTTTTTATTATGCGATTAATGAAATATTATTTTTTTTAGTATTTGACAAATTTTTATTTATTTGCTTCGTTTTCGAAAGTAGCATTTTATTCGTTTGACCATCATTTGGAATTTAAAAGAAGCTTAATAGTCCATCTTTTATAATCTTAATTTACAAAAATACCAGAAAGTTGTCCAGAACATTCAACAAAATATACCGGCATGTATACGGAACTGGTGCACTATAAATCTGATCGGGGTCCAAAGTCCTGACGTTTATTGAAGTCGTGGGTGCCAGCTGAAGTGTTGTCCTGTTATCTGACCATGGATCAAAAATACAAGGCATCGTTCCCGGGTCTTTTCTTCAAGATTGGCTCCTAGTATACTATTACTATACTATTACTATACTATTACTATACTATTACTATACTATTACTCAGTGGCGTAGGAACTTCTTTTTTTCAGGGGGGGCTGAATTTTTTTTTCAATATATATATATTGTTATGCAATATAAAATAGTACGGAGTTGCGAGCTATTAAACAATTAAAAAACAATCAATGCTTTAAATTTTTACAAACAAGTGTTAACTTGTTAAATGTTTTAACTTGTATCTGTTTTTGTTTGGACAGCTTTAGAATATAAAGTAACCAGGAAAAAGTTCATAGTAATTTCAAATGTCCGTATTGTACTCTAAAATATGAATTTTTTCAGATTTGAGGAATTCGTCTCTATTTAACTTCTTTTAACAAAATGTAATTTTTTAAAAGAAGAAATTTCAACTATATAAGCTGTTTAGAAAATAGTGCATGAACCTGATGGTTTTATTATTTCAAAGGGAATACATTATTGTAAATACGATTATAATTTATGAAATGTCCATAAATAATATATTTTCTTTTATTTAAAAACATATTTTTTACATTATTCTTTAAAGCTTTAGCGTTGTAGACATTTATATAAATACTTGAAATTACGTTTATTTTAGATGCTTAAATTGATAAATTTATAAGTAGTTTTCAAACTAAACTTTTATATTTATGCTTTTCTGACATTTAAAAAGGACGTAATATAAAAAAAATGTATGTGAGCCAGAGTACTGAGTACAAAAAAAATAAAATTAGATATTATTGTGAAAACATATAAATTTTTCATTTTAAATATTACTGAAATGAAATAGACCATAACTAGTATTCTATTGATGCAATAAAATAATTAGCAATTTAGACTTTATGTAAAAAATCATTTTCCTTACACTAATTCTACAATGACATTTCATTTATTATATGTAATTCAAGATTAAAATGAACTTCAACTTGTTTGTAAACCTAAGCATATGCTTAGTGTCATTCACTTAATAGTGTATAACAGAACTAAACATCATTATAATTAGAGTTACTGCCAATTTATAAGCATAATTACAAAACATTTATCGTTAGAAAAGATGATATTACTTTTAATTGCTTTTAGAATATAGAAAAAATTACTTAACTGATAAAACAGAGGAATATGCTGACAGATGAAATCTACTACCATTCGTTTGTAAAAAGAAATGCTTTCCTAAGATTGCTGTCTTTACACTCAAAAAAGAAACTGTAATGTGGTTGTAAGATCTCACCAGGGATTTTCTTTTGTTGCTGTAGCCCTTCCATGACTTCGACCCCTAGGGGCAAGTTTCAGAAAAGCCTATATAGAAAACTGTCTACACAACCCTACATTGGTCATTCACAATGGGGGGATCATCAATCAGCTAAAATCGACTATAAGCGGTGAGAGCCAGTAAATTACAAACAAATGGGGACGAACTATACAATTCCCAGCTTTGGTCGCCATTCACATGTCTTAAAGATGAGTCGAGTAACCAGATGGCGGTACATGGCTGTAGGCATTTTGCAAACGAAGTACAGCTGTTGACGACAAACAGGTAATTTTCAGGTGTTTCTCACAAAAGGTGACATATGACTAATGATATGTACAAGTCGTCTTCGATTGGAAACAGTTGAGAAAGAAACTCATTGTCCTCCTGTACCTTTCAAAGCAAATTCCTTCCACTTTAAAACACGTTTAGAATAAATAAGAGGCGCTTCCTTTCGAATGCCTCTTTGTAGGAATTCTCTCTTTCTACGATTGATTTTTTCAGTATTTTTTTTAAAAAAATAGTATAATATTAGGGGGGGCTGAGCCCCTTCAAAATAATTCCTGGGGGGGCTCGAGCACCCCCAGCCCCCCTACTTCCTACGCCTATGCTATTACTATACTATTACTATACTATTACTATAACTTTACTATTACTATAACTATACTATTACTATAACTATACTATTACTATAACTATACTATTACTATAACTATACTATTACTATACTATTACTATACTATTACTATACTATTACTATACTATTACTATACTATTACTATACTATTACTATACTATTACTATACTATTACTATACTACTTCTAAACTATTACTATACTATTACTATAACTATACTATTACTATAACTATACTATTACTATACTATTACTATACTATTACTATACTATTACTATACTATTACTATACTATTACTATACTATTACTATACTATTACTATACTACTTCTAAACTATTACTATACCATTACTATACTATAATATGCTATAATTATAATCTGTTATAACGATAGTCGTTTAATGTTTAAATATACAAGGATGGATTATTTTCAGAAATTTATAAAATAAAGTATAATTAAGTTTTATTTAACAAAAATAATCGTTGAATTAAAAATGTATTTAAATTTCATGTAATTATAAGAAGCTGAATAAATGGATATATAGTTAAACAAAACATTTTACATAAAAGTTGGCAACAAGTCTAATGCGGATTGCTTGAAATCCCGGAAAGAAATATGTTTTTAAAATTAAAAAAAATACCGAAGAGAATTTTAAAGCAATGCGAAACCTCGATATTTTTACATCTTGATTGCAAGTTTTTTGTTTTGGCGCAATAATTAATCAAAAGCTAACTCTTTTATCCCATTATTGATTCGATTCAAAATGATTAAATAGAAACCGATTTCAGTTATAAATGAAAACAATTGTCGATTTGGAGGACAATATATGTTGAATAGTAGGAATTAAATTGTTGGAATATGCTTTAAATTACTCAATTGTAACGAACCAATCAAAGCAGATTCGAATGAATCCTACACTTCTATTTTAATCAATAATCTCGTTATAAGAAACAGAACACCAATCACAAATCACGTTACTTGTCATTTTAAATGTTACAAACTTACAAAATATTGTATCGAATCAATCAAAGAAGATTCGAATGAATCCTACACTTCTTTTTTAATCAATTATCTCGTTATAAAAAACAGAACACCAATCAGAAATCCCGTTACTTGTAGACATTTTAAATGTTGCAAACTTACACAAGATTGTATCGAACCAATCAAAGCAGATTCGAATGAATCCTACACTTCTTTTTTAATCAATTATCTCGTTATAAGAAACAGAACACCAATCAGAAATCCCGTTACTTGTGGACATTTTAAATGTTGCAAACTTACAAAATATTGATACCCCGATTACCATGTCAAGCAACAGATGCTACTTCCAGCCGATTCGTATAGCCATTTTTCTGCATTCAAAATGGCGCACGGAATATGAGACAAAATGGCGGATTGATGACACAGGACGGAACGAAACAAAACTAGCGTTTTATCCCCGCCTTGCGTGAGTTGACCGTTGCCCCGCAGCCGTTCTCAGCAATCAAGGTTTTTGCTACGATTGTGCAGCGTTCTATTAGGGATTGATTGGTGGATGGGCGTTCTTGTTTCCTTTTTTATCCATCTTTCGTTCGACAATTGCAGACACTCCCCCAGGATTTTTTTTTCCTGATCGTCCATTAGTTGCAATCTGGGGAGTTTTGTTTTGCTGGTATGAATACATACGGGGGGAAAACCAAAAATATCGACATGGACTTCGAATGGGAGTACGACGTAAATCGCAAAAATATTATAATTATTCAAGAATATATGAATAGTAAATAAATAAATTTCATACCGTTAGAAAATTTAAACTTTTATAAGTGTTAAGTATCTAGTAATATAATAAAAAAATCGGCAATTAGTAAACAACTTCGAAAAAATTCAATAGCTAAAGTAACTTATGACACATTTGAAACAGACAAATAAAGCTGGATAAGTATTATTTTATTTTAATGTTGAAGAAAGGTAAATAATAGAATTTTTAAATTCAATTCAATTTAGATTATAAATGAAAAAGTGTAAAAAAAAAAATTATTATAATAAATGTTCACAGAATTAAATTTGTTTAACTGTTTAATGTCGATTTATAACCAAATAATTGTTTAATATTCTTATATAAGATTAAACATCGTACATTAAAGTGATTTACGTAATTATGCAAAGAGTTAAAAAATATTGAAAACAGAATCGATTTACAATCTTCATAGTATCTTTTATTTTCCTTATTTAAAGTATCTTGACATATATGACTTTTTTTAAAATAAATATCTATGTTTCAGTTAGTACACTCAAACCTGTTTTTGTGCGGTCTTTTATTGTGCGATTTTTTTTGTGCGGTATATGAAAATTTCAATCAAATTGGAACATAATTGATTATCTGGCAACCGAGACATATACAAGCGTCTAATGAAACAACAGTCGTCGCAAAAACTGATCACTGACTACATGGTAACTGAAATAAAGACAACTCTAAACGAGTGCGAGGTAGTATCTTCAAGTGACGAAAGCGATTTCGAACCAAGTTCGCGTATTGTCAGACTACGAAGGATAAAGGTTATACGTTTTGAAAAGTTTTGTATGTGTAAAATAAGTACATATGTGAATAAATTATTTAAAAATGTTCGCATGTGTATTTTCTAAATCAGATTCCAAAAGGTTTTGTGAGATTCCAAGTAGCTGTCAAGCCTCGTGTCTTGATTTCGTTTAAAAAGCAATTCCTAGTTATTTCGTAAGGTTTTGAGTCATTTTCTACGTAAGACTTTTTTATGCGGTCCCTATCCACCGCATAAAAAATATTTTTTAATTGTGTTGCGAAAACTATTTTTTATAGCTACTTGTGAAGTTTTGTGAGAATTTTGTTTATGCGTTTTTTAATGCGGTCCCTATCCACCGCACAAAAAACAGGTTTCAGTGTATTATATTTGCATTAAATATATTAAACTATATTTCGCGAAAGTAAATGGATTTTTTTTATCACAGATAAAAACCGACCTGAATCACACAATGCTTTTCCATTTTAAAAATATAAATGAACTGTGCTATGCATAATTTTAAAACTTTTCTAACCACCACCAATAAAAAAAAAAACCCGTTATATCCCTTATAATACTTTAATTATATACTTAAAAACCCACTAAAGAAATTGCAACATATGAGATCCTCCAAAGTAAGACCCGCAACTGGCATAAGGAAAATAAAACCAACACGTTTGTATTTCCAACCGTATAAAAAACTTTTTAAAAAGCATACAAAGGGCGTGTAGGAGCCTTCCACCAAGCGAGCGAAAGCGAGCCCAGGATAAATTAGAACTTTTTCTCCTTATTTCTCCTTTCTATTTCTCCTTCTCATTGTTGAGGAGAAGTTATTTCGCCAGAAAACTTATTTCTTTTTTTTCTCTCTTGCAACAAGGGGGCTTCGCGGGCGATGTAATTGATGACTCCATGAGAGAAGATAATTGCCGGGTCTTTTGTAACCGAAGAATACCGGGGCATCGTTTGACTCTTGTACTTCGAAAGGTTGCGAGTGACGTTCAGGTGTGTAATGGTGTAAATGTTCTGCATTTGGAATTATCTATATTATTACTTTCATAAGTTTCAGAGTAAATATGCATTCTTTTTATATAATTCTCTTACGCGGTGATTGAAAAACGCTGTTTTTCTCTATGCGGAATGGCAACAGTTACTTTGTTTACAAAATTCTGTTGCGCCCGCATTTTTATTTTGCCATTATGTAAACCATTTTGACGATTAACCCCATCAATTTATTGGTAAATAATTATTTTGATGATGTCAGCTTAAATTAGGAAGCATATAAGCCTTACTAAATTAAAAAATAGAAGTTTTGAAAAACACTTTTCCGGACTTTAAATGAAGGAAAATTGAGTTGGCGCCAGCTGTTGGGAGTTTTGAAAACTAGATTTCTACGAGCTTCAATTTTATGACGTATAAACTCAGTAAATTACACACTTCTGGTAGGCATGATTTATGGTAAGATTAACGTCAATTATGGTCAAAACAAACTACCAATAATGTTAGAAATTTAACTGAAACGCGGGAAAGGTGTGAAAATAACGTGTAAAATAATAAATAATGGTAAGCTTGCTAGTTGTACCATTGTTTTCATATGTAGTTAAAAAGAAAATAGTTTAAATGATTTTATATAGACTTACATGGCGAAAAAATGTAGTGATGCCAAGATGAATATTAATTTAAATTTACAATTTCAACTTTCAAAGTTTTTAGTAATATAATTAAAAAAGTATTGTTACTAGGACACATTGTTATTGTGTCATATCTAGCCCATGTTATTTATCTAGAAAACAATTGGTAGGTACAGTTCAGGCATTTAGGTAAGGGGTCAGGGGGTTCAAACCCCTCTCATTGAAAGTCAAGAAACAAAACTTAACCCTTCGACGCTCGTGGACGTGATATCACGTCCAGAGATCCTAGTTTTTCTATCAATGCATCCAGTTTTTAAGCTCATAAAATACTCCATTTTACAATACTTTTAAAATCTAGTTTTTTTTAGTGATAACTTAAAAGCGATCTCTTAACAATAAATTAAAATTTCGGTAAAAATATCAAAGCGCACGCATAGAAAATATTTAGACTTCCAAACAGTGAAATCAAATTTACAATTGCTAAAATAACGTCAGCGGGTTAATACCCCTGGACTCCTGTGAGCATGGAGGGTGTTAATTACCTCTATGGAGAAACACTTTGACGTCATATTAGATTTAGTATGAAATAAAAATAAACATAATATGCTTTCAAAAGGCGATGATGAGGTGATTTTTATCTTAAATTAAGCCTAACAGGACGTCATCATGTTTCATTACCTAGCATGTTGATTTCAGCGACAAAGGGCAAATATTGTCAAACGGGGTCGTATAAACGAGATGCTTCAAAACATGGTATGGAAACCATATAATGAGCCGTTATTGAGTAGCCATATATTGACTACTCTATATTATACCACTGCCATACATTGAGTAGTTACTTGAATTTAAATTGACCTATATTCTTTTTATAGTTAAGAGTGATTTACTAATTTTAAAAATAGTTATTGACAACTGTTAAAAATAGTTATTGACAACTCTAAAAATAGTTAATGACAATGATAACTTTTGCTGAAATTTTTAATGAGATTTTTTAGGGGGTAAAGATTCTTCCCTCTAGGAGGAGGAGGGGAGGGGGGAAGGTACCTTTGCACTTGTACGATTTTTCTCGCGTTTTCTTCTTCTTGCGTTTTCAATCTTGGTATAATTTATTCGTCTTGGAAAGCGTTCATTCAGCCTGATTAAATTAAAAAAGGCGCAATTGAACTTCTTGTGATTGGCTTTATGATTCTGAGTTGACGCAAAAAGAATTGGTTTACAAACTCCGAATGTAAATTTTTTACGAAAATTTTAAAATTTTGAAAGATTACTACTTATCAAATGTCAACGGCTTGTAAAACACACTTTGTGTAGTTCAGCACTTGTATTTTTGACAACTTCGATTTTTAATTCACGATTCTGAGTTTAAAATGAATGTAAAACGGATCTGCATTAATCACATAGGACTTCTGTATACAGTATTTGGAAGGAGGACATATACAGAAGTGCTTCTGAAAGATCCTCATGGCAGGAATTTAACCTGAATGCATTATCATTTGTTTCATTTCAATGCATTATCATTATCATTGAGTGATATTTTAGTTTCAGAACGAAATTTGTCAAATCGTAATTTTTCACTTAGAGCAATTTTTCTACAAGTAAATGATTTAAACTTTCAACTAGTTAAATGGATTTGTAGAAATTGTTTTTTTTATGTCTAAAATACATTGTTAGTTTATATATAAAATTTTTTTAAAGTATTTTTAAGTGTAGTATTTATATAAAAAAAAATATTACTATTGGATAAGACAGACATAAAATGTAGTGTTTTTTTTAAGAATGTAATTATTAAGTACATAAATACTATCTTTGTAAACATATGTAAATGATAGTGTTTTATATAAAAAAATTTAGTTTCTATTATTATTTCACAATGATAGAAATGTAAAAGAAAAATATGTAATGGACAAAATATTTATGTCTTTTTACTCAAGAAATTGAGGATATTTGTCTATTGTATTTGTACATTGAAATACAATTATTTTGTTCGCAAATGACATTCAAAAGTATCAGACTGATTGGAGAATTTTAACTTAAATTGGTAATTATATCTTCAACACTTTTTAAATAACTTAAACAGAAAAATTAACTAAAAATTACATTCATCCATGCGAATTCAAACATAAAATTATTTATACCATTTTACTTCTTATGCTAGTCCAGTTCTCCAAAAGTGCGCTTAGGATAAATTAAAAAAGGATAACTTCCTTTATCCAACTACCTTTTATTCATCCTCCCACAAGCACATACACATTTTCCGAAGATTATTCTCCAACATTATCAATTTTTAAATCTTTTATCCGGCAACTTTGACTCCAGGTGTAACACATCCAAACCAATCTACCATTTAATTAGCCCAGTTATTTAAAGATCTTTTCATCAATACCTTAAAAAAAAAGAATAAACAAATTAAAACCCGGTGGCTTACCATAAAGACTTTACAAAAAAAAATTATTTTTTTCAATCAAGACGCGAGATACAATGGTCTCTAGGGTGATTTCTCAACAAAGGATCTTACCAAGAGTCTCCAGTTACGTTTATTGATTACTTTTGTAAAGACTAATCGTTGCAGAAGTAAATGTCGTTGATTTCATCCTTTTATTCAAGTTTTTTTTTATTATTTAAGTCTTTATTTGTGTGAAGGAAAGAAACCGATCGTTTTTGTCGTGACCGTTTTCCGTTACATTTGTAATTGGATGGCATTAACTGGATGAAGTATGGTATTTATATATTTTTTAAAACTTTTTTTCTTTCTTTGAAAAAAATAATCAAAGATTGGGGTATCTTCGTTAATAAGTTTTAGGGAAAGTATCTAGTTTAAATTTATTTAGCTGAACAATGAGTATTGGTAGATCTTTTCTATTTACACTGATTAATTTTTTTTTTTAGCTATTAACTTTAATGATTTTGCTTTTATATCTCCAAAGATAATGGGGATGGTTATGTACGATTGTGTGATAAATTGTATGTTTTTACGTTCTAATTATTTTTGTAGCATCGTAATTTATTTCATTGTGATGATTTTTAATATTAGGCATTTCTATTTTACGCAAACTTTTTATGTTTTGGGGATAATTATTTATACTGCAAATATGGTAATATAAAAAAAATGCAAGGTAACTGGATATATGGCATTACATTTCTTTCAATTTATAGACATTAAATTTCTATTAATTTTCCTCTATTATTAATTAGAGTTGCATTGTAAATTAAAAAAATTTGATAATTAGTAATACAAAATGCTAAGATTTGAGTTTAAATAATTTACTTTCTAAAATGCGCTTAATCATAGTTACGAATTTCATTACCGTCAAATCATAATTTTTTTATATGATTTTCAAATTGAGATTTTCACAGCATTAATTACATTTAATTGCCATATAAGAATTACGATTTGACGAAAATATTGTTTTCAGGAAAAAATTCTGCTGTCGGCTATTGGTGTTTCATACGATTTAAGGTTCATACAGTTGAAAAGAATAGTATTTAAAAGTTGGTCGATAGTGCTTTTGTGAATAATTTTAGAAATGACAACAAAATTGTTCATAAAAGTTATTAGTGGGTGGGTATCCATGGAGGGTGACAGCAATGCTAGTGTTAAAATCCTACTTTTCACAAAAAATACCCTAAGGATTCATTTTGGTTTTTTGAAAATAGCTTTAGCGATTTAATTAAAAATCTACATTATAGTGTTTTAAAGATGTTTTTTGTTGATGAGAGAAATTTGCAAAGAAATCGTCTTAATGGTTCAAAAGTAAAGCAATCTATTTTATTCATTTGCATGTTCTATTTATCAGCTTTTCAACTAGCATACGTCAGGAAGATTACTCAAAACAGCCTATTTTAGTTTTAAATTTTATTCACATTTATGGAGTGGTCTTAGAAAAAACTGAAATGGGTAAAATAGAAGGTTGTTGTTTTGTCGTCAACATTGAGTAAACTACTCTTTGACATATGAAGAGCAATTTATTTTATTCATTTGCATGTTCTATTTATCAGCTTTTCAACTAGCATACGTCAGGAAGATTACTCAAAACAGCCTATTTTAGTTTTAAATTTTATTCACATTTATGGAGTGGTCTTAGAAAAAACTGAAATGGGTAAAATAGAAGGTTGTTGTTTTGTCGTCAACATTGAGTAAACTACTCTTTGACATATGAAGAGCAATTTATTTTATTCATTTGCATGTTCTATTTATCAGCTTTTCAACTAGCATACGTCAGGAAGATTACTCAAAACAGCCTATTTTAGTTTTAAATGTTATTCACATTTATGGAGTGGTCTTAGAAAAAACTGAAATGGGTAAAATAGAAGGTTGTTGTTTTGTCGTCAACATTGAGTAAACTACTCTTTGACATATGAAGAGCAATTTATTTTATTCATTTGCATGTTCTATTTATCAGCTTTTCAACTAGCATACGTCAGGAAGATTACTCAAAACAGCCTATTTTAGTTTTAAATTTTATTCACATTTATGGAGTGGTCTTAGAAAAAACTGAAATGGGTAAAATAGAAGGTTGTTGTTTTGTCGTCAACATTGAGTAAACTACTCTTTGACATATGAAGAGCAATTTATTTTATTCATTTGCATGTTCTATTTATCAGCTTTTCGACTCTTGCATACATCAGGAAGATTACTCAAAACAGCCTATTTTAGTTTTAAATTTTATTCACATTTATGGAGTGGTCTTAGAAAAAACTGAAATGGGTAAAATAGAAGGTTGTTGTTTTGTCGTCAACATTGAGTAAACTACTCTTTGACATATGAAGAGCAATTTATTTTATTCATTTGCATGTTCTATTTATCAGCTTTTCGACTCTTGCATACATCAGGAAGAAAACTCAAAACAGCCTATTTTAGTTTTAAATTTTATTCACATTTATGGAGTGGTCTTAGAAAAAACTGAAATGGGTAAAATAGAAGGTTGTTGTTTTGTCGTCAACATTGAGTAAACTACTCTTTGACATATGAAGAGCAATTTATTTTATTCATTTGCATGTTCTATTTATCAGCTTTTCGACTCTTGCATACATCAGGAAGATTACTCAAAACAGCCTATTTTAGTTTTAAATGTTATTCACATTTATGGAGTGGTCTTAGAAAAAACTGAAATGGGTAAAATAGAAGGTTGTTGTTTTGTCGTCAACATTGAGTAAACTACTCTTTGACATATGAAGAGCAATTTATTTTATTCATTTGCATGTTCTATTTATCAGCTTTTCAACTAGCATACGTCAGGAAGAAAACTCAAAACAGCCTATTTTAGTTTTAAATTTTATTCACATTTATGGAGTGGTCTTAGAAAAAACTGAAATGGGTAAAATAGAAGGTTGTTGTTTTGTCGTCAACATTGAGTAAACTACTCTTTGACATATGAAGAGCAATTTATTTTATTCATTTGCATGTTCTATTTATCAGCTTTTCGACTCTTGCATACATCAGGAAGATTACTCAAAACAGCCTATTTTAGTTTTAAATGTTATTCACATTTATGGAGTGGTCTTAGAAAAAACTGAAATGGGTAAAATAGAAGGTTGTTGTTTTGTCGTCAACATTGAGTAAACTACTCTTTGACATATGAAGAGCAATTTATTTTATTCATTTGCATGTTCTATTTATCAGCTTTTCAACTAGCATACGTCAGGAAGATTACTCAAAACAGCCTATTTTAGTTTTAAATTTTATTCACATTTATGGAGTGGTCTTAGAAAAAACTGAAATGGGTAAAATAGAAGGTTGTTGTTTTGTCGTCAACATTGAGTAAACTACTCTTTGACATATGAAGAGCAATTTATTTTATTCATTTGCATGTTCTATTTATCAGCTTTTCAACTAGCATACGTCAGGAAGATTACTCAAAACAGCCTATTTTAGTTTTAAATTTTATTCACATTTATGGAGTGGTCTTAGAAAAAACTGAAATGGGTAAAATAGAAGGTTGTTGTTTTGTCGTCAACATTGAGTAAACTACTCTTTGACATATGAAGAGCAATTTATTTTATTCATTTGCATGTTCTATTTATCAGCTTTTCGACTCTTGCATACATCAGGAAGATTACTCAAAACAGCCTATTTTAGTTTTAAATTTTATTCACATTTATGGAGTGGTCTTAGAAAAAACTGAAATGGGTAAAATAGAAGGTTGTTGTTTTGTCGTCAACATTGAGTAAACTACTCTTTGACATATGAAGAGCAATTTATTTTATTCATTTGCATGTTCTATTTATCAGCTTTTCGACTCTTGCATACATCAGGAAGAAAACTCAAAACAGCCTATTTTAGTTTTAAATTTTATTCACATTTATGGAGTGGTCTTAGAAAAAACTGAAATGGGTAAAATAGAAGGTTGTTGTTTTGTCGTCAACATTGAGTAAACTACTCTTTGACATATGAAGAGCAATTTATTTTATTCATTTGCATGTTCTATTTATCAGCTTTTCGACTCTTGCATACATCAGGAAGATTACTCAAAACAGCCTATTTTAGTTTTAAATGTTATTCACATTTATGGAGTGGTCTTAGAAAAAACTGAAATGGGTAAAATAGAAGGTTGTTGTTTTGTCGTCAACATTGAGTAAACTACTCTTTGACATATGAAGAGCAATTTATTTTATTCATTTGCATGTTCTATTTATCAGCTTTTCAACTAGCATACGTCAGGAAGATTACTCAAAACAGCCTATTTTAGTTTTAAATTTTATTCACATTTATGGAGTGGTCTTAGAAAAAACTGAAATGGGTAAAATAGAAGGTTGTTGTTTTGTCGTCAACATTGAGTAAACTACTCTTTGACATATGAAGAGCAATTTATTTTATTCATTTGCATGTTCTATTTATCAGCTTTTCAACTAGCATACGTCAGGAAGATTACTCAAAACAGCCTATTTTAGTTTTAAATTTTATTCACATTTATGGAGTGGTCTTAGAAAAAACTGAAATGGGTAAAATAGAAGGTTGTTGTTTTGTCGTCAACATTGAGTAAACTACTCTTTGACATATGAAGAGCAATTTATTTTATTCATTTGCATGTTCTATTTATCAGCTTTTCAACTAGCATACGTCAGGAAGATTACTCAAAACAGCCTATTTTAGTTTTAAATTTTATTCACATTTATGGAGTGGTCTTAGAAAAAACTGAAATGGGTAAAATAGAAGGTTGTTGTTTTGTCGTCAACATTGAGTAAACTACTCTTTGACATATGAAGGGCAATAAAAAGTACGAGGGAAAGAGTGTCCAAAAAGGATTTTTAAATAGAAATTATGTAACAAAAATCAAAACTAATTCTAAATATCACGATTCTCCCTCCTTGAATTTTAATGAATCTTCCCATACCCTTTTACAATACACATTTATTCTCAAAGTAGCCGAAATCCAAATGACAAATGTCAAAACTCAACTCCCCCCCCCCCTTCCCTTGCCCTTTAATCTTTTACCCCCTTCCCTTCAAACCCTGATTACTCAGCAGATGTCTTCGCGAAACAAAATCAAGCTCCCAGGACCCTCCTCAAACCGAACAGAGACAAACCGGACCGCGCCGCTTCATTACCTAATAACGGCCGGCATCCGGCCCGTCCGGCTGCATATGCCCGCAGGCCCGGAATTGAAGAGCAATTAAAGTCCGTGGCACCCGGACTCTAGCAGTGTGCCCGTGAGGAATATATTCATTAGACGTCGTCGGCAGGGTCATAGCTCTTTGCCAGTAACAAGCGATGGGCTTTAATGATCTGCCCTCTCTCCCTATGCTTTAAGCGGGGGTGGGGGGTGTTCGTGTTAATATTCGCGGTGATAACAGGCTTTCAAGGATTAGGAGCTGGTGAGGTTTCGGGAATGATGTTCGTTTGACATTGTTGGGGGGGGGGGGGATTGTTCGAAAATTTTGAGGAGGGTAGGTGTTTATTTTGCATTGGATTAAATGAAATATTTTTTGTATTTTTTCTTAGATTCCAAAGGGTTTGAAAAAATTGAGAACCTATATTTTGTCAATAATTTTTTTTAAAAAATACTCAGCAAAAAAGTTATCCTAAAATCTTCATAAAAAAACTGTGAACTTGAAGGTGTTTGAAGGTTTTGTAAAGGGATTTAAAACAAAAAAAGCAGTATTTTTTTAAAAATTAAAAAAAAAAAATTGCGTAAAATCTTTTTAAAAAAATCTGCATTTTATAAATATATAACATTTAATAATGTCAATTCTTTAAAGAAAAAAAAACACAAAAAAAGTTTTTTGCAAGTTTTTTGTAATTTTTTTTTTTTAGGTTTTAAGAAGGATATTGAAACAAAAACCTTTAATTTCCATAGATTAAAAAAAAAAACTGCAGTTTTCCTAAATAAAACCTTTAATTTCAAAAAATTTATGAAGGATTTATTTGTACTATATATTATGGGTGTAACCAAATTAATTATTAAAATTTACCTGACTATGCACAAAAGAAAAAATCTTTCAAATAAGAATAGCGTAGGAAAATCATTTAAATTATTTTAGTCTTAAAAAAATATATTACTTTATTAATATTATACTTAAGAAGACTTGTAGAATTGAGCGGTTAGATATTTGGCTTTTCAATTTATGACTTTGACATTCAGGCATAAATTTAAAATATAATTTTAAAAGTATTATAGATCGATAACGTCTCAATTTGCAGAGTATGCAAGCGACAACATTTAAATTAATTTATAAACGATGTTCGTGACAGATTTTTTTACGGTATGTAAAAAGCAGCATTCTGCATTAAATTATTTGCATGCAGAATTGGGCACAAAACTATTTTTTTCTTTCCATTGTTTTTAAATAAAAAAAATGCATTTTTTTCTAAAGTAAATTTAAATTCCTACTCTTCGGCGCTTTGTATAAAAAAAGCATGGAACGCACGTAGTGTAGTAAATTTAGTTATAACATTTAAAGAGAAAAAAACTATCCTGATTTAAACAATGCTTTTTTTTATATAAAGGGAAATCTGAAGTATAATTTGAATAAAAAAATAAACTTCAATTACTGTGAGTTTAAGGAGAGTATATTAGTCTTATTTCTTGCATTCCAAGTCTCACACGAGTCAGCTAATGAAAATACTTAATAGATGTTAATGAACGTAACTGTGGAAAACGGAAATGAAATCTTGATAGAAAAGATTTTTTTTTTAAGAATAGAAAAAAATAGACTGATTTTGGAGCTCAATTAATTGAATCAGGGTTTAAAGCTAGATAATAACAGAGGATAAGATGTTGAAATTACACTAAAAGTTATTGTTGATAAAAAATTAAATTATAATAAGATTCATATTGGTGCAGATTTCCTTTAAAAAAATTGAATAAAGATAAAGAGAGAGAGAGAGAGAGAGACAGAAAAAGAGACAGAGAGAGAGAAAGAGAGAGAGGAAGATACAGAGAGAAAGATACAGAGAGAAAGACAGATATAGAAAGAGAGAGAAAGAAAGAGAGAGAGAAAGAAAGAAAGAGACTGAGAGAAAGACAGAGAGAAAAAGAGAGAGAAAGAGACAGAGAGAGAAAGAGACAGAGGAAGAGAGAGAGAGAGAGAGAGAGAGAGAAAGAGGGAGAGAAAGAGACAGAGAGGAAGAGAGAGAGAGAGAAAGTGAGGGAAAGAGAGTAAGAGAACAGAGACAGAGAGGAAGACAGAGAGAGAAAGAGAGATTGAAAGATACTGAGAGAAAGACAGAGAGAGAAAGAGACAGATAGCGAGATAAAGATAGAGAAAAAGACAGAAAGAGAAAGAGACTGAGAGAAAGACAGCGAGAGAAAGAGAAAGAGAGAGAAAACGACAGAGAGGGAAAGAGAGAGAGAAAGAGACAGAGAAAGAAAGAGAGAGGGATGGAGAGAGAGAAAGAGAGAAAGAGAAAGAGAGAGAAAGAAAGATAGAGAGAGGGATAGAGAAAGAGAGAGAGAGAGAAAACGACATACCATCGTGTTGAGGAAGGTGAACCGCATCGGACAGGCCGTTTGATATTTGTATTGTGTGGAAGGGAATGTCGCCACAGGAAATGAAATAAGCCTTATGGGGATAAATGACATACCATTGTGCAGAAGAATGTCCTTAATCCACTCATCCTCTGACCTTTGTACCGTGTGGGGCCCAAAAGTATTTATGTACCAAACATTACGGTACAAAGCAGCCTGTTCATATCCGAATTTTTTAAATACATTAAAAATATAAGATTCAACCTCTTATATTGTTTTTGTAATCTGCGCTTAATATTTAATTGAATAAACACAAATCATCACTTTTATTGCATTCTTACATTTAGACAAATGTGCCGATGACTACAATTATCATAAAAATATCGCACTCAGTATCTTTAAAATCGTTCCTGCGTTAAAGTTTGGCTCATTTATAAGATTGCTTTTGTTCGAAACGCAGTTTGATTATTAAGTTAAACATTTTCCCTTTTCCCAAATTAGATAAGATGGCTATATCATCATGCTCGGTCGACTGACAAAATGCTTCTAGAGGAGAAAAAGAAAAGAAAAAAAAAGAGAAATCTGAACAAGAAAACGGGTATAAGACAATTACCACCCATTTACGATAAAACAAAAAACAAAATTACTGTGGGGAGGAGGTAGCAAAGAAAATCACTGAGAGGCACAGATAAAAGTAAAAAAAAATATCGTCACAATAAAAGTAAAACTACCTCGACAAGACAAAAAAAATATATTAAAAAGCAAAACAGACTAAAGAATAAATTCCTAGATGTATTCTGTGTACATGTACTATTTTCACGCTTAGAATTTTTTTGTCGTCCAGGTTTAGTTTTTTTTCTTCTTATATTTTTTTTATAGATTTTGTAGTGGGGATTGTGGGTCCATATTTCTTTACGAGATCTGAATTCGAGCCTCCCCTTCTCGGCATCCAACGCATGGTGACCACAGGATTCCTAGGGTTGCTCCACTCCCCACAACCGACGAGTCTTAATCGTATTCAGGAATTGTCGCCTAAATGTCGCCAATATTGAATATTTTTAGTTCTGCAGAATTTTATACAACATTTCAATATGTATTTTATTTGAAATAATATTACACTTTTCATTAAAGCCGTTTTTAATTAACAGGGATTGGAACCTCCCATATCGCCAACGTTAAATGTTAAGTTGCCATTTTTTTTATCAGAATGTGCTTTAGATACATACTCGAATTTTGTTCTGTGTAAACTAAATGCAATTGTTAACTATTCACTTGCACGAGTTTTTTTTAAAAGAAAAATTTCTTTAAATGAAAATGACTTCAATTGCCTAAAAAATCCCCTGTTTTAGTAGATTTATTTTAAATAACTAAAACAATAATCTTTAAAAGCTTATTTCAGTATAAACTAATGTATATATAGAGCATATATATAAAAAATTGTGCATATATATACACAAATAAATATATTAATAATATATTATATATATATATATATATAACTGAAAGTTCCTGTAAAAGTTACATCGAACACAAAAAGCAAAAAGACACGTTTTGAGGAGTTTTGCAGTTATATCATTGTTTTTTACCATTTGGATAAGTAAATAATTTTTCCTAGTCACACTATTTGATATTATTTCTTTCCTTCAATTAATTGTTAAGAGATAGCTTGTAAGTTGTACCTCAACCCTTTGAATTATTAAAAAAAAATTTGAAATAAAGCATTATTATGAATTTAAAAATTGGGTGCATAATTAGAAAAAAGTGGAGATCACTGGACGTATACATACGGCCTTGAGCGACAGAAGGTTTTAAAGAAGAAACATGTTAACAACAGTAAACAAGGATATTTTAGTACTTTCTAATTGGATTAAAAACAAAGGTAATATGCAATTTTCAAAGTAATTAGGAAAAAAAATATGTAAAAATCTCAAAAACAATACTTTGAAGAATGCTTAGTTCCAATTCTCCCCTAAGATACATTACCGTATTTTTTTTAAACTTCTTTATTATATAATTGCTTTAATTTAAAGTAGATGCTCAGGAAACAAAATAACGACTTGTTTAATTGTTCTTCAAAATGAACGAGAACAAAATGTTCTTGACTCTAAAAATAGTTTAATTTCATAAGATTGTTCTTTCTCCAGCTCGAATGAATTTGGGGAAAAGAACATTAAGATAGTAACTTTTCTGTAGAAAGAATGTAAATGTCGAAGATGTTCTTGGAGCACAAAGAGTAAAAATGATAAATCTTAATAATTTAATGAAATATTGTTTTAAAGTGCTTGTATAAAAAATTTAACAGGCAGTATAAGAAACGACACTTATTTTTACCCTTATTTTGTGATAACCAAAATAAATCATGGGTGGAAAAGTTGTTACTTTGTGTCATATCTCAAAATATATTTAGTGCAAACTTTATTAGTTTGGACATTTAACTGTTTAAACAATACTTTTGTGTATTGCATTGAATCTTGATCAATTACAACATACTTGATCAATTACAATATACTTGATCAATTACAACATAATTATGAATCTGAACGTATGCTAATCATGTTTTGTATTTTCAGGATTTGGTATTGTTCTTGAGCTCGATGTTCAGTGTTGGTTTTGTACTCTAAACAACTGTCTTGCATATACTACTTGGTTAAAATGCATTGTGCGGTCCATCTCGGAAACTTTTATGAAAAAATTATATTTGCAACGCTAACACATTCTTGGCCACAAAAACAGGTTTTATTGCCAATCAAAGAGCTCCTCTGTTTTCCCCTAATGTTCTGCCAAAAATGGTAAATAGATCTGGCGAAAAATCAGGTGGACCGTAGCATACATTTTAACCTAATACTCCTTCAACATAATATAGCTTAACGTAGATTAATACTCAATGCAAGCTTTGAATGACGTATATGTTTGCTCATTAATGCATTAGAACCATCATTTTTTCAAGTGAGCATTGTTAAATATAATTAAAAAATTTAGGTAAAAGGTTAATAAAACATGTCCTCAAAATATTCATAAATAAAATATATATATAATTTTTTTTTTTTAAAGCACATGCTTTTATCAAATGTACTAAAATGCAAAAAATAACCATTCTATACTTCTTGAAAACTGACTTTTGTAACATTACCTTTTCCTCCACTTGCCCCTTGAATTCTTTTCTCTTCAACTACTTTGAAATATGTTGAATATACTTTTGTTGGAACTGACTAAAAATAAAAGCGTGGGTCGCTTATTATTGATATTATATTTAAGATTTACTAAGAATTATTTAACATTTCAAGATGATAAAAGAAGACATTAAGGTTTTTAGATATCATGTGTGAGCGCCCCACGCTTTTATTTTTAGTCAGTTCCAACAAAAGTATATTCAACATATTTCAAGGTAGTTGAAGAGAAAAGAATTCAAGGGGCAAGTGGAGGAAAAGGTAATGTTACAAAAGTCAGTTTTCAAGAAGTATAGAATGGTTATTTTTTGCATTTTAGTACATTTGATAAAAGCATGTGCTTTAAAAAAAAATTTTATATATATATTTTATTTTCTGCTTTTTAGTTTATATAAACATGTATATTACCATTGATTTGTATAATTAAACCTCTTTAAATTATTTCAAGGCTATAGCATATATTTATTCAAACATTAATTCCACTTACTAACATGCTACATAAATTATTTAATAGTTTACCTTTATTTGATCATAACGTTAAATTACAAAAATAGAACGTAGTCATTTTTTTAAACGAGATAATTAATAACAATATTACTATTTTAATACCTTTTTAATTATTTTGATAGATCAGAAAGAGTTACCAAACTTGATAAATGACGTAATATGCCAATCTTGATGGATGTATCAACCTTGACAAAAAAAGAGTTAAGGCTAGTTGGCTTGATTAGAGTGGTAATTTCTCATTCTCTCCATTTCTATTACTGCCTCAGTGTTACAAGGTTTCTTTCCTGTTAACTTTACGTTGTCTATTTCTTCAATTTGCAAGCCGTCTAATGATCTTACACGACTCAAAGCAATATATGCCTGTCCATCAGCAAAGAGTGCAGGTCCTAGATTAACTACCGCATAGTCTACAGTACTACCCTGCATTTTGTGCACTGTTGAGGCCCTGCTCAAAATCAACGGTAACATTATCCTTTCAGCCGTACCATAGGAGTATTTGGCAGGAAACTGAATGGATATCGGTTCAATTTTATGACTTCCGTCTCTACCGAAATTCACATGGACTGTTGGCAAGTCAGTTTCATACATTTGTGTACGACGAAAGTGCGGCCATGTTATTTCGGTAATGAAACCAATATTACCATTGACCAATCCTTTGGATACATTTATATTGGATCGCAGCATTACCTTAGCTCCTACGAATATGTCCAGTTCTTTTGGAAGCCCGCCAGTTTTGTTGACATCATTTGGGATGACATTATCCATACTAACGTCCTCAGTTTTGTGTGGCGCATCTATCAAACGATCTTGATCCTTGATTTTATATATTTTATGATTATGTTTTTGGAAATGCTGCAGTACTAACTGCTTATGATCGCGAACTTGCTGATTAGTTGGATATATTCGAAGTGCCTTTTCAATTGCAAATTCTCTAGTCGCTTTTCCGCCGACTTTCTGCAGGAGCACGGTAAAGTGTTCTGGTTTTAGTTCGCCGACTCTTAATGCATTCAAGATATTAACGAAGGTCATATCACCTTGTTGTCTCATATTTTCATTTAATTCTATTAAGGTAAATAGGCGCCACAAGTGAATTGATGGTATCATATGTTGAGGCTGATAGAATACGATGTCCTCTTACTGGTGGAAGCTGCATCAAATCTCCAAATACTAAAATATTAAGGCCTCCGAACACATGATCACATTTCTTCAATTGTCTAAGTCGCGAGTCAACGAGTATAAATAAGAATTCGATGTATTTCCATTGCTGTCGCATAACTTTTAGAAAAATACCCGTTAACCTACATAGCTAATGTTTGGAGGAATGAGCAGGAACACTTGTCATTCGAGTTACCAAAAACGCCCTCCAATCATGTCCGAGGAAGCCCAAGGCTTGCCGCGCATCTTTTAAGCGCGCGGAACGCGTGAGCACTTAAAAGTGCCATCGAAATGTCCCAAACAACTGTTCGAAGGATCGCCTGTAAGCACCATGATCGACTTCCCAGATCAACGTAATGTCCGCCATTTTGCGTCAACTGTCCATGGTTCAAAAATACGAGGCATTCGTTCCCGATATTGATTTCCTTCGAGATAGGTACCGAACCGTCGCCAATAGCCCACTGTTCAGCTCTAGTGAGACGTTAATTAACCAAACCAAACCGCCATTTTGATTTGGCGCCAAGAAACAAACGTCTATTTTACCTTGGCGCCAATTTTTGGAATTGGCGACAACAGGGCACCGTACACTAGGAATTTACTATAATTTTTTTAAACATATTAAAAACTTATTGTCGTTTTCTCAACGAATAAAATTATTTCATCTCTATATATCATAACAATTAAACTAATGCAATAAACATCGCTATATGCAAATTAAATGAATAGGTAACTCACTTGTTTGTTGTTACACAAATTAATTTGTTTCCTATAAATCCTTCTACTTTTAACTCCTCCGAAGTTATAACCTATCAGAGTGTAGTAATGTGCTTTACAAAACCAAAATTGTTTAATAGCGGACAGTTCTGTCAATAATAAAATTGAAGAAGAAACTATTACCATAAACATCTATCATTTGGTTTAAAAATATTCAAAATGGCGACGGAAATCTTTTCTGTTGAAGCAAAACCAGATCATTGCGCATAATTTTTCGCGCATTCATCTGACGTCATTTTTGTAGATTGTGGGTTCGGGTCTGGCTTTCGCCAGATTTGTCGATTTTAAAGAAAATTCATTAATTAGAATTAATTAGTAATTAACAATTTTATGGCTAATTATTGTATTGTCACCGGGATTACGTATGTATGCCAAGTTTCAAATTTTTATGGCAATTAGAAGTGGGTTTAAATTGAGTTACAAGATTTGAGGACACATCACACCAGACAGTGTGAGTTAAATAAAAGCATGTAAAAAAGTATTTGTTTTCGCCTAAAACTGTCTTTAAGGAAATTTACCATCGTTTAGAAACGTCGTTCGTCAAAACTGACAAGATATGTTGTTATTTTCATAAACTTATTAATATCCGCCCATTTAACTTAACTTTTATAAAGTCTGATAATCCATCTATAGAAAACTTGATAATCTATCGGAGGCTGTTGAAAGTTGATTTGACAGGTACATGGGGAAGATTACAACAAAACTTAAAACAAACATTGCACGCAGAATTGAATTATTTTGAGAAAAGAACATTTTTAATACAATCCCATTTCACTGCATTTTTCCAAAATTAGAAAAACCATTGTTTGTAATTAGTTTAAAAGTCAGTTAAAAATATTGAAACCAACTCGATAATTGTGACAGTGTGCTGTCACATGTGGCAATTTTTATATAGGGATCTGACCTATTTTGTACTTTGTGCAATTTGGTCAGATGGCTAGACTGGCGGTCGCCGGTTTTATGACGGGGTACAATGTGGGAGAGTTTCGTCACTGAGCCATTTTTTTACAACCATGCCAGGATTGGCCAGGAGGGATGACCAAGAAGGGCGGAGCGAATTCCAAGTGGTGGGTTTGGTAATTTATGTAGAATTACAACCCCCACCCCAAGACACCACCGTGGGAAATTCAAGGTTTCCCACATCACTTACAACTCTGCCTTTGCCCAAGAGATACGGGTAAATTTTTGCTCCATCGTCTCCCGTCCTCATGTCCATCTCCGGAAAAGTCCCGAAAGCCATGAGACCAGACGGCAGCGCTCCCTCTTCATACTAACGCCACTGAGCTTCGGAACAGACGCGCCCCTGGAAAAGGAAAAGTCCTGAATGCCATAACAGCAGACGGCAGAGCTCCCATTTCGTACCAACGCCACTGAGCTACGGAACCAGACGAGCCCCTGGAGAAGGAAAGGTCCTGATGCCAGGACACCAGACGTCAGCATCCACATTTTATGGTAACGCCCCTGGTAGCCGGTCATCTACACCCCAAACAACCAGCTAAATCACCTCAGACGGAACTCTCCCCAACCGGTACACGTGAGTCAGTAACACATTATTGCACATAACCCCCCAACCATGAGTTTTCTCCTATTTAATTCATTGTGCCAATAAAGCACCGTTTTAAAAGTAAATCATTGGTATGTATGTATTTTTTCCAAGACGGCATTATTCATAAAGATGCAAAAAAAAATAACACAACGCAGTCCAAAAAATGTACTAACCAATTTACCCCACGACAATAATAAATTGGGAAATCTACTCAGTTTTAAATAGCGGAATTTATGAAAAATAAGCGGAAGACTTCATTTTGAAAACCAAACATTACATGACACTATTTATAAAATATGTTATTTTAAATATCGCCACACAAGTGATAAAGTGACGATTATAGCTCCCTCTTCCCGACGTTCGGAAGATGAAGAGGGGACGAGTGTCGCAGCTGTGTCGTCGTCTTCCGCCGTCTCACCGCATCGGCTCTAAATGCATTAGAAAGGCATCACTACATTCCTTCAAAATAATAATAAAAAAAAACCACATTCCTCCCACAATCTTAGTAAGAGCTCTTAGAAAAACAGCAGACAAGAGTAAACTTCTTGTTGAAGTACTTTAATGTTTTGTGATTTGGAATAAGAGGACAAGTGTACGGTTTATCAGAGAGGTGTTTGCATTATTTTGTATTGGTTTATTGTATTTCTTTAAATCATGGAATGAATGTATCGTGCAAGTTTCTTTTTTTTAATATTACGTACTAGTACTTATGTCACCTCGCATATAAGTGCATACGTTAAAGCTATTGCTAAATAAAATTTTTAGTTTTTTTTGGATATAAATCTTGTTTTGGATTTAAAATTTTATTCAAGTAGTAGCCGGGGATATATGAGCCGTCTAGTTTCAAAACAATATAGATACATTTTTATTAATTTTGCAGGATACGTCAAAAACTATTGTACTTTTGGATCTAAAGCCACGAATTTCAATGTATTTTTAGACTAGATTTCCTATACTTTTGGTCAATAGAGCTTTGTCAAGTGATGAGGTGCATTGAGAAACGCAATTTTAGGATTATTTTTTCATCCCAAACCCTTCAAATAAATATCAAAAGCTTGTAGTCACATTTTAATAAAACGTTACGATACGCAAAATTTAATTATCAATTTGCATAAATGCAAGTAATTTATATTCGCAAAATTTTAATCTCATAAAATGCATACCAATTAAAATAGTGGTATTTTTAAAAAGCTTATATATTTTCTGAATATTGCTTACGTTTTGAATACCTCCAACACATTTTAAGAATTTTTTTTATATTTTACCACCAATGGAGAATAAATTGCTCACCCTAAATTTACTGAAACCAACCCAAACTTTATTCTAGCAATAACCTTTGTCAGTATCAATAAATAAATACTAAATATTAGTTGTGTCATTATGTGATACAAAAATATTGCCGACTGCAAAGTACATAGTAATAAGGAATTGAAATTATCATTAGCACTTACTAAAGTTGGAATAGAAATAAAATTAAAAACCGAAAAAAATAAATTATGGACCAAAGTAAAAAGTTTCTGACATACCATAAATCTATGGAATAATTTATTATACACGTTTTCATTATTAACTGATTAAATAATACATAATTCAAAGACATAGCAGATAATATAATTTTATTCACTATTGACCAAAATATCTCATATAATCCCATTTAATCGCCAAACCCATTCCCTATTTTACGACCAGGTCGCCAATATCACCCAAGCGCGCCAAACACATTCCATCTCCATACTCTAAAATCACTGCTTTCGAACTAAACCCATCGTTCTAATTTATAGGTTATTCGAGGGGAAGGGGGGAAAATCACCTACAGCTATTTCCTTACATCCCCCTGTCACAAAAATGAAACAAATAAAGGAGAGAGAGAGAGAGAGCAGGAAAAGAGCAAATATATGTATACGGGGGACAGGGCTTCGTAAAAGAGATACACAGATTCAATATTTAGAGGTTGAAAAGAAATCTCTGTCGTTGCCCCGGGTAATTTTAAACATCCGGTGTATGGAGGTGCCAATGCGTGGAAGGGTATTTCAGGGTTGGCTTTTTTTTTAATAAAAGGGAAGCGATTTTGGCGGTGTTTTGTATAGGAGTGGATTTAATTAAGTGGGGATTTTGACTCTAATTTGGGTAACGGATCGCTGGAATATATTTTGTGAAGATGTTTGTATGTGTGTAGTTTTTAATCTGGGAGTAGTGTATTGTGGATTTGTAGAGTTTTTATGTTTTTTCTTATGAAGAAGAAGAAGAAGTGTTCAGTAATAATTTCGGATTTTTGCACAGGGTGGTCACAAATTGTTGGACGACCCAGCAAAAAATGTCAGCATGAAACCAAATTGTCAAATTGAAGGTTGTTTGAAGGTTTTATAAAGGATATTGAAACAAAAAAAAATGCAGTTTTTTTGAAGTTTTTAATTTTCCTGCATAAAACCTTTAAAATATCTGCATTTACCCTTCATGTTTAAAATTTGACGGTTTTTTGCAGTTTTTTTATAAAGGTTTTTTGCAGTTTTTATGAAGGACATTGAAACAAAAACCTTTAATTTTATAGATCTTCAAAAAAACTGCAGTTTTCTTGCATAAAACCTTCAATTTCAAAATTTTGATGAAGGTTTTATGCAGGAATATATTATGTGTTTGCTGGGAATGACTATTATTTGGCTGTTCAACCACAATAAACTCTTATTTTAACTATGATTTAAAATACTTTATTTGTTGTTACTAAAGCTAAGCGACTTATTTAAAATATGAGCTGCGTATTTGGGCAAAAATAATGTTCGATTACGTCAATATAACTAAAGATGGCGCAGTCAAACAATGATAATAGCCAAACAATGTTACTACACTGTATATACAAAAAAAATTGAAATAATATCTGAATGAATTATTTGTAAGGAATAGATGTACCGTCATATGAGAAGTCAGGGAATGAATGCTCAGGGTCCACTCGGAGTAATTGTGAAAAAAAAAAAAACGAAAAATACACAACGTTTCATTTTTCGAATACATATTCACCATTGTAATATTTTACATACTTTTATTAAGGACTACCGTTTTACTTGTTTCTAAACTAGGTAGAATTATAGTACAGTCTTGTATCTAAAATTAGACGTTGAGATCTTGATTCCTACAAAAATGGACTCTCATCTTATTTTCTTTTATACATAATAATAAGTAGGTTCTGAGTATAACTTTGAGAAGTTAACAATTAAATGCCCAAAACATATTTTGGACGTGACATTTTTAAAAATATCAAATTTTACAACTTTATAAATAGGGATATATATTTTATCAACCAAATGTTGCTAAAGCCATATGTTTATTATAAATCCAAAGATATCTGTAGATTGGAGCAAAAACAGCCAATGCCCAATGTGAAACCAATATGGATTTATATCAATTGCGTCCAATAAAAATATTAGTGTTGTTAGTCTTTAATTCTTTTATAAAACTTATATTATGAAAAAATATTAGTACTATAGCATTTATCAGTATTTTAAGGACATATGGAAACATTAAAACATGTAATGTGTAATTATATTTTATTTGTAGTATTCGTTATTATACTTCAACAACATATATGTGTTGAAACAAGAACAGCCAATGTTCCATTGGCCTGTAATGGGCAATGGTCGTTCTTGTTCTAATCGATAGATTTATAATGCACATATAGCTTTAGAAGTATTTTGCTTTAGAAATATATTTTTTAAATAATTACCAATTAGAAATTATGTGTTTTGATTTTTTTGTTTTAATTTTCCAGATATCAAACAACGAAATCTTTACCCAGTAGTCTACATTCAAAATCTCTGTACAAGTCCAAAAGCGCCAAACAAAAATATCGCCAAATCTAATAAGCGAAATTATTCCGGATGGGTTCCCTTTGAAGTCTGCGATTCTTGAATATGAGAAATGTGACATTCTTTTTGAAAATCCCCACCCTATTTTCTCATATTGGGTAGCTCTACCCGGGCAAACGTTGCCCCACCCTTACTGTGTACCCCTCGGGCGTCAGGGAAGGGTACATCGAATCCAGATGGCAGGGGAACAGGATCAAAAATTCTGATCGAAATCGCATTGCAGGAAAAGGGCACTGAATCATAGAGAATTCTAGAGATGAGATTCTGTATGGAGGGGGCAGCGATTCTCCCCTCTCCCCCCCTTCCCCAAGCATTCCAATAATAAATATAGTTTTAAATATTTAAAAATGCTTTTATGAGGAAGTGTTTAAAAGTAGTTATTATTTTTGGGGGGAAGAATTCTGATTTAGTTCGTTTGCGAAAGAGTAATTAAATAAGCATTCGATGAAGGAAGTAAGAAGTGTACATGATTTGGGAAATATTCGAGTTGTTTTTAATTAAAAATGTAAGAGTTTTAATTAAATTTGGGTATGGTGAGGAGTGTTTTAAAGAGGGCGTTTTTTTTAACTGAATGGAATATGAAGTGTTGAGGCGAAATGTAAATGTGTTTTTTATTCTAATAAAATATTTGTAGCGCATTTTGGTTGGGGCGTTGTTTTATTTTATTCTGAGTATTCATTAAAATATTTTTTTTTCAAAAAGTAGTGAAAAGTAATTAGAAATATACATTTAATGTTGTTCATTTCTTCAATAGCATATGCATATTGTAAGTAATTAATATATTATTAATATATGAAACTACATTCAGCCTGATACTTTGTTTTGTATTATTCCTGTGTAAATAATGTCTCCTATAATAGAAACCTCAATTTTCAAAAGCATATACGTTTTGTTTTTTTGATTTTCGGATTTTGTCATTTATTTTTAGTTTTCGTACAGACAGATCTATCAGTATGCGACGTCATAACATTTCAAAGCATCTATATAATATTCATTTTTCGACGTGAGAGTAGCAGTTGTTGCAAAACAAGATAAGTAAAGAAATCAGTTTCAAAAGCACATGCAGATAGATCAAGATGCGCGTAGGCCCCTGCGCACCGATCGCAGTCAGTGAGAGATGTACATCTGAAATCTGTGTTGCAAAACCAGATAGCTCCGAAATAAAAAGAAAATTCTCAAAGTAATACTAATACAGAGCTAAAATTTGGTTAAGACCTATGTCTATCTAATTCCAAATGGTAAAAAAAAGAAAATAAATTTATTTCGGAAATAATGCTATTAATTACTTTTTCTTTAGCGTTAAACGTTTGTCAAAAGCCTTCCATCTGTTTTTTGGGGTCCTAACGAAACTATTGAGATTTTTACGGGGTTTAAACATAAAGGTTTTTATTCTGAAAGGTGTCTTAACTTTGTAGACAAAGAACTGTACTATTTCTCGTTAGTTTCTGGAAAAGTAATGATAACATACAACAGTGTTATCCAAGAACTGTCTTTTCACATTTTCAGTGTTTCAAATATATTTTTCCCGTATTTTAAAGATATATTTTCCGTATTTTAAAGAAATTATTAAAACAAAAAACATGCCAACTACATACAAGACCAAAACCCACAGAAATCAAAATTTAATTTTTACCGTCTAGAGCTAGCTCTGTTGTCCTCTTGAGTATCGGGGAACTTATTAAAAAATAATCGTGTCTGCAGAGCAAAGAATTTCTCTTTTATCTGATGTAATCATTAGTTTCTTTAATTTAAAAATTACCCCAGTAGCTAAATCTAAATGGGGTAAAGTTAAGATATTTCTTATGTCAGTGTTTAAAAAACTAATTGTTCTTATTTTAAGTGAAAAAATTTCATTAATTTCAACAGAGTTTTCAGTTATAAAAAGAACTTTTAAAACAAACAGTAAAAACTTATTTGAAATATAATTATACTCGCCTCGCTCGCTAAAAGGTAGGACACAATAACAATGTGTCCTAGTAACAATACTTTTTTTTAATTATATTACTAAAAACTTTAAACGTTGAAACTGTAAATTTAAATTATAATTCATCTTGGCATCAATGCATTTTTTTTTCATGTAAATCAATATAAAATCATTTAATTTAATGTCTTTTAAACTACAAATGAAAACAATGGAACCACTGGCAAGCCATTATTTATTGTTTTATTCCTACCATTATTTATTATTTTCCACGTTATTTTCACAACTTTCCTGTGTTTTAGTCTAATTTATAACATTATTGGTAGTTGTTTTGGCAGAATTAATGTTACTCTTACCATACTCTTGCCTACCAGAAGTAGTTAAGTTAATACGTTATAAAAATGAAGTTCATTGAAATCTATTTTTCAAAATTACCCAACAGATGGCGCCAGCTCAATATTCCGCTCATGTAAAGTTTGAAAAAGCATTTTTCAAAACTTCTATTTTTAATGCAATAGGCCTTATATTCTTCCTAATTTAAGCTGACAACAATAAAATAATTATTTACTAATGAAATGAAGGGGCTAACCGTCAAAATGGCTTACATAATGGCAAAATAAAAATTCGGGCGCAACAGAATTTCGTAAACAAACTAACTGTTGCCATTCCGCGTAGAGAAAAACAGCGTTTTTCAATCACCGCGTAAGAGAATTATATATAAAGATAAGTACTTATTGCGTACGCAACAATTCACAATCTAAGCAAAATGTCTGATTTCGGTTCGCAGTCTTTTCATTCAACATTTCTACTCAACACTCCTTAAAATTAGAATAAGTAACCACTTAGTTGACAAAAAGAGAACATCAGACAAATGTCTCTCCAAGTTTACTTTAAAGCAAATACTTAAACTTTAACATTGCGTAATTGTCCTTGTGGAGGTCCTCAAACACAACTACAAACATATTAAGGACTTTTATTTTTTACTTCCTCCTGGAAACACTTTCCACACAATAAAACCTCACCAGCACGCGCAAATTAATTGGATAATTCCAATTCCAATAACTAAAGTAAATAACGCCGAAGCAACCGTTATTTGCTTATGGCACTCACTCGTCGATATACGCCTTGAGTCACAGCAGCAGCAGCAGAAGGGGGTCGGAAAGCAATGACAAAAATCAGCAAAAACTCCGGCAACAATTGCGTTAGGAACATCAGCAGAATTCTAAACGAGGGAAAATGCGCCAAGCAAACGAAACTGCATTCATTTGTTGCCGTAAATGAGAACGGATTCTTTTGTTTGTTCGTCCGCCATTGTTTTAATGGCGGCCATCGAAAAGAGCCGATTCGCTGGAAGGAATAACGCAGCCATTTTCATTCGAATCTTTGTCAGAGGAATATGAATTTAAACAATGCACTAAATGGGTTGCAAGTTTGCAAGTGAGGATGTGCTGTGGAGGTGGATATGATTTATAGAATCGTTGTTGTTTCCTGAGTAATTTTTTTTTAATTATGTCGACTGCTTCGTATGTAAAATGCACAGCTAATATATATTACTATACGTTTCGTCGATTCAGTGAATATGCAAATGAGGAAGTTTTCTGTTTATTTGTCGTTTCAGTTCCTCATTTATTGAGATTAAATTTAATTTATTTGAAGGCGCATGGCATGACTTTGTGCAATAATATTATAATATTAAAATTTTTAGAAAGTTTGTATGCACTTTGTTTGTATTTTGAAAATTTACACAACTCTACTTAAAAACGAAAGGAAGCCTCTCAATATATGTTTTAGTAACTTACAATACAATCAATTAATCAAAACTGAAAAAAATAATTTGTTTTTACTCATATGTCCCTTTGTTTATTTAAAAACTATCAAATCAGAAGACATTTATAACGGATTATTATTAAAATACAAATACAACGTGAAAACACGCAATAAAAATACATAAGATCTATACATGTTTCGGGAGATACATCTCCTTTCATCAGTAAACAAGTCTGTGTGTACAATAAAATGAAAATAAATCCAGAATTGAAAGTGCTACCAAAGGACAAAAAAAACCTATCTCAATTGGTTAATTTTCATTTTATTGTACACACAAACTTTTCATTTCTACTGATAAAGGAAGAGGTATCTCCCGAAACATGTCTAAACCTTATGTATTTTTATTGCGTGTTTTAACGTTGTATTTGTATTTTAATATTCTTTAAATAATGTTCTATAAGATGAGTTTTTATCTCATTGTTTGTACTTATTGCTAAATAACATATTGTATTATTTTAAAGATATATTAACGAGTATATATTTTGAAATAAAAAACCTGAACAATACTTATTTTAATAAATAGATATTTCTATAACTTAACTTACATAAATAGTTGTTGTAAGGTATAAAATGAGTTAACAAAATACATAAATTTCGTTACGAATTATGCATCGTAGCATAAAGAATTTCTACAAAATTTTATTAGACACATTTTTTCTATGATTTCTAATATTTTTTTTATTATTTATTTCCGAATACCTCTTAATTATATATTTTTTCAAATAGTATCTTTATTACATTAAAATATAAGTTATTACATTATATACTGGTATATGAATTTTTTCTACACCTACATATAAAACCTTTAATTTTTTTAATATCTTCTTTGGACAAAAAGGATCCGAAATTCATTACCCAGACATCGAATCTTTTTTTATAGGATACAGAAGGATTAAAAACTGGAAGTTTACGTTTTGAAACTCCCCTCCAGAAAGATATTTATTGTTTCAATAAAGTCGTAAAAGTCTTCAACGTTGTTACACTTTATGAGTTGTAAAATCTTAATAAATGAGGATGGATGTCATAAGAGCAAAATATAAGACTTAACCTCATGTCACCAAGTATCGCCTGCCAGGGGAAATTTATCGCTAATAAACGATCGCTTCGGTAGGACATTGGTCTATAAAATCTGTTTTAATCTGCGGACTGCGTAATTACCGAAAATAAGATTGCTAACATGACGCGTAAACTTGATTGTGGTGAAAAGATTTTTAACCGAATTCCCAGCGCGTCCATCAAAACTCCAAAATAAAACCGCCAGAAACTTTAAATTAAAACCGCCAACGCGCGCCAAATCAAGAGGTTATCAATTCGTCTGGTATGTATTTTTTTATGTATGTTCACACGGTTTGGTTTGGTTAATTAACGTCGCACTAGAGCTGCACAGTGGGCTCTTGCCGATGGTTCAGGGTCTATCTCGAAGGAAAGACCCGGGAACACATACACATTCACACATAAATTCATTCATACCTGCACCTCGTTATTTTAGAACCATGTTCAGATGACGAGGAAACACCTAAACTAGCACCCAACGCCTTCAATAGACGTCGGGACTTTGGACCCCGATCAGATTTATCGTGCACCCGTCCCGTATACACGCCGTTAATTTTTGCGGATGTTCTGGACGACTTTTCTAGTATTTTGTAGCGAGGCTGGCAACCCTCCGATCACAAGATCACTACTTTTTACTTTTCTATGTCAAGTCCGTCACCTGGCATCGAACCGGGAACCTTCGTATTCCTAGCTGACGCCCTTAACCGCTTGACCACGGAGGCCGTTTTTACACGGGATTTCGGTTCTGCTTCAGATATTTGGACAATTTTTTTTTTGGATAGGGGATGTTTCACTTAGGAGGAATTTGAAAAAATATTCGGTTGTCCGGCATTGAACTATCCAGAATTTCCAATTAACCGGACCGTTTGAAAAAAAATATTATCCGATTTCGAAATTTCTTTTATTGTTGGATAGAGACACGTCCACTTAAACAAAATCTTAAAAAAAAAAATTCCTTATCCGGCTATTAAATACCCGGAAATGTCGATTAACCAGAGTTGTTTCAAAAAATGTATCCGTTTAATTTTTTTTCATTGTTTAACAGAATTTGTACAACAATGATTCGTTTACCCAGTATTTATTGCCATAGATGGGGATTGTTTTACGATATACATTGTTGAGACAAAATGTAAGCTCAAGTTGTTACTTGAATTTCTTGGTGAATAATAGCAGGAGGCGAATCCCCCCCCCCCGACCCCTTAAATTAAAAACTAAAAAGGGGAAAATAAATTAATCTTTCTAAAAAAAAAGGAAAACTGACTTTAAGTAAAATGCTCTAAAAAGTAAAAAAATAATTTTAAATTTTACGAATGAGTTGGAAAAAATTTAATTATTTAATATCAATTTTATACTTATTAGAACTTTTTGAAGTTGGTGCCAATTTACAAAAATCATATCTAAATTTTGGCGCCGAATTAAAAAAGTTTTAATAAATATAAAATTGATATTAAATAATTAAATTTTTTCCAACTCGTTCTTAAAATTAAAAAATATTTTTTACTTTTTAGCGCATTTTCCTTAAAGTCGGTTTTCCTTTTTTTAAAAAGATTAATTTATTTAAGATTACTTTTGTTTATTAAAGGGAATTTGAAATGCGGTCCGATTTTGTCGTGCATAATAAATCGTATATGGTGGTCACAACACTTTTAAAAAGGTATTTTCGTATTTGACTAAACCTTTGTCATTTCTGACGAAACAGGCGTCCGCAATTTGACCCGATTAAATATTTCATCAAACTGAGGAACTTAATTTTGTCGTTTTTTTAACGAAATTTATTTCTTCAAAAATGAGGACGATTTTAAATAATAAAATAATCCAATATCCTTGAGCTTATTTGTAGAGTGGAACTCACGTTCCAGAGTCTCTATTCACTCGGTCAATAAGACTCGATTGGATTTTGATGTAAGTATAAACACCAAACATGAGTTGATGATCCAGAAAAGGGCCAAAAAGGAAGCAGAGTAAATGACTTTCGTTAAAAATTTGAGGATTCTTGTTTCGTTAAAAGTACTTGATTCAATGATGAAATGATTGTCAAATCTAACGAAAATAGCCTTGACTATCGCAAAATTCTCAAAAATAGTAGTGTTATTTATGAGAGTGAAATGACTATACTGGGCGATGATAATTCTTTTTCTTTTTTAACTATAATAAACCATTAGTTTGCTATATTTCAACTACTTTATTTGTTGCTACTAGAGCTAAGCAACTTGTTTAAAGAATAAGCGAAGAAATTGGATGAATATAATGTTTTTTTAATGTCATTACTGCTAAATAGGATAAATACAATCAATGACCATCGCCCAACAATTTGCGACCATCCTGTATTCTGAGTCATTTGATTGGCTTTAATTTTTACAGGATGCACATATTGGATGTCTGCTGATAAAGAAGTAAAATTATTTATTTCCTCTCTGCTCTAGTTGAAATTAATAACAGCTACAATAATTTCATGAACTTGCTTAAGCTAAATTAATAAATCTAAAGCTATTTGCGCTGGTTTTAATACGGGAACCTTTCGTCTGATAACCGATTACTCTATTCATTACATCAAAACAATAGGTAGAAGCCCATGAAGCGTTTTCGTTGAGTAGAAATCGCAATACTAGTAGGCCGCAAGTGTGTGGTGGGTGATTTCAGATGGCAACATCCTTGTTGAGGTTGTGTTGTTATTTCTAACAAAAGTCAGCAATTTGAAGGGATGTGTGCTGCCTTTGATATAGGTTAGGGTAATTAACGTTGCACTAGAGCCGCACAGTGGGTTATTGATGACGGTTTGGGGCCTATCTTGAAGAAAAGACCCGAGAACAATGCCTCGTATTTTTAAACCATGATCAGATTACGAGAATAGCACCTGAGCTGACACAAGACGCAATCTCAATAGCCTCAGGACATTGGACTCCGATCAGATTGATCGTGCACCAGTCCAGTATACACGCCAGTATAATTTGTTGGATGTTCTGGATGACTTTCCAGTATTTTTGTAGCGAAGCTGGAAATCCTTCGATCACAAGATCACTGTTGGGTGATGAAGGAACCCGCAGTGATGTAGATTAATACTTTATTCATGAAACCAAAACAATATTCAAGATCGTAGTGTCGTATCGGCTATTTGAAGTAACCAAAACATAATTATAAATTGTGCCTAGTATACACGGAAAGTTTTAAAATACTATTATTTCCTTTTTACTTGATTTTGACTCAACTAGATTTGTACTGTAATTTTATATGTTTCTCATTTACCTGTTTAACATCAATGTATAAATTCTTGTGCAGTTTGCTCACAGTGCCAGAGAAGCGTACTATAGTAATCCTTATTTAATATGTGGGAACAGCTCGCATTTTGATGAATTGGTCTAAATAAGCCATAGGTAGTGCATTTACTTTTATTTGGAAAACATATAATTTCCAAACAATGCGAAAATTCTATGTAATGAAAATGTCAAAAGAAGACAAATTTACTTTAACATGCTAAGTTTAAAAGTGGTGGTTGGAACTAAATTGTGCGAACTTTCAAAGAAACTTAAATTCATTTGGAAAAAAGTTGACTCTAGGTGATTGAATAAAATTACAAACACCAGGTTAGGAGAATTTTTTACCCTATCAATCTAAATTTTGTTCAGGTAAATGATAAGGCATTCACGATTTCTACTGTCTTTTGTTTGATTGATATGGTACTTTCTTTATACTAATAAAACTTGAAGATAAATATGTTTTGTGCGTGTTGGGTAAAGCATGAAATACAGTATTTTTCTGAATAAAGTTTATTATGCGTGAGCATATTAAAAGTTTTTGCTACTTGCGTTCAATTTTTTTTCTTGGAAAGCTATTTATAAAATATAATGAAAACATTTTAATTTTTAGAATTATATAAATGATAAGTTTTAGATAATTTTTAAGAATTTATATTTAGGTTTATGTTTTAGATGATGCTGTATATGCTTATAAAAGTTTTAATTAAATATATTAAATTAAATATATATTGTTTATGATAACTTTAATTTATCAATAAAAAACGTATAAAATTCTTCATACTTTGTGATTTAATTTTAAAATTCATACGTACTAAAAAATCAACATAATTAAGCATTAAACTTTTTAATACATGGAATACAAAATAATTGGAAACGTAAAAACAGATTTTCAGACACAAATTATATGTAAAACTATTAAAAAATTGGCAATACATTAAAACCTTAAGATAATAAATTAAATTAGTTTTTTATTAAAAACGTATAATATAAAACAGTACTAGTAAACAGCAAGAAAAAATATAACATGAAATATCGTTAATTGCAAATTAGTTTTGAATATATTTTTATACGAGAAATATTACAAAAACAATTTTGATATTTTAGACACATATTTTTGATTTATCCCAATCCTTTAATTAGGGGAAAATATATTATTATTTTTATTACAATACACTACAGCTCAAATTTTAAAATTAGAAAATTAATATTTCTAAATTTTTACTTCATTATTAACAAAATTACTGTATTTTAATTATGTATCTCTTTATGCTAATCGGTATATTTTTGTAGAATTGTTGATAATAATTTGAAGTTGATTTTACACAAATTATTCTTTCTTTTGTTTTTACTTGCTGTTACCCGCTGTTTCACACGTTGTTAAAAAAGTGTTACTCCTTTGACTCGTTCTCCAAATTTATTATTTCTCTTTTATTTTCTCGAAGGCAAAATAACTGATCTATTATTCAGATATATCTGGGTACATCTCCGAATGTTAGTTTTTCCGTTAGTTCCCCCCTTTGAAGCATAATTATCAGAAAGTTATTTTGCCAAGGCAATTATTGATCTCCATCTTTCAATATGTTAAAACGATAAATATATATGTGTTTATTTTAAAGTATTTCATTATTGTCAACATATTATGGTTTTATAGCAATGCAATTTTATAACAACGTAGATTCGATTTCTTTTTAAGTGGACTAGGTGGCTTTGAAAACCGTTATAAATAGAAAACTAAACAGAATTTTAAAATGTCAAGATTCAGGTGCATAATTAAAAGTTGGATAGTACGTATATATAAATTTCAGACATGTAAAAAATTAATATATAGGTACTTTTATAGGTATATATAGGTACTTTTTATAGGTGTATATAGGTACTTTTGTTTCTCACAGACACAAACAGACTCATTTTTTATTAAAATAAATAACCGTTAGATTTATAATTAATTTTATCCAAAGTAATAAATAAGCAAATGATAACAATACACACTTTTTAAAAGTTTTGGATATACCCTTTTTAGAGTTGTCATATTCATTTATCAATTTTTATTATGAAACGAAATTTAATTTATATTTGATAAGCCCAATCCATCATTATTTATTACTTATAATTGATTTTTTCTAAAGTACGACCGAAAAAGCAAACTGGATCCCGCTTTTATTATTTGTCATCCCGAACTCCATCTAAAGAGAACGTCTTAAATCTGCCAAATAAACGCCTCACCTAATTCTTTCATTAACCTCCCTCACGATGGAAACTAAATGAGACTTCTTTGAGGGGATTATTGGGTGGCGTGACCGCCTTGAAGGATAAAAAAAGGAACAAAATAATCAAAAGGAATCCTTTTAAAGAAGATAGAAAATTCTTCCGAGCCGCCACAGAATGAAACGCTTTAAAGACTCTCAAAATCGAACAATAAGAAAAAAAAAATCCCATAGAAAATTCAGCTTTGTGCAGCGGTATCAATAAAAGCACATCCCCCGATTCGTCGGGATTCTAACAGAGTTGAAAAGCCCCAGCACTTAAAACCGACAATAATAATAATAAAAAAAAATCACAAAAAGAGAGACTTGAAAAAAATAAAAATATATAAAAAAAGACCAAATTAATAACGGCCCATTTTGCACAAGCCCTCTCTAATGATATTAAGCCAGGATGATGAGATACAGCAAAAAAAAAAATAATTAAAAAAAAACTCCTCCAAAAGTAGAAAAAGAATTGTTGGGGAAAAAAAGAGAAAAAACTTCCCAAAAAGAGTGTGAAGGCTAATTAGGGCATCCCCCAATTAATTCAACACAAAACAACGGCAAAAACCACTGTTCCTGGACAACGCTGCTCCATACTGGAGAGGCACACCATAAATTCCGATGACAGCTCCCAATGTTAAATTGTTCCCAGTTTCGCTCTATACGTTTGCCAGCTGTTAGCACGGGGATCTGGGCTAATTAATATTGATCCCGAGCAAAGAAGCGCTACCGGGCCCAAACAATCGTTTCTGCTTTTAGTAATATCAGATGTTTTTAATCGGGTTTTCTCGTTAGGGCTGCTCGCCGATTAAGATGAACTGAATCGATATAAAACTTACCTTTCCCTAGATTTTTAGATATTTTCAATATCCCTTCTGAAAGAATGGGAAGGGGGAATTAATTAACTGGGACCGGGACTGGGAGATGGGGAGGGGGATGTCGGATATTTACTCTTTATCTTACAACAGGTGATACATATATTTCCGTGAAAGGTATTTTGGAATGTAAGGGAGGGGATAGAGGGGTAGAAGAATTTTCATTAGGTGATGATTTGATGGAAGAATATGGACTTTTATATTTTAGCTATTTAAGTGTAGTTATTTTTTATTTTTCCTATTGCTTTTATGCAATTGCGCTTTATAATTTTTACAAGATAATTATTTTAGTTAAATGTTGTAATTTTTAAATATTCAGCTGATTTTAACTTTATTTTTATACTAATCATGTTTATCATTAGTATATTTTTGGTTTACATACACTGAAAAATTATCTACTACCCTCTCTTTATAAGGTTCAGCTATTGCAATATAGTGCATAAATGTCTAACATTTTTATTAATATTTTTTAAAAATTATTTGTTAAGTTTTATTAACTGTTTTAAAACAAGTCTATTTCTTGTAATTTTATATAAAGTATAATTAATATTGATATTGTTTTTTATGAATTCTTAATATAAAATTTAAATTGAACATATTTAATATTGATGACATATTTGAAATAATTTGTATATATTTTATTAAATTATTAACTGAATTTTTTGTCATCCAAATGTTTATTATTATATAAACGTTCGATACAAGTTTTAACTAGTATTTTTATAATTATAATTATGTGTTGTAACTTTACACACCATTAGACTTATTTAAGCATTGAGTCTGTCTTATTAACGTATATCACACGTCAAATCTTAGTTCACTTATTGTCTATGCTAATAATCAAAATGTCGAATCACTTTAATTATCCAAAGCGTTACTATTAACAAATAATTTCAAGTGTTTATAGGCTAGTTAAGCTTCGATCAAAAACAGTTTTCTAAAGGCAAAGTTTTGAAAAGAACATTAATTCTTTACCCTTTCTCTTCTTTCTATTTCCCAGACGATGGATGAATTCTTGGAACAAAACCACGAATCCACAAAACTTCAGCTTCTTTTGGTAGCGAGTTCTTCGAAGCAGACATGGAGAATGTCTCCCCAGAGCCACTAAGAGAAACGAGAAGAAATAAATAGTTATTAGATTGCAAAGATTACAATTTAACTCCAACTAGAAGAAAAAAGAAGAAAAGTATCTGATATATTTTCACTAAGAAGAAAATACGTTTTGTAGACCTAAATTGAAGACAAACCAATACGTTTAATTTTTTGTTTTCAGAGTAAGAAATTTAATGCCTTGAGAAGTTGTTATGGTGTTTCGTTATTTGTGTTAGCTTATAGATAATTAAAATTTGTATCATCGGTTATTTTAGAATTTTGGGGACGTTATTTGTGCCGTAAATTTATATTTAAGTTACTAGCTTTAAATGAAGAAATTATATATGGATTGAGGTATTTAATTTTTTAATGATCGGACGAAAATATTTAGAATTAGAAGTTTTGGTGTAATTAAATAAAAAAAATTAATAAAGACATTTTTTTACGTGGATATGTCTCTAAAATTGATCGAGCGGTCATTGGTGGAATAATGTTTTTTGATATATCAATGTCCAGAGGAAATCTGCTTATAGGGATACATTATTTATATAGGGATACATTATTTATATAGGGATACATTATTTATATTGGGATACATTATTTATATAGGGATACATTATTTATATAGGGATATATTATTTATATAGGGATACATAATTTATATAGGGATACATTATTTATATAGGGATACGTTATTTATATAGGGATACATTATTTATATAGGGATACGTTATTTATATAGGGCTACATTATTTATATAGGGATACATTATTTATATAGGAATACATTATTTTTATAGGGATACATTATTTATATAGGGATACATTACAGGGATACATTATTTATATAGGAATACATTATTTTTATAGGGATACATTATTTATATAGGGATACATTACAGGGATAAATTATCGTGGAGAGCAAAATGATTCCTATCAATACTAATTCTTTACTTTTTTTTACTATTGTACCTCGTGGGAGGAAAATTGAGTCAAATGTCAAGGAAACACCTATCTGTTTATCCACCGTAACTTTAGTTAAAATCAACGAATTGTGGAGCAAGTGCGTGCTTAAATTAAAGAATTCCATTGTATTTATTGACAGTTTAAGCCATTTGTGTCAAAATGGGTGTCAAAATGGTGTGAAGTTGAAAACGATGATTTGTAGAATATTTCATTATGATGCCAAAGTGCCGCACTAAAGTTCGATTGCAGGAAACTTCCACAGGTTGAAAAAAGAGTTATGGACAAACAAAAATTATACTAATAAGTAAAAAAATCGTGACACATTCGGGGAGATTTAGAGCACTTACGTTGCGGTAGAGACAGTGAATACACGAATTTTTCAAATCAATAAATATTATATCATTATATGCGTGAACACATACGTATTTTTCATTCATTAATTTTTTATGTTACTAAATTTTATCTCCTCAATACATTCTTGATAATAATACATATTTAGAAATGTATACACCCAAATTTAATCTTAGTAACAGAACGATTCTTTAGAAAGATAAACAACATACATCTATGAGTTGACCAAATAATCTCTTTTATAAAAACTCAAAACAAAAATCAAGAACTCATCAAGTCGAACAATATGTTTTTCATCCCTATAAAGACACTATCCACCAAATGCAAATGAACCCAGTAATTAACGAGTAAAAACCATTCTAAATACAACTCAGAAGATACAACCCCAATAGCAGAGATACGTCATACGTTCTTGTCTCCAAAACACTGCCATTTGTCAGAGCGAATCTCATTTGCATCAAGCCATTATGCATAACACCTAAAATCACCACTTTTTATGTCTGACTCTCCTCTCCACACTCAGTGCTTTGTTCCCCAATAAAGTGCGAGCCTAATCTTTTTCAACGAACTTCGTTAGCAGTCTGGAAGAGGGGGAGGTTTCTTTATGAAGCTTGTTATGTTTTTAGTAGTGGCCGTGAGATGGTGATATTACGATGCACCCATTACCCGATTTTTTGTGTATGGAATTATTAAATTTATGTTAAGTATATGGGGGAAGAGAGGGTTTTTGCTCCTAGCTCATCAAGTGAGTCATAAATCGTGGGTTAATTCTTCCCTCGGTGAAGATTGTCCGTGGAAGATTTGTTTACATCGTCTAAGGAAGTGTTGGGGAAAGATTGTTTTCTGGAGTATTTCTGCTGCAGGTGCATATTAAAAGAGCGATGGTGTGGAAATTATTTTTCTTTTCATTTGTAATCACGTAGATATTTAAGGATGTGTTAGTATCTATAATAATAAAAGAAAGCGTATGTGTGTATGTGACATGCAAAACATATACTTCCTGTGCGCATAAAAGGCTGAAAAACCTATATATAAGTATTATTTAGCCTGTTATGCTTATAAAATACATTGTGGTGATGTGTTATTATGTATATCAAAATTTAGTAAAAAAGTCTAGTTTTTTTAATTATTTATGCTGAAAATTAAGAAATGCACAAGTTCAGTTAAAGGTAAATCATTTAATTATTGCATATGGTTTTACATGTTGGTACTTCCTACAAAACTATGAAAGTATATTTTTGTTTGTGTTTTAAAATTAGATAATTTTTTTTATAAATTAAACATACAAAACTTTAAAATAATTATTCATTTATAAACTGACACACTATAGTTATTTTTTAAAATTTCTTACAATAATTGAAGGTCAAAACAAGAGCTTATTTATAGAATCGGACTATTATTTATTATAATAAAGTAATAACTAGGGTGCTCGTGCGATAGTTATTGCATTACCCCCCCCCCCCCCCCCGCCCTTCACCTTCCTGCATACACATTTGTTGTAATGAGACTCATAGATGACACTCCGTTTAACTCACCTTTACAATTACTAAAATAACGTGAGCGTCAGGTGGTTAAAAAACTCTACTCATAGATGTCAGTACTACCAACGGCTCGTTTAAAAACCGATTGAAAACTAACTATTTTTAAACACATTAAAAAAACACAGTTAATATTTATGAGAAAAGAGTATAATTCGTCATTGCTCCAAGAAATTCCCTTTTTTATCCCTCACATGTTAAGATCCGTTGTGTGTGAGACCCGCAAAAGGGATTTTTACTTCTAAAACAATATATGGGATTTCTTTTAAAATTTACTTATTAATATGTTCATTTTCAATTCGCATACATCATCCAAATGACGGAAAACAACAATTAGATAAAATATATGTACACTAGAAAAATAAATTAAATTAATAAGTAATAACTTTCTCATTATATCAAATTTTCCAAAATAATACACAATCAATTATATGCAACTACAACGTAACAAGTAAGTTCAATACTTAAGTCACAGTTTTAATGAGTACATTCATTTTACGCATATATTACATAATTCAAAGAAATCACTAACGGAATACAATCGAAATCACACCCAAATAATTTTTATTTTCAAACGTTTGATTTTTACCTTGAAAGAGCACAAGATAAAGACAAAGAACTTTAAAAAAATATCAAATTGATTTTAACAGCGAAATTCGGAGGAAAAAAAAGGGATAAGGCTTCTTCCACTATCCCGAGTGCTGATGATGTCATCAAAACCATATCACTTATTGAATTTCAAGATGGCGGAGAAAAGCTACTGGATTATCAGTAGCCTTCTGGATAGCAAGATTAATGGTCTTTGTTATTAGCTTTTCGTTCCCCACCCCCCCTACCCTTCGATCATTCTCCTTCTTAATTCTATCTTTTAGAAGTAGTTTTTGCTGTTTTTTGTTTTGTGTTACGTTATTTCCAGAGATCAAAATAATTTCTTGTAGGGGATTGCCAGTTATACTTCGTCCTTTTTTTTTTCTTCTTCCATCATTGTTATTAAGTTTCAATTTCTGTTTGATACCATTAGGTTCTTTTTTTTTTATCTTTCTGATTAATGATTCAAATATGGAGTATTATTGCATCGGGTTTTAAAGAGCATTAGGAGAAATAAACGATGGATGATTTTTTTTTTTTTTGGAGTTTAGTTTGGATTATTTTGAAATTGAAATTGCAAAAAAAAAAAAAAAATGGTAATGTATTAATATTAATTGATGTTTTAAAATACAGGATTTCTTTTCTTGTTACTTTATAATTGAATTTCAATAGATAGTCATATGTTGATACACAGTTATATTTGCCTGTGTATTAACATTAAATGACTCTTGGAGAAAACAACAACTAAATATATTCTGAAGAGAAAATATAAAAATGGGGAAAAAATTTAATATTCGTACGATTATTTAAATTTCAGCTTAGAATTTACAAATTTTAGTAAATTTCTCAAATGCATATTTCATAAAATGTATAATGTACCTAAATATGTAATATGTGCAAGTTGTTTTTGATACATTTTATGGAAAATATAATTCAATGTAACTTATTGTTTAAGAAGGACTGGAATGGAATGGATAAGATATAGATCTTATATTATGTTATTTGTTATAAAAAGGAAATAATAAATTTGTTTTCACAAATTTGTAGCTAGTATTTATTTCTATTGAATGCTAAAAAAATAATTTTAATATGTAAACAATATCAAATTGATTTTGTTATGTATTATGCTATAAAGTACGATACCTAGAATTATTTTTATTAAAAAAATAGAGTAGAAAAAAGTGTACAAAATGCAAGACACCAAATAATTTGAAAAATTGAAGACGTGGGAGCAAGAACCAGGTAGCTCCAGTTTTCAAAATTGTTCAGGAATGACGAAGAATACTGAATATTTCTTGACTCGTATAATACAAAAGTACAACTCCTTTTTGTATCTCTATGGCCATTGCTTAGAGCTATCCGTTTTTTATACTAATCGATAGAAGATTTTTTTTATAGAAACAAGTGAAAAGTATAAATCAGCAAAAAGTGGAGCTGACTTGTTCTTACACCCACGTACTTAATTTTAAATAAAATTATTACAGTTATCTCCTCCTAATAAAAAACCTTTTCTTACACAAAATAATTTTGTATATAAATACATTGAATGAAACTTTATAAAAAAATAACGTTTTGCGAAAATAACCAGTATTTCCTCGTTTGTAACATATACTACAACCCTTTGAATATAAAATAATTTTTAATAATAGAAGTCATAATAAAATGTTTTTTTAAACAAAAACAACATTTTTTAAATAAAATAAATATAATTTCAAGTACCAACACTGCTTTCTATATAACATACACTAAAACTATTTGACCATCCCATACAGCAAAATTAAAGAATTAGGCAGGTTTATAATATTTAAAACTCAGCATTGACATGTTTGAAGGAAAAAAAAGCAGTAATTTTAAAGGTTTGATGCAGGTAAATATTTTTTTATGTGAAACATGCAGGTTTTACAAAGGTATTTACCCAATATACAGGTTTCATGGTGGTTTTATAAATTTATTATGCATGTTTTTGATGAAGATTTTAGTCTGCTTGTATAGTACTGGATGTACAGCCGCGGAAAAAAAAAACGAACCACCGATGATTATTTCATTACTTTTTATAGTAGAGCTAAACTTAATATATCATTTTATAGGGAATAAAGTTTACTATACATTGATATACAAAAAATTTGCATAGGGGACTATCTTCATACTCGAATCCGCACCAACTTTAAAATTTTCAATAGCAACACCTACTTTTGATAGCACAGAAATGTTCCCCGCCCTCAAAATAATCTAATTATAAATTTTCATTAAGTTCCTACATTTATATGCAGAGATATTAGACGATATGTATCTATCTTATTTGAGGGGCTACTTCCACATTGGACAAAGTATTAGTGATACTTCGAAATGAACTAAGCTGGTAGAAAATGTTTTGGCGTTAGCCTTGGTTCTTATTTTCTCTTGGTCATTCATTCCCCCACTACCGTATACCCCTCGCCTTTATATAAGAATTAAGAATTTTATGCCAACGCGATCACAGCGCTTTTAATTCTCAAAATTAGTAGATTTCTGTTAAGTTCTGCAGATTTTAAATTTATGTATGACCCCTTAAATGATCATTTGATGCACATTTGAATATATCTTAAAAACTACAAAGAGGAAAATCACGAAATTTTATATATGGATATAAAGCGTTTTTCTGAATCCATAACTATTAAAATATAGCATGGTTGCTATTCATTAATTTTATGAATATTAATATCCTAATTTAAATAAAATTAAAAAATATACATATACGTAATGAAAGTTAGTGTATTTTATTTGGGTTGTTTAGAAGTAACACAGATAAAAATAACAGCTTAATAAAATTATTATTTCGAAAGATATGATTAAAAGTTTAAGAAATTCATTTAACATTAAGAGTTCTAAACTTTCGATATTCATAATTAAAAAACTACTAAACCAAATGACTTTCAAATTGATATTCAACGATAAATTTTGTCGTAGATTCTAAATATTGAACCAAAATTGGGTGTTGCTATTGGAAATTTTAAAGTTGGTGCGGATTTTAATATGAATATAGTCCCCTATGCAAATTTTTTGTATATCAATGTGTAGTAGACTTTATTCCCTACAAAATGGTATATTAAGTTTAGCTCTACTCTAAAAACTAACGAAATAATCATCGGTGGTTCGTTTTTTTTTTCCGCGGCTGTACCAAACGTCAAACTTCTAACTACAATACTGTTGTCAGACATCCGATTTCTTTGCAAATCTAAACACCTACTATCTTTGTCTTTTGTACCTTTTATTACGTCTAAAAATGCAATCAAAACTCTCAAACATATTTAAATCCATTCACTTTCCACCGTTTTACTTTTTGAACAAAATCCACTGATCCCTTACATAAAACCTCCCATTGTTAAACACGTCATATCCATACCCAAGCTTTACATACCATGAATTTATTTAATATGAATATCTTTTCCCCTTATCCACCTACACTGGATACAATTTCACGGAAATAAGCATTCCTTTGTGAATTCCCGCTACCCACACCACCCAAGGGGGGGGGGGTTGGGGGTAAATTCGGGGGCAAAGAATAAATAAAAACTCCCCCTCCATTATTTAAAGAAAAGTCAAGATACCGATATATACACTGAAATGATGTATTATACTTAATATCAATATATTCCCCCCTTTTTCCTAATATCTTTCCGTAATACGTCTCTCAGCTATTGTCAGTAGGGGGGGGGGAGGAATAAGAAGTGGGGGTATGGCTGTGGGTATGCGGATATATCATACCCTCACCTATGCCTGTCATACTGTATAAGGAGCCACGTCCTTTTTCCCATGCTGCCCGGTTTGTGGTAATTGCCAGAAAATAGCGGGGTATTTTTGGAAGAAAGAGAAAAATGCCCTATTTTTTTTTAAACTTTAAAGGGGGAGGGGGGTATTTGGTAAATGAATGTGAATAAAATTGGGCTTCACCCGGGATTTTTTTTTTCGCATTTGAGTTTGAGATAATTTTTTTTAAGTTGAGTTTGATTTGGAGGTGGGTATACATATATAGATATAAGAAAATATTCTATTTTTAAATGTATCGAATACAAACAAGAGTGCTGAAAGAATGAATATTGATAAAATGGAAAGTAGCACGATTCGTTTATCGTGTTTCAAGGATCATCGTATAGATTGAACATTTTATTTTTAATCATGGTTTTATAAATATAGATTTTTTATAAATTAAAATATTTTATATATTATTATTTATAAAATTATTATTCATATTATTCATGATTATTCATAAAAACACTCTGGATAAAGTCAAATGGTAATTAGATAATTATCATTTTATTAGCTAATTTGAATGTTTTTCGAACACGATTACTTAAGTTGTAATTGACCTAGAAGCATCATTTTTGTTGGATATTACTCATAGTATCTTTTCAAATGCTATAAATCTCCAAATATATTGTAGCACATAAAGTTTTTTTAAATAAATTTTTACCTCGACAAGTAAAAAAAAAAATTAACAAATTTACAACTTAAAAATTCTAATACAAATAATTTTTAACGAATCTTTATGATTGAAGCCAATAATATCCCACAACTAGTACAAAATTGTATAAGAAAATAATGTTCTCAAAAAGTTTATGGAGATTTAAGTTATCAAGTTTTCATTCCAAAATGAAAAGACATAGGGTCAAAAATCAATTCAGAAACTGAGACAGTGAGTTGAAAGTTTACGAAACATAATCCCATTGCAAACAGGGCCCTGGAATAACAAAGTTTGTGAAATATTTATGCAATCGGTATCATTGGAAAGTTAATGAATAGAGAAACATTATTGAACAAAAAAAATAATTTATTGATTAACTAATTTTCTAGTGTGTATGTACACCTTAAATTACAATTTTAATATTACTAGAAAACAAAATTTTGAATTTGAAGTTTAGTGGTTTCTTTAAATACCCGATACTAAACTCTCGGTCTCGAGAAATCGCTTTAGCTCGACGTTTAAAGTATTGACGTTGCATTCATAATATCCCAGGTTTGATTTCGCGAGTCTACCAAAAGCATTGCGCTAAAGTAGCAAAGACTGTCTTTGAAATAAGCAACAGAAATGCACTACGTAAAGCTTAATGTGTTACCTATTATTATCTGCATGCAAGTTAAAAATATGGAAATAACCTATGAGTGATTGGTAATGAAGGATAATTTCTTTGCATAATTAATCTGAAAACTTCTGAATTTTAACTACAATGTAAATGAAGAAGATGTCAATGAAATAATAATTATTTTATATTTATCAAAAGGCAAGCGTTAAACTAATTAAAAAATCAATTAACAAAATATCGATTAATTAACTTGCAATAGATAATTTTTAAAAGATATTAAAGTTTGCATCAAATAAAACATCTTTTTTGATAGTCGAACATAGCATAGTTAAGTAAGTATAACAAGTTAACATTTTAAGAATATAATTTATCATTTGTAAAACACGTTTATGTATGGATCTTTAAAACTGGGTTAAATAAATTCTTGAATAAATGTTCATTTGTAGATCTAGGTATGGGAATTCTTATCTTTTATAATATAGTATGTGAATTCTTTAACAGGAAATGGTGTATTATGTTTTATAAGGCAATATGCACTAACGTTAACTATTAAAAAATCCCAAGTTTAAGAATAACGCTATACACTAAAACGCATACATTTACACACTCTAATGGGATTTTTTTAAATGTATTTTCATATTTTGAAACTATAACATTAAAAATTTATAGCTTGCATGCGAGTCATTCTAAAATTCCTTGCAGATATTCACTTTTAGTGAAGTGAAATTAAAAAAAAAAATCTTTAACGGTTATGGTTATAGTTATAGTTATAGTTATAGTTACAACACTGAACTAAAATAATAATAGACACTGGAAACAGGACTAAGGTTGCATGACCACTTTACTTCTTTTCGTGCAAATGTAGAAAAATAGTCCTTCCGCACAGGTTCGCGTAGATTTGAAAACGCATTTATGGATTTCAAAATTCAAAAGTACATTAAATGATATACATTAAATGCTTTGACATACTTACTTTTAAACTTACACGAAAGAAAAGACCAAAAGCACCGAAAAAAAACCTATTTTTAAATATTTATGTGAGACTCCCGCAAACGGCAGTTAAAATGTTTTCCCAACCTTTCTTCCGAATTGTATGCATCCGCCCAACACGGCAAAGTACATTGTCGCTCAATGGGAGTACTAGCTCCAGTGTTTATTATTATTTTAGCTCAGTGGTTTATAATTGTGGTAAATTAGGCCTAACATGACATAAGTTATTATAATGTAAGTTTTGTCATTATTTTGTAACCACACTTGCAGATGGTAACACAGGTTATAGGTAACAAAGGTTACATTAAGTATGTATTTTTTTTTAAAGAGACTAGTCTTTGGACTAACATTGCCTGGTAGTGATACCAAATCTACACAAAAGAGATTAACAATATTTCTAAAATCTGACCATAAAGGTAACAAAAAATTAGTAACAAAGGTTACAGGAACAATTAGTGTTCATCCAATTGTTTCTGTTGTATGTTACAGATATTTCAAATTGACTACTGTTATTATGTCTTTCCTACTAAACTTCACTTCTGTCCATTGCTGCCTTCTTGGGACAGTAATAAAAATATTGTAATAATTGTAAAAATAAAATTCAGTTGAAGAAATATAACTTTCAAAAAAATCCAACACGTTTTGAAAATTATTTTAGATTTACTGTACATAACCGATCAAACGTTTTAAGACGCCCATTTTGTAAATATTCCGCAAAACTTCCCTCCGAAAAATGCTTTAAAAAATCGCTAAGTCTGTGAAAATCTTCGACGGCAGCGCAAACATGGTAGGTAAATCCCCCTTCTGAGGGGCGGAGAAGAAAAGGTAAGGGAAAATATTATGTTTTGTGTTTTTTTTCCTTGACTTTTATTATTTTTTTTGTCAAAAAAAAAAAAGAGGCCGCGGAAAAGTGGGAGGAAAAGGGAAAAAGAAGAGATCCCGAAAATCCCGACAACATGCGAAGAACCGGGCTTTGATCCTTGGTGGATCAACTTTACGAAACGGATGGAAGTTTCCAACAACAAATACGAAATCGATTTATAGTTCCGGAAACGAAATAATAAAACGCCCGTCGTTCGATTTTATTTCTTGAGGAAGAAAGTTGTTGCAAAGCGGGGAGGAATTCGGGGAAGGAGACTGGTCGGACGTGAAATAACTCCCTGCAGTTCCCTTATTTTGTTAGGGAATACTAAACTTTTGGGATATTTTTTTTCCCTAATGGGAATTATTTTGCGTTATGTAGCAGGATAATCTAATTTTTATACTGTTACATATAGGTATTCAAAAATAAGTAAAATGTACTCATTTTTGATTACTTTCGATGTTTATCATAGCCCCGAATATGTATTCGGGCTATGATAAACATCGAAAAAGACATATACTCAAAGACATATACTTCTGAAAAAGACATATACTCAAAAATGAGTACAATGAATGAACAGAGCAGTAGCTGGCCTACATACACTACCTTCATAAATCACTTTCAATAAATATCGATAATTACAACCAAGTCTTACCGAGAATCGAACGCAGATCTGTAGGCACAGCTGTCCACAGTCTTATTCATTAAGCTACCAGAGCAACATGAAGAAGTTATAAACAGAAGAAATGTCAAAAAGGTGTGCGAAAAGAATGCGAAATAAGATAATTGAGTTGTATTTACTCAGTTTCCATTTAAGTAATCGATATAAAATAACGAAGAAAGCTATCTTCTGAACAATTATTTTAAGTTTATCAGGTCGCTTTGTTAAGAAGGCTTAAACGGAAGCTGAATATAACATTATTAAATCATATTGCTCATTTTTGAGAAAGTACGATCACTGAAATTTAAGTACGCCATCGCGTGTTTGCGATGCAATTGTACTCAAAGAAATACGGGATGTTTAGGTACTGATATTTAAAAAACCCCCTCTTTTTACAGAATAATAACGATGTTAAACTCCTGACGCTCATGAAGGGGATATCACATTCAGGTATTTTCAGTTTTTCCAGTAATGCATCTAATTGTGAAATTCATAAAAATGCCCCAATTAATATTTTTTTTTATGTTAAAGGTTTGTGGTAACACTTACAAGTTATCTTCTTTCAATTATTTTAAAATATTTAAAAAATATATTAATAATATAAAATATCATGACAGGAAAAAATAAATAAATAAATACCCGAAAAGAATAAACAGCTTTACAATTTTAAAAATTGCCCAAGCGTCAGTGGGGAAACTAAATAAATTTATGACAAGTTTATAGTAAGAAGATTACTAAAAGTTTACTTTAAATTTCCCACAAAAAAAAATTTGAAAAAGTGATTACTTCAAAGTCACAGTGGGGGACCTGTGATCATAGATTGTAAAAATTGGTTTACTTCAGAGTCACAGTGAGGGCCTGAAATCGTAGACGATCAGCGTTGGGTTACTTCAAAGTCACAGTGGGGACTGTTGGTGACTGGCAAAGCAAACTTGTTCAAAGCAATTCATTTTATCAATTCAAATTCTCTCATTTTTATATTGAATGAGTTTTGAGAATTTAGAAATGTTTGAAGTACATTTATTGCTTCACTAACAGTTGAACAGTCAAGTAAAATGGAATAAGGTCAAATACATTTATAATATTAATCATTTATCAGCAAATAATTGGATAGTTTACCGAAATATATATTAGCAATTTTAAATTAATTTCTTATACATGGCATTGCTATTACTCATTACTGGTATTTAAAATTGCTTGAAAATCACAATTCTATTAGTATAAAGCTTCAAGTTTAGTTATTATACACGGTTCAAATATTTGGGTAAAAGTCGTGTGTAATCGTAAAAGTCAGAATTAAAACGATGTTTAGCAATTTATGGTAATTTGTATAAGTTTAGTGAGGTAACTACAAAATGCTTCAAAATAACTTTACTCTTTTTAGTTATGTCTCAATAAAAAAAAGGATTTTAAAATACTTTATTAGGTATATAGAAAAAAATATTATGAAAATTTTGAGTATGATTGCAAAGTAGTATAAAATTTTTACTCTAGCCACAAATTGCATGGTTTTTTTTTATACTTTCAAATACCAAAAAGTAAACTCACATTTTTCATATCTGAAAGAATTAGTTCTTGTTATTTTTATAGTTTAAATTAAACTAAGATATATTATAAAGTTATACTACGTATAAACTGCATACAATATAAATCACAACGACTGTTGTTAAGGCTCATTTTTAACCTTAAATAAAATATAATACAAAATGTATTGAACAAAATGTAACATTAAAAGATACACTGCAATCTTATTTCTTTTGCTAGCTTGACAATTCCATGTTTTTTTTGTGATTCCCCTGATCAGTGGTGCAAGTACGTATTGAGAGAAGAAGCAATGAATAAATAGCAAGAAAGCAATTTCTTAATGCAAATCACCGATTGTCTTCTAATGAGCTCGTTAAATTGCATAATTATGCCCAGGGGTAGGCAGGGACTAATTCGAAATCTATGTTCGAATTGTCAGAAAACAGCTTGAATTCTTGTACGCTGGGGGTTGTAAGAATTCTTTAATCGTGTACTCAATAATAAACGTTTCTTTGTGACACTAAAATATTGTTATTTAACGATGGTGATTAAAATTTGGTAATAAAGATTTATTTGGAAGGCGTTATTACGAATGGATTTGTAAAAGTAACTCACATGTGTCATTTTGGATATCGCGTTTTTTACGCCAAATTTTATATGAAGCTTTCAGGGGAAAAACGATGAGAGTCGACTTATTGCTAAAAACGAAATCCCATCGCGGTTTGTTGGGTACACTGCTGTACTGTCGTTGTAGCAAGTTGTAAAATGAGAAGAATGATAAAAGTCAATTAAAAAAAATGTTGAATGATCAGAGTATTGTGTATGTTGACAAGGCGTGAAATTTTTATTTGCGTTTTCCGCAAAATAACTTCGGATAGTTGGTTGGTTGGTTTGTTAGGTTTTAGTGGCGCAAGGGCCAGTTTTGGCCATGCTGCGCCAAACACACGACTTATTAGTTCTTTGTTGCGATGCTTCTAATTTGACCATTTTAAAAAGTAAAAACGTTGTAAAGGGTAAAAATATATTTAGTACAACTGTAAAAGTTGACGATTTTGGTAAAAAGTTAAAAGAAAATTTTTAACGAATACAGATAACATAATTTATTAGATAACACAAAATACAAGTTAAAAACCTAAATAATGAGGGATGCTTATGACAATGAACGATGATGAAATTCGCGTTTTAATGATTTCAAGATTTAAAAGATGAAAATTGAAAGTAAAATACATTTTAAAATATAGTCAATACATTTTAAAATATAGTCAATACATTTTAAAATATAGTCAATACATTTTAAAATATAGTCAATATATTTTAAAATATAGTCAATACATTTTAAAATATAAGAATCCGATACGAGTAAGTTTTAAAATCCATAATTTAAGAATTGTTTTTCCTATGTTCTTTTTTATTTTTGTGAAGGAAAACTGAACGGAGCTCCTCCTCCACGTCCATCTCCGATGCATCATATACGATGCAATCAGAGGAGTCAATAGTCCGACCAGCAGATTTTCTATAGCCCCTCTGTTTTTCAGGTATTTGAACTTCTGTCAAATCATAGTTTTTAGTTTTTTAGTTGTAGATTGAGATATACTTTCGGAAATCTCAGTCATAGTTTCTTTTGATATTCCAGATGAAGAAGCTGATTCTTGTTTAAATTCAAATGGTACGTCGGGGTCAAACTCCATGCCAATGCGGAATCTTACATGAGAGACGGTAGTTTGGGTTTCTATTGAACGAGTTTTTGGTTTGGATTCTGTTGGGGTTGGTACTATTTTAGCCTGGGCTGCTTGTGAGTAGGTTTTAGAGTTAGAATGGTTTGAGTTTACAATATTACGGGCTTCGGGATAAGAGACAGATTGTAAGGTTTTAACTTCTTGAACTTTCTTTTCAAAAGTTTACTTTGAACAAGATTTAGAATAGGCTGGGTGAGATTCTGAACAGTTGGTACACTTGGGGGGATTTTTACAATTTTCGGAAGTATGCTCAAGGTCCGAACAATTTGCACATCTCTCCTTGCTGCGGCAAGTGTTTTTAGAGTGCCCAAATTGCCGGCACTTGAAGCATCTTAATGGATTTGGAATGTAAGGACGTATTGGACAGTTAAGATAACCTGCTTTGATATTAATTGGAAGTTTGGGAGAATTGAACGTTAGAATTAAATGTTTGGTTTTTGAAGTTTATGATCCTTTTTTTATGGTGATTCGGCGCACAGCTGTGACACCTTGTGGAGAGAGCTCAGTTAGAATTTCTTTTTCTTCAATGTTCTGTAGATCTATTTCGCTAATGACTCCTTTAGAGGAGTTCAGGCTATTATGAGGAGTTACATTAATTTGGAAATTAGCCAAGTGCTTTGCATTAAGGAAGGATGTGGATTGTTTATCATTGGTACATTCGATAAGCAGGTCACCAGAATTCAATTTTTTAACTGTCTTCGGATTACCGCCAATACCTTGCAGACCCTTTTGAATGACAAAAGGAGATACTTGATTTAGGTTTTGGTCACTGGAAGTAAGAACAAGAAATTTAGGTACGATATCAATAGGTAATGTTTCGTTATTGGTAGGTGTAGAAAGTATGCTATGGTTTGATGGATTTAGGCCTCCATCAGTGCACAAGGGAAAAAAAGCCATGAAAAATATAGATATTTCTCGCCGTATGTCCCACCCACCACCGGTTCCAACAAGGGTAGCCAGCCACCGGTCAACTGGGATGAAAAAAAGTAAATAAAACAAACCAAAAGAAAAAAACCCCACGCACGGCACTAACTAGGGAGTGATACGACGAGACCGTTCCACGATACAAGATCACGGTCCTTGCCCATGAGCAGTCAGCAACACAGACGTATCCTGTTACCACCAGCCGATTGACAGAGCCGGGCCTAACTCTGCCTCCCGTTTAAGGTGAAGCGTGGGCCAAAGGGAACGCCAAGGGACCCCAGGATCCCATTTTCCCCCCTACGGGTTGCAGCACACGGCAAACGTGCAGGTCAAAAATACGACATTTCAAAAACAAAATTCAAAACAACTTAAATTGAAGGAAAAATGTGACAAATAAAAGCAACAAAATTCAAACTTGTAAATAAAAAATAAATTAAATGCAGTTCACAAGGTAGGGTAGTCAAAAAAAGGAAAGGAAAGAAAACTGAGATACCCAGCTAGGACAAGACGGATTCGCCACACCCGTACCCACAAGACATGAGCTCCCAAAGAAACAAAAGAAGGGAAAGATCACTAGGGTACCTCGGGGTTGTGAAGCCTGTCATCGATCTTCCCCTAGATCCTTCACACTAAATTGCTGTATAATAGTTGCTTTCATTAATAATATTTGATATATATCAGTTTGATGGTTTGATTCAGTATAAATACAGTTGAATAAAAATGGACAGGAGAATCTGTGGTTTTAACTAGAAAAAAATATTCAATTATATACTACTATTATCGGTTGATTACCATCAGCAACTTCAGGTTCAGAGTATTATAAAAGACGCCGACTCATTTCATTAAAACTAATACCAGCTGACATTTCATGTTTTTATGTTAATGAATTAATAAATCTTTACATACCCTTAAAATAATATTAACCATGTTAAAAAAATAAACACGAATGTAGCTGTGAGACAATATAAATTCCGAAAGACAATGTTTTTAATCAACCATTTAACAGTACCCCCTACCCCCCCCCCCCCCCACGAGTTGCTGAGTTATAAGCAGCATAGTCTAATTAACAAAGGGAGTTCAAGAGGGAGAAACAACGGCGAAAGAAAAAAAAATGTAAACAAATTAGTTCTGAAAGAAACCACGGTCTAACAGCTGAAGTTGAGATGTTTTTATTCTGCTTCACGCGGCACATTTGTTTTATGAACGAAAAAAAAATCGGACCGTGACAAAGGACGAGGAAGACCGAAAAAAATATATTCGGTACATGTAAGTACCTTTATAAAGGAATCTAGGGTAAATATACGTTCAATAAATGTAGCCTTAAGGTTTTCTTTTATGAGTTGGAAAGCTAAATGCAAAATGTCAATGTGTGAAGAGGTAACTATTGCCTTTGATATAAAACAATTGAAGTCATTGTATTCGTAACAATGCACTCTGTGTTATTTACTGAAGAACAACACAGAAACCGTTTCTAAATCATGCATGTTCAATTTTTATTTGCTCGGCTGTTAACAAAAACTTAACATGACACATTTATTTTTTTAATTTACATTTGGAACAATGTTAAATTTGTTTTATTAAACGATCTGGAATTTGATTATTTATATTTTAAAAACAGTTTTATACTTTTATCATATAAATATTTTTATATTTTGTAATTCAGTGTAAACTGTTTCGAAATCGTATACACTATACTGTGTTAAAAATATATTGTTTGCATTAACTTTATTTAAGAATGTATTTTTTATTTGAAAATTGTAAATAATATTTTTAAACATTGACAAAAATTGTTTCTAGAAAATTTAACAAAATATTTATGTTGGACAAAGCGTTTAAATATACAGAAGGTTCAAAATTCCATGAAACATTTAAAAATTTAATATACAGTAAGTACCGTATAACAGGGCGAATAGCAGCAAATTTGAACTTCAAAGCCATATTAATCCTTTTTCTTGTAAACTTAAGGGGACTGGGTAGTTTACGATGAGGAAAAATTGATAATTTCTGTGCTGATAAAAATCAATGCAACTACAGTACTATTAATTTAATTTGAATAAAATTTTATATACATGTAAAAAAACAATATTTAACAATATTCAATCACAATTTTTTTGCATTTAGTATACTTTTTATGAAAAAAAGTAATTTTATAACTGTTTTTATATACATTCACCAAAATTTTGGACTAGAAAAAAAATTACCATACTTTTTTTTGAAAATAGAGTATTTTTGTTTCTCCTTTTTTAGTAATATTTTTACTCACTCTTGTAAAAAAATTAAAATTTTGTCTTAATACTATCTTAATGGTTCCTAAAATTTTATTCTGATTGAAAATATACTTTTTGAGAAAAATGTACCGAAAGATGGAAAATGACCATTTATTGAAAAACTTTAAAACGTAAGATCACTGATACCTAATTCTAAATTGATTTTTTGATCTTCTTGTGCAAACATTTCTCAAGTATTTAGGATCAGTGAGTGCACGAAATACTGGCTTTATTTTAAGCAATTAAATATTAAAATAGTGACTGCATCCAAAAGGGGGGCGGGTCCACTTTTGTTTAAATTTTAATTTCGATTTTTATATAACTTAATATATGATTGTTTTTTCAAAAACCTAGCATAAAACGATAGGCAATGACATCATAAACCCCATGAGCTTTAAACTAAAAATTCAATTTGTTTGAAGATTTGTAACTGTAACCCTTAAAATTATGAGTGATACCAAGGATAGTGAAGACTATGTATAGAAGGTGCGCTCGTTTTTCGCTTTTTGAAAGTGGGCAAGGAAAGGCAACTAAATGACGTCATTTTAGCTCCGCCTTACTTTTGACGTCATGTTAGCTCTGCCTTACTATCGGTTTTTGATCATTCTCATTGGCTGTGTGTTTCGATGTAAGATTGCGTATTTCAATAATTTTTTTTTCGAGTTAATAAATTTTATTTTATTTATTTAATTCTATTAATTACATACAGAACTCCGCTTTTTTGTTTATTTTTATTTTCGTTTTATTCTTTTGATCAATCGACGATCATACGTTTTTAATACTTATATAGCTATTTTGAACTTAATTACATTTTATTTTTAATAACTTTATTTAAATCTACTCATGATTTTTCTTTAAATTCAGATTTTGATCACGTAATTCCGTTTCACTATAATTAGATTACCTTTATGTTCACTGTTCAATTTGGGAGATTCTGGTGTTTTTGTTGGGGTTGACCGTCCTTGTTTTGTCATAGTGTGTTTGGGGATTTTGGGGTGAGTGGTAGATGTTGGGTGGGTGAATGTTGAATGGCGGGTGAGTGGTTACTATTAAATTTATACTTAGTTTAATTTCGATTTTTATATTTAGATCTCAGCTTAGATAAGTGGGTTATAGTCCGTCAATGGACCCAGGTACCCAGGGATAAAATATTTCGCAGTAGTAGTTAATAAAAAAGCTACCGATTCAATTTTTTTTCACATAAAAATAGGAAATATCGTAATTTTTTATTTTGTATATTTTTTATTTGAGAAAACCGTATTATATTGCTTATTGAATATAATTTAAATATAAAACTTGTTTTCTCAAATATTTCGAATATGGGTTATTCAAACAGGAACTATTGTTAATGATTTAATGGAATATACGGAATTTAAGCACACGAGCAATTTGATTTGTTTAATATGGAGTTTTAAATGTGTATTATTTTTTATTATAGTTATTATAATATAAAGTTATTTTGATTACGTACGTTGTGGGCTATAAAAATTCAGCTTTTTACAACAAATATTACTTTCGAAAAAGTAGCTAAACACTTGCAATTTTAAAAGAATTAGAGCATTCGAAAGTTTAGGGAATTGTAAAAAGTCAAGACAGAATTATTTTATATATTTTTAAAGTTAATTTAAAAGAAGCTTTTATACTTTTCCCGGCAAAAAATTTTATCTGATACTTAACTTAAATCAATAAAACATACCTTTTAATCAAGGATAGTAAAAACTATATATTATATATATTAAAAAAAAATTATCGAATTTAACAACGTAATTATAGTACAAAATTTAATCTTCATATGTCATGACAGTATTCTATATTTCTTGAAATATCGCAAACGATTTTGTTGAAATATTGTGCTTGAAACATTGCAAACGATATTTTTATGAAGTTTAATCTGAAATATTTTCGATTTATTTGCTGAAATAATAAAAGTAGTAACCAACATTTCGGAACATTCAAATTTTTTTACACCTGATTCAATAATATTTAAATTTTTAAAATTATACTTATCAATTAAATGTTGAAATTATTATGTTGTAAATTATCTAAATTGCAAACGATAGTTTATCAAACACGTAGCATTCATTCATAAAAACTTTATGTTCTTGACTTTGTCTTTCACAATGTTATGGTTTAAATGTGCACTTTATAAATTTAAACAAAGTGCAACAAAATTTTCGATATGGATTATTATCAGAGGGGTAAGTGAGAATAAATTTATATCATTGTTAAAATTATTCTATCGAATTTAAAGAAATTAAAGCTCTTAGAACATAAGACTAATTTTTAAATATGTCTTTTGCCAGTTTTAGGGAAACCGAAAGTTTTTGTTATAGGATTTTTTTTAATCCTTTACTGATTTTTATATCAATGTACAGATACATGCAAATTAAAACTTCCAGTCGCAAATGTAATTTTCTCAAGTAAATGTTTATTTTTAATAAGAATAATTTAATTGTTTACAGAATCATCAGAAATCGAAATAATGACAAAAAAACATTAGCATACAAGATTTCTTTTCGATGCGATTGTAATTATATATATATGTATAAAATTGCAAATATTTATTTACACTAATCGTTTGTTAAAAAATATTTGAAGTTTAAATGTAACTTCAAATAATTTATCCAACCGGCGATAGCTTCGGGTGTAAAAATTTAGGTGAACATATCGGATTAATTATTATAGCATATGCATTTTAAAATAATGAATTCTTTATAAATTGCAAAGGATCTGTCTGTAAATTGACGGATGAGAATCAAAGAAAAGTCTGGGATGATGGAAAAATGCAATAGCTGGCAGCACCATCAACCAACGCTCGCGCATCTAGTTCAGCCTTGCCATTGGTTCAAACGAGAGCATTAGACACGCCCACAGTAGGCGAGGAAGGCGTCACTATGACGTCAAATAGTTGCTCTCTCCGCCTTCCGTCAGGCAGAGCGAGTACGAGCACACCTTATGTATATATATGGTCTTCACTATCCTTGGAGTGATACCTTAAAAGTTCAGTGGAGGTCTGCACTACAAGTTGGCGTATTGATCCCCTTTGCGATTGGTACAGAGGTACCCATAAGTGGCTGCATTGGAGTTTAAGGGAGAAAGAAACGAACAGACCGCTTTAACAATATTTAATAGTGGACATATTAGGTCACTCTCCTATGGCAGGGGATGTAAGGCATTCGCAGTGTGCACTAAATGTGAGCAAGTACCGACTTCATCCGAGCGTATTATGTCTTGCTTGGGGCTGAGTCGTGAAGATCTTGAGAAGAACCTTGCTCTGGTGATGGACTTTCTGAGAGTGAATGATTTAGTATACCTGGTCTAGTATAATCTATACTGGGTGAAATCAGAGAGTTGTAATATTAAATAGAGAGCGCCTTCAATACCAGACTCTCGTAAGGCCGCGGTGTCAACATTGAAATACAAAAACCAACATCACGTGGTTATAGCGCTGCTACATTTGGCGTTCAGACAACTGCAGGAGTTTCAAATTTGGCGCACTTTCTTTTCTTTTGGTGATAAGGAGTTCTGTACGTAATCAACTTCTTAACACATATGTACGTATTTACTTATTTTCAAACAATATGCGCTAAATATTTCCTCTTCATTAACGAAACGAAAATATTTTATTTGTGTCCAATACTCGAAGAAGCGAAACTCTTTATATTTCTCAGGTTTTATTGTTCATATTTTCTTATTGAAGTATACAAAATAACAATTGAAAGAACTTCGCTCATGGTAAATTTTTTACATAAAAACGTAATGTAATTATTTCAAAACTACAAAGTAAGAAAAATCTTCTTAATATATCTGTTAAACTCCATTAAATTGTGCCACTCGTTAAAAAAACGATATTTAAATACAAAATTAAACACAAAACCATATTACAATACTTCGATATCGTTTAGTTCTTAAAGTCGCCAAGGCCTGCCAAGTAATATTGGCGCATGAATGAATTGGCATTTCTACATATCACGTGGTTTCAATGATGGACACACGGAAATCAGCATTTTTATTCCTCTATTTGTATCATTACTTTATGGGTGAAATAAGTAACAACAACAACTACAAGCCCTCATGGTAAAAAAGTTTAATTTTTAACTTCGATGCCGCATCTAGATGGTCAACTGCCCTTTTTTACTTACAAAATATACTTCTAGTGACAAAACCCTGACCAGCGTCTCTCTTGTCCAACATACATCAGACATACCCCCATATAAACTCACCCACAAATCCACAATCCAAACTTCATAACCTGGAGATTAAAACAGGACTATAAACTCGCCTGCAGCAATATTTCAGTCCCCCTCAGCCAGTTAAACATCTAACGTCACACACCGGTTTACGACGCCGGTGTTACGACGTTGGGGGGAGAAACGTCGTAAACCGTTTACGCCCCCCCGACGGGGTAGGAAGCGAGAAAAAGAGGGAAGTGTGTAGGCCCTTCCTGCCAGGAAGTCATGGACAGTTGGAGGGTTCTTAATTCTCTATTATCGTATATTCGTGAATTATGGGTTTTCATAATATAGTAGGGGAGAGGTCTGTGGTAGTCTCGAGTGAGGTTTAATTAAAAGGCCTCTAAAGTGAAGGGGGGAGTATGTTGTTATATATTGTTCTTTTAATAGAGAAAATTTCGATTTTTCAAATAGAAGGATAATGTGTATTCAATTTATATTGAATGGTGATCAGGAACTTAGATAAAGCTCTTGATATTTTGATAATTAAAGCTTTTAGGTAGTAATTTATTATTTTTTAATAAAATTTTTTTATTTTAGATTTTTGACAGAAATGTCTTATTTTGTTATTTAGTAAGTATTTTATAGACTAATTTGTTTAAAAAGCATAATTTTTCTAAAATAAGTCTTAAAACTAAAAATATAAACAATTTTACAAAAATAAATAATAACTACAAAATTCGACATATATATAGTTATGAATTTATATAAATGACGTTAAAATATTTGTGTCTTAATATCAGGTGAAATGAGTTGTAATCATAAAGGAATTTTGATCTTAAATTTGAAAATTTTATTTACTTATTTTTCGTCAAAAATTATGCAAATATAATTTAATTATTCTAAAATTTTATTTTACTTTTAAATTATTTATTTAAAAAAAAACTTTAAAAGCAAGTGTTACATTGTATCTTACTGATTAGTTCACCCGACGTTAAAAGAAATAAACTGAACTTACAGCAAATGATTTTAATTACGTAACCGAAAGGGTCAAAACCCACTATTTTCTTCAATAGTAGGATAACTTAATTCACTGTAAAGTAATTAAATATGAAAAAGTATTTAAAAACAATCGATGGATTTTTTTTGTATTATTAATACCAGTGTTTTAATACTTGTAAAGGTATTATTGATAATTATCATGAAAAATACCTATTATTAGCCTGTCAAACCGTATATTATCCTAATACTGATTTTTATCATGCATTAAAATTATAATTTTAATTACTCACTTTAATTACTTTATACATCACAAATTAATTCTAGAAATACAAGAAATATTTATAAATCCATACCACCAATTCATATTAATTTTAATTAACTTGTATTATTAAAATAAAAATTAATTAAACGTTATTTCATTAAATAACAAACTTAATTCATCCTTCAGTAACTTAACAACACACCAATTGCACTTATCGTGTCTTCAATGTCCAGAAGACGCATTTTCCATTGACAGACTTCAAAAGACGCCGTCTTCATCAACCGTCCGTTAACAGAGAAATGTCGCATCAGGAAAACCGAACAACATGCCCGAAATGTTAATTTTGGGAGCAGGACTATTCAAAGGCGCACACATATGGAAGTTTCCTCAGTTTATTAATTAAGATGGCAGCCGAAAGAGGACATCCCCCCACCTCCCCCTCCCCGTTTCTCGTTTGCATTCAAGGGGGTGTAGGGGAGAGGGGGGGGGGGGGGGGAGGCTGGAATATTCCTCGAAACCGTAAGCAGATGACCCTAATTGGTGGCTTGTGCTGCAACAGAGTAGAATTTGGGAGGGGAAGGAGCTGGTTTGGTCGGTCGCACGAACTTTGGATTGGGTGTTGGTCATGGAATTTTGGATGTCTTTTGGAATGGAAAATGTATTACTTAAATATATTTTTAGGCGATTAAATGTGTCATTGTAAAAAATTACTGTATGATATAGGATTTTTATTAGTAAGCTTCAGTACTTTTGTTTTCAAAGTTAAATAAAAGTAATTCAGAATTCGTGATATTCTAAAGCATCATTAATATTCAGAATATTTAAAATATTTGAATTGTTAGAGAATAAATTCAATTGTGTTTTAATGTAGTCATAATAAATTTATTACAAACGTATACAGAATATAAATAATTTGACACCATCCTTAAAAAAATTTGCTAAATATAAATTAAGTAGCTGAAAGCATTTTTTATATAAGAGGCATTTAAACAATATACATATTAAGATAAAAACTCGTCTTATAGAACATTGCGTTAAGAATATTAAAATACAAATACAACGTTAAAATACGCAATAAAAATCCGTATAATCCGGACATGTTTTGGGAGATACATCACCCTTCATCAGCGGAGAATGTAAAGTTTGTGTGTAATAAAATATAAATAAACCTAGAAATTTAAAGTTTTGCCAAAGAACAAGAAACTAAAAATCTATTTCAATCGGTTGGAGTTAACTATTGTGTGCCAACAAGCGGGAAATATTGGGACCGCAAACGTTTCATTGACAATCGAATCAATATTGCTAATATATATCATATTTATATCATAATTGTTTAATATTTTTAGCAATATTGATTCGATTGTCAATGAAACGTTTGCGGTCCCAGTATTTCCCGCTTGTTGGCACACAATAGTTAACTCCAACCGATTGAAATATATTTTTGGTTTTTTGTTCTTTGGCAACACTTTAAATTTCTGGGTTTATTTATATTTTATTACACACAGACTTTACATTCTCCGCTGATGAAGGGTGATGTATCTCCCGAAACATGTAAGGATTATACGGATTTTTATTGCGTATTTTAACGTTGTATTTGTATTTTAATAATATACATCTTGGCAGGCTTGGCTGGCAAGTGGTCCCAGTCACAAAAATCCGAAAATTAACTAACACCATTAACCAGGCAGCTCAATCAATCATTTAGCTTTTAACAGAGAGTTGTAATACATTTGTCGTTCAAACATCTGCAGGAGTTTCAAATTTGGCGCACTTTCTTCTCTTTTGGTGATAAGGAGTTCTTTCCGTATTCAACTTCTTAACATATATGTACGTATTAACTTATTTTCAAACAATATGCGCTAAATATTTCCTCTTCATTAACGAAACGAAAATATTTTATTTGTGTTCAATACTCGAAGAAGCGAATCTCTTTATATTTCTCAGGTTTTATTGTTCATATTTTCTTATTGAAGTATACAAAATAACAATTGAAAGAACTTCGCTTATGGTAAATTTTTTTACATAAAAACGTAATGCAATTATTTTAAAACTACAAAGTAAGAAAAATCTCCTTAATATATCTGTTAAGCTCCCTTAAATTGTGCCACTCGTTCAAAAAAAAAACTATATTTAAATACAAAATTAAACAAAACCATATTACATTACTTCGATCTCGTTTAGTTCTTAAAGTCGCCAAGTCCTGTCAATTGGCGCATGAATGAATTGGCATTTCCACATATCACGTTGTTTCAATGATGGACACACGGAAATCAGCATTTTCATTCCTCTATTTGTATCATTACTCTATGGCTTTTAATTGGTATGGCCCTAAATTCAACTCCCACTTAACATTATAGCCAAAGCGGGATTGCAAACTTTTTCGTTTAAACCACTTAGAAATCCACTCGCACATATGAAAATAGATGTATCAATGATAATTTGGCACATAACCATTTTTAAATTTAAAATTTCTTACAAATTAGAAAACAAAAATTTCGTTTCTAATAATTAGGTTTATTGACAAAAGGAAGCATCCGATCGTATCTGTAAATGTCGTTTCTCCTTTAACCCTATAGTGCATAGTGTAGCATATATGCTACATAACTTTAAAATGACCCCTAGTTGCATCTATTGAGTTTTATGTTAACTATTGTAGTATTGTCACGTAGGGAACCATGTACCTAGTTCATATAACCACCGATGGGTCCTTATCTTTATAAAATTATTGTGATAAATGCAATCAATTACTTCGAAGTCTGTCGTTTTAAAACTGGCTCATGAAGGTTAAGTTTTCAAAGGTAGTTTTATTACTTATAAGTATAATCTGGCTTTACAAAAAATCCCAGCTAATACCAGAGGTATGTAGATTGTATTTAACTACATTTTCATACTTTTTGAAAATTATTTTAGTAATTACGTCAACATTTACATGTGTTGCATATCTGCTACATCATGGGCTAAATGAACTTTTTAGCCGAACATTTTCAGGAGTGCTATTTTTTAGTTATGTGAGTTTTTAGCGATTTTTTCGTTATTTATTTATTTTTGGGGATATTTTTTTGGTTTTAGATGTCCAAAACATTTACATTTGTAGATAAAGATGGGAAAAAGGAGCATAAAAATGTCATAAGAAATCTCAGAACTTCTTTGTATGACCCTTGGAAGTGAAGAAAACTGTTCCTCTTCCTATGATGAGTTTGAAAGTTTGTTTCCTTTGCCGGACGATGTTCTCCTGTAGCTATTAGAAACTGTTCTAAATGATGACCAGCTATTGGTCTCGGAAGAAGAGATTGTGGAAGAGTATGTACAAGCAGAAGTAGATGGGTTTGACAAGCAGCCCTTTACATCTCAATCTCCAAGTACTGGGGGTTCTTCTATGGTAAGAGGGGAGAAAAAATAAAAGTAGGAAGAAAAAACAACATCATTATTTGTGGAAAAAACAAACAAATTGCACCTAGAGGACAATGAAACAAAATTCGGACATTTTGACCTTCCTAATGAAGTACTCAGTACCTAATGAAGTGAAATGGAGTCTCCTTGGAGACTCCATTTCAGTTCTTTTTTTTTGATGATAGCTTTTATGACTATGTGGTTCAACAGACTGTCATTTACAGCACCGAAAAAGATCATAACAAGGTGTTTAAATTTTCAAATAGTATGCGACAAAAATATTTTGAAATTTGTATTTTTCTTCACCTTTGAACGGCCTGCTAAGGGATTTATGGAACTACTGCTGGGAAATGAACTTGTAAAAAGTACAATGGTGGTAAACACCTTTGAGAAAATCCGTGGCCTTTTGCATTTCAACAATAACGTAAATAAGTTATCTCATAATCATACTGATTACAATCACCTTTTCAAACTTAGACCTATTACAAAGTATATGAATAAAATATTTCTGACTATCTCAATGGAGGAATTTCTAAGTGTTGATGAGCAGATGTGCTTCCCGTAACTGGCTGTACTGACTGGTAACTGACCAGTATCCTCCATAATGTCGAAAGAAAACAAGCTGGTTCATTTGATCTCTACATTATATGGAGTTGAGCCAACTACCACAATAAAGCGATACAACCGGAAAACTAAAAAACGTGACGAAGTTGAATGCCCTAAAATAATTAGAGCCTATAACAAACACATGGGTGAGGTATATTTACTAGATAGTCACATTGGAAGATTTGGAACACTATGAATGTAAGGAGACGTTGGTATCTAAGGCTGTTCTCTCATTTAGTGTATCTCGCAGTAATAAATAGTTGGATTATATAAAACGGAGACGCCCAGAACAAAAAACAAAAGGGAATGAGTCAAAAAAAATTCGGAAAAGAAATTGCAACCACCCTGTCAAATTTGTAAAGAGGAAACACCGAAAAGGAGACGTCCAACACACTCGACCAACAAGACAAAAAAAAAGGCCAAAAACGTCTCCTGTTTTTAGGCCTCTGCCTGACGTCAGAAGAGATGCGTTTGACCACTGGCCCGAATGGAAAGACAAGAGAAACCGGTGTAAAAACACAGGCTGCAATGGTTTTACCTTTATAAAATATTCAAAATGTAAAAAAATTGAAACTTTGCCTCAACAAACACAAAAATTGTTTCAAATCTTATCACAAATAAACTTTTTAAAAAAATTATTTTCTTAAATTACTAATAATTATTTTTATCTACCTTAGATATTATTTTAATATAGATTTTGTTTAAGTTTGCATGTTTTCCTGCATGTTCCAAACGTATTTTCCTTGTAAAAAGTAAAATTATCAGGAAGAAGTCTTAGAACAAAAAAAGCTCCGTTAGCGCATGATGTTGCATATATGCTACACAACGGTTTTAATTGATTATTTAGTTAAAAAAGCACTTAGGATTTTTTTGTATATTTTTCCAGTGGTCCAGAGGCAAAAAGTAAACCGAAAAATTTTATGTCATTAAAAAAGAAAAAAATCATGCACTAGAGGGTTAATGCAGTCATTTAACAGCAAAAGCAAACTCGCTGACTTGTGCACAAACTGGACTTGGCGTAATTTGTCTGGTGGCTACCCAATTTGAAGGTCGCCTCTCCGAAGCTCTTTTAAGATAATTAAAGTGCTTATTGGTTAGTTTAACCCTTTTTAATGATAATCATAGTGCATATTTCATAGAAAAAAATCCCGTTTGCATGAATATAACTATTTATAATATTTTTGAAAAAACAATGTATTCACTTTTAAAATTTATGAAAAATAGCCATATATAATTTAAAATCCTATATATGTGGTTTTTATTGGCAACTTTCTCAGTTATCCGTTATTCACTGAGATAAATAAGATAAATAATAAAGAGAGAGAGTGAGAGAAATAGATAAATAATATGTGAAACTGAGATAAATAAATTAAACTGGAAGGGTCACTCTCATTGGAGTAAAATGTCATTTACCGTGGCGCGCGAATGAATACTGTTCGGAAGACAAGGTTGAAAAATATATTCTACCTTGGCTTTTGCAGCGTTAGTCGTGTTGCGGCTGTATCGTATTTGATCAATTAATTTTTTGTTGTTATAATTAAGGAAGCAAGTATGTCAAAACATTCAATATATTTTTATAAGCCAGAAATGTGGTTTTAAAAATAGAATATCTGCATTCCATCCTATGCTAGACACCAGGCCAAAGGACTATATTTCCCTACCGTGGTTCAAAAGAGTGTAAAAAGGTTGTGTACGCTCACTGAACTCTAACTGTAACTGCTGGAAGGCTCAAACTTTGTTTCCTCTACGGGCGCGTTGAAACCAATTGAAAGCTGCCATACGGTGCCCCAACATTTTTTTAAAAATGATTTAGTGGTGTTTTTTATTACCAAAGAATTGTAGAAATATTAAATATATATAAATATTATATTTTCTTCTTATAGAATTAATTTTTATATTGCCAAACAGATAGTTTTTTCTCTTGCTTTTTAACTACTTCTACTTTGACTTGCAAATGACTTCCTATTTTAATAGCAGATTACATTTAAAATGGGTTTAAAAAGAAAATAAAAAAAACTTACCCTAAAATAATATATGTCAGCGTATTTTAACATGAAAAATATACGAAATATTGCGGTATCAAGAAAAGTGTGCCCCATCATGGCGGCCTCCATATCGGCTTCAAGTCAACAAAATGTCTTGCCCTATCCAGAAGTTACAGTTAGAGATCAGTGTGTACGCTTAGTAATCACCCCAGTTACTATTTTAGCTCAGTGTAGTAATTTGGAAGTCGGTCATGCGCAGTCCATTTGTTTATAGGTCTGTGAGAAAACCACATCTTTTCATTATATTTCTAAAAAAATAAGAATAATACAGAGTCATACGAATATTGTAATAAAATTTTATCACCTTTTATGATAAAAATCGTCACACGATAATACTGTATTAGATATTTGAATTTATAAAATCTCCATATTATTCAAAAGTGAATAAAAAATATTTAAATCGAATACTCTTAACGCCAGAAATGTCTTTTAAAAATCGGATGTCTGTTTTGAATACGATAGAAATTAAGCGTTAAAAAGTCCGGCCTTATTAATATCAATGGTTATTTACCAGAAAAAGAAATTCTGTATCAATTCCAATGCGTTCTTTTTCAAACGATTTGTAAAAAAGATTCCTTCCATCAATTCTCGCCTGCAGGCAATTTTTCCCTTAAAAATACTTCTTTAAAGTTTTGATTCCACGTTTTCTTTCTTTCACTTTGGCAACAGCAAATGAGTTTCGGACGTTTACTAAAAGCTTTTTCCAGTTATTATTTTTATACCTCACAGGAACGATGCGAGCATCTTTGAAGCCAAATAGAAGAATTCGTAATGGAAGTTCGCATTATTATTATTGAAAATATTCGTCAGATTTAAATCAACACGATTGTGGCTCCGGTGGTGGTGAAAGGTAAATGTTTAGAATATTTATATTATTACTAGGATTTCTTTTTGAGCTTTTAAAAAACCCATTTGGGTTCTGTTGAAAATATCTCGCGCTAAAGTGGAAATGTGTCTTTCTTTGGAAATGAAAATTGAATTCAGTTTTCTATTTGGTTTACCATCTTTTTCAATTTTCGTATATGTCTCATACACCTTTTAAGTTCTTATTTCAGAAAAAGATTATCTATAGAAATAATTTATTTTCTTTTAATAAATGATGGTTTTACAAATGAAAGGATTTATTTGAAAAATTTTGATTTGGGATAAATTTTTATTTCAAACAAGGAATAAAGATTCTTTATTTTATATGCAAATCTTCCATTTATAACGTCAGTGACATGTAAGACCTGAGCAGTTTCCGTAAAAGTATTTAACTCCGCGGTATATTTACATTACACCTAAGAAGAGTATAAGTACATTTTAATGAAATATTAATGTTTAATATGTCATTAAATATTCTATAAATATTTAAAGTTTGGAACAAATGTAGTATAGGACATTTGGCGCGTTTTTTTTTGGCGACGAAAAATTGCCGTTAAACATAGTTCCGACGCAGCGCGATGACGTCATAGGGTTGCCAGATCGAAAGTCGCCACAAGAATCGGAAAATACCAACAATGTCAGGTGGGGTTGCTATACTATAAATTTATCGCCCCTATAAAACACGCCAAAAAAAACGTCGCGCCAAATGTCCTATACTATATCTGTTCCAAAAGTTTTTATCAACAACATATAGTTTGTAGTTCGAGTTTTTTTTCGGAGTTTTCCAACTTTGGCAAAATGTGCGATATTTTATAATTTGACAGTTAAGGGGAACCCAAACCCCAAATTCCGATAAAAAAGACGATTTTTTTTGCTTAAAACAATGTTATACATATTAAAATAGGTAAAGATGTCGAATATGGGGTGAATTGGCGCATTTTTGAAAATCGGGAAACGATGGCGACGGCGTTTAGTAAAGCAACCCTATGCGCTCTGTTTACGGATGATGCGCACGCATCCAATGCACACAATCCAAATGAACTCACGCAGGAAGAAAGTAAACAAGTAACCACATTTAGAAGTTTAGCGCCTTGGCGAGAAATTCACCCCATCTGCGACATCTCAGCCTTAAAATATTGTGTACAAAATTTCTGAGCAGTTGAAAAATTGTAGAGTAAGTACATTGTGTTAGATGTTTATATACCATTTATCATCTGCCTATCTATTTTTATCTGCAACAGTCGTCATTTACTCATCATGAAACGTTTGAAATTTTGCACATGTTTAAAATGCTAAGGCTTTGTATAATGCACTTAAACTAAACTATTAGCAGTGTTTCAAACTTTAATATTTGTTTTATAAACGTAGGGAGAGCTTTTATAAATTCAAATATGTTTTTGAAAACAATTAAAACACAAATTTACACAATTCTCTTCCTAGGTTTGTAGACGTTATTTAATCATTTTTTTTAAATATTAAATATTAAAAGAGTTATAGAGTATTTTTGAAAAAGAATATTTAGGCTTAAAGATTAAAAATATTTTTTTCTTTTTAAATATTTTTTTATTGATTATTGTTCAAACAGAGATGTTCTAATAGGAAAAAAATAGTATTTCTGAATTTATTAATAAAAATATTAGGATTCATGGCTCTGGTATCCTTTAAAAATAGGTTTCATAAAGTAAATGGATGATAGGCACCGGATGCTCATGTCTAATTAAAAACCAGGTAATGCCATGTCTTTCAAAATTAAATAACTACAAAACTTTTTACACTTTAACAGGTCCACAAAGCTAGGTTATGCAGTTTGTTATATATAAAGTAAATAAAATAATCAAGATTATGTACTACATATACATAACTGTACTAACGGCCATTGCATGTTCTGTTCTGTAAATTTGGATTTGAAATTTATTCTTACTGTCAAAGATATATAGCAAAAGAAAATACTATAAATTACTTATTTTTTACCAAAATACTGTTCATAAATTTAGAAAATGAACATGCAATGCGAGGTTGGAAACGTCGTTTATCACTTTTAAACAAATTATCGATATTTTTATTATTTCAATATGATTTTTTTAAACGGGTTTTTGTAAAATATTTCAAGTGTAATACTGAAAAATATATTTAATTACTGTTGTTTATTAAATACTTCTAAATTTCCGAATGCGTTCCGTTCCACTCGATTCATTTCCCTTTGATGAGTTTTGCAAATATAAAAGTTTTTTCGTTTTCGTTTTTCCACCTTTTCTTTGAATGTCTAAGTAGAGTTAAATTTTAAAAATATTTTCATTTTCAATGATACTTCCTGTCTATAAAAAATAATTCATAGTAGTTTTCGATAATATATGTGGAATATATGTAATATTTATTATTTATAATTGCAGTCGTTATTATTTGGTGATAAGTTCAATGATGCAGGTAGAAATTAAATGCCGAAAGATTGGTTCAAACATTTATTTCTCAGGACTTCTCAGAGCACGACATCACAGCTTCGCGGTTACAGTATGAATCTGCAGATAATACGGAATACTTTGAGAAGGAGAATGCACCGTGGACATCTCTGATTGGTTCATCTCAGTTTTAGTTCGCATTTTCTAGGTTTGGGTTCAGGATTTTGAAGTGGCGTGGGAGGGAAAGTAGTCACATGAGGTATGTTTTTGTACTGGGAAAAGGGGACTATATCCAAAGTTAAAGAAAGTTATTTAAAGTCATGGTATAATTTTATAGTGGGGAGATATAAAATATCTTACATATATATGTATTATTTTAAGTTATTTTTTAATTTATATCTTTAAGTGCATTAGAAACAATGGAAAATATTTACAATTTGCAAATTGTTCAAATACTATTAATCAAAATTTTTTCTATTTTTCAGAAACTGTTGAAAAACAAGCAACCTTATATCAGTAAGTACGAAATTTTTTAGTTTAAATTCTTTTCTTGTTAAATACATTAAATCTATATTAACATTTTAAACTGTAGTGATTGTGGACAACTTTTTGTGGCACAAATGTATTCAAAATCACTATTTAACAATAATTTATTAAATCTTAAACATGATGTATTTATTACGAAAAAAAATCCCACTACTTTAATTACTTCATAATTCTATAATGGTAATAGTTCATTCGTACAGAAAATATTTAATTTGAGATTCAAAATATAAATTAGTAATCATTTTAGATAACTTATGCCTGTAATTATTCTATGTATCTTTTTGACTGAAACATACTAAATTATATCTGATACTAACACAATTTATCAAGAGACAAATTTATGCTCATTACTATTCGATTTCATATGAGTAAGATAAGTAAAATGTTTGAAAGTAATTTTCTTTTAAAATTCAATAATTTAAATACAAAGCTAAAAACAAAAACCATAATAATAGATAATGTTTAGTAATCATTAAAAGTAATATTTAAAATATTTCGTTACTGATTTTTATTTCTATCCACTACCGTATTCTGAAGAATTGTTGATCTTAAAATAATTTTGTAAATTTCAAATAATTATGAATCTTTTGAAAAATTAATTTTTTTATTGTAGTTAGCGGAACACATAGATAAAAATATATTTTAGTTATACAGAAATGTAAAATTTACACAAAAATTGCCATTATATACATTAAACAATAAGATTTCCAAGGAACTTAAGTTTTAAAGAAAATTATTGTGAAATGTTTGAATACCACAATATATAATTTTTAAATATTAGGTACATAAAATATTGAATAATTATAAAACGATAAAAATATTTTTTAAAGATATTATTCAAGCAAATAACACCAAGGGAAAACAACTGCATTTATCAACTAGTATAAATGTATTTATTTTTCTCTAACATTTATCGACGCTAATGGATTTTAACATTATATTCTACGTGTTTATCTTCTTAATTTACTATTAAACACAATAATTCTTATTAAAATTAAATGTAGTAAAACAATTTATTTTGTCCCAAAACTTCAAGTTTTAAATATTTTACATCTTATGTGTATACACAAACTGAAACATTCACATACATTTTTAAGATATACACGACATTTGGGAATTGATTTCGAAAGTCATGTTTTATTTTTTGCACAAACAACGTTCAATTATAGCAAATATACCGATTTGAATATTTGTCTATACTCCTTTAGCATTATAAAAAAAGCAATTTAAACACCATTACAAATGCATTTGAACGTAGGAAGTGGGTAGTATCATATAATCTCCAAAAGGTAATCCCAATCCCTCTATAAAAACCAAAAATCAAATTAAATACACCTTTCTTTTCCAGCTCATACCATTTGGGACACAATACATTCAAATCCGACTTCCAAAGTCAGTGAATTAAGCTAGCCTATTAAGACAAGGTACGGGTCTAATAGATTAAGTTATAAATAAGAAGCAGTAGTAGGAAAAGGAGAGTTTTGCAGCAGGGGCGATAGATCAGGTGTCGGGTGTTTTTCTCTCCTAAAAGGGTAGTTTGTCGGGTAATTGAATGGTGGGGATCGGGCACGTTGATGGATAAGGTAATCTTGTGAATCCCTTGTAGGAATGGAATTTTTATTCCTGTCGCGTTACGGGTGATGGATGGGATGGTGTGTTCATTGTTAAGTTTGTTTGACTTTTTCATTGTGTTGGGCGCGATTGGGGTTCGGTGACTGTTGTTGTTTCTGGGGCTGAGGAATGTTTTAAGAATTAAAATTGGGTTTTGTTCTGTAAGGGATTTGATAGTGCTGTTATTGGGGTGGTTAAAAAGGCATTAGAAGTGTTGGTTTGGTTTGTTTAATTAACGTCGCACTAGAGCTGCACAGTGGGATATTGACGACGGTTCGGGGCCTATCTCGAAGGAAAGACCCGGGAAAGATGCCTCGTATTTTTGAACCATGGTCAGATCACGAGGACAACACCTGAGCTGGCACCCGACGCAACCACTAAAGGCGTCAGGACATTGGACCCCGATCAGATTTATCGTGCACCATTCTTTAACTACAGATAAACTTTTACAATATTTATATTTGAACTATTATTTATTCCCAGAGAAAATGGTTTGGTTTGGTTTTATTAATTAACGTCGCACTAGAGCTGCACAGTGGGCTATTGGCGACGGTTCGGGGTCAATCTCGAAGGGAAGACCCGGGAACACATACACATTCACATTTACACACACATTCACACACATATTCATACATGCACCTCGTTATTTTAGAACCATGGTCAGATGACGAGGAAACACTTGAACTGGCACCCAACGCCTTCAATAGACGTCGGGACTTTGGACCCCGATCAGATTTATCGTGCACCAGTCCCGTATACACGCCAGTATAATTTGTTGGATGCTCTGGACGACTTTTTAGTATTTTTGTAGCGAAGCTGGAAACCCTCCGATCGCAAGATCACTACTTTTTTACTTTTCTTTGTCAAGTCCATTGTACGGATTCGATCCACCAATCCTCTGATTAGTAGCTGAACGCGTTATCCACTGAGCAACTGGGGCTCGCATTAGAAGTGTCTTTTTTAATTAGAAATCCTCCGTAACGTTAGTAGAAAAGAGATGACTTTAATTGGAACCGTTTTTCCCATGTGTAGTGAAGGTTGACGGAATAATATCATGGGTTTATGGAAAGTGGAATAAAACGATTAAAATTTCAATTGATGATAGTCACAAAATACTGTTATATTTACTAATTGTAATAAGTCAAGGTTTTTATATTATTACAATAGGAATAATCTGCATGTATAACAAATATTTACTTAGAAAATGTCTAAAAACCCAGCAAAAAAAGTTAGCATAAAACCTCCATCAAAATTTTGAAATTGAAGGGTTTTATGCAGGAAAACTGCTGTTTTTTTTTGAAGATCTATGAAATTAAAGGTTTTTGTTTCAATGTCCTTTATAAAAACTGCAAAAACCCTTCATAAAAACCTGCAAAAAAACTTCCATTTTTAATCATTAAAGGAAAATGCAAATATGCAGAAAAATTAAAAACTTAAAAAAAAACTGCAGTTTTTTTGTTTCAATATCCTTTATAAAACCTTCAATAAACCTTCAATTTGACAATTTTGATAAAGGTTTCATGCTCACTTTTTTTGCTGGGAAGGACATTTTATTACATGCTTGATTTCTTTTTGTTTGGTATTAACCAATGTTTCGCTTTAAATAATTGGCACTAAATTATTATGTGATGTGAAGGAAGAGGAATATTGAAGGAGTGAAAATCCAATGGTGTACAAGTGACTTAAAAAATAGAGTTAATTGCTGTTATAGATAGTTAATACATATGAAATGTTAGCGACAAAGGGATGCAAGTAAATGCCTGTTATGTGCTGAGATTTAGCCTTGTATGAATCAACTACTTCAAGAATCAGCTGTTGTGTTTTAACTTTAAACTGTGTTTCCACAAAATAGTAAAATTGTCACTCCCTTGGCCTCTCATATATATTGATATCTAGAACTACGCTAAATGACTTGTGTTTTTTTAAAAATAATATATTTCGTAAACAAACAAATACTTTTTCTTTAGTATTCAAACATAAATAATATAGCTAATTTCGACATAAAAATCTATGTTACGTAAATTTAAAACTTGTAGCACCCCCTGAGGACTTTGGAATGATCGACATGTGTGCAAAACTTAAGATTTCAGAAAAAAATTTAAGATGCATAATTGATAAGAAACTAATATTAAATACTTATGATTTCAAAACTCTTAGAAATCTTGAATAGGCAATGTTACTCTAGTTGATTTTTTATGACAATTTTGGAATATGCGATATATATCCTTAAGTACCTTGCGGTTTTACTTATTGTTAATTAGGAAAATAGCAAACATTTATTAAAAAATATTTTAAAGCCTTTTGAGCATTTCGTAGAGATTCAAAAATGAGTTTCATATGAATTAAGTTGAGATTACTTTAATTTTGGTATTTTAATTTTGGTGTGTTGATGGTTCATTCATTTATTGATAATAACTTTCTTCTTAAATTTTTTATAAGACGAAAACGACATTGGAACAAGAGATCATGATTGATTTAAGCATTTTTTAAGTGTTCAAATTTTTTAGCACCTTAAAATAGGTACCTGAAATAAATAAAAACAATGTAAACTTTTCACCCGAAAAAAAAAACCTAAATATATTTAAAAATTCATAATAAATATATTTAAAAATTTATAATAAATATATTTAAAAATTTATAATAAATATATTTAAAAATTCATAATAAATATATTTAAAAATTTATAATAAATATATTTAAAAATTCATAATAAATATATTTAAAAACTCATAATGAATATATTTAAAAATTCATAATAAATATTTTTAAAAATTCATAATAAATATATTTAAAAATTCATAATAAATATATTTAAAAATTCATAATAAATATACTTAAAAATTCATAAAAAATGTATTTAAAAATTCATAATAAATATATTTAAAAGTTGATAATAAATATATTTGAAAATTCATAATAAATATATTAAAAAATTCATAATTAATATATTTAAAAATTGATAATAAATATATTTAAAAATTCATAATAAATATATTTAAAAATTCATAATAAATATATTTAAAAATTGATAATAAATATATTTAAAAATTGGTAATAAATATATTTAAAAATTCATAATAAATATATTTAAAAGGTAGAGTTTGAAGAAGGTTAATACAAAAATCCATACCCGTATTTTGTAAACGTTTTAAATGGGGTCTTTTAATCAGTGATGTTGGGAAGGCATTTTATCAGCTGTGCATATAAATTACCTCTGACGTCACTGTTTGCTCCATTTTTAGTCCAGTGGCGAATTTTTTTTATTTTCGAATGACTGATGTTATATAGTATTGGGTTGGAGGGAAAGTTCTGTCGTATTTTAAATAGGCAGGTGATTTTTCTTGTAAATAAAAAGAACATCTGGCTAGTGAGTCAATTGGATTTTTTTGTTGTTTTTTTTAGACTGCTGTATAATATAAAAGGTGCCTTTTTTTACCGTTCATCATTTACTTGTGATATTTAAAGTGAAAAACATGTCAGTAGAAAAAGTGCATTTACGACACTGCATTTTATATGAATTCCAAAAAGGAAGCAATGCATCGGTTGCATGTGAAAATTTATGTGCGGTATTTGGAAAAGATATTGTAAATGTTCGTACTTGTCAAAGATGGTTTAGCAAATTTCGTTCCGGGGATCTGAGCCTCAAAGAAAGTGATCGATCTGGACGACCATCCAAGATCGATAATAATGTTTTGCGATCCATGTTGGAAAATAATCCACATTTAACAAGTCGAGAAATTGTAGAAGAGTTTGGCATTCATCATACAACTGTTGGAGATCACATTAAATCTGTTGGGTTTGTGTTAAAGCAAAGTGTTTGGGTTCCACATGAATTAACGGAAAAGAATTTGTCTGATCGTGTAAGAATGTGTTCATCACATCTGATTAGACACAATGTGAAGCCGTTTTTGGACAGGCTGGTTACTCGAGATGAAAAAATGGATTCTTTACGAGAATATTAAGAGAAAAAAAAATCTTACTACAAAATTATCTAACGGGAAAAAAATTCACGTCTTTTGAAAGTGTTTCTAAGGCAGTTGCTGACTATTTTAACTCCAAGGATGAGAACTTCTACAAAACAGGAATTCACAGGTTACCTGAAAGATGGCAACAGGTCGTAACAAATAACGGAGCATATATAATTGATTAATATTAAACACATATTTTTATAAATGAATTCAAATATTTTCTTTAAAATACGACAGAACTTTCCCTCCAACCCAATATTTAAAAAAAAATATTTTTTGCATTCAACAGAGTAACGCTATAAGCCACAACAACTCTGTCCGCAAATCTGCTCCTATGCACCTTACTACTACTATTCACCCGAACCCACGGTACTCATGTTAAAGTAAAAATTTTATAATATTTTAAAGTTTATTTCTTGCTTAAAACTTGTAACCGCTGTACTGGAAGAAATATAAGTGATTTTTGAGCGAGACAAGTTTTTATTTTGGAAAAAAAAATCCAGACGCTCCAACTAAAATCACCTCATCATTCTTCACGCCCACCTCGAACACCGCGAGAGAGAAATCGAATCTAAACGGCGAGGTCCTTCCCTCAGACACTCATCCCCTCCCCTTCATCAGACGATAATAGCCAAACAAAAACCCCATAACTCAACTACCACCGGGCGAAAAACAGAACGACAAACATCCAGAGGCAAGAAAGGGGAAAACGGCCAGAAACCACTTTGCCGTAATTGGAAGTTAAAAGGATTTTTCTGCAAAAAGCGGACAAAAAAGCACCAGAAAGATTCCGAAAAGTGAGGGGGGCATCGCCACCCCACCCCCCTTCTTTAACCACCCCTCTAGCTATGCCGGAACGAAGACAGATAGTCCCTGTCGTCTGCAAAAGGGGAGATACAAAAGGGTGGAGGAATGACTGCTTATGACAGATTTGCTTTCTTCAATATGTTAGCAGAAGGGAAACTTTGGACAGAAAAAAGTTGGTCATAAAAGCCACTAAAACTGAAGTATATCTAAAAAATTATAATAAGAGATGATGATAGCCGGAAGCTACCGATGCTGATTTTTTGTACCTGGGTTGTTAATTTTTTTTTGTTTTATCAGAAGTAGAAATCTTCAAGATTTATTCATCGTCTTGGTGAATTAATTAGGCACTTAAAATATTTTTTTTTAGAATCAAGATGCGATGCCAGTTTTTTAACTAAAAAATGATGTAGGATTTTTTGAAAACCAACTGCTTTATATTCTTTGTCTAAATTTTATAATATCCTCGTTAACTTATATAAAAAGTAATTATTACCTCGTTAGTAAATTTCGTGAAGTGTTTCTCAATAGAAAAGAATATATTAGTACATAAAGTAAGTGTAGTTAATTTTCAAACTGAAATTATAAAAAAATATATCCATGATAATCTGAAACCTTGTTCTACACTAATATTACATTTTTATTTAAGAGTGTAAGAAATACATGAATATGTTGTAAAGTATATTATAATCATTTATTTTTAAGTTAAGTATATTATCAGGTTTCGCTTTATATGTAAGACATCATTTTTAACATATTATTAAGAAATATTTAAAATCAATGATTTTTTTTAATGAAAAAAAATTATATAACTTCTTTCTTCGTTCTGTGCACCGTAGCAAAAATAGAAATAAATATTTTTTAAAACTCATTAGTTACAGTTAACAGGTGTTAATTTACTTTATTATTTTGCATTTTTCAAATTTATTTAATTGTTTGAGTACCATATAGAGCAGCAAAAATTATGTTCTTGCTATCAATATAATTTGCTATAACTGCATATTTTGGTAATTTATAATTAAAAAAATTAGACTTGTGTACTATTATTATTTATTATTATTTATATGATACTTTGCCCTAATGTCAGAAATGTTATTTTCTCCAATAAGAAAGCTTAGTTGGAGTAAAAACACTAATTGTTTTTCAGCATAATTTAAATGTATGAATTTTTCTGTACAGTAAATTCAATTTACACTACCAAAAAAAATCCCTTAAGTGATTCCAAGGTTCCTATTTTTCATAAAATTTGATGAATTCGGATTGATTTGATCGCCCAACTTTTGTTGTTAGATTTAATAAGCAATGCAACTTTTTCGACTGGAAAAAAACACATGCTCTACAATCACAACAACGCAATCAGCTGTAACCTTCGCCAACATAAAGTGAGTTAAACAACTGCCTTACCGTTGGACAACAGTGTTACCAATTCAGAAAGGAAGAATATATTATTTCCTTCTTTCCTTGAATGTCTCGCCTTTTTTTAAATGTGAAACAATTTTAATTAGCCTGAGTGCAAGGAGCAAGGTATCATCAGTTGACTGTATTTCTAAATATATAATTAAAAAAAAAATTGATAATTTTTTTATATTTTTACTAAATTAAATTATCTAATATTATCCCAAATCTTATTGTTTTTCCAGGTAGATCTGTACGATTTTATCGTTACCAGATCTGAATATGATCTGCGTAAGATTTGATAATCTGTAAAGCTGTCTTTTCCTTTGATGTTAGCCTAGCGCAAGGAAACGGAAACAGACTAATCGTTATGGTTCGGAATTTCAGAAAATCTTAAATGAAAGCAATAAGTATACACTTGTTCAATATATTTGAAATAACCCTCTATTCCTCCAATACATTTCCAGCAAAAAGTCTGAAAAACTGGCATACAGAGAAATATTATTTTTATACAAAACACTGAAAATTGAGCTAATACGCAGAAATCATTTTTAAACAATCTTAAACAAACTCAATTCTATGATATTCTCGCTAATACGTATAATTTTTCTACGTTAAATTAGTCAATAGTTTCGTGATCCTGCCATACATATTTTACTTGGATTTCTATAATACAAGTTTGAATGAATTTTAAAATTGACTGTTTAATCCAGTTAAGGCATGGTTGATGTCCAATATGGTTTTCGCAGAATGAATTATTGAGTGAAACCCGAGTCAAGTTGATTACCTTTGTACAAATAAGAATCAGGATATAGAACAGGTTTAACATTTTGATAACTCAGAGTTCTGCTTGAATACGGGAGTTGTTGCAAAATGGATGTAGTTTACCCACATTTATTCACTACGATTCTATAGATTATCAAATATTTTCAATTCCATACATGTGTACTTCAGAATACATATTACTCGATGGTGGTATACTTTATAATAGCTGATGGAAGCAATTTATGGTACACAAGTATAGATTAAGAACGAATTTGTTAAGAATAAATGGTCGGGTAAAAACCATAGCGTGCAAGTTTTAAGATGTAAACAAAAAGAAAACGCAACAGATGTTACCAGAGGCAAATTAGGAAATATCACAACTCATATAAACGATTATAACTATTTACAATAGTATCGATATTTTCAATATTACTATTATAATACAATAGCGTCGCTGTATGCGTTATGAATCATAAGGTGGAAAAACGTAATTAAATATAAGGTTGATATAAAAATTAAGTATAAGTAAAATATAAATATTAAATAGTTCCAAAATTATGATAACTTCTTTATATGTAATAAGCATAAAATATATTTTTAATAAGTCAATAAGGAAACAATTTTGTTTCGTTGAATGAAATAAGTCTAATGGAAACAATTTTGTTTCAATCAATGAAATCATGTGGAATTTATGTAATGTAGACTCTAAATCAGGGATTGAAATAAGATATTGAAGCAGACAGAAAATAGTTCTATGAGCTTTTATAAGCTCTCAGCAAAAATTATTGAACTCACGCAAAACTCAAAATAAAACCTTTTCTTTTATTTATTATTTCCAGTTTCATTTTTATGAATTTTAAAGCAATTGAACAAATGAACGACAACAAAATTTTGACTCACTTAGTTTGTAAACTATAAAAATTATAGAAAACACAAAAATACATGCTTGAAAAAAAATGAATCTGAATACAACATATTTAAAAGAAAGCACTTAAATACATACAAGTATATTTTTACAACTTCACGCTTCCGAAAATTTATCTACTGCATTTTGAAAATCGCGCATTTTTGATTGGAAACAAAACATTATTCGAAAAAAAAAATCTTGTTATAAATACTTGCAGCAATGTTTGCCGTGAAAATCAATCATTGTCGAGGCCATTTTAAGATAACTCGTCGCATTTCCTTGGCTTATTTCGAGTTCCTGCTCCAAGTACAATATAGTAAAAGTTATGATAGTATAGCAGTTTTAAATTGAAAGTCTGACGGAGTTTGTATGGAACTCAAAATTAAATGCAAGTGTAGTGAAAATCACAGACATGCTTTTATAAAATAACATGAAAACATCCAATGAGCTTCTTTGGTTTTACTAAGTCAGTATTAGAGATGACAACCGTCCCGAAAAAAATCCTTAGCTTAACGTATTGTTTATCCGCGTTTAAAGCTAATGATACAAAATGATTTTCACATTTCCGAGTCATTTTGTCCACATTGCCCACAACACATGCACAATGTACATTTTAATCCCCACTATTGAGTGTTTTCAGTGACTTTCCCATTCCTTTTTAATCACAGGCTAATAATCTTATCACTTAATTCCACCCTTCGAAACAAAATACACTCTATAATCTGATAAAAAGCTTTAAAACATCCCGATTCTATCCTTTTTTTGCGTCTAAATCCCAACCATGATCTTCCTGCCTTCCACGGCCATCATTAGTTTCAAATGCTTATCAGAAAATGGTTATTTTACTTCACGTGGATCCCCCATTCTCTCTTCCTTTTCGGCTAATTTAATCTCCTGTTTGAGAAGGGAGTGTAATGATTTTTAGAGCGAAAACGAGAAAAAAAGTGGTCCCTAAACAATGTCCCGAGTAATATCTCTTATCTGCTTTAAATGCGGCTTGAATGAATCACTTTGTTAGATCGAGGGGAAAAATTGGAGAAAAAACGTGAAATTCCTGTTTGCACATTATGAGGATGTAGCAGAAGATTATGGGAAAAGTAAAGTACAAGAGTTTTGGAGAGAGAGCCTAATTTGTGATTAAAAAGTCACGTATTTGACCACATTTCTTAACATTTATAAGTAAGATATTTAAAATTATCTAAACAATTAATGTTATAATTCTGACAGAGGTAAATATTTTTTGTATAATTTTAAATATTAACAAAAGTACAGTTTTATGTCTCAGTTGCTCTTTAAATGTTTTTTTAGTTTTAAAATTAAAATTAAAAGTTGAAAAGTATTATAATACTATATAAAATAATAATATTAAAACATATTACTGTATAAACTCATATTTATAAGAGACCCTCACTAAGCTACATTAAACAAAGTACATACCATTGCTTTTAATTCAATTAAAACCACTATAATTAGATTAGTTTAGTAAATATATTAGGTATCGATTGGTTAGTTTAGGGCATAAAATATGACATGTTCTCATAATATACTACTAAAATTCCGTAACTAACAGTCGCAATATGTAGTGCATAGTTCTTTCAACTAACCGATCGAGTTCCGATGAGAAAATGTATTTAATAAAACATATTTTCATACTCAAAAAGTCCTTTTATGTAAAACAAATACCTTAAAACGGAGATACGAAATTTTATTTCAAAATTGTAGTGATATTATAATAGTAACTAGAGTAACAAATAAATATATAATTTTTAATTCAGAAAATAGTTATTAAATTTATATGTAATTAAAGAGTTGTCACTTATTGATACTCACGAATGCTCATTGATATTCTTACGTTATACATAAATTGCTAGTTTTTATTAATTCAAATAAATATTAATGTAATTCTGTATCAATTCGAATCTTTGATAAATGAGATTCTGTATTTGTATAATGAGATAGGATAAGTATATATATATATATATATATATATTGCAATAATATTTAAGTATTTTAATTTCCTGCGTTTAAAATTTTTTATTCTTTAATTTTTTTTCAAATATATATAAGCATTTAATAAGCTTTCACTAAAACAAAACTACTTATATATTATAACTATATATAACTATATTTTAGTTTAATAAATACTAATTTTAAATTACGATTTTTCCATTTCGAATTTCAAATATTTTACTAAAATAAATATAATTAATCCAGAATATCAAAGAGTACTATTTCAAAGGTCATTCAAGTATTATTAGTATTTGTTTTGAAGGTTATTCCGTAAATTTCAAACCCTTATATTGCATGAGTTCTGAGGAAACAAAACATTGTTCATACCAAACCTTACCAAATAACAAACACCGCTTTGATACTTTGCAGCGTAAAAATTGATTTGAAAGCAAGTTATAATCCCTCTCGAAATTTGTTTGAAAACATAAATAGTTGCATTGTGTGATTCCGAAACAATGTATTCAGAAGTTTATCAGAAATATTTGTTTGGTATGACAAAGCAAAGCCATTGTATTTTTTTTAATCATGTAAACAAAATTGAATTTATTTGAGCTTCTTAAGACCTCACTACACGAATGCTATATAAGGTCTCTCGCTATTTGCAGATGACTCATTGATTGGTGAATACAAACCACGTGGTTTATAACCGCCAATCGCAGAAACATCTGCAAAAGCTGACGCACGTTAAAAACGTCCGTGTATAACGGAGGATATTAATAACGTGCGATAGCTTATAAAGATGGCTTTGTTATTGGAGAATACAAAATAACTTAAATCCATGTATCAGTCTTATAAGTCACATGCAGATAACGCGTGTGTTTTACATTCCTATTGAAAAGGCTGTAGGTTCAGTCATCAAACCTGTTTATTTTAGACGTTTTTAAAGACAACGTCCCGACCTTTCACTATACAAAATATGATTGTATAAATAATAATCAATAAACATCGCAATTTTAAACTTACTATGGTCATACACATAATCAAGATCAAACAATTAAAAGTAAAATTGTATATAATTGCTCAACATTGGACCAATATTTACAACTAAACACAGTATTGCTTTTTAACCCTACGTTACACACATTCTAACTTGATAATATCCGGATTTACATCTTTAAACCAATAAACTAAATAAATTTGTTTTCAAGTATAATATTAAGTAAATATTTTATAAAGGGTTTAAATACTATTTATTTAATTTTCATTAATATTTATAACGCATTTGGTAATATTATATTTTAAAAGTTATTACTTTATAGGACAACCAGTTTTAAATATTTTATATACATAAAATTAATAATGTAAACGCCACCAAAAATATCAAATTAACTTTAAACTAGAGTTTATTATTGTAAGCAATTAACATATTTTAAAATAAGAAATATGAATTGTAAATGCGATTTTTACACATACAGGTATTTTAGTTCTTAGTAAGTTACTAAATCGCCTCAAATTTATATCAGTTTACTTGATCTATTCGATTTTGATACCGTTTAATAGACAATTTTCACGCGTGCCCAAAGTTCTGACACATTACCCGATCCGAATCCAGAAACAAACAGCGCTCATTTTGTTCTAATGCCCCATAATGCTCGCTGTATTTCGGACGGTAATATTATATTTTAATAGTTATTACTTTATAGGACAACCAGTTATACATACAGGTATTTTAGTTCTTAGTAAGTTACGAAATCGTCTCTGATTTATATCAGTTTACTTATCTTTTCGATTTCGATACCGTTTAATAGACAATTTTCACGCGTGCCCAAAGTTCTGACACATTACCCGATCCGAATACAGAAACAAACAACGCTCATTTCGTTCTAATGCCCCATAACCAGCTGTATCTCGGAACACTAACCAGCTGTATCTCGGATGGTTATATTATATTTTAATAGTTATTACTTTATAGGACAACCAGTTGTACATACATGTATTTTAGTTCTTAGTAAGTTACGAAATCGTCTCTGATTTATATCAGTTTACTTATCTTTTCGATTTCCATACCGTTTAATAGACAATTTTCACGCGTGCCCAAAGTTCTGACACATTACCCGATCCGAATTCAGAAACAAACAACGCTCATTTCGTTCTAATGCCCCATAACCAGCTGTATCTCGGATCACTAACCAGCTGTATCTCGGATCACTAACCAGCTGTATCTCGGATGGTAATATTATATTTTAATAGTTATTACTTTATAGGGCAACCAGTTATACATACAGGTATTTTAGTTCTTAGTAAGTTACGAAATCGTCTCTGATTTATATCAGTTTACTTATCTTTTCGATTTCGATACCTTTTAAAAGACAATTTTCACGCGTGCCTAAAGTTCTGACACATTACCCGATCCTAATCCAGAAACAAACAAACGCTCATTTCTTTCTAATGTCCCATAACCAGCTGTATCTCGGATCACTAACCAGCTTTATCTCGGATGGTAATATTATATTTTAATAGTTATTACTTTATAGGGCAACCAGTTATACATACAGGTATTTTAGTTCTTAGTAAGTTACGAAATCGTCTCTGATTTATATCAGTTTACTTATCTTTTCGATTTCGATACCTTTTAAAAGACAATTTTCACGCGTGCCTAAAGTTCTGACACATTACCCGATCCTAATCCAGAAACAAACAAACGCTCATTTCTTTCTAATGTCCCATAACCAGCTGTATCTCGGATCACTAACCAGCTTTATCTCGGATGGTAATATTATATTTTAATAGTTATTACTTTATAGGGCAACCAGTTATACATACATGTATTTTAGTTCTTAGTAAGTTACGAAATCGTCTCTGATTTATATCAGTTTACTTATCTTTTCGATTTCGATACCTTTTAAAAGACAATTTTCACGCGTGCCTAAAGTTCTGACACATTACCCGATCCTAATCCAGAAACAAACAAACGCTCATTTCTTTCTAATGTCCCATAACCAGCTGTATCTCGGATCACTAACCAGCTGTATCTCGGATGGTAATATTATATTTTAATAGTTATTACTTTATAGGGCAACCAGTTATACATACAGGTATTTTAGTTCTTAGTAAGTTACGAAATCGTCTCTGATTTATATCAGTTTACTTATCTTTTCGATTTCGATACCTTTTAAAAGACAATTTTCACGCGTGCCTAAAGTTCTGACACATTACCCGATCCTAATCCAGAAACAAACAAACGCTCATTTCTTTCTAATGTCCCATAACCAGCTGTATCTCGGATCACTAACCAGCTGTATCTCGGATGGTAATATTATATTTTAATAGTTATTACTTTATAGGGCAACCAGTTATACATACAGGTATTTTAGTTCTTAGTAAGTTACGAAATCGTCTCTGATTTATATCAGTTTACTTATCTTTTCGATTTCGATACCTTTTAAAAGACAATTTTCACGCGTGCCTAAAGTTCTGACACATTACCCGATCCTAATCCAGAAACAAACAAACGCTCATTTCTTTCTAATGTCCCATAACCAGCTGTATCTCGGATCACTAACCAGCTGTATCTCGGATGGTAATATTATATTTTAATAGTTATTACTTTATAGGGCAACCAGTTATACATACAGGTATTTTAGTTCTTAGTAAGTTACGAAATCGTCTCTGATTTATATCAGTTTACTTATCTTTTCGATTTCGATACCTTTTAAAAGACAATTTTCACGCGTGCCTAAAGTTCTGACACATTACCCGATCCTAATCCAGAAACAAACAAACGCTCATTTCTTTCTAATGTCCCATAACCAGCTGTATCTCGGATCACTAACCAGCTGTATCTCGGATGGTAATATTATATTTTAATAGTTATTACTTTATAGGGCAACCAGTTATACATACAGGTATTTTAGTTCTTAGTAAGTTACGAAATCGTCTCTGATTTATATCAGTTTACTTATCTTTTCGATTTCGATACCTTTTAAAAGACAATTTTCACGCGTGCCTAAAGTTCTGACACATTACCCGATCCTAATCCAGAAACAAACAAACGCTCATTTCTTTCTAATGTCCCATAACCAGCTGTATCTCGGATCACTAACCAGCTTTATCTCGGATGGTAATATTATATTTTAATAATTATTACTTTATAAAATATATAAAACTAGTTGTCCTATAAACACACAAAATTATTAATATAAACGTCACCAAAAATACCAAATTAACTTTAAACTAGAGTTTATTATTGTAAACAATTCACATATGTTAAAATAAGAATTATGCATTGTAAATGCGATTTTTTGCAGACAGGTATTTTAGTTCTTAGTAAGTAACTACATCGCCTCTGATTTATCTATTCTAAATCTATCTAATCTATTCTAAATATTTTATATACATAAAATTAATAATGTAACCACCACCAAAAATGCCAAAATAACTTTAAACTACAGTTTATTATTATAATTCACGTATGTTAAAGGAGAAGTATGAATTGTAAATGCGATTTTTATACATACAGGTATTTTAGTTCTTAGTAAGTTACTAAATCGCCTCTGATTTATCTATTCGATTTCGATACAAACGAAATCCGCCGTTTAATAGACAATTTTCACGCGTGCCCAAATTTCAGACTCATTACCCGATCCGAATACAGAAACAAACAACGTTCATTTCGTTCTAATGCCCTATAACCAGCTGTATCTCGGATCACTAACCAGCTGTATCTCGGATGGTAATATTATATTTTAATAGTTATTACTTTATAGGACAACCAGTTATACATACAGGTATTTTAGTTCTTAGTAAGTTACGAAATCGTCTTTGATTTATATCAGTTTACTTATCTTTTCGATTTAGATACCGTTTAATAGACAATTTTCACGCGTGCACAAAGTTCTGACACATTACCCGATCCGATCATAGAAACAAACAAACGTTCATTTCTTTCTAATGCCCCATAACCAGCTGTATCTCGAATGGTAATATTATATTTTAATAGTTATTACTTTATAGGATAACCAGTTATACATACAGGTATTTTAGTTCTTAGTAAGTTACGAAATCGTCTCTGATTTATATCAGTTTACTTGATCTGTTCGATTTCGATACCGTTTAATAGACAATTTTCACGCGTTCCGAAAGTTCTGACACATTACCCAATCCGATCCCAGAAACAAACAAACGCTCATTTCGTTCTAATGCCCCATAACCAGCTGTATCTCGGATCAGAAACGACGATCCAAAGAACAAAACCCGGACGCTTCATTTCCGATTTAGTGATCCTTGCAGACGATTGAATCACGAGATTCGCACGATTCCCCGGAGGAACATCGCTTTTAAGGTATCTTCCACATGATGTATCCTCGAAGATCGAAAAAGAAAACGCTTCACTCATACCTTCCGGACGAAAAAAAAACCGTATATATCTTCTTATCAATATTGTCAAAATCTGTAGATCGGGGGGCATGAAATTTCTCGCCAAATGCCACTTGGAACAGTTCCAGGTAAATTATCCGGCAGTGTTACGTGGGCTAATGTGTTCCCTAAGGAAGGCGTGTGTCATAAAGAAAACTTTGAAATAAATGGTAATCGTTCACTGAAAGGAACGCTAATGGCTTAAAAGTATTGTTAAATGTGTTTTGAATATGTATGGTGAAACCTTTGCGATAATTGTTCATGCTAAGTGCAATGGTTTCGTATGATTAATGAGGCTAAATTATATAACATGCAAGTCAAATATTTTATGAAAATAGTTTACTTAGAGGTGAGGGGTATATGGGAAAAACGATTACTGTCATTTCAGGGTGATTGGAAAGAAAACAAAAAAAACACAGATTCATGTCTTATAAACATACATACATTTGATCGTTTAACTTTTTATATTTTTGATGAACTAAAATCATTATTCGCATTTTTGAAATAGTAAATGGCTGTATAGTTATGTACTCTAGCTAACATAAGTCGATGAAATATCATTTCAACAATAAGTGGAATTTGATCGCTCTTTTGTGGACCCTTTATGACGAAGATGGGGGAATTTTTTTAAAACCAAAATCCAATTTTCGTTTGTGTTTTATCAATTTTTGTTGTGATAATAATATTTTTAGTATTGTTGTATCAATATTATCTGCATAGTAACAACCTTTACTATTTTGTTTGTAAAATTCAACGCTAAATAGAAAACAAATTCGATGATGTCGCTAAAAATTTTACTTGTTTAGATTAACATGAATAAAGAAAGTTAACCAATTTCGTGACCAATCGATAATTTGTCACCAACTTAACCCATTTTAAAAATCTCATAGCATTGATGGTTTATTAGTAAGGGGAAAAAGAAATTGAAATGGTAGAAACGCTAATGACTCATTCTGTAATTTTATATGTAGGTTATAATACTAAACAATTTTAATCTAAAACGAAAGATAACTGCGGCGTATCTTATAAAACTATTAGTCTAAAACACATTTTAAGTAAGATTTTCTTTGAAAAACAAATTATTTGTTAAGTGTTCTATGAAAAACAAATTATTTGTTAAGTGTTTTTACCAATTAAAATAAAACTTTTCCCGACGACAATTTGGTACTACGTCAGAATTCCAATTATCCAGAGAAATTGGGACCAGATCCCATCCGGATGATCGAATATCCATATATTCGATTATCCGGATGGGATCTGGTCCAAATTTCTCTGGATAATTGGAGTTCTAATGTAGTACCAACTTGTGGTTGGGGAAAATTTATATAATATATATACATAATTTTTTTCCCCAGTTAATTTTTATTTGTAATATAGTTTTTCGCGTTATACATCAAAGAACATGAGAAGCAATTTGTCAATCAAAGAAGCAATTTGTAGCGTTTTGCCAAATTTTTCTAATTACTTTTTTTTATTAATAAAACAAAACCCAGCCAAACTATTAAACGTAAAATTCAATAAAATTAAAAATAAACACAACCCAGTCGACACAAAGTATCACAGCCAACGAACAAGCTCATTATTAATCACTGACTTAACGGAAATCAATAAAGCTTTTTCCCAGTTCCAACAGTGTCACGGTATCTGAAGCGGGATTCAAGAACCCCGAAGTCGAATCGGTCTTCGTCTTTCAATATGTAAAACAAAGCAGAAGAGGGGTGGGTGAGGGCGGCATTCTTTTCAGAAAGAGCGTAAGAGGAGGAAGATAATAAAATGAGGGGCTTCACAATGATCCGAAGGCATGACAAAGGAAGTGATATTACAACATTGTCATCGGAGATTTATCTAGGTTTACGGTACAACGGGCTAGGGAGGGAAGAGAAGATGGGGTGCTATGCCCTGATCGCCATGTTAGGACACGCATTTCTGTATTAAGACAAGTTAGAATATCTAATATTTTCATATGATTTTATATATTTTTACGTGGTACATATGATGCGATAAATATATTAAATATAAGTATTTATATTCAGTATAAATCTTGTATTCAGTTTAAATCGATGTACTCATCATAAATGGATATATTAAGAAAAAATCGATATATTGAAAGTAAATCGATATATTAAGAGTAAATCGATACATCAAGAATAAATCGAAATATCAAGAGTAAATCGATATATTAAGAATAAATCGATATATCATTAATAAATCGATATATCAAGAATAAATCGATATATTAAGAATAAATCGATATATTAAAAGTAAATCGATATAATAAAAGTAAATCGATATATTAAGAGTAAATCGATATATTAAGAATAAATCGATATATGAAGAATAAGTCGATATATTAAAAGTAAATCGATGTATTAAGAGTAAATCGATATATTAAAAGTAAATCGATATATTAAAAGTAAATCGATATATCAAGAGTAAATCGATACATTAAGGGGAAATCGATATCAAGAATAAGTCGATATATTAAGAATAAATCGATATACTAAGAATAAATCGATATATTAAGAATAAATCGATATGTTTATATTCCATGGTATGTGTATTATAATTTTTACGTAGTTATTTACGAACAATAGAAAATGTATAATTTTTTTTGGAATCACTAATGTGATTGTGAAGAATAGGTTAGCTATGATTTATGGAATTCCATCATTTATTTGACTGCTATTTTTACTTTTTGTACAAGGAAGTATCCCAATTTTTATAGTATTCGGAATAATAATTGTTAAAAACTAAATTTAGTATGCAATTTTTACCTTAAATTTATAAAGGTTCTCGTACAAAACCTAATTTTTTCTTACGAATTTTTGTGCAGGGTTGGTGCAAGGTCTATTATCAGTATACTATTAAATGCAAAATAAAATATTACATTTGAATTATCAATTGAAAGGGCTATAGTGGTCTATCCCGATAATTCGAAAACAAAATGTGGTTTCATAGACATATACATTATTCTGATATTTTAGCAATTTTAGACAGACTATCATATTTATTCCCATTTCACAACTTTGTGCACTTGACTGTACAACCCAGTATTTATAAAAATAAAAGATTTTAGGTAATGAGTCAGTGGATGTGTCTGTGACAAGTAAAACACTACCTCTTTCACCAATCGAACATGTCTGAAAATTTATATTTCTGTACTATTCAACTTTAATGATGCACCTGAGGCTTAACATTTTAAATTCCCGTTTAGTTTTCTAATATAACGGTTTTAGAAACTATTTGTAACATGGTCATTTTAAAAAAAAGTATCTACATTATTATAAAGTTACGTTGTTATAAAATCATAAGATCTTGACAACGGTGAAATATTTTAAAATAAATTAATATATATTTATTGTTTTAAACATTAAAACTCTTTCTGACAATTATGTTTCAACCGGGCAACTAACAAAAAATCTAACATTCGAAGATGTACCCGGAGATGTCTGAACAATAGACCAATTATTTTGCCATCGAGGAAATAAAAGAGCAAGAATAAACAGGGAGAACAAATCAATGGTAAAATTTTCTTTAACATGCTTAACCGCGGGTAACAAGTTTCAGCTTTGAAATCACAATTTCAACAGTGTACCCTCATCATTTTTCCCAGGAACCTTTCATTTAAAATAAATTAGTGCAATCTACGAATATTGAAATGAACTTTCTTCAAATTAAAACATGTTACTCTGTACAAAACTCGAAAACAAATACTGAAACTGATTACTCCTTACAAGTACCCATTGCACATAATACAAATGACGAACTATAATTAAAAAAATATCATACTTTACCCCTCATACTACTAAGATTAATCTAACTGTGTCCAAAGATGGTTGGCACTAGACATTCATTTACTTCTACTGTCATCTCCTTTCCCCCCCCCCCCCCCCCCATCCAGGTCAGATAGCAGGGACGCGTGTGTAATGTTCAGCGGGTGGTATCTGTGTTATCAGCATCTCAATGGATTGTGCTCAGTTGGATGCCAATTAACACAGCGTCCCTGTGTTATTGGATGCCGCAGCTCACTTGGAAGCACAACAGCAACACACACTGCGAACCCTGCGATGCTCGGGAGCGCGCTCAGATTAGAGTGCGCCCTACTACGGGTGTTGTGCAGGTAGAGAGATGGGAGGGGATTTCCGGGTTATTGTTGTTCATTAAGCCGAGATGTGTGATGGTATGCTAGATGAAATACTTGTTTTTGTGGGAGTTGAACATCCCATGACGTGATTAAAGTTGTGATCCCAGCAAAAAAAGTCAGCATGAAACCTTCATCAAAATTGTCAAATTGAAGGTTTTTTGAAGGTTTTATAAAAGGATAATGAAACAAAAAACTGCAATTTTTTGAAGTTTTTAATTTGCCTGCATAAAACCTTTAAAATATCTGCATTTTCCCTTCATGATTAAAAATGGAAGGTTTTTTGCAGATTTTTATGAAGTTTTTTATTTACAGTTTTTATGAAGGACATTGAAACATAAACCTTTAATTTAACAGATCTTTAAAAAAAAACTGCAGTTTTCTTGCATAAAACCTTCAATTTCAAAAAAATTATGAAGGTTTTATTCTGACTTTTTTTTGCTGGGATATCCCAACTTAAAAAACAACACCGTGTATCGTTTGAGAAATTGAATGTTTTATGCTGTTTTAATGCAAAGAAATTCCCAATTGTAGGTTTGTTTTGGTTTGGTTAATAACTTGGTTTGGTTGGCTAACGTCGCTCTAGAGCTACACAGTGGGCTATTGACTACGATTCGGGGTCTATCTCGAAGGAAAGACCCGGGAACACATACACATTCACACACACATTCATACATGCACTTCGTTATTTTATAACCATGGTCAGATGACGAGGAAACCCTAAACTGGCACCCAGCGCCTTCAATAGACGTCGGGACTTTGGACCCCGATCAGATTTATCGTTCCCCAGTCCCGTATACAGTATACACGCCGTTAATTTTTGCTGATGTTCTGGACGACTGTTCTAGTACTTTGTAGCGAAGCTGGCAATCCTCCGATCACAAGATCACTACGTTTTTTACTTTTCTTTGTCAAGTCCATCGCCTATGATCGAACCAGGAATCTTCGAATTCCTAGCGGACGCCTTTAACCGCTCGGCCACGGATGCCTCGAAAGTTTTGTAGGAAAATAATGGTTTCATTAAAGCTTTTTTGGCGTAAAACTAAGAAAAAACATATATGTTTTTTTTTTTTTAATACCCAAGACAACATATATGTTAAAGGTATTTAGAACAACTGGCAGGTTTCATGAAGTTTTAATTGACCGAGCGACCTCGAGATCTCTATTTTAACACGACCTCTCGCCATATATTTATTACGCAGTTACGACCGCACGCGTAGTTCGAATTTTTACAAATTAGGCATGAATGTTCTTTGAAGTCATTAAAATTGACGTATATGTTTTTTAAAAAATGTGTTGGTCGCGAGGTCATTTTTTACCAGAATTACTAGTAATAGTGTTATGTCGAATTTTGATTAAAGTTTTATGCTGATTTTTTTGGTAGATGTTTCAGCACTGCAAAGAGTGTGTTTTTAAATGCATTAAAATATGTATAAAGTGGTTTGAATTCAACCTAAAAGATATATCCTTCAATTTTATTAAGATTTTTTTTAAATATATAGAAATTATGTTAAATAAAAACATAAATTTCAAACCATTGAAAACAACTTTAAAATTGCAAAAAGTGCTTAAGCATCGCCGTCAAATGGTTAGTAAAATTACTGTTATACTAGTTCTAGCTCCACAATGAGCAATTGTCAACGGTTCAGGAAAACTGCCTCGTAATTCTGAATCATAGTCAAATGAAAATGACAACAGCTGAGCTGGCTCCCTATGCAATCTCAATAAGGATGGAAACATTGAAGCACGGCAGATTTAACGTGCAATATTATTTAGAAACACAGGCGAAGGAACGATTGGACACCCCTTCGATTACCAGATCTTTACACACATACCATGAATCGAACTTATAACATCATCGACACCTCACCATTTAGCCATATATTGGCCTAAGAGGCCGTCGATGGGTAAAATGTACGTTAGCTTCTGGATGGTAAAATGTACGTTAGCTTCTGGATGGTAAAATGTACGTTAGCTTCTGGATGGTAAAATGTACGTTAGCTTCTGGATGGTAAAATGTACGTTAGCTTCTGGATGGTAAAATGTACGTTAGCTTCTGGATGGTAAAATGTACGTTAGCTTCTGGATGGTAAAATGTACGTTAGCTTCTGGATGGTAAAATGTACGTTAGCTTCTGGATGGTAAAATGTACGTTAGCTTCTGGATGGTAAAATGTACGTTAGCTTCTGGATGGTAAAATGTACGTTAGCTTCTGGATGGTAAAATGTACGTTAGCTTCTGGATGGTAAAATGTACGTTAGCTTCTGGATGGTAAAATGTACGTTAGCTTCTGGATGGTAAAATGTACGTTAGCTTCTGGATGGTAAAATGTACGTTAGCTTCTGGATGGTAAAATGTACGTTAGCTTCTGGATGGTAAAATGTACGTTAGCTTCTGGATGGTAAAATGTACGTTAGCTTCTGGATGGTAAAATGTACGTTAGCTTCTGGATGGTAAAATGTACGTTAGCTTCTGGATGGTAAAATGTACGTTAGCTTCTGGATGGTAAAATGTACGTTAGCTTCTGGATGGTAAAATGTACGTTAGCTTCTGGATGGTAAAATGTACGTTAGCTTCTGGATGGTAAAATGTACGTTAGCTTCTGGATGGTAAAATGTACGTTAGCTTCTGGATGGTAAAATGTACGTTAGCTTCTGGATGGTAAAATGTACGTTAGCTTCTGGATGGTAAAATGTACGTTAGCTTCTGGATGGTAAAATGTAAGTTAGCTTCTGGATGGTAAAATGTACGTTAGCTTCTGGATGGTAAAATGTACGTTAGCTTCTGGATGGTAAAATGTAAGTTAGCTTCTGGATGGTAAAATGTACGTTAGCTTCTGGATGGTAAAATGTACGTTAGCTTCTGGATGGTAAAATGTACGTTAGCTTCTGGATGGTAAAATGTACGTTAGCTTCTGGATGGTAAAATGTACGTTAGCTTCTGGATGGTAAAATGTACGTTAGCTTCATCAGTGGTTTATCTTCTTTTTAATTAACCCTTTGGTAAAAACATACATTTCACTTATAATTAGCTAAAATAGAATTTTATAACGATTATTACGATAAGAAATTTCAATTTAGTACTAATAACTATATAAATATGATTGAAAATGCACAATTTTAATTAATTAAAAAATTGAACAAATTAGTAATATTTTTTATTTTAAATTGATAATCAAAACATTTATTACTCCTTAGCAATTTGTTTTTTGGACCTTATGTGACTAGAACTTTCGAATTTCTCCTTATATTTATAAGGTTATCGCCATAAAACTTTTCACTAAAGAGAAACTAACAATATTATGTCATTTTTATATAAAATATATTTGATAACTTACAACTCTTATATAAATGTAGTTTTTGGCTTCTTATGTAATTCAACTTATATCCTCAAGCGACTCTGGAATTTGATCTTTCCAAAAAATGGCTTTGAGTAAACTTTCAGTACCTAAAAATGATTCGCAACAATTCCCCAAACAAATTGTAACTTCAAATAATACTTTTACAGTGTATATTTCTGTACTTCTACAAAATCCTAAATTACACCAGTTCTTTTTATCATCCTCAGCAGGTAAAAACTTTGGGCATTACGTGTTGAGCAGATACAGTTCAAAAGAGAAAACATTTTTACGAAAGACACGGGGATTTTTACTCTTTTTTCCCTACACTAAAAGATACAATTTCAAGAGAGGGAAAAGAAAGCAGCCTTTTGAGCCTCCGGGCACTTTTGTATCTTTCTGTTTAGAGAACGCATTCAGGGGTGACGCGGAGAAAACAGAAGTGAGTCGAGTGTGCTTGGCCATTTTCAAATTCTCTGATTTCTTTTTTTGAAAAGTATGAAGTTTTAGTTTCAGTCGAAAGATGGAAAATGTACTACTTTGTTTCAGAATTGATTGGTTCTTTTAGTTTGTGGAACTAAATAATAGTTCGAATGCGAAAAGTTTTTTTAATAATTTTAATGATGTTATATATTTATAGAATAAATTGATAATTATTAAAAATGTTTCCCGGATTCATCTCTAGAATTTAAAATGCTCACGGGTTCTATTACTTAAAATGTTCCCGGGTTGTATCTTTATTATTTAAAATGTTCTCTGGTTTTATGTATATCATTTAAAATGTTCCAAGAATGCGCGAATTATTAATGGGAAATACAAGAATTATCTATGTATTTATATTGTGCATTGCATTTTTAAGTTAATTCAAAACTATTCATTAAAATCTATTTTTATTTTAAGATAGCATTTTTCAGTTATTAAATTGTAAATGATTATATTTAAATAGATAAATGCATAAGTTTGATGCTACATTATAATTCTTATAATGTGTATATAAAATCTAAATATAAAAATTAATAACGTAAAATAAAGTGTGGTGAGAAAGTCAGAAATGATTGAGAGATTGTGATTGTATAGCTGTTTAACTGCATATAATAAACCAATATTTTTTATACTTTATATGCTTTGTTTGTTGTTACTAAAGCAATTTTTTTTTTAAATATAAGTGAAATTGGCAAAAATATATTTTAATGTGCCAAAGCAACAAGATGTGATAAAGCCAAACAATTTCCCAATAATGTGTGACAATTATGTTGTATGTTAAGTTATTTAATTAACTAACATGGTTAAACCTTTGCACTCCGTTGGCGCCGCTCAGGCGACAACATAGCGATTCGTTCTTTTGGTTCCCTGTTCTTTAAAATAAACGAGAACAGCATGATCTTGTGTTTAAAAAACATCGATATTTTTTTCAACTCGTTCTTTTGCAGATCCAAAACAGATTATGTTTATTTTTTCTATAAGCATAACAAATTCTAAGGGTAAAGAACATGAGGATGAATAACTGTTCCGTAGAAAGAACGGAAAACGCAAAGAAATTTTGGAGTGCAAAGGGCTAAAACCTAAATGTCAAATAATATAAAAATTAGTTTACTAATATTAAAATTTCAAATAAAAAAACATCAAAGTTTTTTACGAAATAAGAACAAAATATGGAATTTAAGTCGCTAAAACATTTTAATTTAATCAGAATCAGCATTTTTATAGAATATACGATTTCACTCTTTAAAGAGCAATAATTCCTACACTATTTAACTTATAAGTCAATATTTTTTTAATAGACGTGACGTTACATAGGCATATTTCTGGTGATTTATGTTCTTGGTTAAAATGAGGGTATAATTTTTATGATTTTGTGAAAGCAAACTTTAAAATATTTGTGGTTTTTATTTCTTACATTTTTTTAATCATTTTTATTTCATTGATAACTTATAAAAATCACAAAAAAATTTTAGAAATTATTATACATATAACAAAATAAAAATCCTATTATCTTAAAATTAATCTAAAGTACATTTTAAAAATGCTTTTTTAATAAGAAACAATATAAATCCCATTACTACGTTATTTGTTTAATTCCTGGAATATAATCACTCTTATATGTAAACGTATTTACAATTATAAATTTAATTTAATAAATAAACTAAACAACTTTCTATATCGAATACATTACACAAGTTTTGTTATTCCAATGTTTGTTTCTCTAATCATTAAAATTAGTAAATAAAATTAAACCTAAATGATGCTAAAAATAATTTAAATATTAAATGCATTCAGTAATTAAAACGAAATTAATCATTTTACTTTGAGTATACATCTAATAGAGTCTTACACTCAACAAATTACTATGATGCATTTACTTGAAATTTAATGATATTATCCTTCGCGAAGTTATTAACTTCAATGTTCCTCATTTGAGAAAGATACTGCATTCTCAACACTACGGAGACGGAAAATATCGTAGTATAATTGTCCCTATGCGAACAATTAAATACGCCTTAATGGCATTATAAGCTGAATGTGCTCATTTTAATTTTTGGCTAACAAATTAGAAGGAAAAAACACATTAAACATTTATTATTACCGAAGTGATTTATAATGTTGCGTTTTATAATTGGTAAACTAAAAAAAAAGTAATTTTTAGAGTAGTGTATGTTAAAAAATCTTTTGCGACAAAGAATTTTATTTTTTAAATGTGTTTCTTGTTTGAAATTTTGTCAACGATATTTGTGAATATGATTTTAAATGTTCTGCAATTAATCAACAAAATCGCGATTAGCTGTGGATGGTAAACACATTGAGATAGGTCAACAACCTTGGTACATTTTCCCGCGTTTGTATGGCTTACTTGCTATTCGATTTGGTTTGGTTTGGTTTGGTTTGGTTAATTAACGTCGCACTAGAGCTGCACAGTGGGCTATTGGTGACGGTTTGGGGTCAATCTCGAAGGAAAGACCCGGGAACGCATACACATTGACACACACATTCATACACACATTCATACATGCACCTCGTTATTTTAGAACCATGGTCAGATGACGAGGAAACACCTCGTCATCTGACCATGTTAATGTGTTGTAATGTGACCATGTTAAATGTGTTTCTTGTTTGACATTTTTTCAACGATATTTGTGAATATGATTTTAAATGTTCTGCAATTAATCAACAAAATCGCGATTAGCTGTGGATGGTAAACACATTGAGATAGGTCAACAACCTTGGTACATTTTCCCGCGTTTGTATGGCTTACTTGCTATTCGGTTTGGTTTGGTTTGGTTTGGTTAATAAACGTCGCACTAGAGCTGCACAGTGGGCTATTGGTGACGGTTTGGGGTCAATCTCGAAGGAAAGACCCGGGAACGCATACACATTGACATACACATTGACACACACATTCATACACACATTCATACACACATTCATACATGCACCTCGTTATTTTAGAACCATGGTCAGATGACGAGGAAACACCTGAACTGGCACCCAACGCCTTCAATAGACGTCGGGACTTTGGACTCCGATCAGATTTATCGTGCACCAGTCCCGTATACACCCCAGTATAATTTGTTGGATATTCTGGACGACTTTCTAGTATTTTTGTAGTGAAGCTGGCAACCCTCCGATTGCAAGATCACTACTTTTTTAGTTTTCTATGTCAAGTCCATTGCACAGATTCGAACCACCAATCATCTGATTAGTAGCTGAGCGCCTTACCAACTAAACAACTGGGGCTCTCCTTGCTATTTAAAAGCGAATTTAATTCGAATGTAATTTAGATAATTATTAAATTGGGTTTTTAAAATAAAATAGGTAGCAAATGATTTCTATATAATTCTGTAGGATTAAGAAACTTGTTTTTTCCCCCCCTTATACATGTTAGATAAAATACGAATGAGCGGAAAATGTGTTTATACTGTTTTGATACTTTAATTTTAAATTAACAAATTTTTTTAATTGATTATAATATATTTTTAAAAAAAATATTTAAATTCATAATAATTGTGGAATTTGAGTAGAAGCATATTTTAAACCTCTCAGCTCAGTATTACTGAAAAATTACAGTGAAAAGTAAAAGTACCAAAGTAGTAGTACTACCAAATTTCATGTAACTTGAATATTTTAGCTTGGTTTTGATATTTTGATATTAGATCAAAATTCGACTGTGGAAGTTTATCTTAGAAGTACTATATAATTTTCACCCAAATTTGTCATGGTTTTTAATTGACATTTTATGTGGTGTGTGTCTTAAATTCGTTAATGAATACTGGCGCAGGAATATTTTTCTAAATTTGAAGTTATTAAGCAGATGTCATGTATATCTATTGTAACAGAACCTAAAAACCCGTTGCTATGAGTATATTTAGGAAACCCGTTTCACACGTTTCTGTATGGAATGAAATTCTGTTTGCTGTTCGCTTGGTATGTAAGATTTGGATGCACGACGTTCCATAGTGATCATCATCTTATAAGTCAAATTTGGATATCGTATCATCATACAGGATGACCATGAATTACCGGGCGATGGTCATTGATCAGCTGTTTAACTAAACATAATAAACCACACTTTTTTCTATACTTTAACTTACTTTTTTGTCGATACTAAAGTTAAGTGACTTGTTTAAAACATAGCAAAGCCGTTTGAAAAAAAAATATCGTTTTATTACGCCGTTACAGATAAATATGACATAGCCAAACAAAGATCATTGCCAAAAAAATTATGATAATCCTGTATGTTTTAGGATATATAATTCATAGGTATTTTTTAATAAAGAAACTTCAAAACGTGTAGAAATAACAAACACGGTACCGAAATATTGATCAGAAATCATTGATATTTATATGTCATATAATGTAATAGAAACTATGGACACTTCTATCACCGTTCATTGCATATCCAACTCATTCAGAAAATTAAATACACCAACAATAATAAAAAACATAAAAGAACAAAATTCAAACAATACATGAAAGACCCCAACTGAGCCCTCATAAAAAAAAAAGCAAAAATCCGGTAACGAAGTTTTTTCCAGTTACGTCCCGAAATTCCTTCCGGCTCTATCCGGGAGTTACAGTATCCGGGCAAAAATGACCAGCGCTTGTTCGTCCCAGTGCTTCCGTAACGACCGACTCCGATTGGCCAGCTGGCGGATTGAAGAAGGTATCGGTAATGATTATGTGATTCGATGATTATGTGATCGAGGTTTGGTATTTTATCCGCTATTAACTGGGACGCTGGAATGAGTCCGGCTGGTGCCTTCCGGTCTTGCCGGATCGTTTGGGGGGGGGGGGGGGGGGTTGAGGGCTTAGGGGGACTTGTTACGGGATGCCTGAAGGGCAGGGAAAGTTGGATTTGAAGTTTACCGATAAGGAAAATGCCTTGTACTTTGAAAAAAGGGATACTGGGTTTTGCTTATTGCAGGATGGTTAAGTGTATTTGTTTTGTTTAGTAGTACTAGTATTATGAATAAATATAATTTCAGAAACATTTAAGGGAGACCCAAGCCCCTAATTCCTAAAAAATTACTAAATTTCTTTTCTTCATAAAACAATGCTATACATACTTAAGGAGGTGTGTACAAAATTTCAAAACAAAAAAAAAGAAACAGAACATATGTTTTGTTAGACGTTTATATACCATTTATCATATTTCTACACACTTTTCGTCTACAACAATTGTCATTTACTCAACATATATTATTTACATTTTGGTCACGTTTAAAATGCTAAGGCTTTGTAACTACTTAACTTAACACTAGAACGACGGCAGTTTCGATATACCTAGAACGACGGGATGGGTCAAATTGACCCAGAGTACAAAAATCCATGTTTAAGTTTTAAATATACAACTTTTTTTTTCAGTAATTACAATTATGTCATTGACAGTAATATTAAGAGTACAAAATAGAATACTTAAATTATAAACCTTAAAAATAAAAAATAAATTATGTTTAAAAACTGTTTACAATATATTCAATTTGAACTTTTTTGAGGTATTTTATCATTGGTGTGTAAATTTTTTATACATTACTTAAAATTTATTACCAGTAAAATGTTCATACATGTACTACACAAAGTTGCGGCAACTTTTTTTTACGTAATTTGTGAACTTGCCACACATTGGAACAAATGTCAACTGTTTTGTTTGCACACTTAGAAACTTGACATCGAACTCTGTTGCGTGCTACTGATGGTACTCCGGTAGTTTCACTTGTTTTCTGTAAATCTGAATTATTCCTTTTACGAGTAGACTCAATATAAAGGGTGGCGAAGCACTTCAATAAGTTGTTGGGGAAATTTTCGCCTCGAAAGATTTTTAAAGATAACTCTTTTATACAAATTCCAGGAATTTATTCAAGCAAGGTCTGGAACATTGTAGAAAACAGGCATGGCCACCTTCTCGATGCTGCCTTCATCAAGTATTTTCGTGCATTTGATCAGCAACATCTACACTGAATTTTGTAAACTTGTAAAACGATATTGTCAATGGGATTTTTTTGGGCCCATTATCGTCAACATCAACTGTGGGGTGAAATGAGCTGAGTAACATGACATTCTTATTCTTTGTCCTTTGGTAAACTGTCTTAGTAGTTGTACTATCATTATGTTTCAGTTACAATTTTTCGTACAATGATGTCTTCATTTTTTTTTCACTATTTCAGTCAAAAAATTTCGGTTCCTCCTTACAGTACCTATCAAACTGGTGTTCTTTGCTTTTAGCATTTTCGATAGTTTCAGTGTTGTGAAAAAGTTATCTGTGGTGACGTTTCTTCCTTTGTTTTCAAAAGGTTTCACTAAACGTAAAACGACGTGTTTGGCGAGTACTAGATTTGCAAGACGATGCTCATTTTTACCTAAATATGGAAAGCTATTTAGCATGTATTTAGTATCAACATCAGCTACAAGCCAGAACTTAATTCCAAATTTATCTGGTTTGTTTGCCATGTACTGTGTAAATCGACATCTGGATTTTGTAGGAAACAGTTGCTCATCAACTGTTATGTATGAAACCTTGATGTCGTGGTGGTTTGCACTAGAAACGTTTTCATTCCTACTACATGCAGCATGTAATTCGCAAGAATCAGATAAATTGTCAGCATTATCTGAAGATAGATATACTTTCAGTATTTGAAGCCACAAATTCTTCATCACTAGAAGCAAACTCTTAATTTCAACAGTTTTTGGATTCATTTTCCGACAACTGTTGAAAGTATTCTAATGCTTCGCTAACAGTAAGTTTCCGAGACATTTTACTCAAGTTTTATCCTATATGTACTTATTCAGATGAAGTCCTGTCTCCGTCAGGAAAATAAGTGTCATCTGCGCTTTTTCTCATATAAAAACTGTTTGAACGAGTCAAAATCTAATATTGTTCGACCAGTGACATTAAATATCTAGGTCAAGGTCACTCACCCCCTGGATGAGTCAAGCCGAATGCGCACGACATGGGTGCAATGTGTTTTAGTTTCATAAATCGTTGTTATCTGCTTTCTGTATAGGAGAAGGGTGTTTGGGTCAAAATGACCCATTCAGTCGTTCTAGGTATAAGTGTTAAAAACACCAACTATAATAACTGCCTCCCGAATAATATTTTCCTAGGCTGTTATATGCATGATTTTAGGAAAAGTCAAGGAATTTCATATAATTCTGCTTGTAAGTTTTTGAGAAAAACGGAAACGAAATTGGATTTGGGTCAAATTGACCCACTTCGTCGTTCTAGTGTTAAAACTAAACTATTAATAGTTTTTGAAACTCTAATATTTGTTTTATGTAGGATGGATAGCTTTTGTATGGATTGTATGGATAGCTTTTTTAAATTAAGTTATAAATTATTTTTTTACGACTTATTAAACATAAAAAATTGAATATTTTTTATGTTTTGAATATAAAATAAGTTTTTGAAAACTATTAAAACACAAATATACAAATGTATATATGTCTATAGTACATACTTTGACGTTATTCAATCAATTAAAAAAATTATAAAAACATTACAAATTGAAGGAGGAGTAGTGTTTCTTAAAAGACTCTATTTAAGCTTAAAAAATCAAAAAATAACAAAATTATTTTTTTAAATAGATTTCTGTTTTTGATTGTTGATTAGAAAAAGTTGTTCTAATAATATAAAAAAAATTGTATTTCTGAATTAGTAAACAATTAGGATCATTAGGATTTGGGGCTCGGGTCTCCTTTAAGACCGCCTTTGATTATTTCGGTGCACAGATGTGGTAATTGTATACTTATTAATTTTTCAGGGCAGTCATTTGAAATTTTGTAGCGCAATTATAAGGAATTAGCTATTTTCTCCTGAGTTGCTAAGGAATCTGTAAAGATATATTTCTATATGCTAGATATTGGAAATATTTTTTTATAGATGTTTCTTTATGCATTTAGAAAATATATTTGTGTGGCCACCTTCAATACACGAATCTGCAACCTATTACTTCGAAATCTAACGTGTTACAGACAAAGCTACAAATGCAAGTTTTAGCTGGATATTGAAAATATTTTTTTAAAAGGTGTTTATTTATGCAATACTTATTTTAAACGCATATATATATATATATATATATATATATATATATATATATATATATATATATATATATATATATATATATATATATATATATATATATATATATACACAATGAAGGTTAACACAGCGTCGCCACAGAGCAACTGTATAAGACATCTTAAAAAACGAATATGAGTTTTCGGTCTTGCTAAGATTACCAAATGTGCCTTTATTGAGTGGAAAACTGGGACATTTTTATGTCTTCTTTGAAATCCCTGAACTACAGCCTTAGATATTCAGCATTGAAAAAACAGCAAATTTTAAAATCAATTTTATCGGCAACTCTGTCTTTGCTCGTATCCTACGGTTGCCCTGAGGTGACGATATACTGGTAATATTGAGTATTACCCACTTCCAAAATCTCTTAGAAGATAAGTCTTTTTTTTTCCAGAATAAGAGAAAAAATTAAAGCAATACGAACTATTGCCTTACGTTTTACTATAGCACTGTTCATCTAAAAATTGATAGTGCTATGGAACAATAATTTGGGCTCTAAAGTTACTAGTATCTATTATATTTTTAAAAAATAAGAATAATGGGCTTAAGTTTGTTCTAAATTTTGTAATTTAATTATTTAAAAAGAAAGCTTTTTTATTTCCATGACTACGCTTCAATATTTTTTCTTTTTAATGTCATTGAAATGACGTAAAGATTGTCAAAGAAATAGATGTTACATAGAAATACATTTTCGATATTTAACTTTTTAATTCATAGCGGTTTTGTCGCCGAAATCACATACAAAGCCATACAAAATCTTTAAAAAAATTTATTTAACTATAGGTGAAACAAAATCAGAAAATACGAATAAATATTTTATTTCGTTTTTATAAATATAACATTATATTCAAGCATTTTTCACAATATGATTTAACAGCAATTTATATAAAGTAATTTTATGTGTGTCAATATAGTGTCATTGTCCATAATATTAAAAGATAATACCATAACACTATATCATATAATCAATAAGAAGCATTCACAGTTACATAATAGAAATCAATATAGTTCAAGTTTTTAAGTTTCAAAATAACATTTGTGCAATTTAAAAAAAAAAGTTAAATGTAAAGTCAATTGTTAAGCTTCGACAAACCGCACATTAAAAAAGATTGATTACCTTTATTTTTTAAGAAATAAACTACTTTTTTTTTATAAACCAACAATTATTTTTTTACACACCATACAAAAACGTATTTTTTTTAGTAAAGATTTTCATTCGAATGGTTAAGCAGACCATCCATCATCGAGACAGACGACTTTTTAACCGATGTTTGCATTGAAACAGTCGGGATGCAACCTTTTTTTAAAGTCAATAGTTTAGTGCAAGTTCCATCCACTAAATGTAGAAGCTGGTGTTCTACTGTTAGTTTATTTGTTGTAGTGGTATTTGATTAGCGACAAGCAAGTTTAATTAGCTTTTTGTGGCACATGACTATGATTAATTGCGGTTTCTACAGGAATTATCAAGGCAAAAAAATAGTTTTTTTAGAAAAAAAATCAATTTTGCTATACATTGCTATTTTTACTCAGTCGCCACTGATGTTTGCAGTTTGTAAAAATATTTTTTTTAATTGTTGTATGAAAATATTGTATATTTTCAGTTTATGAAAATATTGCATGTTTTCAGTTTGTGAAAATAATGTACGTTTTTAGTTTGTGAAAATAAGGTACGTTTTTAGTTTGTGAAAATAATGTACGTTTTTAGTTTGTGAAAATATTTTGTTTTCAGTTTGTGAAAATATTTTGTTTTCAGTTTGTGGAAGTAATGTACGTTTTTAGTTTGTAAAAATATTATATGTTTTCAGTTTGTGAAAATATTGTACGTTTTCAGTTTGTGAAAATATCGCATGTTTTCAGTTTGTGAAAATAATGTACGTTTTTAGTTTGTGAAAATATTATGATTTCAGTTTGTGAAAATATTATGATTTCAGTTTGTGAAAATATTATGATTTCAGTTTGTGAAAATATTATAATTTCAGTTTGTGGAAATATTGTATGTTTTGCAGTTGTAAAAAGATTTTTGTCTACTCCTGATTCTTTTTTTATTTATATTTACAAAAAAAAAAGTAAAAATTAACATCAATAAAGATGTTAAGATAATTCTTATAATTTTATCCGAATTTTTCAAAACGTATAATATATTTACTTTCACTTAAAACTTGTCTTGTACAAATATCCAATTTAATTTCACTAAAAACATTCTTATGACATGCAACCTAAACTATACAGTTATCATAAAAATGACTTTTATTTCTCTTTCGCTAAATTATTATGCTGGATTTATTTGCGATTTTCAAACTCCGTCCGAAATGCAGCTTTTTCTATCATTCAAAACCCACACCCCAACAGTCCACAGATCCCAGCATTGAAATTCAGTGGGCATGCAGCCATAAAGAGTTCATATCCACGCAGTCCAAAGCCACCCCATGTCCACAGCACCCCTTTGACAAACGACACCAGGGGGTGTCAAAGGACTCGTTTCGGACAACCAGGCGTAGGGGGGGGGGGGGCAAAATATGAATTTGCCCTGGCACAGGAAAGGGTCCAGAGCCCATTTTTCGTTTCATCATTTCCTTCTCCCTGGTAATATTCCGTCCTAATGTTTCTAGAAGAAGAACTCGCATCTATCTGTGAGGGATCTTTCTTTGGTTGTAGGGAAAAAAAGAAGAAATATTGGGTTTTTGTGTGTAGGTTTTATGATTCATGCGTCGTAAAAGGAGTGTCTGTGGTGGGCTGATGGTTGAGGTTTTGTTTGTTTCGTCATTGTCGATTTGGATTTGATGGATTATATCGTTTTACAGACAGAGAGATTTAGGCGAGGGCGTTAAAGATTTGAAGATGATCGAGGAGTATTTAGGTGTTCTTATTATTAGATGCTTGGGGGTGTGTGTGAGAGTTGTTGAATGATCAAAAGAAATTCGATTATTGTGATTATACACTTTTTAAAAAAAGATGACTCAGTTTTTGAGAAATTTTTTGATGAAAAAGTTGTTTGTGAAACGTTCCAATTAACTGTTTATTCTTTTATTCACGAATTGTTTCGCCAAAAATCAGGACAATTTCAAGTTAAATTGACGGCACGGCTATAAACAGGGATAATTTGATCCAAAGTCGTGCGCGACTTGTCCGAGCCTTCGAGCATGGATCCCTCATAGTAGAGAAATCATAAGGTTATAATCTCCCTACCATCAAAGTGATTCCAACAGGTATGACCTCAGACACGTGGTGTACTACCCATCCATTCATAAATTTTTCAAGTTCATTCATAAAAATATCCTGTACTTCATGAATTAAATCACAAGCCAATCGCGAACGTTTTTTTAAATCACGTGTCTACTGCCATCGGTCTGAGATATTTGCATCACGATGATGACGTCATATTAACTCTACAACAGACCATTCACGCTCGAAGGTCCGAGCAGTGTAAAATAGTGTTTTGCGTGCCAAACACACACGCACACATTATTTCCTTATTACAGATTGTTATTTACCTGTTTAGTTCATTATTATAAGTTGTTTCTTAACTGTTATTTTCTGTGCATTGTATTTTTTATACTTACACTTTTTAACCTAATTTTGTTTGAGTATGTTTATTCAGTAGAGCATTGTATGAATATTTGTATCTTATTTCAGTAATTTTTTTAATATAAAAGTTATAATTAAGAAATAGCAATAATTTGTTTAATTTTCTGTAAATAACAAGAAACCTTTACAAATTATCATATTCGTTAGGAATGTTTATACTACTCGGAAATATGATATTTCAATACACCATAAAAAATGTGCACATAATCTGATAAGTAAAACATAATTCGTTAAATAATATAAACGTCCAAAACTGCATTTGCAATTATTCAAATAATTGATTTTTATAAACTATTGTTAGTTTAAGTCTAGAAACTTTAGAATAAATAAATGGTCATGAAAACAAATATGAATCATACTCATCATAAACCAAAACTTTACAACGTTCTCAACTAATCAAAATTTCCATATTTTTCGCATCTACACTGTTAAAAATAGGTACTTGAAAATAAGTAAAATGTACTCATTTTTGTTTCTATTCGATGCAAATCATAGCTCCCAATACACAAGTTTTATTTTTGAAAATACATGTACTCAAAAATTAGCAAAATGAGTAAAAAGAACAATTGCTTGCCTACATAGGCTGCCTTCATAAATTAATTTCAATAAATTTCAACAATTACGACCAAGACATACTGGAAATCGAACCCTATCCGTCTACCTGATGCCGTCCGCACCGACGTTCAGGTCATTATCCGTTATACTACCAGAGCGACGTGAATAAGTTTAAAACAGAAGTAATGTTAAAAATGCTTGGCAAAAGAATGGGAAGTAAGATAATTAATTGAGTTGTAATAAGTCTATTTTTATTTAAGCAATCGACATAAAATATTTGAAGTTTTTTTCCAGGTTTCTTTGTTAAGATGACTTGAATAGAAGCTGAAATTAGCATACTAGTCATTTTTGCGAAAGTACGATTACTTAACTTTGAGTACGTCATCGCTCATTTACGATACAATCGTACTCAAAGAAAAACAAATACGTCCATGTACTCATTTTTATGCAATTTTTTTACATATCATTCTCCTAACTTATTTTAAACCGAATTCGAAGGATCCATAAATATCAGCAAATGTCATTGTTAACACCAGTCATTCAACCGAATTCCACAAACAATACATCAAACCCGAAAGAGCACAGACACATCCAATTCTTCCTGACGAAGAAAAACCAAACGAACAATAAAACAACAACGCCCATCAGCTGGACTAAAAATCCCTCCAATTGTACAAATCCCTCTTTTCCACTTCGAGGCATTTATCGCAAGCGACATATATATCGTCTGGCTAAAGTGCTCAAAGGACCCCCTTCTCCAGAAGCAAAAAGGGTGTTAGATCCCGAACATCGAATCGATTTCTTCCAATATACCTACTCCATCCTCTCCCCACATTTCTAAAATTTACCCCCCTACCCTATCCCCCATGACTTATATACCCCCGCCCCTCTTCCCTTGTCTTCGATTGGTCCCTCGACTTGATTTATAGCCGGAGACTTTTTCAGGGAAGACTTTTGTATTGTGAGGGACAATCCGTCCCGTGCTGTCCCACCCCCTACGTCGGCTTTTTGCCTGCTTCCGTCCCAATTTCACGCCGACCCCTCCGTTCTTTTTCTAGGGCTGCTTCGGGAACTTTCGCCAAACTTAAAGAAGAAATCGCCAAATTAAAAAAAAATGTATTGTTCAAAATTAATAATATGAAGTAACAAACATATGAATGACATATATATGAAGTAACAAACATATGAATGACATATATATATGAAGTAACATACATATGAATGACATATATATGAAGTAACATACATATGAATGACATATATATGAAGTAACATACATATGAATGACATATATATGAAGTAACATACATATGAATGACATATATATATGAAGTAACATACATATGAATGACATACATATGAAGTAACATACATATGAAGGACATATATATGAAGTAACATATTTTGTAGTTGATCATGAACAGCAATAAAAATAAAGTACATTGTTTGAAGGGTTTCAAACTCATCGTCGCCTCAAAGCAACAGTAAGACATATAAAAAAAAAGGAAAATGAGTTTTAGGTATTGCTAATATTACAAAATGTACCTTTATTTAGTGGAACACTCAGACATTTTTATGTCTTCTATGAAATCCCTGAATTACAGCCTTAGATATTCAGCATTGAATAAACAGCAAATTTTAAAATAAATTTTATAGGCAACTCAGTTTTGCTCAGATCCTACTGTTACCCTGAGGCAACGACATGCAAAATCTGCACATCAGATAAAATCTCGCGATTTTTAAATCCGAAAATGATTAATAAAGTAATATATATGTTTGGATTTATTATAATTTTCAATTTCCAACCTATATGGGTGATTAACTCAAAGTTGTTTGAGATATTTTATTGCTTTACTTTGTACTTTTTCATCACATGTATTGCTGACTTATTTAAACGCGAATGTCTGTAAAGTTTGTTTAAGAATCAAACAGATGGAATATCAATTTATTCGTTTATAGTGAGATATTTTAAAACGTTAATTAACTAAAGGTATTGACATTACAGTTGTTTTTGTCAGAGGTCATCAATCATACAATTTTGGGCTATGTATTGGATAATATAAATCCTAATACACATTTCTTTAATCTAAAAAGAACAAATTTTATCTTTCTCAGCAAAAACAAATTCTACATAACTATCATCAAAATTGTGAAATTGAAAGTTGTTGTTACATAGTTTTAAAAAGGGTAATGAAACAAAAAAAATTAAGAAGTTTTTAAGTTTCTGCATAACACTTTAAGAAAATGTAATTTTCCTCTTAAATAATTTCAATGCTTCAAAATTGAATGTTTTTTGGCAGTTTTTATTGGTTTAATTAGGAATTTGAAACAAAATTTAATTTAATAGATCTTCAAAAAAAACTGCAGTTTTACAATTTTGATGAAGACGCTCCATTTTAAACTTACCCCAGACTCTTCAAGGAATTCCACTTTAAAGCACATGTGGGAGCTGATAGTGCAACAGTAAAAAATTTCAACTATTAAGCACTTTATAATTAATATACATTACAAATTATTAAAACTAAATACCGTATTGTCATGAAAATTTCAAGTTACAAATTGTTATAAAACTCGAAAGTGATATCAAATTTAATTGTAAATTTTGATGATACAGCGTATATAAAAGCTAATCATTGATAAAAAATAAATTAATTTCTTTGCATTACTAAACACTCCATTAAGTTAATACTTATATACCGAACAGATTTGCTAAGAAATATTATTTTACAAGCTTCATAAGCATACTTCAGGTTAATTTTTAAAAAAGTATATTAGTATGGTGGCTACTTTTAAATGCATAATTCCTTAAAGAATCTAAACTCCATAAAATATCACACATATAATTTTAGCTTAAAGTAGCAGTTTTGTTATTTCGGTGTTATATCGCCAAACTTGGCAACACTGTCCATCCCCCACCCCCTCACCCCCCTCCCGGAAAAACGGGGAATGTGATTAGGAGACCTTGTAACTGAGATATGGGACGTGGGGGTGGGTACAAGGGGGGTAGAAAAGGGGGAGGGAAGTGGATTCTCTGGTTTGAGGCTTTGTTTTTGTTGGGGTGTTTTTTTTTTGTCTCTTTTCTTATTTTTTAGAAATTTGGTCTACTTTGAGCCTTCGCTTTTTGGCGTATCTGCCGATGCTACGGAATAGTAGGTATTTAGAGAAGTGTCAACTGGACTGGATATTTCCACAGTTTGATTGATTGGTTTTTCGGCCGTTTCTTTGGAATTCTTCTGATAAAAGAACATTTAAACATACAGATAGCCACAAGTAAATAATAAGGTTACGAGGTAAAATATAGTTGAAAATGAAAATGGTAAACAAATTTACTGCTCTGACAAACAAAATTTCGAAATTGTAAAATCGCCTGCATAAAAATTTAATTTATTTCCCATTTTGTTAAAATTTTATTTTAACCGAGTTGGCTTTCAAGTTTTTTAGATTTGAAAAATATTTCAATATTGAGTACTTTTACGAATTAAAATTTATGTGTATTACAACGGAAATTGTAGATTTACGTAAGTATACTAGATAATTACACTAGAATATCATAACTGAATATATATATATATATATATATATATATATATATATATATATATATATATATATATATATAAAACACCATCCTATATAGCATTGTAAAGAGAATACTCAATTTTTCATTTATTTGGCATAAAATATTACTATAAGTTTTTATCAACAACCCTATCCAAAAAAAAAACATACTAACCATGGATAAATGTTCTAATTCTCTTATTTACTTTACATAGGGTTCTATATAACTTTCAAACTTAAGGGTTAAAGTCTCCCTTTTCCACTACATTTACGAAACAATGTATGATATTTTACATATCTATAGGGCGAATTTCGTAATTGAACAAAAAAGTCATGTTGAACACTTGAACAGTCTTAATTGATTAACTTGAATACTTAGTCTTGATTAATCAATTGATTAACCTAACGTATGTTAATAAAACCCACTGACGCTCGCGTTTTTTAGCATTTGTAAAATTGTTTTCACTTTTTTCAAGTCTAATTATTTTTTTGCAATTTTATACTTTTACCAAAATTTTACTTAATTAAAACGAGATAGTTTTTAAAGAATAACTAAAAAATATTAGATTTGAAAAAATATTGAAAAACTGGAGATCTCTGGACGTGATATCACGCCCATGAGCGTCTGATGGTTAAACAAATATTTTTTACAAAACATATCGTGATACTCGCGTTGATCTACATACAGACCATTTTTTTTATTAAAAACAGACCGTGATATCAGCCTATATATATTTATGAAATATCGTATGTTGTTTCGTAAATATAGTGGAAAAGGAAGACTTTAACCCTTAAGTTTTAAAGTTATATAGAACCCTATGTAAAGTAAATTAGAGAATGAGAAAATTTATCCATGGTTAGTATGCTAGGGTAGATCTTCAGATATACGTTGCTCCTACACATAACACATACATTTTTTTATTTAAAACGTAGCATGATAACCCATCTTCATATAAACGTAGTTTCTCCGTACAAAAGATGTATTTTTAAAATTAAAAACAGACCGTGATAACCCATATGTAAATACACGTGGCTTCCACATATAAAACATGCACGTTTTTTTAATTAAAAGCAGACCGTGATAACCCGTTTTTTTATAAACGTCGTTTCTCCACAGGAAAGATGCATTTTTAAAATTAAAAACAGACCGTGATAAGCCATCTGCAAATACACATTGCTTCTATATACAAAGCATGCACTATTTTTTATAATTAAAAACAGACCGTAATAACCCGTTTTCTTATAAACGTCGTTTCTACATACGAAAGATGCATTTTTAAAATAATTAAAAACAGACCGTGATAACCCATCATCAGATACACATTGCTTCTATATACAAAGCATGCACTATTTTTTATTAAAAACAGATCGTGATAACCCATCTGCAAATACACGTTGCTTCCACATACGAAACCTGTATCTCCGTCAAGCGTTAATGATTCCCCCCCCCCTCTCCTTTCGCATGCAGATGCATCTACCACTCAATTTCTTGCCCGATATCTTTCACATACCCTCCCAAATTCGCAAACCGTTTTATCAGATTGAAAATAAATCTCGGGATCGCCTTCAAACGAAAACAGGATAAAAAGTCCAGACATCAAACGATGCAGATAGCCTACATCAGTCCCCATATCCCTTTTAGAGATTCTATGGGCTTCTTGCAGGGATGTTTGGCGAGGAGATAGCCGTGAATGTATATGGTATATACCGATTGAATGGTTAGGAATGCATTGGAGAAAGCTTTTGAAGTTACTATATAAAAATGCTTCTGTGTGGGTAGGACATTATGTAGTCAAATAGGTACCATTCAGGTACTTCAATTGAAACATTTTCTATGATAAACTGTGTTTGGTAGGAAAATGCGTATTATATAAAAATAACTTAGTTTCGGCAGAGTAGTAAAAATGTAAAGATATATACGTAAAATAATTCATAAGTTGCTTTGGGTATTTTTAAAAAAAAAAGCAATGATTCTCTAAAGTCGTGGCCCACACTAAGACCTTAAATGGCCTAAGAATATACTGTCTAACAGAACCTATTCTAAACAAAATGAACGACTACTCAAATACTTAGACAATTTACAATTGTCTAATATTCTACATTTACTCAATTCATTCTTGTTATTTAATTTTACACATATACTTTATTCAATTATATTTGCGCGAACTTTTACTGTGTTTGAGAGCCATTTTTTAGTATGATATAGTGTATAGTATAGTGTTAGTGTTCATTGTAGTATGATATAGTGAATTCTCTCTTAATTCGTAAAAAGTAGATTACCAATGTTAAAAAAAGTTAATTTTTTACCTTTGAATTATCTTGGAAAATTCTATAGACGCCGGAATCATCTGTTTTTCTACTTTGTTTGTTTAATATTCAGACAAAGAGAAGCAAACATTGTCAAGCGCTTACTTTAGTTCAACCCAACTATGTTACAAAATTTTTGAAAATTTAGTGAAGTAACTAGATTTAAATTTCTCTTAAAGATTTATATTTATATTACTAATTCCAACTTGCTAAATGCTAAAATTGCCAATTTTAATTTACTACTGCCCAATTATCCCACGACTGTTTATTAAAACATGCTTATGTTACCATCAATAAATAATGACCTGTTAATGTCCGAAAAAATCAATTCTCTCAAATAACTCCTTCCCAAGATAACATTAAAAATTTAAAATATAGATTTAAACATTCTACCAAGTTCCAAGTTTTTTTCTTTTTTTATAGATAATTTTTTGACCAATTTTCATTTAAAATCATGCCATTGTACCAGAAGTTACTTTTTACCTGGTAGTTTTCATTTTCTTAGGAAAAAAGAATGTTATGTCCCAAGAATTTTAGACTTTGCTTAAGTACTTGAGCCGAACCGTCGGCAATCACCTCTTTTTCTTCTTAATGTTGAGCAAATAAATTAAAATTAATTATTTAATTATTATTTTTTTTCTGCAAAAATGCTTAAATAATTAACACATGTTTAATGATACGTGTATTACTAACCAATAACATTCTACCATTTTTTTTCTTATTATTTTATTATAATTATGGAGTTTTGATAAATATAAAAAACTAGAACAAATGTTAGATCAGCCTTCTTTCCTTTATTTAGCTTTTAAAACAAATATCAGACTCACAATACCGAATAGTTTTAAAATTGAATAAGACTAATGTAAACAAATACGGATATCAACCTATAAACCAACATCAACTACACTAAAGCCTCGCTACAAAGTATAGTTTTCATTGAGATTCATCTCCCCACCAGAGAACTAAACAACACAGACATTCCTTCCTGTCCCCGTCCCCGTCAAGTAATATCCAAACAAAGATGACGTCTTATCGCACCGTGTCTCAAATGAGCTCTAAAATATTTACTCACAGAGAATAGGTAATCAGCACTGGAAGGCATCTCCGAGACGGAAAGAGAAAGAAGCTCACGAGCAAAAGACAACAACAGCAAAAAAGTAGGAGAGAGAATCTCAAAATAAACAAAGAGGAATGTAAATAAAAATCGATATTTTTCATTTTGAAGTTGGAAGTGGAAAAGGTTGGGACAATTTCTTCTCTGCTGACGAGGATGGCAAAAATGGAAAGGGGGTTGGGGGAAGAGGGGTTTGGAGTCCTGAATCTTAGGCAGTGGGGGTGAACAGATGTCGGGAATTTGTCTGGATGAAGGAAACCGATTGGGCAAGTGAGAGTTATGCGTTGTATTTGTCTGGTGTTATTTTGCTTTTTAACAAATGGAATGATATTAAAGTCTGCCTAGAAAGAAATGGGGAATTTGATCAGTGTATAAAGAAATGCAGTGCAGGCAATGGGGTTATTTTGTTTAGAGAATAGGAAAATAGGGTATCCCTAATGCTGTATGTTAATTTTTTTCATTAATCTTCTCAATTTCTTACTTGTTTTCTGAACTTGCATTAAAAATATTGTTCCATAAATCACAGTAAAACCAATTAATAAAACTGTAGATGTACACTAATATAAACTGTATATAATTTCATCTAATACGGTCAGGTTTTTTTTATCATGATGAATTCGCATTCGATTAGATGTCAAATACGTTGTGGAGTTGATGAGGTAGTATTAAGATACTCAGTGTTAAAAAATACATACACATAATTGCTAAAAAAACATTTAAGAAAAGTTCCATAAAAGGTTCGGAATCAAAAACAAGCATCGAGCAAAATGCGGTGATACATGTATTACAACCGGCGTGCATCAAATCCAAATTATATTAAAAAAAAACTAATTTTTATTTCGCCTTTCCTTCTAAAGCCGATAATGGTTGGCAATTTACCTTCTTCTACTTTACCACTTTGTAAAACATTGAAAAAAAAACTAAATAAATTAGAATTGTTTCATTGGAATGTATTAAAAGAATTCTATACCATACAAATCCCAGTAATATTCGTAAATAATTCGACTTTTCATACAGAAATTTTTATGTATCAAACTCTCATATTTCTTTTTGTATACTCAAACAAATCGACATTTGGACTTGAATTAAAATACCTAGAAATTTATTTTTTTGCAACATAGTACTTCATTAACGAGGTAAATTAACAAAAAGAGAACAAGATCACAATATAATTTTAACATTGTGTAATTCAATATTTAATTTAAAAGACCCATTTTATCACAACACTGTTTTCCTTTCACCTTTCCCTATGATGTTGGATAATATATACTCTAAGTATACATATGAATGCATAGATAGTTGAAACTATTTCTCATGCTCATAGGAGACATTGCTTGCGAGTTTGATAATTTTCACTAGACACAGAAAATAATTTGTTTTGCTGGTGGTACAACTTTCACTCGTAAAAACATTAAAAAATTAATTTTTTTTCTTAACTACATATTTCATTTGATTGAATTGAATATGACAAACAAATCCAACAGATCAGACATAACAGAATTTTGATCATTTAACTATAAATTATTTAAATATACGCAAAATAAAAATAAATGTTTATTATTCAAATGCATTATACGAACCACTCTAAATTGAATTAATAAGTCAATACGTATAAATATTCAAAAATGTCATACCTGTTTACTAAGGTAATCAATTAATCTAACTCAGAAATTAAGAAAAAAACTTTCATTAACTCGTAAAAATTAATCTGGTTACATCTTCGAGCATGAATGGACTGTAGTAGAGCGAATATGACGTCATAATCGTGAAACCAACATCTCAGACCGAATGGCCTCAAACACGCGACTTCTTTCCAAAATTATGAATTAAAAAATACTCGCGATTGGCTGATGAATTGGGAAATGTGTAACAGTGAAAATGTATGAATGGAATGACGTAATTAACCACGTGTCTGAAGCCATACATGTTGGCCTCACTTTGATGTTAGCGAGATTATAACATTATGTTTTCTCTACTGTGAAGGATCCATGCTCGAAGGGTTACATTGCTTACTATGCCGTAAGGTTTGGTTAGTAAATATTTTGTAAGCGCATCTGCTGCGCTTGCTCCTTCGTGTGTTTTCGGCAAGATATGTATCTCTCCGAAATACCTAATTGTTGTCAATTTGTTCATCTTGAATTGCTTTTTCGACATATATAAGTTTCTTAAGCCGCAACCCAACTTTAGTGCAATATTTTGACTTCATAGTGAAATCATCGACAAATCATCAGTTTCCACTCTACACAATTTCCATATAAAAGTTTTAAACTGCCAACTAAACAAATGGAATCAACTTAAGCATGCATTTACTACGACTTGTCGATTACAGAGTTACAGCGATTAAACAGGCCAGCGCAATCCAAAAATGTGATACGATTTCTTTGTCAGGATGTGCGAAGGCACAAGGGACAGGTAGTAGATTAACGGCCAATCTATCGTCATCTTTCTTCACACGATGATAGGTCATTTATCTCTAAAGGCTGATTCAACTTTCAGTGATGGGGCTTGTAAATATCAACACATTTTTGTTTGAAAATGTTTCTGGCAATGGCTTCTGTACACGGATCCTCAATTTTATAAACGTACTCAATTCAAAATATAAGTACACAAAACAAAACATAAATAAACAATTACCCTTTGTTTACACTGTTAAAAAACGTCTGCCTTCTTAAATCACTTTCAATAAATATTAACAATTACAATCGGGAATCAAACGCAGAACCTTTAGGCACTGCAGTCCAGTGCTTTACCAGGGGCTACTACCAGGGCGACGTGAAGAAGTCATAAACAGAATAAGTGTTAAAAAGATGTGGCAAAAGTATGGGAAGCAAGATAATTGAGTCGTAACAACTTAGTTTCCATTTAAGCAATATACATGAAATAATGTGGAAAACCATCTTCTGAACAACCATTTTAAATTTGTTAGGTCGCTTTGTTAGAGCTTGAACAGAGGCTGATATTAGCAATATTAAATCACACTGCTCATTTTTGAGAAAGCACTATTATTGTAACTTGCGTACGTCATCGCTCATTTACGATAAAATTATACTCAAAGAGGAACGAATATGCTCAGGTACTTACTTTTAAGCACCTATTTTTTTACAGTGAAGAGAACCTTTTACCACTTTTGTGACCAATGGATAACAGTTAAACTTACACTTCGATTACAAAAACAACCACCAAATTAGATAAACTAGTCACCACAGAACGAGTGCAAACTACCAAAAATAAATTAAATATAGTCTATTTTGCTATTGATATATAACTGATCCATTACACTCAAAATCAATATTTAGTCAACCAACAAAGCTAAATATCAGGGTCATCGATATCAAGCCCATCAAACAGAAAGTTCAAACTCAAGCACGACGATGGTTTGAAGGGAGGAGAGGGGGTCACAATATGCAAATTAATTACAACGATCGTCTGAAAGTGGAATCCGGGGCTCGCCCGGGCGTTTCCCATTATTGAGTAAATAAAAGTGATTGTCGCTCTCTCTTATTAATAAAAGCCTCCACGTGAGGGCTATTTACTGGCTTTATGGAGGACTTGCAGTTGGGCTGAGGAGGGCCTTTGGAAGAATTTTAGGGATGGTTGTTTTTAATAAAGAGCGTCTTTAGTGCACGCTATGAAGGTTATGAAAAGAAGTTGTTCTGAGTTTATTAGGGAAGGGAATAGATAAAAATAGTTTTTGAGTAGTTTAACTGAGCGTTTTAATAAGTGGGTTAGTAAAAAATATGTTTAATGTTTTAAACGTTTTGAGTTATTTTTGTTTTTGAAGAGAATATCGATTGATTGAATTGTATGTGGATGTATAATCGAGAAACTTTTTGTTGTTCTGAATGTTTGTTTAAATTAACATTTTATTAAATATATATGATGGGAAAATGAAGACTACGTGATCTATACCGAAGGAGAAACTCAAAAACAATGATTTGATACTTGGTACCATGATCAGATGACGATTGTGTATACCTTCCCTTGTACCAAACTAGCCCCGGTCTACCCTACTTAATGAGAAACAAATCTGCAGTAACAGTTTGAAAGATATTTTAACCACAGTTACAATCGTATTTTCGAGTCCTTGTATCCCTAATTTTTCCAGCAATACAAACAATTTTCAAATTCATAAAAATACTTTATTTTCTAATATTTTTCTAACTTTTTTATTGTAGTATAAATTCAAAGAAATATTTTTAAGAATAAACAATTTTTTTATTTCAATTTATTAAATTATCATTTAAACGCTCTAACAGAGGAAACAACTTCAAAATTTGGTTAATTTTCGAAACGGTCAAAAAAGCTGAATAAAAATTATTAACAACTACATGTATACATTTTTGTAATCATTTGCTAAAATTAACAATAATCAGGTAGTACATAAATATAATTTTAATTCTTCAACTGAATAAACTAAAGTAATAATTACAATGAAAAGCGCATTGATCATTTGTATAATCGCTGGTAACACTAAACACATGATAAAATAAATGTAATATATTTGAACTTTCTAATCCATGTAACATTCCCTTAAAAAGAAATGCGAACAGATCTACATTCCTCTTGAAGATAGAAACCGTTTGTAGACCGTGCAGTGCGCAAGGCCTTCTCTTCTGACTGGCTTACTAGACACTCCCCCGCCACAAGCTGTCTCTTTACCTCAATCTAAAAGCAGTTTTATCCTTCTGTTGGGCTTTAAAGCAATCCTTAAAAGCACTCCAACGAAACATTTGATTTAAATTTCTCGAAAATTCCTTTTTTTCTTTAAAAAAAAGTTTTTTTTTACAAAAAAGCAGTTGCCTATATTCCTAAAGCATTTTCGCAGTATCGTATACATTGCGTTTCCCACGGATAATTTTTCCCCACTTTTGTTGGGGATTTTTTTTTTCTTCGTTGTGTCCCTATTCTTCCCCGTTTCCCCCCTTTATACAAATTGAATTTTCCCTTTTCGCTCTCATGTCGCTGAATCTGTGTTGACTCCGAAACTCGCTCATCTGTTGCATTAGAAAAGAGAAGTAGGCACGGTTCTAGCGCGCGAGAAAAAAAAAAGAAGAATATGAAAGAGGGATAAAAAAAAAGATGAAAAGAAAGAAGAATTTCTATTTTGTGAACACTATGGGGGGAGGGGGGAGCGAAGAGAAGAAATGAAAGACAAAATGTGATTTGGAAAACCCTTCCCGAAATACCCGGCGTCAGTTCGTTAGTGTAACGTAGCAGGATCTTTTCACTGAATTGATTATACGTTTCCTGTTGGATGTAGAGAGGGTGTCGCAGAATGGATTCTTTTTTTTATAAAAGAATTTCCTGTTTTAAAATTTAAAAAAAGAAAAGTATCAGGGAAAATGTGCTGTGAAGAAATGTATGTTGAAATCATAAATTATGCATCTTTGTGTTAGACAGCTGAAGATCACGGCGTGTTATTAAAATGTTCAAAGCATGGCGACATTACTTTAAAAAAAATACATTCATCTCATTTGAAATGCAAATGAAATATTTGTTTATTGAATCGATTTTTATATTCTTTTAAGTAAGGATACGATATTACGTAGTATTTGACTCAATCAATGTAAGACTTTATTATTATTTAAATAGTGTAAAAAATAACAAAATAGTTTACGTAAATATTATTACAAATACCTCTAATATTAATATTATTCGACATATATTAGTACAATTCATGTATTAAAATACTATACTATACTATATACGATATGAGATGTGATATGATATATGAGATGATAATATTATGATGATAATATTATGATGATATGATATATGATATGATATATCATATATCATATATGATATGATACATATGATAAATGATATGATATATGATATGATATATGATATGATATATGATATGATATATGATATGATATATATGATATATGATATATATGATATATGATATGATATGATATATGATATGATATATGATATGATATATGATATGATATATGATATGATATATGATATGATATATGATATGATATATGATATGATATATGATATGATATATGATATGATATATGATATGATATATGATATGATATATGATATGATATATGATATGATATATGATATGATATATGATATGATATATGATATGATATATGATATATGATATGATATATGATATCATATATGATATCATATGATATATGATATGATATAAGATATGATATATAATATGATACACGATATGATTATGTGATATGTTAAAATATCATACCATATCATACTATACTATTATGTACTATACTATACAATATTACGTTTCTAACTGCCAATTAATTTGGAGTTTACGTGAAACAAATATTAGTTTATGAAGTATGAATATTAATTTTATTATTTGCTTATAAAGATTGGTTACTTTGTGGGGAACTATGGATTGTGACACTGGTATCATTACCAAGTGACTATCATATTTTGGTAAATTACAATTTAAAATTAGATGTGTATCACAAACGTTTGCAATTGCACAAAATACATATAAACAACTCATAAGCTTACAAAATCCAATTAGTCAAAACTAAAAATTTAATAGAAGTTGTAATTGAATTGTTAATTAAGATGATTCTCTTTACCATCAAACAATTTATCGAACAATACTAGTTACGTTGATAGTGGATATAGTTAACCAGGAAAATAGGTCAAGCCCATCGATTTATTTCATTTCACTTCCCTTCGCTGCATATTCAAAATGAGCTTGAAGATGATTCTCTGAATCAGGGCCGAATCATAATTTATCCGCTTCAGCAGATTCGAAGTGAAGAGATGTTGCCCACTTTGATTGGTTCTTGCTTCGAAAGGCAGCTATTGGCTGTGATCATTGCGTTCCAAAGATAATGGATGGCTGTGAAAAGTAATTAGGACGGTTTTCGTTCGATAAGTGTACATCAAGCTTTAGAATTCGCCAATGAAGGGCGTTTTAAATCATGCAAAAGGTCGTCGTGTAAACTTCTCATTTATTGAAGTTTGAGGTAATGCAATAAACGACAAATATCGGGGATATTTATGAATTTCTAGACGGGGAATTATTAAACGTTGGAGGAACGTTCCATTCTAAATTTATATAAACTTAATTAGCTTGGAAGTCTTGAATGTCTCTTGAGTTCGTCAAAGTAGCTTCCTTGATAAATTTTATAAATGTACTGTAATAATACAAAATTTGATAGTTCGGCTCTGATTAAATGACGTCTGTGACGTCACATTATTTACATATTTTAGGTAAGCGGATTGGTTATATTGATTAAGCTCGTTTGTTGATTCGCTGAAACTAGTTTTGAGGCCATTATCCAACCGCGAATTTATAGGAGCCAGATAATACTTGTGATACTTAAATGTTCTAATTTTTCGGATTTTATATTTTTATCTAATAGTGTTCTGAGACCTAGAACTTGGTATGTTCTTATAATTATGAGTCGATCAGAGTAAACTTTATGTGTATGTTAATGTTATATAATACAAGTGAAATGGATAATTGATGTGTATTAATATATCTATAAATGTACAAAAAATATTGTCTTGAATAACTCTGTTCGGATCATAAATTCGAGTTTGCATTTTGGGGTGTTTCTAAACATTTTATACTATATTAACTACTATATTATTTCCTACATTTGTTCCCTAAACAAATATTGTTAAACAGTAAGTTAAAGTTAAACAATACTAGTTCCATTACACTAGTACTAAACTAGTTCCATTACACTAGTACTAAACTAGTTCTATTCCACTAGTACTAAACTAGTTCCATTACACTAGTACTAAACTAGTTCTATTGCACTAGTACTAAACTAGTTCTATTCCACTATGACTAAACTAGTTCTATTCCACTAGTACTAAACTAGTTTTATTCCACTAGTACTAAACTAGTTTTATTCCACTAGTACTAAACTAGTTCTATTCCTCTAGAACTAAACTAGTTCTATTCCTCTAGAACTAAATATTCATTGTTCAATTTGGGGTTTTAGGAATTGCTGGAAAACAGAGCTAACAGATTTTTTCTAAAGTACCATGGTAACGGGTTTAAAATGTTCTCATTTTTGTAAAATGTAAAAGCTATAAAAATGAGCTGAAATAATCAAAAATTTAATATTTTATTCATATGTAAACCACCCTTTTCGATTTCGCTGTCAAATTATGATCAACATCACATTAAAGCCACGGGGAAAAAATCCAATCAAAACTGATAGGATTTTGATAAGGCTATTTTGAGAAGTTGTATACAAAGGACCCAAAATAACGATAAAGTTGTGCAAAATACTGGAAAATTTCTGTTAGTCTATCCAGCTTATTAGTGTCTCAGGAATTGTCCTTCTTATATTTGGACTTTGAGTTAAGAGCGTTAGTTTGCGAATGAAAGGTTTGTTGGTTTTTCCTTCCAATAGCTCATACTATAATAAAACTAGTTTTACAGAGCCACCGAGCTGCGTTGGATAAAACAATTAACAGATGGAAGTTAGGGGGAATACATAAACTGCTGTTTATTCTATTTCACTATTCTGAATCTTCAATATATCAGGGGAAAAAACTAATGAGACATTTTAAGACATGATTTTATAAATTATCGTAGAACGGGATATCTTTGGGAATAAGGGGTGCACCTTTAGGACAGCGAGTAATTTTCGGCTTTCGAATTTCCAGCCAATGCCATGCGTTTCGAACAGGTGCGCAATCACTATTATCGCATGCGCCCGTATGTTCAGCTACCTCATGCCACTTATTTGAAACTGTAGTTCCACGCACGTCCAAAGACATCCCGACTTCTTTTCAACCTTATGTTGCCAAGCTTCTAGTTTAAGTGTATACTTTCGTACGTCTTTAAAAAAACAGCAAACACTTAACTACAGACAGGTATGAATTTTGAGAAGTACATCCTTTGGAATTTAGTTAATGTGATAGTAATACTTATAATACTTGTATTTGGTTATGTCAACAATGTAAATTTTTAGCACTGACCGGGGTAACTTTGAGACAATATTAAAAAGATATTGAAACAATATTGAGCGCAACAGCGACTACCACTCCAGAAAAAATGAAGAAGGTAAAACAGCAGCGTTGATGGAAGTTCTAAATGTTTTCTACAAGACTCTGGAGACAATGAAACATTCAGAGACTTCGAAGAGCAGCTAGCTGCATCGATTCCAATAATCACACGATGCCAATAACCATAATCATACAAAGTAAAGCTAATACCCCTGGTAATATGATTTTAATATTATGTCTGATGTCTTAAATACGACACTTATGCGTATTATTATGATAGAATGACTTTTTCTACTAATACTTCCAAGAGAAAAACAGTACTGTTCCAAAGTGACCCCACATAATGGGATAATATTGGGACAACGATGAATGACGTTTATTTGGGTGCCAGTGAAGATTAACTTCATGTTCTACATTAGTTTCAGAAATCAAGATCAATATTTGTTGACAGGAGTAATAAAAAAAATCATAAAAGTGTCCCAAAGTTACCCTGTTTTAAGGTATATATTTTAGCCTTTATAAAAGCTATATCATATTTTGCTTGATTTCTATGAATACAAAAAATTGTAAGTTAGTTGGTCTAAAAGCGAATAAATTGTTAAACTCTTAAATTGTTTAGCTCTTATAATGTTCAAAATATTGTAGTTTTATTTTCTTAATTTGCCTTTACAGCTACCCCCCCCCCCTCCCCCCCCCCCCATTCCTTACTTGTAAATAAATTTTTCAATCTGAAATTTCATATTCCTATGACAGCAAATCGTAATAACAAGTTGATTTATCAAATATATGTTGGTATATTAGTACAGTAATGGAAGGATCAGAAATATTTTAATTGGATTAAAAAATATAACAATAAAGTACACAACAAAGAAATTATTTCAAAATCAGTTTTACCTGAGATTTACTTTCTCCTTTTATCTTTGTTTATATTTAACTAGACATATTAGAATTAAAGCATTAATAATTATATATTTTAAGCTATTAATTTATTACACGATTTTTTTAAATATATTGTGGGTGTATTACCAAAATTCACCAAGACAAATCACGTATTTTTTGTGAAATTACAATTTGTAGTTGCAATTCGTCAGAATTGTCATATTGAAAAATCAGGATATGCTATTTCTTTCATATTTTTTTTAGAAATATTATTATATAGATTGGAAATCAATTGATTAGAAATTATTCAATATAACTGAATTTTTATTTGACAATATAGCAGATCTATTTTTTTATTTAGTCAATTTTGGCAATACACACACCCGATTTATTGTAACAGTTTAAGACATTGACTAATTCAATTACGTTACGATACTTTTTTTTACAAGAAAAGTAAAACAGTTTCATGACAAAATAACGAATTTTTCAAAAATTTTTCACAAAATCTAAACATTACATATATTTAGCTCAAAATTACTAAATACAAGACATTCCCATGTTAAGTAAAGACAATATCAACAGTCTGATATTTTTTATAATTAACCAAACACAAAACAAAACACTTTCAAATAAGCTTTCATCAAGATGTAAATAAGCCAAATACTCTGAAGACAGATATTTTTTATTTCTTTTACACAATTTGTAGCAACGAACTCGCTCCGTAACTCCAAATTATCGCTCTCAGCCATCGAAATTTAATTACCCAATAAGAACAAGGACCCGAGAAATCGACAACTTTCCATTAAGTTCTGCTTGATTTCTCAGACCGCGGGTTATTTTGGTACCAGCCTTCGTTAGATTCCTATTCTTCGTTTGCATTCATTCTGACGAATTCGTTTTCCCTCGAGGGAATATCGATGATAGAAGAATTAGGGAAAATTGGGGATTTTTCTCGCTACTTTTCCCCAAGAGGGATCTTTGCAAATTGGCTGAGTGACGTGTTGCGAGTGTTTTGGGTAAAAAAGGGAGTAAGCAGCTAAGTAATGGAACTGGTAATGAATCTTGGTGGAAAAAAGGGAGTTCGAATTTAAAATTACTCTGACGATTTCAAGAAGTATCTTTAATTTGTATCATTAAATATGCAAACTATTTTCTGAAACTATGTCAACAAATAGTGTAATAACTTTTGTAATATTAGTTTAATAAATCTTAACGCATCTTTAACAGTAATCCTCTTATATTTTAATATTATTGATAATATCTCCAGTTGGCGAAATTTGTCGGTTTTGGTCTTCGAGCATGGATCCTTCGTAGTAGAGAAAACATAATGTTATAATCTCGTTAACATCAAAGTGAAGCCAACATGTATGGCTTCAGACGTCATTCCATTCATAATTTTTCACTGTTACACATTTCCCAATTCATCAGCCAATCGCGAGTATTTTTTAATTCATAATTTTGAAAAGAAGTCACGTGTCTGAGGCCATTCGGTCTGAGATGTTGGTTTCACGATTATGACGTCACATTCGCTCTACTACAGTCTATTCATACTCGAAGGTTTTGATTGACCCCGTTTTAGTCAGTTAAAAATCAAATTAATAGAATATAAAGATTTTTTTTTCAAATTAAAATAAAGATAAATAATTTGAGATGTTTAATATTATTTTCACATAACATGAATGAAAATTTAAATTTATTTATTATCTTAAATAGAAATTGATCAACTAATTTTCATTTAAGCTTATATATTTTATCAGTTTATTCTTATAAAAATTTAAAAAAGTATACAATATTTAAAAATATAAGATTTGTTAAGTTGAGATTTACAAAAAAAAATCGCATTTAGTTTGAAGTAGAGACAGCTGCAATTGTAGTGTCACAAATTGACAAATGTAAAATACATACATTAAATATCGTATTTAATTTTTAACTGACTTAAACGGCGCCAACCAAAACCGACAAAGTGCGCCAAATGGAGAGATTATCAATTCAACTCGTATATATATATTTTTTTTATGTATGTTCGCACAAGATTTCTATTCTAATTGAGATATTAAAAAGCATCTTTTTATGTTTGATATGCGATGTCTCACTTGAGAACTATTTGAAAATATATCCGGTTATCTGGCATTTAACTATCCAGAATTCTCAATTACCAGACCGTCTGCTATAGTCCGATTTCGATTATTGTTTTTTGTTAAATAGAAAAAAATTCGATTTCGAAAAAATTTATATATCCGATTAACTGGACTTTGTTTTAACAATTTCTCCGATTTCAAAATAATTTCTTTGTTGATTAAAGATTATACAAACAATGATATTTTGTTCAACCGGCATTTATTAGCATGTTTAGGGATTGTTTTGAAATATACATTATTACATCAATATAGTTTTGTTTACTAGGCATTTATTAAACCGGATCGTAGACTCGGAAAATGCGAGAAACAACTTAAATTTCTTGATGAATAATAGCAGGGGACGAAACCCCCTGCTAAATTAAAAACTGAAATGGAAAAATATAGATATAAACTTTTTTTAAAAACAAAAAAGACCGAGTTTAAGAAAAACGCGCAAAAAAGTATACAAATAATTTTTAATTTTACAAACAAGTTGAAGAAATTGAACTATTTAATATTAATTTTACACTTATTAGAACTTTTTGAAGTTGGTTCTAATTTGCAAAATAACATGCATACATTTTGACGCCGATTTAAAGAAAAATTATAATGTTATATAAAGTTTAAATATTACATAATATATAAAAAAATTTCGACTTATTTTCAAAATTTAAAATTATTTTTTAATTGTCAAAGGAATTTTCTTAGTCATTTTTTAAAAATATTTTATTAATGTTTATGTTTGTTCAGTCTTCAACAATTTTCCTGAACTTTAATGAAGTATATCAAGCCAAAAACATTTACATTATTAAATAGTACTTCATTTAAAAACTTCAAATAAAATATATCGTCTTCGAATTATCTGCCAATCCCTCTTAAAAATGAAAAATGCATCATCCTGTAACGTAGGACATTTAAATGTTACGTAATTTTAATAAAATCAATATCTAAACTAACTATATTTGAAGTTATGTAACAATACAAATACATTTAAAAATATAAGTTAATCGTACCCTACTTCCTTTAAAATAAAGTTATTTTTCTATGATGAAAGTATCTGTTATACATATACCCTTGTACAATATCAATACAACATTAGAACTCATAAGATATTTATGTATTCCTTCACGAAAAATATAATCAGAAATGTTAATTTTTTAATTCATTGAAACATAAAGCATCTACCAAAAGCCCCGACATTCAAAATTCATTCCCCCAAATCGCATTAAGAATCCGTCAGAGCCCTTATAAATGTTTAATTCTCCATCCGAACGGAGCCCTTTGAAATTCAGAGAATTTCTCTCAAGATAATTCGCTCTCTAATTCAACGATTCCATTCAAAGTCTTCTATATTTAGTGGAAACAGACTCCGGCACGTCCCGTAAACCTTATTTTTTCTTATCTTATCTGAGTAGAAAGTTATTTACGCTACTAACCCAGGGCCTAATAAATTGGATTCCCGAGTGTTTGCAGTGTGCTTCTCCACTGTTTCTTCTGTGAATTGCCTTAAAGAAGCACGGATAAAAGTTGGGTTTTCTATGGGAATATGTGAGTTAAGTATGGGAGGGACATTGAAATAAGTGTCTGTTTCTAGGACTTGTTGAGTGGGTATGTTTGCTTCCAGTCTACTAATTTGGGATTTAATTAGGATGCTGTCTCGTGGATTGTTTTTCACCTGTTTTCGTGGTGGTGCTAATTGGCGGGGATCAAGAAGGTTTTAGGCGGAGGTCGGCAGGATTATTTTGTGAATGAATGTGTCTTGGGTTTTGTTGATAGAGAGGTAATATAGCTTTTGAAATAAAATAATTAGAATACAAGAAAACTATCACTAAAATATACTTAAGTGCATTGTTTATTATTTTACAAGTATTGAAGAAGTTAAGTCCTCTTTATGAAAATAAAGTTTATTGTTTCTAACAAAAACTTGTTTTAATATTTAGTTAATACATTAAGTGTTTTTATTTTTTATGTCTTAATACAATTTGATTATTAAAATACATTGCTAAATTGAAACATTTCTATTTGATAAAATGACAATTACCCAATTAAATTAACAATATGCTATTAAATGACACTTAAAAATAAAGAAAATGTAATATTTTTTGTACTTTCCCTGTTTACCATATAATATGAGTAGAAAGTCTGAGTAGAATATACTTATGCTTAAAATATAATTGAACCAAATACTAATGTTTTCAGATACATGGAACCAAAATTACAATACGAGGATTTTCAAACTTTCCATATAAAGACCGATTTTTAGAGGATGGACAAAGCGATTATCAGAACAAATTAGGATCATTATTTCAACTCAAAATATCTTTGATACTCTGAATTTCTTCTATATGTTTTAATGGTAGTCTAAGAAAACCAAAACATCCATTACAGGTGTAAATATTTTCTTATTTGCATATGGAGTCAGTATATTGCGACTAGACTATAGAAATACCAAATTATTCGTTTGAGAACGTTACATGAGCCGCAACCAGATGGATGTATATTTTACAAAAGTTCTCAGTGATCCAGTCTAAAAACGCACTCAATGTCGTGGGTTTAGATACAAGATTACATGGCTGTCAATCGATTTTGGCTTCTCCTGTAAAATTTATGAAAATGGATTTATCTGGTTTTGAAACTAGACGACTCACATAATCGTTTACACTACAATACTGATTCACGTAAGAAAAAATTATTATGATCATTTATCAAGAATTGTTTCAACAACATGCCCCACTATTTTAAATTTTAAAAGTAGATACACCTAATCTAACAAATACATATAATATTATATAATTTACATGGTATGAATATAGTTTGTCTATTAAACTATATTATATTCGACATGATTCTGATGGTTAATGATATTTGTGATAAATCAGTTTTCCTAATATGAATGACTGCTCATTCCGAGTGTAGATCTGACATTAGCAGAATCCTGATAAACTGTTAATATTCTGCATTCGACGCATGCACAATGTATATTAATTTAAGATATTAATATGGTTGCTTACTCAATGCAATTTAGTTGAACATTTTCAATTCATATTCAGCCTAGATTTTAAAATGATTTATTAAATTCTAGGGATCGATAGATAATCAAAATGTGGTTTTTCACAATCCGGAATTAATAATTTTGTATTTTAGTGTTATCCTATTTATATCGGTTTTTTGTATAAACATAAAATGTTAAAGAAATGTTACAGATTATGTGGTGTTTTGGCAGATAAAGGAATACAAAAGGGTAGACGAGACATTATTGAAATATATTTAAACTTTAGGTTCAAGCTAAGATAATATTTAAAAATAGGAACATTTAAGTGGGCGCCTACGAGATTGACCCACTGGGACGACACAGGACTGATTACATGAAGACTTTCAACATGAATAGCACTAAGTTACAGGTTTATATGCATGGGTTGTTCTTTTACATACAAGCAGGGGTGATGGAAAAATGGGCTCCTACAGATAATTATTAAAATTCTGATTTTGATCGTCTTTAAAAACCTTTCATAATATATTTATAAATTCAATAATTGCATTTGAATATTTTTTAAAATTCAATTAATTTACGGAAATTGCGCTTAAGGCGGTATGCATCACGTTTATATTTTATAACGTTAAAAAACAGTTATTTGAAACACATCTTCAATATCATTGATAGCAACCCACAACGAATCCAATCATTATCAGCAGGGGAATTGGTTTCTTTTATAAAAAAATAAAACTATTATATGATAGTGATCTATATATTGTGGCCAAACATTAATGTTATAACTGGTACATGGTGTGTAATTAATTATATAGAGTTTTCATAAAGTGTTGGGCGATGTTCATTGTTTGACTATAAAAAATTAAGCTGCATTGGCATAATAAAATATATTTTTGCCCAAATATTTATTTTATATTTAAAATAAGTCGCTTAGTTTTAGTAACAACAAATACAATAGTTAGAGTATAGCAAAGCGATGGTTTATTACACTGTAAAAAATGTGCTTAAAAATGAGTACCTAAACAGACTTGTTTTTCTTTGAGTACAAATGCATCGTAAATGGCTGATGACGTACTCAAATTTAAGTAATTGTACTTGCTCAAAAATGAGCAGTATGTTTTAATATTGGTAATATCAGTTTCTGTTCAAGCCATCTTAATAAAGTGATCAGGGAAACTTAAAATATTTGTCCAGAAGATGGTTTTCCACATTATTTGATGTCGATTGCTTACATAGAAACCGAGTTATTACTTACTTCCATTCCAATTATCTTACTTCCCATTTTTTGGCATACCTTTTTAACATTTCTTCTGTTCATAACTTCTTAAGTAGCCTTGGTTGCTTAACGGATAAGGCTTTAGACAGCGGTGAATGCAGACCTGGGATCGATTCCTGGTAAGTCTAAGTTGTAATTGTTGATATTTATTGAAAGTGATTTATGAATGCCGCCTATGTAGGTAATGCTACTATTTTTATTCATTTTTACTATATTTTGAGTACATGTATTTTTCAAAAATGAAACTTATGTATTCAGAGCTATGATAAGCGTCAAATGTAATCAAATATGAGTACATTTTACTTATTTTTAAGTGCCTATTTTAATAGTTTACGTATACGTAGTGTATTTTAATAGTTTAAGTACCAATTTTAATAGTTAAACAGCCGAAAAAAGACCATTGCCGAATAATATTTGACTATCTTGTATATTCTGGTCGGTTTATGCTTCGTCATGCAATATGAATACTTTGACGGGACTCGCAATTATTTGATGATTATAACTTACTTTAAACTAGATTTTGACTGAAGCAAAAACACAAAAAAGCTAGTGAAATAAATTTGCACCATCATAGTCATAATATAAACATTTGTGCTTGAGATAGGTCTTAAATTTATTTAATCGCGATATCATTTAAACGGATATTTTATTCTAAGTAAACAATTTAGTTTCGTTTAAACTAAAAACACATTATCTAAATTAGCATTGCTTAAAGTCTGAAAAAGATTTAAAATTATGGACATTTAATTTAGAAATAACACGAAATTCAAACAGCGCCATTATTGACCTTATCGGTGATTTTTGGTACTATGAGGCGTATAGACTAAATAATTGCTCAAGGATTGAACATAAACATTTTTAATGACACATACCTAGCATTACAATAGAAAACTCCGGGAAGGACGATCCTAAATGCGCATACCCCGCAAGAGGGCAGTTACAAGACTGACGCATCCCGGCACAGCGGGGGCGACATAAAATATATAAAGGGCGTTACAATCGTAATAACGAGGAAACACTATATGCACGTAACGGGAACATGAAATAGGTACAGGTGACGGGGACATGATAATAGGACAAGCATATAAGATAATTACATAAATAGATACGCTGGTTACAGTACTAGTTTTTTACGTAATCTTCTGAAAATGCCTTCAATATTCTTAGAATGAAATTTGGTGCAGTTCCGTTCATTAGTTTTAGCTTCAAATGCATCTAAATAGGAGACTAATTTTATAGCCAACCTATATTAAGCTTGATTAATCCAGTACCCAAGTTTAATTGACATTAATTACCACAGAGCATTCAACATCCGATTATATATCAATTAACACAGGGAATGCAATGAATATGCCATAGACACATGTTATGAATACAGAGAGTACGTGAATCTAGTGATCTAGTGTTACATGAAATGACTGAATTTTTATTTTATATATATATATATATATATATATATATATATATATATATATATATATATATATATATATATATATATATATATATATATATATATATATATATATATATATATATATATATATATATATATATATATATATATATATATATATATATATATACATAAAAAATTACTTCATAATTAGTGATAATGAGCTTATAGTGTATTTTACATTATTTTCTACATGCATTTTTTACAAACAATTAATTTCATATTTTAAAAAAAATCCACGATACTATAGACACAATTTATAAACACAATAAACATATATAAAGACGATACATTAATCATAAAATTATAATTATTTTCAATACATTTAATTTGAATTCATGAAACAACCATGTGATTATAAATAAAAAGGTAAAACTAAGAAAATCTAGACGTCTATTGCATGAATTCCCCATTAGTTTCCAAAATCTTCACACTAGCAATTTTCCATAATAAATAACTTCCTTAAAGTATCATTCTCGACATCTCTGTTAACCAAATCTCCAATCTTACACCTCCTATTAGCTAACAAGTCGAAGAAATGCCCTACGTTCATCCGATCCCGAGGTCAAGACACCACTCTATGCATATAAATATGCGTAATGGTCTTTCATAACACTCATTACGTTGAAGTTTCAGCAGTTGAGAGTTATTTATTTAATGCTTCCTGTGTGCAGTTTGCACTGATTTATGCCGGCGTTCTGAGGGTAATAGGCGACGTCTATCACATCTACACGGTCGCCAATATTACCGCCATGTTCTGCAATTATTTCGCAGGGTGAGGGGGTGTTAAGTGGCGGACTAAACCGTTGACGCCGCTTCGTTAGGGGGTTATTGGAGCTAATGGAGTGATTTATATTCAAGGGTTCGAAAGGTTACGCTGCGTTCTTGAAGAGGGAAGGGTGTGAAACATTGTGTCGATTTTTACCGTGTGATTTCGAGAGATGGTAAATATTAGTTTTGTCGATAGGAAGTATCGGGGAATGTTTCGAGGAGAGAGAGAGAGAGTTGTTGTAATGAGGGGGAAAGACTGGGTTGGTATTGGGGAAGTGTGTGGAATGAGGTTTCTGCGTTTTGGTTAGGGTCGTAAAATAAATTAAGCTGGATGTCTGGTGTGGTAGTGTGTTAAGAATTTGCATAAATTGAGCTCGTTATTTTTGAATTCTTGACTTTATAGCCAGCTCTAGTGCGACGTTAATTAACCAAACCATACCAATCTGACTTTATAGCAGAAAATATTGACATTCATCTTTAGTTTTGTATGATAAATACAATCTAAATCTTAGAAATGATTAGATTTTACTTCGTTTCTAGGTTAAACATTTGAATGCCCTGTAATGTATATTAAAAAAGGGGACTGGTAAGAATAGCTTTGTAAAAAAATTATTTTTATTTCACACATTGCAACTAATGAATATTGTTATAGAGTATTTAGTTTGCAGCAATAAGAGTACATAACATTGTACAAACTTTATAAACAAAATTCCACAATAATAAAGACAAACTTTATGAAAATAATAAACGTATATAAAAATGAAACAGTAATTATAAAATTATAATTATTTTCGGTAAATTTAAGTTCAATTCATGAAATAAAAATGTAAAACTAGACGTATATTGCATGAATTCCCCATTAGTTTCCAAAATCTTCACACTAGCAATTTTCCTTAATAAATAACTTCCTTAAAGTATCATTCTCGGCATCTTTGTTAACCAAATTTCCAATCTTATATCCGGTGAAAAAAAAAGAGAACATGTTTCCCGCCTCAAAACATTATATTTTAATTTACGCGTTTGCATTTTAAATTTGTTAAGTCATTCTGAGACTATGTAAAAACTAAATACCAGTAAACATGTAAGAGTTATTTACTTTATGGAAGTAGACATTTGTTTCAGTACTTTAACTGGAGAGACACATCGATTGTTAACACTCGAGTCGAGTAATCTGAACACTCTTGAATTCTCAGAACACTATTGAAAATGGTTCTACTTCTCCTAATTTTTAGAAATACTATCGTAAATGCATATACGAAATGCAATAATTCGATTTCCCAGATTTTGTATAGTGCCTTCACTGTTTTTAAATTTCACGAAAATGACTTGATGAATGACTTATGATGACTTGAAATACAATTATATAATTAAAGCATATTTAAATTGTTTTTATTATTTTGAGAAGTATATTTTATACCTAAAAGACTACACTGTTTAAAATTTCAGTTTAACGTTGCACCATATCTTGCTGCTTTGTAGCAACTTACACCATATTATGGTGCAATTCAGGTCAAACCAAAATCCTTGATAGAGAATAGCCCAGCTTTTAGCAAAAAATTGTGCAATACCTTAAACTGCAGCCGACGCTTTCGCTGAATCTACAAACAGGGGAATCCCATCAATCCTCTTGCATTAGAGGCCTGGTTACTCAGTGGATAAATGCGTCTAGCTGGTAATCAGATGATTGATAGTTCGATACCATGCGGTGGACTTGACAAAAAAGTAGTGATCTTACAATCGGAGGGTTACCAACTTCGCTACAAAAATACTAGAAAATCTTCCACAACATCCAACAAAAATTATACAGGTGTTTCACCATAATATGGGGTAGGGAAAACGCGAATTTTGCTTCACCGTTGTACCATAAAATGGGGCAGCGAAAATACCGAGAAATGGTATTCGTGGTACCATCATAAAATGGTGAAACTAAGCACCAAATAATGGTTTCAGTTAAATGAGTACCAAATTGTGGTGCAAGATCGTACTAAATTTTTAACAGTGTAAATTATAAAATGGATCTACCAGAAGTTTTAAATTTCCTGCACTTAATATAGTTTTCACATTTTTGGCCAAATGCACATTATTACATTAAAAGTGCAAAGCATACGTTTTAAAAGCAAAGGTAAATTACGAACTATGCGCAACATATAAACATTTTTAAAAATATATTCCTCTGAAAAATACACCTGTCTTTTTTAGCTCCTCCACCCTATTCACGACAAAAATCCACTTCTTTCACAAGCGACTCTCCCGCCATTCACCAAAGACCTTCGCAGACCCCTCGAGGCAAAAACTCTTGCAACTCCAGCTATTATCTTATCCCTTACTCTATTTTTCCCACCTTCATTTTATTATATTTTACTTTTGAGCGGGGGGAAAGGGGGGGGGGGCTATTCCATTTTTTCCCCTCAACTTTTTGCAGCTCTCTCACTCCTGTGCGACCCGTTGGCCCCGCGGCGTACCCCCCAACTATAAGCCTTTATCGTCTGAAAGCTTTGTGTGTAGTTTTTAGGGCATTTTGTTTTAAATAAAATGAGGTTCTGAATTTTTTTTTCTCGGAGTTTTATGCATGGATTTTTGAAGAGATGATGTGTAGGACAAGAGGGAGGGAGAGATTTAGGAACAACTTGTCGTTAAAGGCTATAAATTTTGTTTTATGGTAGAGTTACTTTGATGCTGTTAATCTAAGTAAAGAAGAAACTTGGTATATTCTTAAAAGACGTAAAAGAAATATTCTCTAGGTATTTTTAAAAAACCAGTGTTATATAAACTTTATTGGGAAACTGAAAATGGGCCTATGTTTGTTTAGGGCCTATCATAAAGTGAAACATAATTTATGATTGCAAAAAACTTTTAAAAAATAATATTTTTATATATGAAGGGTTTGCTGCAAAAAGGATGTATCTCCATATCCTAGTTAAATTTGGAGTTACATGTACTATCTTGTGGTTAAAACAAAACTTGTTTGTTTTGGTACCAGAAATATGTAGCTCCAATCGGTAGTTCTCGCGTTACTCAAGAAATGGAGCTGTCTGTCTCATTAGTTTGTTGTAATATAGAGGTAGCTCCTGGAGCTACCGCCATTTTTCCCAAACGACTGACGTGCTTTGCTTACAGGAAGGTTTTACAGCACTTATAAATAGTAGAGTTTTTGGTTATTTAACGTTTTGTGGTTCTACGATAAACTACTACCATACAACGCAGCAGATGAGCCTGACGTTATAGAGGGGGAGAGGGATGATTAAAAATGTAAATTTCTGTTTTTAAAGCCAAGTTATATGCTATATTTCAAATGAAGTTTTATTTAAATAAAATAATATTGTAGTAAATTGTATTTTTTTTGTGAAATATTTTTCATAGAGGTAGACAGAGCATCTATTTGGTTGCAAGAAAGAGGTAGCTCCAACAATCCAACATGTGCGACGTCCTCTGGAAGATAGATATTTAAGTGAAAATACTGTCATAATATGTAGGAACAATTAAGAAGATTGATCAAAAAGAATTTTTTCACACAACTTGGAATTTTGAATTTTCAAACGTTTTTTACAGATTTCTGCAAATTTGAATAATTAGAGCTACCTCCTTTTTACAGCAAACCCTTCATATGTTAAAGTTACAATATTTATAAGCACCGAAGAGTTCCCTTGCTTATAAATATTGTAACTTTATTCTGTTAATAAAGGTTATATTTTATACATGCCCAAACAATATTGTGTTCCGTGCGTAAAAGATCACGGAACGCTATTGTCGACACTATTATGCTGCTTTCTGTCTCTTTGTATGTATTTCATCCCCCTTGGCTAAAACATTATATGGGTTACATATAGCAGTTTTTATTACACATAGTTTGGCTATAAAATAAGTTTCCCAGTTTAGAGGCATCTGTAGGTGAAGCTAATAAACGGAATTGCACTAAATTTCATATTAAGATTATTGAAGGCATGGGGAAGAAGATACAATAAAAAAATTATGGGATTTTTTTTTTCATTTTGCATTATTTCGTAAATTTATACAAATAACCTGATTTTGTTAATTTATATCGAGTTGTAAAAATGTGTCTGCGTAAAATAAAAACTAAATTTAATAAAATGTCATTTTTTTTTACTTTAAAAATCTTTATTTATGTTTTCGTTTAAAGAAAACTCTCATACAAAATTGAAGACCGGCCAATGGTTTTCAAAGTCAAACGAATGCCGAATATCGCAATGTTGTAGAATGTAAAGTAATAGTGTTTGATTATAATAATATATTTAAAATAGTAGCAGAAAACACAAAATCGATTTAATTTAAAATATTTACTGGAAGTAATAAATACAATCATAACAATTTTTATTCTTTGAAAATTGCTAAATTGAAATGACAACAATACTAAAGATTTATTTTTTAAATAAATTCTTTTAAATTGCAAAATAAACAAAAACAAATGAAAATATTTGTTAATTGCAGATATATATTGAAAAGCTTTTTATCGCTAAAGCTACAAATCGTGAGTATCCATGATATGAATTTGTATTCATATTATGGAAATTATGATATTATGATATGAAATGATGATATTTTTATGTTATAATTATTATATGATAAGATTATATATTATTATGATATGATTATTATGACATTATTATGATATGAAAATCTAAAGTATTTAAATTTTTTAATGTAATTTTCTTTATCCCAAAATTATTGAAAGTAGATAACACATACTATTTCTACACATACTATAGTTTTTATATAATCAAACACACATTAGATGTATCTTAATTGAATAAGGTCACATGTACATGTCTGTATGTATGTATCTGTACGAACAGGTCAAAGTAAGACATGCTTATACAATGTATTTTAATTTCACTACATGTATTGTAAATTTAAAAATACTCAGGATTGTTTAACTTATTTAACGCAAAATCCCGAAAAATAGGCTATATAAATATTCAACAGAAAATATGTTATTTGTATCGTATTTATATACTTGTAGTTACTTTTACATGTGTTTTACGATGAAATATTTTCGAAAAATGTCCCTCTAAGGGGTTAGCAAAATGTTAAAATTGTAAAGTAGTTTAGTAGTTTAAGTAATTTCCGATAAATGTAATTTCAATAAATATTGTAATTACTTTGATCGGTGTAGCTTTTAAAAATTACCATAAAGCTTTAGATTAGAAAAATGTTATAACATAGAACATTTTTATAGATTTAAAGTTTATGTACATTGAAAAAAAAAACTGGAAATCTATGGACGACTATAGTTATTCAGATCCATCATTACGGGTTATAAAATTATTTTTTAAGGTAAACACAATGTTATATACTACGAAACAAAAATATTTGAGGAGCTCTAATAGAAAATCAAATGTCAAAAAATATTTTTATAATGACATAAACGTTGAGTTGTTTAAAAAAGGATAACCTACAAATCTTAATAGTTTCAAAAAATATTCCTTTTATTTTAAAACAAAAAACTATTTAAATGTATACATCTGCTAAACATTTTTCTGTGTTTTGCAATTTACGATTTTGAAAAACAATATGTTCATACAAAATTGTTACTATATTCTGCGATTGGTTTGTTGATCTTGGGCGCTCCTTATTTTTTTTAAATAAAAAACAATCCATATTTAATGAAACTTACGTATTATTCTTTAATTCGTTAACTTGGTCGTTATTACAGTTTTTTTAATAATCCAAACTTCATAAAACTTTCATTTCCTAAATAGCAAAAAATCCATCAAAAAGTTAATACATTCTTTTACAAACTCCTCATAACATTTCCTCACAGAAGGGAAAAATTGGGAAATCTATTGCCGCTATGTGCCGCTGTTGGCGCCGAGTTTCCGCGCATGGTGGGAAAAAAGGAAAACCCCCTGCCATAGTTCTGATCCCGAATTCGCGTAGTAGCCGTTTTCGCGGCGCTTGGAATAGGTCGGTCGGTGCACCTCGCGACCAACTGGTATTACTTCAAACGATCGGCAGAATTCCTCTTCGGGCAATTGGCAACGGGGAGAGAGAAAAAAAAATCGAATTATTTTTTTTTCGTGTCATTTGTTGTTGTCTTGAAGAACTGGATCGTGAATGTGTGCGGATACAAATGGATAGAGTGGGGGGAATTCCCTGAAAAGGATTTTATTTTTAATTCGTGGTGATTATCCATCGGAATTTGTTTTTTTTAAACTTCTGACATGGCTGATCCGCAGACGGTTATCGAAGGGACTTTGAAGTACAGAGATAACAAGAAGGTATTTGTTGTTTTGCGGATATTTACCGGATAGTTTTTGCCTGAATCGGATTTTTACGTGTGTCATAACTGGATTTACAAAAAAAACTTATTATTTTTATTTTATTTCAGTGGAAACCAAGATGGTGTGTTATCCGAAAATTATCACCCGTAGCAGGTTAGTAATTATTTTCTATATGTTTATAATTTATAAATGATGTGATTTTAACAGTGAAATCTAGCCAATCAATCGCAATAGGTTAGCAGTTGTAAATGTCAAATGTTATTAATGTATTTTCAGCTTATGGACTAAAATGGTTTTTATTGATTATCGTTGTTAATTATTATTACTAAGGACCAACTTGTTTTTTACGTGAATTAAAATTATAAAATAATTTTTTAAGGTAGGTATTTAGAATGTATAATAATATTTCACTTATTTGTCAAAAATTCTTATTTTTAATTACTAGCTGCTTTACTTTATTCCTGACTTTTCTATTTCCTTAGTATGTATTGAACAATTTCAGCTCTTTAACAACCTTATTTAAAAGTAAAAATTATTTGATAATTACTAATAATTTTAACTTATTATGCATCACAGTTCAGTACTATAATAAAGTACAATAGTTGGAAATAATTTTTTCGATTTAATTAGAAATTAATTAAACTGATTTTCTTTTTTTTCCGTTGGTTGTTCACCCAAGTGTTCTTACATATTTAAAAAAAAATTGAAAATTAATAGTTAAGATAACTCTTAAAAGTTTTATAATAAAAATACTTAAAAAAATTTATAATAAAAAAAATTTAATAATTTTAAAAAATTTCAATTTATTATTTCAGCAATATGACTAATGTATAAGTAAATGTCACATAGAGCAATATAAATTATTGCTAAATGTGACTAATTTAAAATTTAAAAAAAATCTATTTGCTTTATTTTATTAAAATATTTTTTAGTTTAGTAAAAATCGGAAAAGATTTACGTGACAAATATTTTATAGCAAACGCGTATAAATGTGAGCATATTTGTTGTCCACGCTGACATTTCAACGCTGCAACTTTTACTATAATAATCATAATTTAACGCAAACTGACTACACTATAAATTTAATTCCAAAACTAGATTTAAGATTAAACTTTCATGATTGATAATAAAACGATTATTAGTTATCAAAATTGAGAACTCACTGTTTTTGTGTTTAAAAATATTTTATTGGTTTCATGAAAATATGTGTTATAATTCTCAAAGTATTTGGAATTGAATAATATGGAGGTGTAGTTAGTTACATGCACGATCAAACCATTAATTTTTAACCCATATCTCATAATTATTTTATACTTATTTCTATATTTAGTTCAAAATGTAAGTTAAATGAGTAAATACATTCAAAACAAGTTGCGTATTCTAATGCGTATTAATTGTGATTTTTTTTAAATTATATATATCATATATTTAAAAAAAATCAGTTGTAGAGTTGCTTAAATTTCTGTTTTATAAATATAAATTAGTTTTAAAGACATAATTTTTTGTGTATGTAAATATGTATATGTAAATCTGTTTAATTTTTGTTGCAAATTTGGATTTCATACTGTATTGAAAACAGTTTAACAATTAAAAAAATCGGTTCTAATTTTGTAAAATATCCAATTAATTTTTACATATTTAATTAACTATATTTTATATAAGTAATTTTGATACAATCATGAATTAATTACATTACAATTTTTTTAATTTAAAATTACTAATGACAATAAAAACATTAAATGCAAATGTAAATAGGAAATAAATAACTAATCAGCATAAACTACTTCAAAGTGGTGTTTACCAACTTCATTCAAAGTTAAAGAATGTAATATCTATTGATTGAATATTTAAAAATATTCTCTATAAAGGAAGTTTCTTTTTAAAATTTATATTTTAAAACAGATTACTTAATTGATCTTTGCATTCTCCGAGTACTTTCAAATGCTTTACTATTTCTATTACAATTTGGATACTTTCTCAAAACTAGTTATAAATGGTATAATACTAAGTGTAATTTTTAGATATATTTTTATTTAATTTTTTTCATTAAAACTCTTGACAAATCTGCTTTTTAATAAAGTGTATACCTTTTCTTCGGTATTTTAATAGAAAAATATCAATAATAATTAATAAAAATAGTAAACTCAAAAATGTCAATTTAAAATATTATTACTTAATATAAAGTACTAATATTTATCAAAGAGCATATCAAAACAGAAGGTTTTTTACATTTTTATTTTACATTTAAATTATTAAATAGTAATGGTTTTTTATTAAATAAACATTAATTATTTAAATTTTTATCAGGTGTTATTTAGTTTTCTTATTTTATATTTTTGTCAATTCACACTTCTTTTGAGTATTTTTTATGTTTATATTTTTAATTTTGTTTATTTTATATTATATAGGGATATCGAAACAGATAAATCAAAAGCATGATGTGACACTTGATGTATATATTTTTTATTTTAATAAATTGTATTTAAATTATTATTATTTTTTCTTTATTAGCCAACAACATATATTATAAGACTTCAACATTTATACATACTATAAGATTTTAGTATTACTATAAATAATGCTTGTATTTTTTAACCAGTTATCTTTCTGTCATGTTGCCATTTTTACAATAATTTAAAGACATTACTGTAGTTATTTTTGTTTTTTACATTTTAATTGATAGCATGTTCTATATCTTGTAAAACTGAAATTAAAATATTTCTTACAATATTTTAACATACATTTCAATAAAAAAAATTTTACAGAATTTAATTGATTTCATTACAAAATACAAACCTAAATTTGATGGTTAGAATAATAATTAAAAATTAAATTTTCTGTTACATTAAGCTATTAATTTATTAATTACAAACTACAGGACTATATAGTTTACAAATGTCGCTAGAGTATAAGTTACACGTTTTGAATTGAAAATTGTTTATTTTCTTTTTTTGCCGCATTCACTAAAACTTTAATGGATTATGCGCAAATTATTTTAATTTTATACATTGAAAATTTGTTTTTATTTAACATTCAATATTTATAGTGCTATTATGATACTTTGAAGATGTTATTAAATTTATATTTTCATTGAAAATTGAAATTGAGAGATAAGCAATGATTTGGTATTATGAATTTATAATGCCTCAGATATAAACATGTGTTTAAAATAAAATCTAATGAATCAAAAGCATGCTATGTATTGATATGAACAACAAACAGTTCCAGTAAAAAACTTTCAACAAAAAATCAACCTCACAAAAAAGAAATTGCCTTTTTTATCTGTAAACAAAAACTTACGGTTATTTGAAATATTTTCTTAAAACAATCTGTAGAAAATCGACAAAAAAATTTCAAATTTACCATCGCAGTTTTTTTTTAAAGCATGTAATTCTTCAAGTTTTGCAGAAACAATTTGAAGATGTGCTATTTTTTAAAATATATTAAAGTGCGGATTTTTATGTTGAGAAACTTAAACCGTTCAAGTGGTTTTAAGTTATAACATTATTTTCCTGATATGAATTTAAAATAATTGTTTCAATGTATTATACTGTTATTATAATTGTAATATATAATTGTTTCAATGTATCAATCTGTTTTTAAAAACAATAGATTACAAAAATAGTCTAAATTTGAGTGTATTCATGAATTTATTTATTTTCTGATACATTACATAATATTAGATTGTACGCTGTTATATATTTAGTACGACCTTACACCAAAATTTGGTACCCATTTAGCTGCAACCATAATTTGGTGCTTAGTTTCCCCATTTTATGGTTCTGCCAAGGATGTCATTTAGTGGTGAAACGTTATACCAAAGGATATTACACCAGTTTTTAGGAGATTGCACCAGTTTTTGGTAAAAGCTGCGGTATTTTCGAACAAGGATTCTTGGTTCAACGTAGAAGTTTCTGCAGAGCACCAAGATATGGTGCAACGTTTAATTGAAATAATTTAAACAGTATTTGTAACTACAAAATTAAATGTGTTTAAATATAACAAGGGAAAGAAAAAAAAATACATTTATAATTATATTAAATTTATAAAATCACTTAGTATCGTAATGTTCTATCATTATGCTATTATCATTTTTCGGCATATTAAAATACTCTTTTAAAACAAGATAAAAACCAAATTACTCATCTATAAACATTATATATTAAAAATAAATGGAAATAAAACCGAATACAATGACATTCATTCAAAGAGATTTATCTTCAATTAAAACTACCTCATTTAAAATTATTACGACAAAACTACCCCAAGGCAATTTCCCCATTCCTTCTTTGAACCTCGATCCTTCCCCGTAACAGCCACAAGGGCTTTCTTGCAGAAACTTTAAAGACAGATCTCTAGGAGCCCATCCTCAAAGTTTACTAATTAGTGATCGGTTCGTGGTGGCAAACGATTCTAACGACGGATTATTGATAGATTCCAGGAGCTCCCCCCCTCTCCGAATTCCCCGGGAACACTTATCGTGGTTCCGGGATTAAACGACGGAGATGGATTCGGGAGTTCCATCGAAGCATCTTTTAATGTTCTTGATTGAGAGATGGGTTGAGATGGAATAGGAAGGGAAGATTGTGTGTTGTTTTCAGGGAAAAGGTTTATGTGTTAGAAATAAGTTTGAGAGAAATGATAATGTAACTGTAAAATTAAAAACTAAAAATAATTTAATATAATTTTGGTAAATCAGTGGCGTATTCACGTACAAATAATAATCGTCGGCTTTTTATGTGATTCTTGGTAATTTTTTTTAATATTTTTTTAAAATTTCTTTACTTACACTGTTAAAAATATGTTCTCAAAAATTAATAAAATGTACTTATTTTTTAGTGCGATCAATGCTTATCTTGGCTCCAAAAATATGGTTCAATATTGAAAAAGACATGTACTAAAAAAAAAGAGAGTGCAATGAGTAAAAAGAGCAGATGCTAGCCTATATAGGCTGCCTTTATAGGTCACTTTCAATTGCTATCGACAATTACAACCCAGACTGATTAGGAATCTATCCCAGATCCTCAAGCACCGCAGGTCTGAGCCTTGTCCGTTAAAATGCCAAAGCGACTTGAAGAAGGTATAAACAGAAGACATGATATAAAGGTGTACCAAAAGAATGGGAAGTAAAATAATTGATTTTCAATGCCTCAGTTTCTTTTTAAGCAATCGACATCAAATAATGTAGAAAAAAATCTTCTGAATACTTATTTTAAATTTATCAGGTCGCTTGGTTAAGATGACTTGAACAGAAGTTGAGATTAGCAATATTAAATCACACAGCTCAGTTTTTAGAAAGTACTATAGCTTAAATTTGAGTTCGTCATGGCTCATTTAAGATGCAATTGTAATAAAAAAAACGAGTAGGTTCAGGTATTAATTTTTAAGTTCTTTTTTGTCACAGTGTAGTTAATGAGAAATCTTGTTAATGGTTTTAATTAAAAAAAATACTAACTTCCTGAAAGCAGTAGCAATTCATGTTAGTAACATGCAGTGAAAATTAACAATGGTTGAAACGTTATTGTGAAATAACCATGTGATAGACGAAGCATGTTTCACTACAATAATAATTTATTTATATTTCTGATGCGTGGTTTCATTAAAACAATTTAAAATCTTTTAAATAAATTATTTCTTAATTTTTAACATAAGTATTGCATTAGACATGTAAATTTTTGCAACCTAGGGTATTTGAAGGATTTAACAAATATGTTTATAATAGAAAAACAAAATTAGGGATTCACAGACGGAAATATACATATTTTACACTTAGAAAGTTAAGTGAGTATATAGACTGACATTGGTAGAGGGAGAGAGAAAGAGAGAGAAACTAAATATAAAAACTATTGTTTATAGTGATGCAGATTTTTGGTTTAGGACATTGGTTTCAACATTGGACGATCTTTACTAAATTTTTTCCATAGTTAATAGAATATCCTATTTATTGTCTTCTAATCCATATCTCTCGTACAAGTGTTCTTCAAATATTCAATAAAAATATTGTAATTTTATACAGAAAAGCTAATTATTATAATTTCTTGAGAAACTGTTAAACCTTTATTACTATATATCATGCAATAGTGAAATACAATTTATGATTTATTTCATGGTATTTTGGTATATTTGGAAAGGCTATTTTTCGCTTGAAAAACATTCATAAGATCAGTTGGCGTCATGTATGTCACTTTTTTAAACTAAATTTCATTTGCAGTACGTTAAGTGCTTTTCATCACGCGGTTTAAAAATATAGAGTAGAACAATCATTTGACACAAAAGGTCGTTGTTCCTTAGATACAAGTGAGTTAATCACTGGTGTATTTTAGAATTAATTCCAATGATATATTTTGTGCTAGTAGAATATGAATAAGACACAAGAACTATTTGGAATGTTAACGAAGGTTTTTAAATTTTATATAATAATTTATTGTGTACATCGTTGGATTAGGAAATAATATATGCAGGGAATAACTACACATCATTTGACACAAAAGGTCGTTGTTCCTTAGATACAATGAGTTAATCGCTGGTGTATTTTAGAATTAATTCCAATGATATATTTTGTGCTAGTAGAATATGAATAAGACACAAGAACTATTTGGAATGTTAACGAAGGTTTTTAAATTTTATATAATAATTTATTGTGTACATCGTTGGATTAGGAAATAATATATGCAGGGAATAACTACACATCATTTGACACAAAAGGTCGTTGTTCCTTAGATACAATGAGTTAATCGCTGGTGTATTTTAGAATTAATTCCAATGATATATTTTGTGCTAGTAGAATATGAATAAGACACAAGAACTATTTGGAATGTTAACGAAGGTTTTTAAATTTTATATAATAATTTATTGTGTACATCGTTGGATTAGGAAATAATATATGCAGGGAATAACTACACATCATTTGACACAAAAGGTCGTTGTTCCTTAGATACAATGAGTTAATCGCTGGTGTATTTTAGAATTAATTCCAATGATATATTTTGTGCTAGTAGAATATGAATAAGACACAAGAACTATTTGGAATGTTAACGAAGGTTTTTAAATTTTATATAATAATTTATTGTGTACATCGTTGGATTAGGAAATAATATATGCAGGGAATAACTACACATCATTTGACACAAAAGGTCGTTGTTCCTTAGATACAATGAGTTAATCGCTGGTGTATTTTAGAATTAATTCCAATGATATATTTTGTGCTAGTAGAATATGAATAAGACACAAGAACTATTTGGAATGTTAACGAAGGTTTTTAAATTTTATATAATAATTTATTGTGTACATCGTTGGATTAGGAAATAATATATGCAGGGAATAACTACACATCATTTGACACAAAAGGTCGTTGTTCCTTAGATACAATGAGTTAATCGCTGGTGTATTTTAGAATTAATTCCAATGATATATTTTGTGCTAGTAGAATATGAATAAGACACAAGAACTATTTGGAATGTTAACGAAGGTTTTTAAATTTTATATAATAATTTATTGTGTACATCGTTGGATTAGGAAATAATATATGCAGGGAATAACTACACATCATTTGACACAAAAGGTCGTTGTTCCTTAGATACAATGAGTTAATCGCTGGTGTATTTTAGAATTAATTCCAATGATATATTTTGTGCTAGTAGAATATGAATAAGACACAAGAACTATTTGGAATGTTAACGAAGGTTTTTAAATTTTATATAATAATTTTTTGTGTACATCGTTGGATTAGGAAATAATATATGCAGGGAATAACTACACATCATTTGACACAAAAGGTCGTTGTTCCTTAGATACAATGAGTTAATCGCTGGTGTATTTTAGAATTAATTCCAATGATATATTTTGTGCTAGTAGAATATGAATAAGACACAAGAACTTTTAGAGAATAAGAAACTTTGCTTACTAAAAACAAATAAGTTGAACTAAAATAGTTTGAGTAATATAAATACAAAAAATCAGGTTTTCAAGCCATGGTGGCATGACAGAATATTTTTCAGTAATTTTAATATACAGTTTTTGTATAATAAACTTTCGAATTTATTTAAATAAAATATTGAGGGTAGAACTTCCATAAGAGTTGACCACAAGTTTCAAATAATTCGTTTAGGTAACAGTGATATGTTACAAATATTCAACTAACATTCTACAGCGGTAAAGTTAAATAAACATAAATATTTTTTAATAAGAATCGAAAAATATATATATTTACTGTTGCTATTCATAATCAAACTTCTGAATAAATATATTGAACATTAAACGTATACATCATGGCGGTTGTCTCTGTATTTGATAAAAAATACATGTGATTCATGATAACTGTTTGGTAATGTGACATATTTGATAAATGACTTGATATTGCCATACATATTTATTTATCAACACATTGTCTTTTAGGTTTTTAGAAAGTATATTTAATTATTTTTTGTAATAAACACTAAAAAAACACTAATTTTTTTAGATTTTATATTTTTTTGTTAAACTTTTAATTTATTTAATCTATTCATTTAGGCAATTCTAATAGGATAAAGGACAAAAAAGTGTTTAAATACGTTTTATATCTAAACAAATATAAGCTTTAGTCTTAAAATTATTTGCATGTTTTTTTATAACATATTATTTTACTGATAAGTACCTTTATAAAGATTAAATATATAGACATATGTATTGTAATGATAATCTCCTCTTTGACGTATTTTTGGCCACTAAAGTCGGTTAAAAATTAAGGGAGCCCCGAGCCCCAAATCCTAATTTGTTTATTAAAGAATTTAGAAATACAATTTTTTTATATTATTAGAACATTTTTTTCAGAACAATAATCAAAAAGAAAAATATATTTAAAAAAATTATTTTGTTATATTTTGTATTTTTTAAGCTTAAAAATACTTTTTAAAAACACTACATCTCTTTCAATTTTTAATGTTTTTAAATTTTTTTAATTGATTAAATAACGGCAAAATATATACTATAAACAAATGAATATACTTTTGCAGATTAATGTTTTAATTGTCTACAAAAACTTATTTTATGTTCAAAACCCAAAAACTATTAAATTTTTTAAGTTTAAAAATTTGTAAAAAAATAATTTATAACTTTATTTAAAAAAGCTTTACATGCGTTTATAAAACAATTATTAGAGCTTCAAAAACTATTAAAAGTTTAGTTTTAAGTTAATTATTAACAAAGCCTTAGCATTTAAACGTGACCAAAATTAAAAAAAAAATATTTTAAGTAAATGACGAATTTTGCAGACGAAAAGTATGTAGAAAGATGATAAATGGTATTTAAACATCTAAAAACAACATATGTTCTGTTTCTTTTACTGTTTTGAAATTTTGTACACACCTTCTTAAGTACGTTTAGCATCGTTTTATGCAATTTTTCCAGATTTTGGCGCTCGGGTCCCCCTTAAACAAACTAAATATATATTTCTATTTCAATAATATATCTAACAATCAACCATCGCTATATTTTTTATACTATGTATTTTTTTTAATAATAAAACAAAAATAAATTAAAACCAATTATCCGACTTCCACGTCAGCTAGTCGTAAATCAACAGAATACTCTATCGTTGTTGTCATATAGCACATAAACATGGCTCTTCCAGTCTTCCATCAGCACAAACACTGCCAGTCAGCTACATCTAATTAGAGGTCGATCGGCCTCTCATGTCGATCGGCCACCAGCATTAACCTAACAAATGAACGACCACAAAATCAATCGACCCTCCCCTCCCCATCCCCTTTGTTCCGGCAAAGTATTCCCGGATCCACACAATGGCTCGCCCATCCCCCCTCCCGGACTCATTTTATCCGGACATTTATTTTGTTTTTTTCCCTTTTTTTGCTTGGAATTCACAGGTACGGGAGGGAATTTGACTTAATAGAGGGGAAATTTTTTTTGGTGGTGGGGCGAGTGATTTCTTGGAACGGGTATTGATTGGTTGAGTGAGTAATTGATTGGGTTGGAGGTGTTAGAAGGGTGTAATTCGGTTTCTTATCGTTTGGCTTATTTTGTTTTTAACAATTGGTATACATGAAAGTTTTCTTTGTTACGTAATGTCGCTTTGATAACCTATGAAAATGATATAAGTGATATATTGGATCACAACACGTGGATTTGATAATAATAAAATACGAATAGGCCGTGACTATTGAGCATGGATCCTTCATAGTAGAGAAAACATAATGTTATAATTTCGCTAACATCAAAGTGAGGCCAACATGTATGGCCTCAGACACGTGTTAATTACGTCATTCCATTCATAAATTTTCACTGTTACACATGTCCCTATTCATCAGCCAATCGCGAGTATTTTTTAATTCATAATTTTGAAAAGAAGTCACGTGTCTGAGGCCATTCGGTCCGAGATGTTGGTTTCACGATTATGACGTCATATTTGTTCTACTACAGTTCATTCATGCTGAAAAAAAAGATACTTAAAAATTAGTATCTTGACTTTTGTTTTTTGAATTGTTTTTCTTTTGTTTTGACTTTTGTATTTGTTTTTTAGTGCAATTGCATTATTGAGTGATGACAAACAAAAATTTAGGTAACCGTACTTTCTCAAAAATGAGCAGTGTGATTTAATATGGCTCATATCAGCTTGTGCTCAAGCTATCTTAACAAAGAGACCTGACAAACTTTAAATAGTTGTTCAGAAGATGGTATTCCACATTATTTGATGTAGATTGCTTAAATGGAAACTGAAATATTACAACTCAATTTTCTTACTTCCCATTCTTTTGGTAAACCTTTTTAATATTTCTTATGTTTAGAACTTCTTCACGTCGCTAAGATAGATTGCTTGATAATGTACAGGGGAGGAGCATTGTCAACTAAAATGCTTCTTTCAGTATTAAAGTTTTTATTATTAACAACGTACATTCTTCATTCAGTATAACAAAACTTTTTTTATCAATTACACTTGACATAACATCTGGATTCTCAAAATGAAAACTACTTATTAATAGTTTCCTTCGGATGATTGTTGATAGCATGATAAACTCATTTTTGATAAAAAGCTTTACACTGCGCCTTTATCTTCGTTCCCTTTAAATAGTAAACAATCACTAAAGTAATAACATCTCTAATAACTCTTTAAATCATAAATTACTAAAATACACATAGCCAAGAGTTATAGTGCTTTTAGATGCGCCATTTAGGCTTAGAAAGACATTAATATCCATTCTTTTGTTTCCTTCTCCACAACTTGCAATATGTGTTTCTTATATTTTATTGATTTACTTAGGATGAATAGATTATCAGATTCTTGCATATCGTACTTATTAGTGTATGAGAAATTTATTTATTGCTTTGAAAAATGTGTATGTATTAGTGATCCTTATAGCTAGAAGATTAATTTTTAAAGAGTATATCACAATTTTAAAGATTTAGAATGGTTTTATTCCGAGCGATTTGATTATCTTTGTCCCTCAATTTATAAGGCTTAGGGTGTGGAAATATTTTGATAGGTAAAAAGTTTCAAATACTTAAATTAGATTATCTGTTAAATTTTGAAAAATATTTGCAATTTGTAAAATCTATTTTATTTAAATGCATTCATTCAAACATAATTTTATTAACTGTATATAAATCATTTTATGAATCATGTTGTATCAAATAACGGATTAATTAGAGTATGTTGATGCAATAAATAATTGACTATTTTAAATAAAATCATTTCAATATTTGCTCAACAAAATGTAATCATTTAGTAAATGTATGGTCTTTTCTTCCATCTGATTTTAATTGTATGTTTTTGTTCAAATAATTTTCTTTTAATATAATCCTTAATAGAGTCATAATATGATATTAATTCGACGAAACATATTTTTGGTGATATTTCCTAACTAAGTGGAAATGTCTGGGTTTAATGCGTTTTCCGATAGATACAATCTAATGCAATGAAATGTATAAAAATAAGTTATTTATTTCTAAAATGTCAACCTAAATTAGTTTGGTTAAAACTAAACACAAATGGATAATATTTTTTCTTGCACTATAACTTATTTTGAGTAAAATATTCCATATCTAAATGATGTAGATAATTTGGCTTAAAAATAAAACTGGTTTAAACGTTTGTTTTAGTAAATCTCATATAAGCAAACGTCATTATTTTGCGATATATTTGTAATTTAACTCAATGCATTTTAGTTCCGAGTTCAATTAATAGGTTTAAATTTTTAGTACCAAAATAAATTTATCATTTTAAAATATAAAATAAATATGTATAATAAATTGAGAAATTAAATAAAACTTTCATAAAAGAAAAAACTATTTTATAATGAAAAACAAATTAAAAATTCTTTTTGTTACATAATTATAGGATCAACGCAGCTGAATTAATTTCTTTACTTAACAGTTATTATTTGTGAATGATTGAAATTTAATACCTTTCTAATAAGAATTGAACTGTCTTTCTCTCTTAATAAATCTCAATAAATTCGAAAAATAAATAATTTCGAAGAATTAATTTAAAAATATATTCGAATAAAAAAATGTGGAATCCATAAAAGCGCATAGATGCAAATTACAATATTTTCAATGGGACAAAAACACAAACAAAGAACAGCCACACAGGTAAAAAAAAACGATATTAAAAAAAATCTATATTTGAATGGATCTCAAAAACAAATTATTCAGTTCTCAAACTGAAATGAAACGACTTTGATTAAAACGAAAAAAGATGAACAGCAAATGCGTATCCGAATAAAATGCCCGATTTTTACCCCAAACTTTATTTACAAAGAGAGAAAAGTGAATTCTAAATTACCAAAAGTTTAATTAAACTGTAATAACGGAGCATGCTTTTACCTTTCTGTGTTATTAATTTTTTTTTCCTGTCTGTTTAATTTTTCTTTCGGATGAGGGATTTTTTTACCGATGTTTTTCCCCACGCCCGACTCGCAGGGTTGCTGTTTTTTCTTTTAATTTGTAAAGAAGCAGCTGTTTGAGTCCTGGGTTCTTTTTTCTATTCAAAAGCTGTTCTGTTTCTCTAACAAAATTTATTGGAGTTTTAAATTGAAATTGCTTCATTTCAATTGGAAAGGTTTCGTCTTAATTTTTAGATTGAGATTTTTTGAGATTTTTTTTTGCGTGTGTAGCTGGAAAGCAGAAAATGTTTTACGTTTGTTAAATTAATTACGGTGAAAGCTTCACTTCTTTTCAATTAAAAACATTCAATTGTCCATTATTTTTACGTTGGTTTCAAATCCCGTGAACTCAAATACACTGTGCTCGTGTAAATCAAATAAAATGGATAAAATATTAGATTTTTTTTTTACTGAGATAAAGATTATCATAGTGTATTGCCAATATTTGGATATTATATATGATGTTTTGTTATTATATATAATATATGTAATATTATAAATATTATATTTATATAACTTTATACAATACATAATCCTTATATATGAGTACTTACACAATCCGTTAACATTATTTTTTAACGGACATTATTTATAAATATTATGTATTTTATATTAATAAATGTATAACCTGAAAATATAAATGTGTTAAGGGTTCAAGTTATATTTAATCAATATTTATTTAATATGCTATTATTGATGCAATTCAGAAAGGTCATCGGTTTAATATCATAAGTTTAACCGATTTCAGTCTATTACTTCTTGATTTAAAATCATGAAAATATTTTAGTGGAAACTCAAGAAAATATTTTTCTTTGCGCCGCGGACCCCCTAAATTGACCCGCGGACCTTCTTTTGGAAATCAATTCGATATACCATTTAACCATTTACTTAAATTTAGTTAACTATTACAACATATAAGTAAATCAGCATAAATTAAAATATTAATAACAGTTTACAATATGAAAAATTATTATGAATTAGCGTAATTTGTAAAATACAAAAATATTTTTTTAATTATGCTTTTAACATATAATACTTTATATTTTGTAATTATATAAAACCTTAAAATAAGGAACTATTTTTAAATTCAATACAATGTGTCTAAGTATTTCAAACCTTTATTAGTTTGGTGTATTATATATCTAGCATTCAAAACATATTTTTAAATATTTTTTACTCTTTTGAACTAATAAAACTAAAAATCATAAAACTGAAATGGTATTGTTTTTGTAGTTAAAATTTGGGGTGAATGGAAACTAAGAATAAAATATGATCAATAATTATTCTAAATCAATTAAAAAACGTTTAAGAAGAAGTTGTTTTTGTAATTAAATTATTTCTTTATTGTCTGCAAAGTAACATTTTTTAAAAATATAATTTATATTAAATTAAATATATTTAATATTTATTTCTTTATATAAGCATATAATAAACTATAAATACATAATTTAACTTCTAGATGTACTACAATACATTTACTTTACGCATTTAAACATTCTAAAGTATAAATATCAAACAATTACAATTACAAGTTACCTTACATTTTTTAATTAAATAACAACTAAAAAAAGCTCATCTTATAACTAAAAAATTAAAATACATACCAACAAGCGAACGAACAAAATTAATGTCAATAAAACAAGATATTCCCGCATATGCAAATATAATTTTTAAGAATTTCATTTCAAATTTTCAGAAAAAGAATGAAACAATTCCGGAACTCTTCTCGATTCAGAATGAATGAATACATAAATGGAAAATATATTTTTTTATTTCCCCGTTCCTTCAATCTAAATCTTGGGAAAGCCTATTTGAAGGGAAAAAGAGAATTAAAAAATAAAACGAGCGCTCGAGAAATGCATTTTGAATCACAGATTATGCATTTTTGGTTACAGAGAAATTGGGATTTCTGATTCGTAGAATGGGAAACGAGGTTTCGGGTTCTTTTTTGTTTGCTGTATTTTGTTAGGGTTTTCCTTGTTTACTGAGAAAGGGTGCGAAAAACCGAGAAGAATTTTTCGAATGTTCTCAGAGTCGAGTGATAGGAATAAATTTAAGTTCTTGATTTTTATCGTTTGGCTTAAATTTTGAATAAAATCGTTTAGTTTAAATTTTGAATAAAATCGTTTGGTTTAAATTTTGAATAAAATCGTTTGGTTTAAATTTTGAATAAAATCGTTTGGTGTAATTTAATTTGTTATTATCATTTGGTTAAAATTTTTTGTAATATTATTGTTTGAATAAAAGTTGTAGTTTAGTAATTGTGGGTTAAATAATTCCAAATTTTAAACCATAATTACTTTTTATTTATATGTATTTTTAAATATATTTTAAAAGAATATCTCTAATCTGGTTGAATTTTATAAAGATAAAAAATTGGACCAATAACATTCGCAGCATTAAGTAACGTTAATCCCAAAACAATAAGGTTCAGGACAATGGTAATTTAAAACACATTGGCTACTAAACGATTACATGCATTTTATTCTTCAATTTTTTAAATAGAATTCGAAATTGTGCATGTTAAAGGCTTATGTAGCTTCATTAAAGTTTATTGAATTTCAGAAAGTTCATTCATATAGTTTATTTATTTTACAAAAAGTATGTTTTTATTTGTAATGTAATTTTATAAAAATGTGCAAAATGTTGCTATAGAGTCCAAATGAATAAAACCAAATGAATTAAGTAAATTATTATATTCAAATTTATACGTTAAAATTATCTAAATTAATCATAGTATATTTAAAAAAATATTTTGATACTTTTAAAACTACTCAAATGGTACATATTTGTTTTAATTTGATTTCTATAACTTATACATTTAATTCTACTTGAAATGTTAAAAGATATTAATAAAAAAACCTTCATTAATTTAATTAGTACATTAGTAAAATCGTCATTTTACTTTTTAATATTATTACATCGTGGTGATATCTTTTTTATGTACTACATGAATAAATGTGTGTCCATATTCTTGTTGAAAGCTGTGTAAAATTAAAGGAAAATTCAAAAGTAATTTCTGAATATTTTATTCCCTTTATTTTCGTGATAAAACAAAATAGAAACTTATGCATGATAACAGTGGGAAAACTTCCATGAAAATACGAAAGGGGTCCCAGGTCCTATTTTAATTTTCACTAGGGGTCCGTGGAATAATGCTAATTGGGAACTGCTGTTATATGTTATTAATATATAAAATGATTAAGACAAAAAAAATAATAATCAATAAGTAGTTAAAAGTAAATCTTACAGAAAATAGAATTAGAAGAGTTTTATAAAATATAAAATTAAAGCTTTTTTTTGTATAAAAAAAATTGAAACTATAGACTGATTTTTATGTTTATGAGTAATCCGTAATATATGTTTCTATCTTGTAATAAATATTGCACAAAAATATTAGTGCAAGATGAAATATTATAATCAGTCCAAAATGCATACCATAATATTATAATTTACATGCATAAAGAAATTAAATTGCTTATTTAATACTATACCATTACTCGCAAACAACTGTTCTCGTTATTTAAAAAATATTGTTAATATTCTATTAGAACTATTGCAATATGGATACAGCTAATACTTTTTAATATTACAACCTTCAATGGCAATCAACTAATTCTAATTAAAATGCAGTTATATCTATGAACCAAAAATAATCGTAGTTCTTTAAGTCGTAGTTCCAATCGTAGTTCTTTCAAGAAACTCATACTTATAAATTCAGTCCTCGTTATTTAAAAAATATTGTTAATATTCCATAAGAACTATTGCAATATTGATACAGCTAATACTTTTTAATATTACAACCTTCAATGGCAATCAACTAATGCTAATTAAAGTGCAGTTATATCCATGAACCAAAAATAATCGTATTTCTTCGAGTCGTAGTTCCAATCGTAGTTCTTCCAAGAACCTCATACTTATACATTCAGTCCAGAGAACTCCGTAACATGTTTCCATGTCAGTCATTTCAGTTACAGCGGCAGAATATTAAGACTTCATTATCTGCACCTGTCTTCCCTCGTTCGGCGTCTAAAAATAAAGCCGCTCCATTAAATCCGACCGACGTAGGGTTAATTGTCCTAACCTTTAGACGTCTGCAGCGCTCTCTTGAGAAGAAAACATGGCGTTGTAATAGGATTATTTCCTCGAATTTACTGCAAAGGGGTCGTTTTTTTTATTTGTTTTGATTGTATGGCAGAGAGTGTGTCGCGTATTTTTAAGAATGGTTAATTCATAGGGGTTATTATTCTGCTTTAATTCATTGTATTTTAACAAGGGGGGTATTTATTTATATTGGTTAGTAATTTTATTTGAAAATATTAAAATATACCTCTATAAATGTCATATATGTTATTTAATATGGAGAATATTTTTCCTAGCTGTGTAATACATTTTAAAAGTATGAAACCACTCTTGAAAATTATTTTTTTACAAACTAAATCGATGTGTGAATAAAAAAACTTAAAATTAAAAAGTAAACTGACTTTTATTAGTTTAAAGTTTAGATACTGGACAAATAAAAAAACGTGTCTATGTAAAATAAATGTAAAAGTCTCATAGTATCTCAAAAGCTCTCACAAAAACACAAATTATTTACTACAGTACATGATCCTATCTAATAATTAGGATACATTTATTCACCATAAAAGTTGTGATCAGCATATTTGTTTAACACTTTTCTAATTGTATTCTTTAATTTTTCAATTCACGTAATAAAAAATTCGTTATTGTAGGTATGAAAATTATATTCAAAATAATCTAAACTAAATAATATCATAAATCATTTTGCAAGTTATTCTTTTTAATTAATTTCCGTAAAAACAGGAATAATCATATATATCCACAAACATTCATTTATATTTATTTTCATTATTTGCCAAAATCTTATATTCATTACACCATTGGATTACTTGAATCACCTAGAATTTGAACTAAATACGTTATTTATATATGATAATATAATTCATTCACAAAACCCGTCATTAGGCAAACCAAATAAAGATTTATTTTCTAATAAATTTATTAATGAAAATGTTAATATAAAACGAAAACATTTGTTTACTTGAATGGGAAGATATAATTTTCTTAGTTTGCATTTTCATGCATGTTATTAATTCTACAATGACATATTAGTAATGCGCAATTGCTTTTTAAATAGATCTAGAAATGCTTTTCTCCAAATGTACACCAATAATTAAAGTTTATTCAAAAAATTTATTACAAATATAAGCGTCAAGAATTTACTATTAAGAAATATTATTTAATATTCAAATTGATTTTAATTTTCAAAATTTCTAACCGTTTTGTGCTTTTATTTTTAAT